>CM057348.1:59186624-60394038 GCA_030015575.1 Agapanthus africanus
AGTGACCTGTACAGTGAGACTTAGAGGCAGATAGGGATACTGGCATTGATATACCTTACATACTGTGTTGACATACGTGGCATATCATTATACTGCTTTTACTGTTCCGCTGCATTGATTACTGCATGTTCATACCTTTACCGTCATTGATTTACTGTTACATATATCTATTATCACTGTTAGAATTGTCACATAATTTTATATATATAATATTGCTATTGTGTCGCTCTGACGACCTGAGTATGCATGCTCAGTGTGAGGAGAAGATTTAGCCTGGATCAGGACTAGACGTATATCACAGACACCTCGACTTGCTATCCAGAGTTATATCCCGTTTGTTTTCCCTCCAGGTCAGTTCTTTACATTGTTTCATTCAGTTACTGCATTTCTCATTACCTGTACATCATTTACTGTTTACCATGAAAAACTAGAAGCCGAAGTGTGACTACGGCAGGACATTTCCTTGACCGTAAGAGCATGGCTGGCCTTGTTTACCCCTCGTATTCCATATTTTGGGAAGCGGGGCGTGACAGGATCCCTCCTTTCTTCACTTGTACTTAACTGGCCACAATTGACGGTGAAGAGGCGATTTGAGGTATCTCACAACTTATCGTTTTGGACCAGTTAGGAATAGTCTAGTTGACTTAGGAGACCCTAGAACATCAAAAACGGAAAATTGATATCTTTACAAATAAATACCACTACTTCATAAAACCGTTTTCTAAACGATTAGTATTTATACAATCTTTGCAAAGCGCCGCTACAACCCATTTTGGGGAACCCGTTCGGGATGGTGCGGATTATCGCACATCCTCGGACTTAGTAGTGCGAGATTCAAACATCCGCAAGGAGCATTCGGTCTCGAAAGATTTAAAATACGACATCTTAAGAAAATGAGATTTTTAGAATATAAAAAATATATTAAAATTATTTTTGAATAAATATATGTATATTTATCATTAAAATACCTATTTTGTTATGATATAATATTCCACCTTTTTTCTAAAAATCACGAGAATCAATTTTACACTAAAATACCATGAATTCCATACAAATCAATATTACAAATAAATACCTTATTTCTGAAATTAGGATATTTCCACTAGAAATATCACAATATAAAATCTACTTTCATTACAACTCTAAAGACGAATAATAAGTATTTGGGGTGTATTTTGAAAAGTATATAAAAGTATTTTTACATAAAACCCCCTCAAGTTCTATAAATTACCCTAAGGATCCTAGTAAACATAGGTTTAAGCGGAACCAATCTCTTGAGCCTCAGGGAGCCGGAGAAGTGGGTGCTTGCCTATCTAAGGTAAACAAATTAATAAAAACAATCAGGACTTCAATTTACTTTGCTAATTGTCTGACTCAGTTTGAGTCTCAGTATAATCTGACTTGAATATGATTCCAGTACAAACTACAATCTACAATCTTCAATATTATAATTCAACATGAATCCATAAATCCAATTATCAATCTATACAACTTGACTGAACCAAACCATGGATATACATTCCATTTACATGGTTCTCCAGTTATTCCATTTACATGATTCTACGGTTACATCCGTTTACAGATATCATGGTTTCGGTCAGTCAACCAATTATACAATCAATACAATTTACAAGACAAACAATACAATCAAAACACTACAGGGTTTAAGGGGTAAATTGGTACGGAAGATGTTAAAAGTGGCACGAGACGGTAAGATTAAGACACCTAACCTATATTCCGTTGCTGTTGTACCGTGGCCCAACAGTTCCTTAAGTTCCTGATACCTTGGTCTCCGAGGCAAGTGAGACTCCTCTCGTATACACTGGCATCCTTCTGTACTAAGCTACAAACAACAGTGTTAACACTAAATACAACAATATAACAATATAATACAACTTTAAAAGATACCTTCTTATTCTGTCTATTCTACCTTCCTCTTATCTTGGGGACTTACCGAGCAACCTGTTCGCTGACGACATTCTATTTCTTTCTTCTTTGAATGTCGTCAGGTGATTTGGACCCGGCAGAGATCGAGCCAACTGCAGAAGATTTGGATCAGTACAGCGAAGACCCTGAGCTCTAGACATTGTACATTTTCTATTCAGTACCTTTAATTTCCTGTTATGCTATTGTTTAGGCATCGCTTTTATTTCAGTTGTATTTCCTCTTCATGCATTGTACAAAAGAATGTTAATAAATAAAGTTGCTGTTCAGTTTATATATCTTGTCTCTTGTGATTTTACTTTATATTGCTTAGATACGCTTAGCGTATTTACTTCTCAGTAAATACGTAGCGGACCAGTCGCGTCCCCTTCGCCGTACACCGGGAAGCAGGGCGTGACAGAGTTAAATTTTACTTAGATTCAAACTTACCTCCATGTACTTCTTTACTAATGTCTCGGTAGATTGGCCAACTCGAAATGGGATGAAGTGAGCCGATTTTATGAGTCGATCTACAATAACCCATACCGCATCGTTACCTTTCGTGCTGTGAGGAAGAGCAGTCACGAAGTCCATGGTGATGTGTTACTACTTCCATTCTGGAATAGGTAATGGTTGAAATAAACCAGCAGTCCTGTGATATTCAGCTTTCACCTGCTGACACACCAAACATTTAGCGACGCTTATGGCTACTTCACACTTCATTCCATGCTACCAGTAATGTTGCCGCAGATCTTTATACATCTTTGTACCACCAGGGTGTACTGAATAGGGAGAGCTATGAGCTTCTTTCATCAATTCTTCCTGAACAAAACCTTGTGGTACAGACAATCTACTTCCGTATCTCAAAGATCCGTCTTCATGAATGATGAAGTCTGTTATAAGTCCATTTTCTACTTGTTCTCTGATCTTTTGCAACTTGGCATCACTTACTTGAGCTGCTTTGATCTGATTGACAATTGTAGACTGAACTTGTAAGTTCATCAAACTTGAAGCGTTACCAGGCATAACCACTTCTATCTCCATCTGATGCAAATCTTGTTGAAGCTTCCACTGTGCGGTGAGATTCATTGATAGTAGTTGGCGACTAAGTGCATTAGGAACTACATTCATCTTCCTTGGATGATATTGTAGGTTGATGTCGAAGTCCGCCATAAATTCTAACCATCTTCTCTACCGCATATTCAACTCTTTCTACGTAAACACATATTTCAGACTCTTGTGGTCTGTGTATATGTCTACTTGTTCTCCAAGAAGATAATGGCATTAAATCTTAAGAGCAAAGATAACGGCTGCCAACTCCAGATCATGCGTCGGATAGTTGCGCTCATGAATTTTCAGCTGTCTTGATGCATAAACTACAACTTTACCGTGCTGATGTGGAACACATCCTAATCCCTTACCGGATGCATCGCAATACACTACGAAACCTCCAGATTGGTCCGGTATTACGAGAATAGGCGATGATGTCAATCTTGACTTAAGTTCTACGAAAGCTTGTTCGCATGCTTCTGACTACATAAATTCTTCATCTTTACGCGTAAGCTTGGTCAGGGGTGTTGCAATCTTCGAAAATCCTTCAATGAATCTTCTGTAATATCCTGCTAAACCTAAGAAACTTCAAATGTCCTTCACTGACTTCGGTGTCGGTTATTCGCTTACTGCTGATACCTTAATTGGATCTACAGAGATTCCATCGTCTGATACAATATGTCCGAGAAAACCGACTTGATCTAGCTAAAACTCGCACTTGCTGTACTTGGCATAGAGCTGATGCTGTCGTAAAGTCTCCAGGACAATTTGTAGGTGCTCGGCATATTCTTTCCGACTCTTAGAATACACCAGGATGTCGTCGATGAAGATGACAAGAAACCTGTCTAGGTACTCTCGGAAAACTTGATTCATTAGGTTCATGAATATAGCTGGTGCGTTGGTCACTCCAAATGGCATCATAAGAAACTCATAATGACCATAGCGAGTCCGGAATGACGTCTTCGGAATATCAGACTCTATGACCTTCACTTGATGATATCCCGAATGAAGATCTAACTTGGAGAAAATGCAAGATCCACTTAGCAGATCAAATAAGGCGTCGATGCGCGGAAGAGGACACTTGTTCTTTATAGTTACTTCGTTAAGAGCTCTATAATCAATGCACATTCTGTATGAATCTTCCTTCTTCTTCACAAGTAGAACTGGCGATCCCCAACTTGAAGTGCTGGGACGAATCCATCATTTCTTCACTAATTCGTCCAACTGAGTTCGGATCTCTTTCAAACCTTCGGGACTCAAGCGATACGGAGCTTTGATCACCGGTTGTGCTCCAGGAACTAAATCAATACTGAATTCAAGAGCTCAATCGGGAGGCAAACTTGATATGTCTTCAGGAAATATGTCATCGAACTCTCGAACTACCTTTGGCTTCGATCCTTCCTCTGCTTGATGTGTTGCAATCACTGCCTTCTTCGGTTTTGCTTTGTATGTGCTTGGCTCCAGGGTACTGTCTCCACTTTTTGAAATAAAAGACCGGATGCTCTGGAATCTCGAGCACTACCCTCCTTTGACGACAGTCAATGGTAGCATAGAATGTTCCTAACCAATTCATACCCAAAATGACATCGTAATTCGGTATGTCCAGCACCTTGAAGTCAGCATAGAATTCTCTGCTGCAGACGACCACTGGACATAGGTTGTATCCCATTATTGCCTTTAGAACGCCGTTTCCTGAACTGACATTCCAGCTGGATACGAGAGCTTTGACTGGAATCGCATGAGTTCGGATGAATCGTTGTGACATAAAGCAATGAGATGCTCCAGTATCGAAGAGTGCTAGTGCAGGAAGTGAGGCTACTAAGATAGTACCTAAATTATGTGGGATAGGTTTTAGGTATAAGAAAAAAACATATGGGTATGTATAAAGACTGAAAGAAAGCTTGAAAGGAAAGAGTTACCAGTGATGACTTGGCCAGTGACTTCAGCTTCTTCCACAGTCATTGTGAAAGCCTGTCGCCTCGGTACATTCCTCCTTGCTGGAGGAGCATTGCTCTGTTCGTTCCCCTGTACTTGAGGTAAGTTCCTTTCTGCTTGGTGGAACTTACAAGGAGGAGGTGCAGTAGGTCTATGAGGAGGTGGAGCTGCGAGAGCGGGTCATGGAGTAGATTCCTGGATAGCTGGCCACTGCGGATAGGTAATCACTGGTCTGGGTGCAGCATTTGGATTGAGTCTACGAGGAAAAGACCTAATATCATGTATGGCTGAGCCGCAGACTAAGCAAAGGCGATTAACACGCCTACAATACTTCGCCGGGTGTCCATCCCTCCTGCAGTAGGTGCAAAAGGTTAGGCTAGGCCGGTTGAATGGTACTCCCAGTCTCCTGGGTACAAAAAGTGGCCTTGAAGAGGCTCCTCCTGCCATCTGTATGGCAGGGCGCTTCATTCCGGCAGATTGGGGTCTACCCTTCAACTTCACTACTGCCTCATATCGACGGGCAGCTTTAAGAGCCAGTTCGTGCGTTGGGAAATCCCCTGTAGCTAAAGCAGCTTGGATCTCCGGATCTAACCCTTGCTGAAATCGTCTGGACCTAATCTCAGTAGTCAGAATGAGGTGTGCCGGGAACCTGTTACGGTCTTGTGTTAGCTGTGTAGTATGTGATATAAGAAAATCGAATATTTGAGACATATCTTTACCTGCTCAACATAGTGAACTCGGCATCATACTCATCCACTGATTTTCTCCATATAGAGCCTTGTTGTATGTGAATGAATTGCTGCTCCATGTCGAATCGGGCAGTCTCTGGAAAGTACTTCGCGTCGAACATGTTGTGAAAAGTTTTCCATTCGATAGGCTAGGCAAGACGGCTTTCTTCCGCCTTCAACCATACTCGGGTGTTGTCGGTGAGTTGCAGCATCTCAACCCGTATTTAAGCTATGTCTGGCACTTGTACTGCTGCCAGATCGTCCTTAATGCTCTGAGCTTATTCTTCAGCTTCTAAAGGGCTCTCTTTCCCAGAAAATTGCTTTGGGTGCAATACCCGGAATTGCTTCACTCCGGGTGCTTCTGCTTCTGGGTGGTTCAATAATATAGCTGTCTGCTGCTGCTTTCTTTCCAGGAGGCTTCGGATTGCCTCAAGCAATACCTTTTACTCGTTGATCGGAGCTGCAACGGTAGGCGTAAGTGAAAGAGGTGGTGGTGTGTTGTTGAAGTTTATGCTGGTATTGTTTTGAGAATCCATAACCTTGAAAGAAAAAATAGGGTTAGGATAGATTCAAACAATATGAAATTATAAGATTCAAGGAATATGAATTGTAAAGAATGTTTTCAGTTACTGATTCTTGTATTATATTGATTAGGACTTCATGCAGAATTGACCTACATGTCCATGCAGAACTGACTTGAATGGGCCGCTAACAAAACCTGTCACGCCCTACTTCCCAGTGTACGGGTAAGGAGGCGCGACTGGCCCGCTACGTATTTTACTCAGAAGTAAGACACGCTAAGCGTAACTAAGCAGTATAATGTTAATATACATAAGAAGACATGAAATGTAAATGAACAACAACTTTTATTTATTGAACATTTCTTTACAATATAACTGAAAAGTAAATACAATGATGAAAGTAATGTCTAAACAATGGCATAAACATGAAAGTAAAGTATATACAGGAGTCTAAAGCTCAGGTTCCTCGCTGAACTGATCCAAGTCGTCTGAACTGGGCTCTATCTCCAGTGAATCAGATCCACCTGACAACATTCCAAATAAAGAAGAGAGAAGGAATATCGTCAGCGAACAATCACTCGGTAAGTCCCAAAGAAAAGTAGGAATATAATAGACAGATGAATAGACAGATATGAGAATATAACTGGTGTATTGTGAGTTTGTTATATTAATGAAATTGTTTGTAGCTTGGTATAGAATATGCCAGTGTATACAAAAGGAGTCCAATTATTCCGTGGACTAAGGTATACGGAGCAAAAGGAACCATTAAGCCATGGAACAACAGCAATGGATATTCAGGTTAGGTGTATTAAAGTGACCGTCTCGTGCCACTTCTAACATATTCCGTACCAGTCTACCCCTTTAAAACCCCGTAATGTATTTTTGTATTGTTTTGTTTAATAGATGTACGACTCACCGAAACCATGATATCATGTAAATGGAATGGATATAAATGGATAGTCATGTTATCAGAGTATATCCATGGTTCGGTCCGGTCGAGTCATGTTAATATAGATTGAATTCTGGTATAAATGGATTCATATTGAATTGGAGTTATACTTGAATCATATTCAAGAATAGATTGATTGATTTCAGATTAGACTAAGACTCTATCTGCGTCAGACACTTTAAAACGAATTGAAGTCCTGAATTAGTTTTGATGTTATTGGTGACTGCTGCACATGGACGGCAGGATTTGTGTTTTTTTCCAAGACAATTACCGTATTGATAACACCGTTTTTAGATTGTCTACCTTAGATAGGAAACCACCCATATTCTCCGGTTTCCTGAGGCTCAAGAGAACTGGTCCCGCTTAAACCTATATTTACTAGGGTCCTTATTGTAAATTAATATAACTTGAGGGGGTTTTATGAAAAATAATTTTGATATATTTTCAAAATAAATCTCAAGTATTTATTTATCGTCTTTAGGGTTTTCATAGTTGTAATTTTTATAAAATGAAATATTCTGGTGGATATAAACCTAACTTTGAATAGTATATGGTATTTTTTTGTAATTTGACTTGTATTGAAATGAGATGGTATTTTCATGATCTTTTGTGATTCTTTTCTTTTGATTAGAAAACATGGAATATATATTATATTTAAAATAGATACTTTGATAATATATATATATATATAATTATAAAAAATAGAATTTATTTATTAAATAGAAATCACGTTTTCTTAAAAAATTGTAATAAGAATTCCATCGAGATCGAATACTCCGTGAGAAGCTCTGCATCTCGCTCTACTAAGCTCGAGGATGTGCGATAACCCACATCATCCCGATCGGGGTCCCCAAAATGGGTTGTAGAGGCGCATTTGCAAGGAATTAAATAATACACTTTTAAAGAAAACGGTTTTTGAAAGTTTATGGTATTTAAATGTAATTTCGTATTTTATCCCACAAACTAATGTTCCAAAAGCCATCGTGTTATATCAAGAATGAGTGTTGCGATGTGGTAGGTCATTACCTCATGAATTTTCTAAAGGTAATATGAGCAAAAAAATAAGATAATGTCGTATGCAAACTTAAGGGTATTTTACTGTAAAAGTGAAATACAATTTGTTTAACATAATATTTTGAATTAAAATTTTATCCAATTGATGTTTAATGGTTACTAAACAATATATAATTAAATGGTTAATTTTTTGTTTAATAAAAATTGAGTTTTCAAAGAAATGAGAATCGGAAGTCGGATTAACTCCGCTTCCGACGAGTTTTAAAAATAAGATTCTTTTTAATAGAGAGAGGAGAGGGAAGAGGGGATTTACTGATTGAAAGAATAGGGAAGAGGTAGAGGAAACTTTTGAAGGCATCGTGGAGTCGTTTCGTCTCCGGATTTTTCCCGAATCGTCGCCGGAACTTTGACTTTGAGCTAACTCCACTTGTACAACTTTTGGACTTAGAAATTTTAGAGAGTTTTGACAAAGTAATTTTGAATGAGGAGGGACAAAGTGTAGGGTTGTATTTATAGGAGAAATTAGGGTTTAGGGTAATGAATTGATAATTAAAAAATGCATTAAAATTAGGGTTGTATTTATAGGAGAAATTAGGGTTTAGGGTAATGAATTGATAATTAAAAAATGCATTAAATTTTGATTTAATGGTGATTTTTAATTCTCTGGATAATTGCAGGGAAAACAAATAGACTAGGGTTAGTGGGGGAGTCCAAGGGGTGCTAGGGTTAAAAAAATTTGCATTACCTTCGGAATCAACCGGTGGCGCCGGCCCCTTCACCAATCTTGTCAGTCCATTGTTATGGGTTGGGGTTTGGATGAATGCCACGTGTCCTAGACTGTTTGTATATCATTTTCCACATGTTTGTTTTTAGTGCGACTTTTCATTTTACGTGTAGTGCACGTGCAAACTTTTGGGTTTCTATAAGTTTAAGAGAAAAATCAATAAAAAAAATAATATGTGGCTGATGGGATTCGAACACAGGGGCTACGTCACAGCAGTGCAAGGCTTTACCAATGAGCTGCAAGTGCTTTCTTGCAGTTCAAAAGCAAATTAAATACTTATAGCATACACATTATTGCAAATACTCCATTTTTACATTAACTTTTAAACAAATTTTATGTACACTGAAACAGAGTTGTTACAGCTGTGGTTATCCTGGCTCGTTTGACAAGCTTCTTTTATTAACTTGTCGATTTGTTTTTCAACCGACGGACTTAACGTTCTTAGAGCGAGATTTCGCTCCAATTTGACGTCACGACCATTTGGAAGAGTGTTTTCCGTTTCACTTGAACTATTGACGCAGCAACTATAGATCTGCTCCCGTTTCTTAGACCGAACGTATCTGAGTCCAGTTGTCTCCATCTTCCCCTTGGGCATCTTCCGCTGAGTCCCAGAAATATCCCAAATTTTTTTGTAGAATTGGGCTTATTGAACAATTTGTTCGAGAGTTACACCTTAGTATCTTAACTGTCTTTTCAATCCCTCCGCGTAGTATCTTGGCAGACGGATTGGTTGAAGCATGTCTAGTGCAAAATCGACACCATGCCAGACTTTTTTTTCTACTTTGGTCTCCGTAAATTGGTAGAAGAGGATCGCCATCTTTTTACCTAGGAGGCACGTAGAAAGTTTGTAGCTTTAAAACGTTGTATGTATGGAGCGCATCAAGTTCCTTGTAATGCCGAGGCGGAGCCATTGTAATTTGTAGACTTTGATCTGCTCCAGCAAAGGTTCGTATTGACGGGCGGATGGAGAACACTGCGTTGGTCTCGTCCTCCGAGTCGCTGCCAAACACCAAAATAGGAGTAGATGGTCCAGGCTTATTATTTTCTTTTTGGGGTTGCCCCGAGTAGACTATTTCTTCGTCTTCCTCGGCATCGCTCCCGAAAATCAGGATAGTGGCGACGGATTTCTATTTATCCTCCGGCTTATGACACCTTTCCGTATTTTCGAAGTCTGGTAGGAAGTACTTTACATCTTCATATTTCCGAACTTCATTTACAGAGAATGGATTTAACTCTCTCGTGACGATGTAATCCGAGCCATCCTTGAATTACTTCATACACTGATGTTGTGTAGAGGGGATAACGTTGTACTCGTGTAACCAAGACATGCCGAGCAAAGCTTTATAGGAAGTCTTAGCGTCAATGAGATGAAATTTGATGTCAGTAATGAGCAGCCCGAAACGTAATGTCAGTATTACAGACCCAAGTGTCCGTGCCGACTAAGAGTCAAACCCGGAGATGGTAATTTTACCTCGGATAAGATGCTGAACATTCATGCAAATTTCCTTCAGCACCCTCACGTTGAGAAAGTTGACGGAGGATCTGTTGTCGACAAGAATTTTCTCTATCTTGATATCGTAGCAGTACCCGGTGACGCATAACGGAAGATTATGTTCACACGTACCGAGGAGGAGATCTTCATCGTTGAATGTAATATCAGCCGTGTGAACCTCTGCCAGTTCATCTTTCATCTTCTCTTCTGCGAAAAAAGCTTGGAACTGATTTTGTAATGCCTTGATCAAAGAATCTCATACCTCTTTGGACAGGAGGAGAGCATCCAATATTCTCAGTTGCGAGGGTATTTTCCTCAGATATGCTAGGACGTTGAAATCCACCTTGTTGCGAGTTCTTTGACAACTCTTTAATCGAGGGCAATTTCCTCAGAGATTTTTTCTTTCCTTTTTGTCTTTTTTGCTCGAACCTTTATTTGTAGGTCCGAGATTCTTCTCAGGCAGCATGCGGTTACGCAGCTGAATATTCTTGCAGTTCTTCTCCTCCTCTTCTTTTTCGGAGGGGGAGTCTTTGAAGAGAGGGCTGAGGGGTATTTTGTCATCAGAATCGCTCCCAAAGGTAAGAACTTGGGGGTTTTCCCCTTCCGAGCTGGTACCAACCATATGGCAGTTGTCAGTCGTTTCTTCATGTGCGTTTGTTGCACTATTTTGCCGTCAACGAGCATGAACTTCGCGCTTCATCTTCTTGAAGTGTTTTTGATGGGCATCGTATCCTTGCCGCCACATCTTGAAGGCACTGCATCTCTCGGTGGGGTGGGTAACCCTCCAATGATATAGGCAGTAGTTTGGGCGTGCTTCTTTCTCATCGGGGCATGTGACCCCAGGAGTGTTCTTTATGAGAAGCGACGGCTTCATCCCCATTGACAGGGCTTTGGCGAACCGCTTCTCTGTTTTGATCCTGCTCTTATTTGTAGCAGGTGTGCTTTGGTTTGATCGGAGTACTTTATGATTCGTCATCGCCGCAGCTTCTTTATTCTGACGTCGATGCTTAGCCTTTTCTTATATGGCCATCTCACGTTCTTGGTCAACTTTGCTTTTTTGAAAGGCTTCGTTTAACAGCCTCTCAATCGGGTCTTCTGACAGTTCCAGAGATTTTAGCGCCGATTCTTCCCCCAGTTCCTCTACGTTGTTTTCTGACGCTGAAAAAGCTTCTTCGTCATATAACGATGAATGGGAGACCATATGACAACTTGCTACTCGGTCTTCGATGTCTTCTGATGAGTCATTTTCCTCATCGTTGTCACTATCTTCGTCCTCAAGAATATGCTTGAGGAATTCTTTGAGCGTGACTGGTGTCTGCGCCTTCTGGTTGTACTCCTCCAGTGCGTCAATGTATTTTTGTAGATCTGTGCGCTTGTCGTCATACTCGGCAGGCTACATAAGCTTCTTGGTCTTCCTCTTTTTCATTGTCATGCCCCGCTTCCCAGTGCACGGGCAGAGGACGCGACGAGGCCGCTACGTATTTACTCAGAAGTAAACACGCTAAGCGAATCTAAGCAATATAAAATAAAATGTACACAAGAGATAGATGTAAATGAACAACAACTTTATTTATTAACATTCTTTTTACAATACGATGAAAAGTAAATACATGGAATGAAAGCAATGCCTAAACAGTAGCAAAACAGAAATGAAAATATGTACAAGTAAACTAGATCTCTGGGTCGAAGGCTCGCTGGTGGGCTCTGTCTCCAGAAGGTCCGATCCACTGGACAACATTCTAAAGAAAGAAGAAAAGGAATGTCGTCAGCGAAAAATCGCTCGGTAAGTCCTAAAAGTAAGTAGAGACAGAATAGACAGAAGGATAATGCAACTTTTAAAGTTGTATTATATTGTTAACGCTGTTGTTTGTAGCTTGGTACAGAAAATACCATTGTATACGAGAGGAGTCCCACTATTCCAGAGACTAAGGTATACGGAGCACAAGGAACCGTTCAGCCACGGTACAACGGCAATGGAGATTCAGGTTAGGTGTATTATGGTTACAGTCTCGTGCCACTTTTAACACCTTCTATACCAATCTAACTCTTATAAACCCCGCAATATCTTGATTGTATTGTTTATTATATAGATGGATGACTTGCCGAAATCATGATATCTGTAAATGGATATAATTGGAGAATCAGGTAGATGGATGTATATCCATCGTTCGGTTCAGTCAAGTTATATATTGAAATAGATTGTACAGACGGATTCGTGTTGAATCATGTTGTGTTGTAAGTTTATAGTTGAATCGTATTCAAGTCAGATTGATCAAATTGAGACTCAATCTGAGTCAGACACTTTTAAAAAGAACTTGAAATCCTGAATTAGTTTTGATGTTATCGGTAACTGCTGCACATGGACGGTAGGATTTGTGTCTTTTTCCAAAACAATTACCGTGTTGATAACACAGTTTGTTAGATTGTCTACCTTAAATAGGCAAGCACCTATATCTCCGGCTCCCTGAAGCTCATGAGACTTGTCCCGCTTAACCCTATGTTTACTAGGGTCCTTATTATAATTTATTATAACTTGAGGGGGTTTATGTAAAAATAGTTTTGGCATAATTTCAAAATACTCCTCAAGCATTTAATTATCGTCTTTAGAGTTTTCATAGATGTATATTTTAAATTGTGAAATTTCTAGTGAGTAAAACCTAATTTCATAATATATGGTATTTTATTGAAATATTGGAATTGTGTTGTATTTAGATGGTATTTTCATGTAATAGTGATTCCTTTGATTTAGAAAACTTGGAATATTTATATAATTAAAATAGGTATTTTGATAATAGATATATATATATATATAATTAATGAAAATAATTTATTTATTTTCTTGTAGAAATCTCATTCTCTAAAGAAAAATGTATAAAAAATCCATCGAGATCGAATGCTCCTTACGGAGGTCTGCATCTCGCTCTAGTAGGCCCGAGAATGTGCAATAATCCACATTATCCCAAACGGGGTCCCCAAAAATGGGTTGTAGAGGCGCAATTGCATGGAAATGTTTAATACATCTTTTTATAGAAATGATTTTATAAGTTGAAGGTATTTATTTGCAAAGTCGTTTTATCCCAAGAATAAATTCCCAAAATTTCATCGTGCTATGATAGAGATGTGCGTTGTGATGAGGTTGGTCATTACCTCGTGAACTATCTAAAAGTAATATGTTGTTTATGTCGGAAACTAACGTATGTGGTATTTTACTGTAAAACTGCGATAAAAATTGCGATATGAATTATCTTGTTGTGAAACTTGTTTAATATGTTTGTTAATTTTTATTGAATATGATATGAAAGTTTGGTATTTTCTTGTTTAAGAAAAATAGGATTTTTAAAGAAAAACCGAATCGGAAGTCGGATTAACTCTGCTTCCGTCAGGTTTTAGTATTTAAGATTTTAGAATAGAAGATGAGAGGGGAGATGGGACTTACTGGCTTCAATGAGAGGGGAGAGGTAGGAGAAGGATTGGGAAGCATCGGGACGTCGTTTCGTCGCCGGAATCTCCTCGTAATTTCGTCGGTGCTTCGCCCGTCACTAACTCCACTTGTACACTAAAAGAGACTTGAGAATTTTGTATAGTTTTGAGAGAAATTTCTGAGTGAGGAGGGATGAAATATGGTGTGGTATTTATAGGGGAAATTAGGGTTTAGGGGGTGAAAGAAATGCATTAAAATTGGATTAAAGGGGCATTTTATTGCACTCTGGATAGATTCAGAGTAAACAAGCAATATGGGGTTAGTGGGGTAGCTGAAAAGTTGCAGGGAAAAAAGATTTGGGGGCTTTACCCACGGTTGGCCCGATGGTACCGGCCAAATCGTGCATTTCACCAGGTCTTTACCGGCGGTTTGGGGTGGGGTTGGGTGCCACGTGTCGTGTCGCTTCAACTAGCCTATTGCACATGTTTAAATATTCTGTAACTTAACATTCTACGTGTAGTGCACATGTAGACTCTTGGGCTTCTAAAAAGATTAAAAGAAAATTAAATAAAAAGAATGTGTGGCTGATAGGATTTGAACTCGGGTGCTATGTTTCAGCAGTGCAAGATCTTACCAATGAGTTACAAGCTCTTTCTTGCTGTTCAAAAACAAAATAAACTTATAACCCGTGCTCAGGCTTAGGTGTTCTTTTTTGTATTTTGAAAAAATTTCGTACAGAAAGTTTAGGGTTGTTACATTCTACCTCCTTATAAAAATTTCGTCCTCAAAATTTTTAAAAGGAAAGTGTAACAGATTCAAGAAAGTTTGGTGATAGAACTATTGGTGGTGTATGAAAATTAATGAGATGATGCAAAGGTTTGAAAAAAATTGAAGAGAAATACCAGGGTGACCTTGGTCTACGGCCTCTGCTTCTTCAGCTGCAAATGTGAACGCCTGACGCCAAGGTACATTCATCGTAGCTGGATGCGCATTTCTCTGTCCTTGGGGAATGTTTCTCTGCCCTCGAGGCATGTTCCTCAGTGCCTGATGGAATTGGCGAGTAGGCTGTGCAGGTAGTGGAGCTAGGAGTGCAAGATGAGATGCAAGAGCCTGGATAGCTAGCCGCTGCGGGTAGTTGGTGGGTGTGTGAGCTGGGTTGCGTTTATAAGGACAGGTTCCAATTCTGTGATTGGATGCGCCACAAACTAAGCACATGTTTTTTGCGCGCCTACAGTCCTTCCACAAGTGTCCATCCCTCTTGCAGTAGAAACAAAAACCTGGACTTGACCGGTTAATTGTTTCTTTCTGTCTCTTGGGTTTAGAAGGTTGTATAGAATAGGCTCCTCCTGCCATCTGAGTGGCAGAGCGCTTTATACTGGTTGCTTCCGCTTCTGGACGGTTCAATAATATAGCAGTCTGCTGCTGCAGTCCTTCCAGGAGGCTTCGGATTGCCTCAAGCAGTACCGTCTGCTCATTGATCGGAGCAGCGACGGTAGGTGTAAGCGGTGGAGGTGGAGGTGTGTTGTTGACATTTGTGCTGGTGTTGTTTGGGGAATCCATAAGCTTGAATGAAAAATTTGGGTTATGACAGATTCAAAATATATGAAATTGGAAGATTCAAGGAATATGAATTGTAAGGAATGTTTTTATTTGCTAGTTCTTGTGTTATATTGCTTAGGTTGTACATGCGGAACTGACCTGCATGGTAGGGTTCCATGTAGCACTGACCTGCATGGGCCGCCGACAAAACCTGTCACGCCCTGCTTCCCAGTGTACGGGCAAAAGGACGCAACGAGACCGCTACGTATTTACTCAGAACTAAACACGCTAAGCGTATCTAAGCAATATAAAATAAAATGTACACATGAGACAAGATGTAAATGAACAGCAACTTTATTTATCAACATTCTTTTTACAATACAATGAAAAGTAAATACATGGAATGAAAGCAATGCCTAAACTGTGGCATAACAGAAATGAAAATATGTACAAGTAAACTAGATCTCTGGGTTGAATGCTATCTGATCCAAGTCCTCGCTGGTGGGCTCTGTCTCCAGAAGGTCCGATCCACCTGACAACATTCCAAAGAAAGAAGAAAAGGAATGTCATCAGCGAACAATCGCTCGGTAAGTCCCAAAGGTAAGTAGAGACAGAATAGACAGAAAGAGAATGTAACTTTTAAAGTTGTATTATATTGTTAACGCTGTTGTTTGTAGCTTGGTATAGAAAATTCCAGTTTATATGACAGGAGTCCCACTATTTCGGAGACTAAAGTATACGGAGCATAAGGAACCGTTCAGCCACGATACAACGGCAATGGAGATTCAGGTTCGGTGTATTATGGTTACAGTCTCGTGCCACTTTTAACACCTTCCGTACCAATCTACCCCTTATAAACCCCACGATATCTTGATTGTATTGTTTGTATTGTTTATTATATAGATGGATGACTTTCCGAAACCATCATATCAGTAAATGGATGTAACTGGAGAATCAGGTAGATGGATGTATATCCATGGTTCGGTTCAGTCAAGTTATATATTGAAATAGATTGTACAGACGGATTCATGTTGAATCATGTTGTGTTGTAAGTTTATACTTGAATCGTTTTCAAGTCAGATTGATCAGATTGAGACTCAATCCGAGTCAGACACTTTTAAAAAGAACTTGAAATTCTGAATTAGTTTTGATGTTATCAGTAATTTCTGCACATGGACGGCAGTATTTATGTTTTTTTCCAAGACAATTACCGCGTTGATAACACCGTTTGTTAGATTGTCTACCTTAAATAGGCAAGCACCCAAATCTCCGGCTTCGTGAGGCTCAAGAGACTAGTCCCGCTTAAACCTATGTTTACTAGGTTCCTTATTGTAATTTAGTATAACTTGAGGGGGTTTTATGTAAAAATAGTTTTGGCATAATTTCAAAATACTCCTCAAGTATTTAATTATCGTCTTTAGAGTTTTCATAGATGTATATTTTAAGATGTGAAATTTCTAGTGAGTAAAACCTAATTTCATAATATATTGTATGTTATTGAAATATTGGAATTGTGTTGTATTTAGATGGAATTTTCATGTAATAGTGATTCCTTTGATTTAGAAAACTTGGAATATTTATATAATTAAAATAGGTATTTTGATAATAGATATATATATAATTAATGAAAATAATTTATTTATTTTCTTGTAGAAATCTCATTTTCTAAAGAAAAATGTATAAAAATTCCATCGAGATCGAATGCTCATTGCGGAGGTCTGCATTTCGCTCTACTAGGCTCGAGGATGTGCGATAATCCGCACCATTCCGAACAGGGTCCCCAAAAATGGGTTGTAGAGGCGCAATTGCATGGAAATGTTTAATACATCTTTTTATAGAAATGGTTTTATAAGTTGAAGGTATTTATTTGCAAAGTCATTTTATCCCAAGAATAAATTCCCAAAACTTCATTGTGCTATGATAGAGATGTGTGTTGTGATGAGGTGGGTCATTACCTCATGAACTATCTAAAGGTAATATGTTGTTTATGTCGGAAACTAAAGTATGTGGTATTTTACTGTAAAATTGCGATAAAAATTGCGATATGAATTATATTGATGTGAAACTTGTTTAATATGTTTGTTAATATTTATTGAACATGATATGAAAGTTTAGTATTTTCTTGTTTAAGAAAAATAGGATTTTTAAAGAAAATCCGAATCGGAAGTCGGATTAACTCTGCTTCCGTCGGGTTTTAGTATTTAAGATTTTAGAATAGAAGATGAGAGGGAAGATGGGACTTACTGGCTTCAATGAGAGGGGAGAGGTAGGAGAAGGATTGGGAAGCATCGGGACATCGTTTCGTCGCCGGAATCTCCGCGGAATTTCGTCGGAGTTTCGCCCTTCGCTAACTCCACTTGTACACTAAAAGAGACTTGAGAATTTTGTATAGTTTTGACAGGAATTTCTGAGTGAGGAGGGATGAAATATGGTGTGTTATTTATAGGGGAATTAGGGTTTAGGAGGTGAAAGAAATGCATTAAAATTGGATTAAAGGGGAATTTTATTACACTCTGGATAGATTCAGAGTAAATATGCAATATGGGATTAGTGGGGTAGCTGAAAGGTTGCAGGGAAAAACGATTGGGGAGCTTTACCCACGGTTGGCCCGGTGGTATCGGCCAAATCATGCATTTCACTGGGTGTTTACCTGCGGTATGGGGTGGGGTTGGATGCCACGTGTTGTGTCGCTTCACCTAGGCCATTGCACATGTTTAAATATTCTGTAACTTAACATTCTACGTGTAGTGCACATGTAGACTCTTGGGCTTCTAAAAAGATTAAAATAAAATTAAATAAAAAGAATGTGTGGCTAATGGGATTTGAACTCGGGTGTTATGTCTCAGTAGTGCAAGGTCTTACCAATGAGCTACAAGCTCCTTCTTTCTGTTCAAAAGCAAAACAAACTTATAACTCGTGCTCAGGCTTAGATGTTCTTTTCTGTATTGTAAAAAAAAATCGTACATAAAGTTTAGGGTTGTTACATTCTTCAAAGACTTCGAAGGCTTGATTTAGGGTTTTTTCCTTTCGTCAACAATTTTTGGTGTGGGATGAGATTTTAGCATCTTTTCGATTATTTCGGGTTCAAGTGGGCTTTTCCACCTGACTGCCGGACATGCTTATAGATCCTTCGGCATTCTTTTGGTTTTTGCTGAAAGAATGACTTCCCATGGACTTTCTTCCACGAGTGAGCATGATGCCCCCTACGCATCCACCCTTTTTGGAGTGTGCTTTTGGGGTGGGTTTACCCTCCAATTTTCAGACAGTGCGAATTTCCCCTGTTGATACTGGTCTTCGACCCAGTTTTTGAAGACGTAACAATCTTTAATTGGGTGGCTTACCATTCTGTGGTAAGAGCAGTAGTTAGGGTTATTGACGTCGCCAGGTTGTGGTGGACGCTGCGTGTCTGGCAATGTGATGAGTTTATTAAGCATTGCCAATTCGGACAGTCTCCTCGTCTTGTCGCGAGGAAACGAGTAAGCGCGTCCTACTCTATCCTCTAAGGATGGGCACGGGCGGGCGTTATTTTGGCGAGAAGCTGGTTTTGGGCCACTCTGTTATTGTTGCGTATTGGCAACGAAGGCCGCTTTCCCTTTACTCTTATTATTTCTAAGGTCCTTATTTGAGAAGGAAGGCCCGTGGCCCGTCTGGTCCATTTGGGCCAGTTTATCTATCAGAGGCTAAAAGGTTGTGGGCTTGAAGAACGTCATGAACTGGGACACAGTCGTTTGAGGATCAAGGGTCCCGATGAACATGCCCACGACAGGAAATTTTTTAATGCGCTGTTCACACTTAGACCACAAGTTCCGCCACCGGATAGCGTATTGGGCCCATGTTTCTCCTGGCTTTACCCTGGCATTGATTAATGTCGTGATCGGAGTGTGTTTGCTTGCGCTGGCGAAACGCTGTATGAACAACAGTTCCATCTCTGTGAATATTTTCACGGAGTCATTTGGGAGCTCCGAGTACCATTCCAAAGCTGTTTCTGAAAGGATGCCAATGAACTGGCGAAGCAACAGTTTGTCATCGCCTCCATTGTTTCCGCATAGAGCTCTGAATTGCGTGCCGTGTTGGTGCGGGTTGCCTGTTCCGTTGTAGACATGGAACTTGGGGATCGTGTATCCCGGCAGTTATTTGATTTGATCATACCAGCCTGAATATGGTCACCCGGTTCTGACCAGCCAGCGACTTCATTAGCTTGATGAGCTCGTATTTGTTGAGCAACGTAATCATCAAGGGCTGCCTTGGAGATCGTTTCCTCCTTGGCCGTTGACAAGGCCGGAGAAGGGTTTGATATTTCCCTTCTGTCATCTTCGATGATTATCGGTAGATCTTCTGCCGGAGATTCTGGCTGGATCATTGATTTGAATGGGATTTATGATCAAAAATAATATTACCGCAATCAAGAACGGCTTCGCTTGGTAGCTAGCCGGTGAGTACGGGTTGGTCTACAGGGATTTTATGAATTTCTTAATTGGTCTAACGAGTTAATTCCGATGGGTGTCGGATTGATTAAATCTAAAAACTAAATTTATCTAGATCTAAATCTTGCTAGGGTTAAGTTTAGGGTAAGTTTGGAAATGTAAATAAATCTCACCGCTTTCTATACCCAAATTAAGATCTATGAGGTGTTATGGTAATTATCAATAAAGAGGATTAGTACCATCGGGAAGAAACGGTGTTTCTTCCTCTAGGTTCTTGTCCTTCCTTTATCGATCCTTACCCTAACCTCCATGGAAAATACACTCAACCTGGTCTTTATACTACGGTATCACCGCTACCTCGTGGGATAGGGTGCCGTAGGGAGCGGTGTGTGCATGTTTTGCATGGAGTCCTATAAAAACGTGTGATGGGCAAGAAAGGGGTGAGAGATTTTCATCTCTCAAGCCTTCCCCAAAGCTAAACCTAACAAGCGAGGAGACTACTCGCTCATTAGGGAATTGAAAAATATATCTAACTATCTAACTAGGGCAAGGAATTAAAAATCTATACTAAGGCAATTAAATAAAACTACTTACTTTATTGATGGCTCTCTCCAAATATTTACACAGGACTTTTCAGATCTGAATAGATGAAATGAAAAGAGGCATAAGAAGAGGCATACCCCAAAAGAGGTATTAGGGCTTCTATTTATAGATTCATAGAAAACCCTAGGGTTACAATCGACTCGCACATCTGCTATTACAAAAATACCCCTAGGAAGACTAGTCAACGCGCCGCCAGACGCAACAAACTTTCTGCACCGACACGGGCCCCAGACGGCCGCGGATCCGCGGGCAAAGCAAACGTTTGGCCGCGGTTCCGCGGCCAAATGAAGGGTTTGAACGCTGCAATTTCCTGTGCTGCTTCTGATCTTGTTTGCCTTCCTATTTATTTGGTTGTTTTCTCAGATTGGCTTCTAGGTCTTCTAGATCTCCACAGTGAACAATTGTAGTGCACTTTTACCGTTGCTTCGTGACGAAGTCTTGAACCTTGCGCTTCCTTGTACTTTGTGAACTGACCTTCATGTAGGCTTGATCAAGATTCCACCATTTATTGGTCGTAGTCTCACTTTTGTATCGTCTTTTGTCTTTTTCACTGTTTTTGTCCCGAGAATCTGTAACATGCAACTATGTAGCAGACATAGGTCAAAAGCACCTGTTTATTTGTAAAATGACTAGGACTGGTGAATATAATAATGCAATATTATGATATGAACAAATACCCCCAAACTTATCTTTTGCTCGTCCTTGAGCAAACCTAGTTTTATTCTCGACAAAATCCTAACCTCACTTTCGCAGGGAAACGCGATTGCACTGAGCTCGTGCAACAAGCCGTTAAACCTCTAGGTGTCCCTAGTAGGAGGAGTGTTGTCTCCTGAGGGTTTTCAGCGGATACTACCCACAAAATCCTATCAATTCGGCCTATTAACTTTTTATTCTCCAAATAGGTTTTCCAACAAGGAATTCTATTATCTTCATAAATTATCCATCCGTATTCTTCACGCTTCCTTATCATTTAACTTAAAATTATATATGTTCTGCAGACCTACTTAACTTTCGGCATCTTTTTAAGTTTTCCTTCTATGGTTCTATCTCAACTTAGGAATTTTTATCATCTCTATTAAAGATATAAGTCATATTCTTCATTCCTATCTCTTATCTAAACCCTAATCACATACCCCTACGTGTGTGTATAAATCACCCCTACACTTAGAAATTCAAATCAAGCAATCATACTCTTATCCGTCGTCCAAAGCACTTCTTAATAGGTGAATTTTTAGATGAATTTCGCTCACACATCCTTCATGCGACTGTTAATACATCTTGAGGTACCAACAACTGATTACAAGATGTGTTTGCACATTAAAGCGTAATTCCTAGTCTTACAACACCTAAGGCTTTAACAGTGACTCCCAAACCAGTTGGTCTAAGGCACTAGGTGATGAAGCACCCTCGCTAAATATTTTTTCTATTTTTGCAGCCGTATGTAATTACAAAAACCAGTGTTCATTTTTTTATTATCTCTTTATTCACACTTGTATTTTTATTTTATTTTCCTCGTACTAAGGACTTTAGACAAGAGCATTTCAAGGTCTCCTCTACTATTCCAAGTTTCAAGGTGCGTATTTGTGCAATTTGTAGGGTATATATTTTTAGAATTTAGACTTAAGCTTAGGAATTATTTTTCAATCTTATACTTTAATAAAAATTTCAATACTTTTCCCTTATTTTAACTTAGCCCAAGAAGTGAACTCGAAATTTGCCTATTTCTAAATAAACTACAAAGACATATACTTTCTACCGTTAAACTTTAAGAAAAGTTATTTTTAGGATTTTTAATTTACTAAGTCTAGGATCTAGTTGTTCCTAGCTAGTTAACTTATATGTCAAACTCAAGTCAATTATGGCTAAAATTGAATACTTTAATTTTTATAATTTATGAAATTTTTCAAATTTTTTATGGGTTTTAAAATAAGTATGCAAATGCAAAAATATACACATGAATGCGAAGGAAGAAGGCTTACCGAGCATACCCCCAAATTTAAACTTGACAGTGTCCTCACTGTCATGCTACACCAAGAGGGTCAAAATGTCGGCACTCCCCTGTTTATTTATTTATAAAAAAAAAAATTTGAATTTTTTTTATTGTTAATAGAAAAAGAAAACAAAAAATATATATATACATATATACAACAAAGTTCCCCCCAAACTTAAGTGAAACAATGTTTACACTGTTCTAAGTGTTAAAGTTTAGAGTTAGGGAGGAGAAAAATCAAACTATACAAGGCCTTACACAGACCAAAAGTTAGCACCAACCATTCAAAAATTCTATCGTGATAATGGTGGGGTTGGTGAAAGAATGGAGTGTAAAGAAATGAAATGAGAAGCACACGAGACCGTATGTAGATAGAAACAGTATACGGTCTCGGGGGAGGAGAAGAATGGCGGAAAAGAGAAAGAAGTGTAGTACGAACTTGAGGGTGTAAATCGAGTGAATAAATTAGCGCAATTTGTGATGACCGTTGTGTTAAAAGCGATTGTGCTAATCTATCAATCCGTCGAGAAATGGGGTCAAATCCCTCAAGATTCGCAAGAAAATATGGGTACGCCGAACTTGGTAAACCCTCCATTGAAAATGGAAATGCGACGGGGTCTTGCGTGGTCGAAGCGATAGGAAGGACGAAAGGGAGTGAATTAGGGATAGTCTTATTCTCACCGTAGCAAACTGTCTCGAACTTGAAAAATTCCATCAATGGTTCGAAATGATTGTAAGCAACCGAATCTGATGGTTCATCTGAAAATTCAAAAGATTCAAACTCGGACGGTGAGTCTTCAAAATCGTCTGAAAAGGTGAAACACTCGTAATCATTATCGTCTGTGAGAACTGTGTTCGATTCAAAGGGGTACGCACTAGTGGAGTCCAAACTGCTGTGATCGAACAGAAATTTTTCAAACTCACAGTCCTCAAGTGTGATCTTTTGCGTGGTCGGAACGATGGAAAGAAGGGGTGATTTAGGAAGTATAACAGTTAAAGGGTTCGGAGGATAAATTGGAAAATCCGACACATCAAACAAAAATGGTTCATCCTCAATACTATTCTCAATACTCTCCTCAATACTATCCTCATAATTCTCCTCAAAATTTAGCTTATCCATGCCATTATCATCAAAATTAAGACGCATATGAGGTTCGGGAGAAACATTTAATGACTCGGGATGATGAATTGGACATAAAATTTCAATCAACTCTGCGGGTTCATCATCCAAAATATTCCCGGCGTCAATATCCTCAATCAAGTGAAAATTAATTTTTTCGGACACCTCATCAAAAGCATAGATATTTATCAATTCAGGTTCTAGATTGGAGGTGTAGAGGTCAAAAGAATTAGGTTTGGGTTCACTCAAAAAGGGCTCTTCACAATTAGGTAAATCAAACACTACAAAGTCGCACAACTCATTACACGTTTTATTTTTAACTAGTGAATCATTTGGGACAGTTGTTTGAAAACCGGAGTTGTGGGATTCAATTGAGGAAGGGTAGGTTTGATTTGGAAGTGTGTAGAACTCACTCTCACCACTCAAATTCTCATTCTGTCCAACCGCCTTCTCATACATTGGAATTTTTGGAGCTAGTTGGAAACTAGCTACCGGTTCAATAGGTTGCATAAGGGCGGCAATGGACGCATCCACATTCCTCATCATTTCGTTTGTCGCTACCATATAGGCTTCCAACAACTGTTCCAAACTAGACATGGGTTGTGAAGGGGTTTCGGTAAAAGATTCAAAGTTGTTTGGATACGTGAAACTCCCAATTGGTTGTGTAGAAACAGTGTCGAGGGAAGATGTGAAAGTTGGGTAAGACTGGTAGGAATTGAATGGTTGGACAGGAGTAGGATTAACATTTGGATAAAAAGGTGAATAGACTTGTTGATCCAAAGAACTCGAAGTGTTGAAAGGAGTGAAAGATCGGTTACGAGATTGTTCAATGTGTTCAGCAATAGACATGGGTTTCGGAGTTGCAACAGAACTCGAAAAAGTGGTATCAACGTAAGAAGGTGGTGAAAGTTGAAATGGTTGATACAAAGTGGATTGCGAAGTCGAACTGTTTCTCCTAGACGTTTCTATTCGATCTTTCAAAGAAATTTTGGGCATCGAGGGGTCGTCCTTAAATCGACCGAAACAATTCGCGTAAGAGGCAAAGTTTGGTTCAGGGTACCAAAGTTCGGCAAGAGATTTGTGAGGTGGGGTACCCATGATGTAAAAAGGAGAAGAAAAAGAGGATAGGTGTAAGTGGGGTGCAAGGATTTCTTAGCGACAAAATTTTGCAAGTTTTTATAAAAAAATTCTTTTCTTTTTTTATGTGGTGCTCTTTGCAAAAATTTTCGATAAACCTTAGACACACTTTCAATCAACCACAAATGCACAATCAGGCCTAGATCTAGGGTCACCTAGGTCAGCTAGACAGCTCCTAACTGTTCCAAAGGGCTAGAAATAGGATCTCAAACCGCCTCTTCACCGCCAATTACGGCCAGGTAAGTGCCAGGTGAGTGGGAGGCTCTCCACTACAAGTAGTGGCCCTAATTAAGTAACCACTCGCCTTAGACACACTTGCCTAGACACCGCAAAGTCAGATTAGTATCAACGGCCGATGCCTACAACTAGTCCTCTATCCTATTGAGCTCAACGTCCTTAGGGCTGAGTCTAGTATTTTTTAATTAATGATGGTCAATGCATATACCTTATATGATTTCTGGGGTCCTGGGAAGGGTGATGAAATCCCCACCCAATCTGGATTGGTCTCAAGCCCCTTAAAGTCCGATTAAAAATATGCAAAACAGTAACAACCACTTGCAATCAAAAAATTTTATTTTAAGCGCGGTGCAAAGAATCCTGCACAAGATCAATTATTGGAAGGGGGAGAGATTTATTTTTTTAAACGCAAAAAATTCTGCAGAAGATTTTACAGAGGAGATATTTAGATTTGCATAGGAGAGAGAAAATAAGCTCACAGAAAATTTTGCACAAGATGACGTCACGAAGCGGCGGCGCTTCCGCGGCCAGAGCAGGGTGTGGTGGCGCTTCCGCGGCGGAAAGATCGGCACAGTTCCCGTAAAAAATTCCTCTCCTCTGTTTTGACTTTTCTCTGTTGTTCGTATCTAGGGTTTTCTATTTTGCTTTCTGGATTTTTCCAGATCCGAACTCGATTGTAGATCCTGCAAAATTCAAACAAAAAAAACCTTCACAAAATAACAAAATGATAAATTTTTATATTTTTTTAATTTTTCAGTTTTTATGATTTTTTTAATTTTAGATTAACCCGAAATTGCAAAAAGAAAATAACACTCCATCCCCGGCAACGGCGCCATTTGATTTGAATGGGATTTATGATCAAAAATAATATTACCGCAATCAAGAACGGCGTCGCTTGGTAGCTAGCCGGTGAGTATGGGTCGGTCCACAGCGATTTTGTGAATTTCCTAATTGGTCTAACGAGTTAATTCCGATGGGTGTCGGATTGATTAAATCTAAAAACTAAATTTATCTAGATCTAAATCTTGCTAGGGTTAGGTTTAGGGTAAGTTTGGAAATGTAAATAAATCTCACCGCTTTCTATATCCAAATTAAGATCTATGAGGTGTTATGGTAATTATCAATAAAGGGGATTAGTACCATCGGTAAGAAACGGTGTTTCTTACTCTAGGTTCTTGTCCCTCCTTTATCGATCCTTACCCTAACCTCCATGGAAAACACACTCAGCCGGGTCTTTATACTACGGTATCACCGCTACCTCGTGGGATAGGGTGCCGTAGGGAGCGGTGTGTGCATGTTTTGCATGGAGTCCTATAAAAACGTGTGATGAGCAAGAAAGGAGTGAGAGATCTTCATCTATCAAGCCTTCCTCAAAGCTAACCCTGACAAGCGAGGAGACTACTCGCTCATTAGGGAATTGAAAAACATATCTAACTATCTAACTAGGGCAAGGAATTAAAGATCTATACTAAGACAATTAAATAAAACTACTTACTTTATTGATGACTCTCTCCAAACATTTACACAAGACTTTTCAGATCTGAATAGATGAAATGAAAAGAGGCATAAGAAGAGGCATACCCCAAAAGAGGTATTAGGGCTTCTATTTATAGATTCATAGAAAACCCTAGGGTTACAATCGACTCGCACATCTGCTATTACAAAAATACCCCTAGGAAGACTAGTCAACGCGCCGCCAGACGCAACAAACTTTCTGCACCGACACGGGCCCCAGACGGCCGCGGATCCGCGGCCAAAGCCAACGTTTGGCCGCGGTTCCGCGACCAAATGAAGGGTTTGAACGCTGCAATTTCCTGTACTGCTTCTGATCTTGTTTGCCTCCCTATTTATTTGGTTGTTTTCTCAGATTGGCTTCTAGGTTTCTTCCAGATCTCCACGGTGAACAATTGTAGTGAACTTTTCCCGTTGCTTCGTGACGAAGTCTTGAACCTTGCGCTGCCTTGTACTTTGTGAACTGACCTTCATGTAGGCTTGATCAAGATTCCACCATTTATTGGTCGTAGTCTCACTTTTGTATCGTCTTTTGTCTTTTTCACTGTTTTTGTCCCGAGAATCTGTAACATGCAACTATGTAGCAGACATGGGTCAAAAGCACCTGTTTATTTGTAAAATGACTAGGACTGGGGAATATAATAATGCAATATTATGATATGAACAATCATCATTCCAACCATGTCTTGAAACAATAGAGCCATTTGCTTCATGTTAGCAGTTTGCTCAGAGGCTTCATTGTCCTTTCTCTCGAGCACCCTTCGCAGAAACTCTGTATCGGTCTCTTTCTCTTGGTGCTGTTCGGCCACTTTGTCCGGACTTGTTTTCTATCCAGTGAGTGTTTTCATCTTGTTCAGAATTTCCTGGAGCTTTTGTTGTTGCTCCTAAGCCTTTGTAAGCGACCGAGTTTACGGTCGGTGACTCACCAAAGCACGGCTCCCTTCTTGTCTATTGGTAATATAGACCGTATGGATGATAATTCCCCCAGACTTAGGGCATTTGGATCCATCGCCTTTGGAATTTGTCGCGGGCGGTAGAGTTTTCTCCAGCCTCGTTCTTTTATGAAAGATTGGAGTTGAAAGAGCCGTTATAACAGACACCTGCTTAGGAGAAGTCCTCCGTTGTATGGTGAAGGAGTTGTCTTTTTCTTGTCGATCCTTCGCTTTCTTTGGTCGACGAGAGTCGTTTTGGTCAATCATAAAGTCCTGGAATTTTCGCCAGATCCTATGAATTTGTGAGAAGAGCCGCTGATGAGGCCGCTCCAGGTTTGTCTGCATTGTAATTTCTGCAGGTGGGGGTAATTTCTTTAGCACCGCCGTTGGAGAGTTTTTGTGCACCCTCTTAAGTGGATCAAAGTTGTTCCCGGTTGGAACAGCAGCGTCGACTTCCACTATTGGAGCTGATGGGGTGAGTCCAGAAGGGGAGTTGCTCCCGGATTCTCTTACTCGGCGCCAGTGGCTATGTCAAGCGTGCCTTGTTGAAAGGACCGCCTTAGTTTTGAAAGCGTCTTCATCACACCCTTGGTTATGCTGAGGAGCTGCAATTGGCGTCAGCCTGTTGAAGTCCAACATCCTTGTTAAAGTTTAAGAAGTGCCAGCCAATTTTTCGAAGACCGACTTTCTGATGGGGGAAACACTTTTGACAGCTTCACCTATAGTAGGATTAGGGAGTGCTAGCCGTTTTGGGTTGCCCCTTCAGGTCTCACGAGCTTCTTTGCGGGCCTGTTTGAGTTCTTGCTCAGCCTGTTGAAGACTGGGATGTTAGATTTGGATGGCCCGTTGAGAGGGGCCGTTGTGGTTGCCAGTCGATCGAAGACCGACTTTTTAGGAGCTTCTTCTTGCAGCGCTGAGGCACCGAAACTCACAGGTGGGAGCATGGTCCCAAAGAACAATCCAGTAGTGGCTTGTGTGACTTGCCCCACTGGCATTGAGAAAATAGAGGTCGCGTTGGGCCCATAGGTCACTCCTTCAGTTGGGATGGAGCGGGAGCTGCTGTTGCATGCAGTATAGTGAGAAGCCATTGATTTTCTAGACAAGAGAAAGACACCAAGTTTTAGTACCTCGAACCCAAGGGCAACCATAGCGAACCACGATTTTATCCGCAAAATACGACATACGAAGTGTAGGGTGGAAATAGGAAAAGGTCCCACCGGATGTGCCAGAATCTGTTCACCGCCGAAAGACCGGACCGAGACGTTGGGACGTCTGGCCTAAATTTGGGGGAAGATACTATTTGGACATATCCATCCACCTCTCTGAAGATACCAAGTTGATTTATGGCACCATATATCGGAAATTTAGATAGATGCGACCGTTGTAGCTGACTTCATCAGATTCCCCGTCATTTGTGATGGGTTTTTAATTATGGGGATGCTCTTCCCTGCAGACGCAAGCCTCTGCAATTAATTATGTTATCGCGTTGTGATAACCACTTTCTCCTTCTCTAGCAGTTCACTTCGTGTCGTGTGTTATTTTGTTTGTTTTGGTTGCCCGTGGATTGTATACGGAGACTAGTTTATGTCGTCGCCCGTAGGGTGCGGATTAGTTCAAATCCGTATATTTTAGATTTGGGTTTGGGTCAAGGATTTGCTTGACGGGGTCCACATTGGTAGCTTGGTTTGCCGACGGGAATAAACTTAGGACGCAAATCTCATATAAATGAGGTTCATCGGTTCATGGAATATTTGAATTTGATCTAAGGATCGTTAGTCATATTTGAGACTAAGACCAACTTAGAAATAAATGAGCATATGGGCTCAATTAGTTTAGTTTAAGGACATCACGGTCCAACATTCCCGTTTTGGGGATAAATGTTAGTTTAAGAATATTTCGGTCCATTATTCCCATTTTGGGAACGAATGTTAGTTTAAAAACATTTCGGTCCAACATTCCCATTTTGGGGACGAATGTTAGCTTAAGGACATTTCGGTCCATCATTCATCTTGCGTGCACATGTATTTATTACGTGGCGGAGTGAACGATGATGACATGGAATGCACCCAATTTGGGGTGCGATCCGATTTAAGGTGTGCACGTCAATTTGGAAGTGCATCAATATGGTATGAAAGGAGTTGTTAGTTTTTGGGACCCGCCACCTCTCTGAAGACATTGAGGAATTACAACGACATATATAAGAGGTGTGGAGAGAGGTACCCTTAAACCAAATCCCGTATTTGAGGGAAAAATCATGGTGGATCGTCTAAGAATCGTTAACCTTATTTGAGACTGAAATTAACTTAGAAGATATGAGATGCATATCATTTTAGACATCATCAATGAAAGATCATTAGTCATGTTTAAGACTAAGATCAGTTTGGAAGTCACGAGCATATGGGCTCGGTTGATTTAAAATCAAAAAGGAGGCACCAGCTTCACAGACTTAGCCAATTGGGCTAAGATTGGGTTTTGGGTTTTGAATTATATGTCCCTTTAGTTCCAAAATGTTTTGCTTGGTTTAAGAACCGTTAATCTAGTTTGAGAATAAGATCAACTTAAACATATGAGCGTTTTAGCTTAATTTATTTTTTACTAAGGATACGTAAGTCATGTTTGAGACTAAGATCAACTTAGCAATATATTAAGAATCATTTTTATTCAAAATCCAACATC
Source organism: Agapanthus africanus (assembly GCA_030015575.1). Taxonomy (NCBI): domain Eukaryota; kingdom Viridiplantae; phylum Streptophyta; class Magnoliopsida; order Asparagales; family Amaryllidaceae; genus Agapanthus; species Agapanthus africanus. The sequence continues at coordinate 59,216,612 of CM057348.1, forward strand.
AAAGCATTTGGGCTCAGCCGTAAGAACTTTTCAGAGAGACTTAGCCAATTTGGGCTTGGTCTGCTCAGTTGTTTTTTGTTCAAAAATGCTAAGCACTTATTTGGGTTCTTTTTGTTTAGCCCTTTTTCTTTTGTGCAGGAGTGCTGAACACTTCAGCCATTTTGATTGAATATATATAGTGCTAAGCACTTTTTATAGCATCCACGTAAGGAGCACATGTGGCGCTATCTCATTTATTTTGTTAAGTGCCTACATGTATTTCATTTGAAGCACTGGGCACTGCCCAATCAGTGTTAAGCACTTAGCCGTTTTGGCTGTATATGAAGTGCTAAGCACTTTTATTCAACGCTCACGTGTATTTCACGTGAGGCGTCGGCTTTCTGTTTTGGGTGCCCGCGTATTTTTCATGTGAGGCGCTGGGCGCTGTTGGGGGTGCCCACGTGAGAAGCACGTGAGACGATAAGTTCTTTTCTTTTTCGGAGATTGAATCTCTGTTAATAGTATTTTAACCATTAATGATCACCAAGATCTTTGTTTTGAAGCTCTGGGATCAAGTTTTCTTTAAGAAGTTCTTTTTCTCTTTTTTCCTTTTATAAGAACTAAGTTTCTTTTTAGGGTTAAACCCTATAGGATCGGTTCTTTTTCTTTTTCCTAGTTCTTTTCTGAATCTTTGATTCTTAAGAACAAGATTTTCCCGATGAGAATTAAATTCTCAACTTGTGGGAGATTTGTCCTGTGGATCTCAGATATAGGGAAAGAACTAAGTTCTTGAGAAGGGTTAAACCCTTACATATGCTATGATAAGTAAAGGAGATGTTTTGATATCTGTGGTTTCTTTTACCTAGGGTTTAAGAGGAGAGCGATCTTCTTCTCCATTGAGAATTAAATTCTCTGTTGTTTTTTAGAGCCTTCTGTATCTTTTCAGAAGCGTATAGAGGTTCCCTCTCTATATATGTCTCTCTGAGACTTGAAGTCACGGGTCTTTTATATAGTGAGGCAAACCGTTGATCAGTTTTGGGAAAATATTTCATTTGAGAGATACCAATTGATTTAATTGGTCTCAAAGATTATTTGGGGAATTTTATCCACCGTCGGATCTTTTATCCAGTGATTTCTATTTTACAGAATATATTTTCTTGTTTTTAACAAGATTAGGGAAATATTTTCCCATATACAGAATTTTATTCTGTCAAACGATGATTTTTAATCACCATTGGATTTTTAATCTAAGGGCTTTCTGTTTTACGGAGAGCGGTCCTTCTTTATTTAGAATGATTGGGGAAATATATTCCCAAAATAGAATTTAATTCTATCGTTGGATCTTTGATCCAACTGAGAATATTTTTCTCACTTAGAAAGATTAAGGAGATATTTTATCCTAATAGAATTTAATTCTATTTCTTGATGATTTATCATCTCCATTGGATTTTTGATCCAACGGCTCTGTTTAATAGAGAATATCTTAGATTTTAGGGAAATATCCCCATGTAGAATTTAATTCTACTTGATTTTAATTTGGACGCCGGCACTCACGTATCTTGCACGTGGACGCCACTTAAGAATTTAATTCTTATATACATAGGCGCTCATGTGCTTTGCACATTGGCGCCCATGTGAGCATCACGTGCGGAGCCACCATATGATTTAATCTTAAGGGGTTGGCGCTGGCGCTGGCGCCCTCGTGGAGAGCACGTGAGGCGCTACCCCATTAAAATTTAATAGAGCTTAGCTCTTTTTATTATATTTAAATATTAGGGGAACAACCTTGGCAAGGTCCATTGAGATTCCCTCGCCAGATACGATATGCACAAGAAAGGCCACTCAATACAACCAAAATTCACACTTACTAAGCTTCGCAGATAGTTGGTGTTGCCGCAAGGTCTCTATCACAATGTGTAGGTGCACTACATGCTACTCTCTATTCTTCGAGTATAACAGGATGTCGTCAATAAGATGACTACGAACTATTCCAGATGTTTGTAGAATACTTAATTCATTAAGTTCATGAACACTTCTGGAGCGTTGGTTACTCCAACGGGCATTACCAAAAACTCGTAGTGCCCGTACTTGGTCCTAAAAGCTGTCTTGGGGATGTCAGACATCTTGAACTGTCGGGCCTCAGTCCTTGCTCACGGAATAAAGTGCCACATGGAACAAAGTGCCACGCCAAAGGATAGGGGCCACCTCTTGAATCCATGGGGGTCACCTCTTGAGTCTGTGGGACCCACTGTAGAACAATGAGAAATCTTCAGAATACATTCCGAAAGAGGCAGACTTATACTATAAATGGAATGGTACCACTCTTCAATACAGAAGCGCCTTTTAATTGAACCGGCACTACAGGAGCTTGAGAACTCCGTAGTTAAGCATGCTCGAACCAGGGAAGTTCTGGGATGGGTGACCTTCTGGGAAGTGGCCCCCGGTCGGGTCTGGTTTGCTCCGAAGGACAAAACCATGAGGTTTCGGCCAAAGCGAATAATACAGTCTGTGTTAGGGGTTGGGTCATGACAGAATACTGTAAATGGAATGATAGCACTCTTCAATACAGAGGTGCCTTTGGTTTGTCTCTCAGGATCATTAGCGCTAAGGACTGACTCCCACTCTTAAAGACGAAAACTAGATGATCGTGAATCTCAAATACTACCCTCCTTTAACGACAGTCGATGGTAGCATATAAAGTCCCTAACCAATCCATGCCCAGAACTACATTGAAGTTCGGCATGTCTATCACCATGAAGCTGGCGTGGAACTCCCGACTGCACATCATTACAGGACACAATTATATCCATCGGTTGCCTCAGCATACCGCCCTAAGGATTTCAGCTACAGGAGTCGCGACCATAGGGGATGCCGCCATAGGAGTCTCAAGCATGGGAGTATGTTCCTCAGTTGGCTCCTCGACTTACATTGGATCCTTGGCCGGATCCTCCTCGCCCGGGTCTTCTTTCGGTTCTTCCTCTTCCTCGAGATCCTCGGCCTTAGATTAGTCCTCCATATCGACGAGCATTGGAGTAGTGTCCTTATCAGAATTGTTCGCCATGTTAGAATCGAAGGTAAGGGTGGACTTGTAGCCCTCCTCGATGGTCTTGTAGAATGGTGCACCCTCAGGGTAAGCTATGGGGAAAAATAGATTCAACAAATAGGATCCAAAGACAAAAAAATTAGTTAATGTTTTTTCTTGTACATTGGGAACCTGCATGGGCCACCATCACAGAGCATAGGGCACAAACGAGTTTATTACATGTCTCAAGGAAAACAGGCCCTAAACTGGTGGGCAACAAGAAAAAGAAATGTAACTACGCCTAATAGTAAATGGACAGCTCTGCATAATCTTCCGCTGTAGCTTCCACTTCTTCGTTTTCGTCTTGGTCCCCATCCACATTTAACGAACATCCAGGAGAAGACAGAAAGAAGGATATGTCCGTCAGCGAGTTATATTCGGGTAAGATTCTTAAGGTAAGGAGAGCGGGAAAAAAACAATAGTAAGTGTGGTGTAAGTCGCATATGTCAGTGTGGGTATATGTAAACGAATGTTATCAGGTATATGTGTCAGGTATAAGCATGGTATCTTCAATCTAATTATAAGGTACAGTTAGCTTGTTATAGTTTAGTTACATAAGGGTACCGGCGCACTCGGAAATATTCCGTTAGCGCCACAGAACATTAGCAGACCGGACTTATATATTTCCGCTTCACCCCCCAAAACCACGGTTAACTAGAGAGGAATCTCGAGACCCTTAATACAGCCTCACATATTCTAAACTATCCTATCCTGGGTCTACGATTGTTATATAATGGTACCGGTAGGCATTAGCACACGAATCTACTGGACATGGAATATAAGGGTTCGCTTTCCAAAATTAAGGTCTTCCGTATATCGGAATCTTCAATAGCATTTAAGGCCATCCATATATCAAAATCTTCAATAGCATTTAAGGTCATCCGTATATCAGAATCTTCAATAATAAGGTCATCCGTATATCGAAATCTTCAATAATTGTAACGACTCTTAAATCTTTGTACAAAAATTACTTATTTATTATATAGAAAGTGTATTTCAGTATGCTGTAAAGTTATAAGTTAATTTTGTTTAATAAAAGAAAGAAAGAACTTGTAACTCACTGGTAAAACCTTTACACTGCTGTTCCCGCCAAAATTCTTGGCTCAGAGCATATTGTTCCCTTATAAAAATAAAGGAAAACCCCAACGTGTTAAACACGTGCACTCACATGCAAAGAATGTAGATAGCGCCTCAGATAGGATTAAATCCTATATTGGGTCCTCATGTGTTTCCTACGTGAGCGCCAGGACCAACCTCTGTTAGGATTAAATCCTATAGTGACACCTCATATGGAACACATGTGAGCGCCGGCGTGCAAAACACGTAAGTGACTATTTATAAAAGAATTAAATTTTTAGACGGCGCCCACATGCATAGCGCGTGAGCGTCAGCGCCCAAATTGAAGAGAGCAGAATTAAATTCTACATGGGGAATATTTCCCTAAAATCTGGGACATTCTATGTTAAACAGAGCCGTTGGATCAAAAATTTAATGGTGATAATAAATCATCAAAATGATAGAATTAAATTCTATCAGGGAAAAAATATCTCCATGATCAAATATTCTCTGTTAAACAGAGAGCCGTTGGATAAAAAATCCAACGATGATTTAAAATCATCAAATGATATAATTAAATTCTATTTAGGAAATATTTTATGGAAAGATCTTTCCCTAACAAAAAATCTTGGATTTAAAATTAAATAGTTGTAAAACATCACCAATTAAATCACTGATAGAATAAAATTCTATCTTAGGAAAATATTTTCTTAATATTTTTAAACTAAAAAGATATTCATATAACAGAATTAAATTCAATGTTAGGAAAATATATTCCTAATCTTGTTAAATTAACAAGATATTCATATGATAGAATAAAATTCTAATCTTGTTAAACTAACAAAATATTCATATGATAGAATAAAATTCTATGTGATAGAATTAAATTCTATGTTGGAATAAAATTCTAATCTTGTTAAACTAACAAGATATTCATATAACAGAATTAAATTCTATATTAGGAAAATATATTCCTAATCTTGTTAAACTAACGAGATATTCATATGATAGAATAAAATTCTAATTTTATTAAACTAACAAGATATTCATATGATAGAATAAAATTCTATCTTAAGAAAATATTTCCTAATCTTGTTAAACAAACAAAAAATCTTCTCTGTTAAATAGAGAGATTTTAGATTAAAAATCCACCGGTAAATAAAATTCACCGGTTGATTTAAAAGATCAATTGGATTGATTATGAAATCAATCATGATCTCTCAATGAAAAATTTTCTCAACAAATTGATTCTTTTTCTTCTCCTATAAATAGGAGTAAAGAGATAAAAAGAAAAGGGAGAGGACTCAATATAATAAAAGAGGAGATCCCCATAAGCTTCTGTAAAAAAAACAGAAGGCTCTCCAAAAGCTCCCACAAAACAATAGAGAATTTAATTATCAAAGAAGATCTCCATCCTCAAAACTCTAGGTAAAGAAAATATCGAGATCAAAATATCTCTTACCTAACATATTTAAGGATTTAACCCTTCTCAAAGAATTTAGTTATTTCTCTGGATCTGAGATCCACAAGACAAGTCTCCCACAAGTGAGAATTTAATTCTCATCGGGAAGATCTTGTTCTTAAGAATAAAAAATTCAGGAAAGAAAAAAGAAGAAAATGAAGAAGACGGAGTCCATAATACTCCAGGAACTTAGTTCCTTCAAATCAAGAGCTTAGTTCTTTAAAGAACCTGATCAGATCCTCAAAATAGTGATTTTAGTGATCCTTAATGGTTAAAACTCCATTAAAAGAGGTTTAACCTCTCTGAAAATATGAACATGGAAAACATGGAATTCATATTAATTCAGGAACTTAGTTTTTTCAAATCAAGAACTTAGTTCTTAAAGAACCTAATTCCAGATTCTCACAATAATGATCTTGGTGATCGTTAATGGTCAAAATACCATTACAGAGATTTAAGTTCTCTAAAAAACATCAACAGAGATTAAATCTCCAAAAATATAGCGCCTCACCAGAAACACACGTGAGCGCCATAGAAAATTAGTGTTTAGCACTACTGTAGCACCTCACGTGAAAAGCACGTGAGCACCCAAGGCTAAAAACCCAACGCCTCACGTGAAAAGCACGTGAGCGCCAGAAAAGATTATTGCTTAGCACTATTCCAGCACCTCATGTAAAACACACATGAGAACTGTATATCTTAGTGCTTAGCACTGCTGGGTAGTATAGAAACCCAATCTGAGCCCAAATTGGTTAAGTTTCCTGAGGTTAAACCTTTTTGATTTTAAATCAACCGAGCCCATATGCTCGTGATTTCCAAACCGATCTTAGTCTCAAACAGGACTAATGATCTCTCATTGATGATATCCAAAATGATATCCATCTAATATCTCCAAAGGTAATTTTAGTCTCAAATATGACCAACGGTCCTTAGGTCCACCACAACCCGTTCTTCCCTAAAATACGGGATTTGGTTTAAGGGTACATCTCTCTACACCTCTGATATTCCTTAACGTCTTCAGAGAGGTGATGGGTCCCGACAACTAACAACTCTTTTCTCGTCCCAACTTGATGTAAAATTTCATCAAGACAGGGAATGATACATCCCACATTGACGCACTTCCAAATTGACGTGCACGCCTCAAATCAGATCGCACCCCAAATTGGGCGCGTTCCATGTCACTATCGTTCACTCCGCCACGTAACAAATACACATGCGCGTAAGATGGATATGGACCGAAATGTCCTTAAACTAACATTCGTCCTCACAATGGGAATGTTGGACCGAAATGTCCTTAAACTAACATTCATCCCCAAAACGGAAATGTTGAACCGAAATATCCTTAAACTAACACTCGTCCCTAAAACGGGAATGTTGGACCAAAACGCCCTTAAACATTCATCCCTAAAACGGGAATGTTGGACCCAAAACATCCTTAAACTAACATTCGTTCCTAAAATGAGAATGTTGGACCGGAACGTTCTTGTTCACCGCCGAAAACAGAGACGAAACCGGGATAGATCGTCTTGACTGAATTTGGGGGCAAATGCTATTTGGATTTATCCGTCCACCTCTCCGAAAATGTTAAGTTGATTTATGACACCGTGTATCAGAAGTTTGGACGAATGTGGCCGTTGTAGTAGAATTCGTCAGATTCCCCCTCGTTTGCGAGGGGGTTTTGATTGTGGGGACGCTCTTCCCTGCAGGCTCAAGCCCTTGCAGTTAATTACGTTATCGCATCGTGATAACCACTTTCTTCTGCTCCATAAATTCACTTCGTGTTGTATGTTCTTGTTTTATTTTTGGTTGCCTATGGATTGTATGCGGAGACTAATTTATGTTGTTGCCCGTAGGGCGTGGATTAGTCCAAATCCATATATCTTAGAATTGGGTTTGTTTTATTTAAGGATCGTTAATCTGGTTTGGGATTATGATCGACTTAAATGTATACGAGCAGTTAGGGGCTCGGTTAGTTTTTTGTTAAGGATACGTCAGTCCAATTTGAGATTAAGATCTACTTAACAAGGTGTTAGGATCATTTTGTTTCAAATCCGACAAGAGAGCATTTAGGCTCGGTTGTTTTAGTTTAAAGATGTTTCAGTCCCTTATCGCCATTTTGGAGGCGAAGTTGTAGTTTGAGGACATTTCGGTCTATAGATCACCATTTTTAAGATGAGGTTTTAGTTTAAGGACGTTACGGTCCGTTGTCGCCATTTTGGAGGCAACGTTGTAGTTTGAGAACGTTTCGGTCTGTAGATCACCATTTTTGAGGTGAGGTTTTAGTTTAAGGACGTTACGGTCCGTTGTCGCCATTTTGGAGGCAACGTTGTAGTTTGAGGACATTTCGGTCTGTAGATCATCTTGCGCGCACGTGTATTTGTTACGTGTCGGGATGAGCAACGATGATATGGGATACATCCAGTTTGGGATGTGGTTTGATCTGAGATGTGCACGTCAGTTTGGGAAGTGCACCAAAAAGCAGTTGGCTGTCGGGACCCGCCACCTCTCTGAAAACGTTGAGAAATTACAACGACATGTATCAGAGGTGTAGAGAGATGTACCCTTGAGCCAATTCTCGTATTTGAGGGAAAAGTGATTAATAGTAAACCTGGAAATCATTAGTCGTATTTTGAGACTAAGATTTCCTCGGGGGAATGTGGGACGAATATCGTTTTGGGATATCATCAGTTGGAAGATCGATAGTCGTTTTTGGGACTAAGATCAATTTGCAAAATAGTGAGCACATAGGCTCGGTTGATCTGAATTAAGAACCTAGCCAACTTGGGTATGATCCACTCAGTTTTCTTTTTATTTGAAATGAAGTGCTAAGCACTTGTTCGGGCCCAGTCCCTTTTTTTGTGCAGAAAGTGCTGAGCACTTATGTAAGCTCTGACGCTCACACTTTACTCTTTTTGTCTCTTTATAGAGTGCCGAGCACTCTTTATGGCGCCCGCGTGCGAAGCACGTGAGGCGCTAGGCGCTACCTGGTGAGTGTCAAGCACTTTTATGTTCTGTGGCGTCCACGTGAGGGGCACGTGAGGTGCTGGGCGCTAGACGCCGCACACTGAGTGCTAAGCACTCCTTTATTTTGTAGCGCCCACGTGGGAGGCACGTGGGGCGCTGAACGCCGGTCACTGAATGCTAAGCACTCCTTATTATTGAGGCGCCCGCGTGAGGGGCACGTGGGGCGCTGGGCGCTGATTTTTCCTTGTATATTTTGTTCTGAGGAGTTCAATTTTCTTGTTCTTTTCTGAATCTTTGATCTCCAAGAACAAGTTCGTCTCGATGAGAATTAAATTCTCAACTTGTGGGAGACTTGTCTTGTGGATCTCTGATCCGGAGAAAGAACTAAGTTCTTCTTTTGAAAAGGGTTAAACCTTTCAATAGGTAAACGAGATACTTTGATCTCTCTTCTTTTTTATTTACCTAGAGCTTTTTTCTGAGAAGGGAGATCTTCTTCTTTCTTCCTTTTTGAAGCTTTCTGCTTTGTTTTTCTCGAAGCTTAAGGGGTTCCTCTATCTCAGACTCGAAGTCTTGGGTCCTTTATATAGTAGAAGCAAGTCTGTTTATTAGTTGAAAAAATCTCTCATTAAGAAATCGTAATTGATTTGGGGATTTTACCCACCGTTGGATCTTTGATTCAAGGACTTCTGTTTTACAGAAGGTATTTTCTTATTTTTAACGAGATTAGGGAAATATTTTTCCATACAGAATTTATTTTGTAGATTAGTGATTCTTTAATCACTATTGGATTTTTAATCCAACGGTACTCTGTTTTACAGAGGGCAATCTTTCTTGTTTAGAAAGATTTGAGGAATATTTCCACTCAACAGAATTTAATTCTGCATCCTGATGATTTATCATCTCCGTTCTCTGTTTAACAGAGAGTAGAATTTAATTCTACAAGGCACCGGCGCTCATGTGCTGTGCACGTGGGCGCTTATTAAGGTTTTAATTCTTTCATATGCTTTGTGCTTGGCACCCACGTGAGGAGCACGTGCGGCGCCAATGACTCTGGCGCTGGCGTCCTCGTGGAAGGCACGTGAGGCGCTGCCTCTTGAGTTTTGTGTGCTTTGCACACGAGCCCTACTCATATAAGAGTGTTTAACTCCGGCGCTGGCCCCCTCGTGGAAGGCACGTGAGGCGCTGCCTCTTGAGTTTTGAACAGAGCTTTGCTCTTTTATTGGGGGGAAAAATGCCCCTACTGTTACGCTCACGTGGCTCACACGTGAGTGCAACGGTGGCACCTTTTCCACTGTTGGATCTTCTTGGAAGTTGAACCGTCTTCCTGTGCCTATAAGTAGGGCCTTTGGCCCTTGAGATGACCGCTGTTCATCTTCCCTTCTTCTTCTTTCTTAGAATTTAATTCTCTTTCCAGAGCCTAGATCTCTGCCCAATGAAACTCTTTTAGAGTCAAAACTTTGTCAAAAATTTTGGTAAGGATTATGATCGAACTCTTGAAGGAATCTCTTCATGTTATAGGGTTTTGACCCATTAACAGTGCTTTGCTCTTCTTTTGTAGTGATTAGATCATAGATCTTTAAAATGTTTTAGGGTTTCTTCACCCGTTAATCAGAGCTTTTCTCTTCCTTTAAAAAGATCTCTTAGAGTTCTAAGTTTTTTCTTGCAGATCTTGAAGATCTTTGGGGTTTTACCCTGTTAGAAAGCTTTGCTTTTGAAGGTTCTGGGATGTTATCCTATTGTTCTACAGAGCATGGCTCTAAAAAAAATTTGGGGAATTTTACTCCCCTCTTAATTTTCTTGACAGATGTGAAATATGTTTGCAGAGCACAGCTCTCGAGGGAGTTTAACTCCTGAGTCCAATGATATTCTCTCATTAAATGAGAATCCTTTTGGATTCTATTCTTAAATGAGTGACTGCCCCATCATTGATGGGGCGTTATCTTAATTTTGTGGGCCTCCCTTGTCCCTTTCTTTTGCACTACAGTGCAGTATAATTTTTATGTACCAAAGAGTGTTAGTGTTCTGAACATAATGTCGATAGCTGACCCTTCTTCTTTTGGGCAGCTACTGTGGCTTTCGATTCTTCCTTCCCTTTCATACGTTCAGAGAGCGCTTTTGCCGACGCGCCCGTGGATCAGGAAGTCTTTGCGCTTATTAAGGACCATGACCCAAAGCAAAAATCTATTCACCTGTGGGGGTCATGGTATAGTCAGATTATCCGGGGTCAGCACGGTTTTTCTTGTTCAGCGCCTTCGGAGCCGATCCCAGCTATTCACTATGCTGATCCGCCTTAAGTGGCTTACGCCGTAGAAGAGGTTAACTGGACCTCGGAAGGTCGTCTTCAACCTTCCATGGCGTCGATACCCGTACAGCCACCGATGGCCTTGGACATTTTAGGGCGACGCATATGTCAAGGCGAGTCATGCCCTTTGGGGAAAGTTTATATGATAGGATTGACTCCACATCATTCAGCCGGCTACCTACAGTGGGCTCGGTATATCCTGTCAGCCAAGAAGTCGCTGCTGTTGAAGACCGGGTTGTACCCCGCAATCTACGCGTCTCTCTTTTATTACCACGCTCCCCATGTGTGGTGAATCAAGTCTTTTTTGGAACAATGGAACATTCCGACCCACACTTTTCTTTTATCAGATCGGGAAGTTTCGATTTCATTGGAAGAGTTCGCGGAGATCTCTGGCTTACCCATCATAGAGGACCACTATGAGGAGATACTTCCCCCTGATGAGTACAATTTTGCCACTAAGTCAGTGGTAACGGGCCTTACCCCAGAGAATGCCGTTCAACACCAGTTCCCTAGCTTGATCAAAGTGTTGAATATGTACGAGAATTTATTCCTAGAGTCTGGAGGGCATGGGGTTAGCTTCGGAGATTTTATCACCCGCTTTCTTCGTCCAGAAGTTCTGTCTAAGCAGGCCAAGAAATTCGCTAAACTCGACGACCCGTTCGGGTTTGGTTTAGATAACTTGCCGACGGCGGAAGCAGATCTAAAGATTTTTTTTATTCCAGACACTCTAGTTGTCCCCTTTGCGGAGATCGCCGCCCCGGGTGTTGATGAAGAATCGTTCTTTTTGGGGTTCATTGTCCTGTGGCTGAGTTGGTTCGCGCTTCCGTCGCACCCTCGATATATGAGGTCGTATGTCTTTTATCCGGCCCATCGCATTGTCACGGGGACACGCGTGGCTGTTGGGATCGCGGGGTTAGCTCATCTATACCATCGCTTGAGTTTAGCAGCTGACGCTACTCAGCCCGGGGTAAAGCCCGTGTATCTCCCATTGCATTACTTCACATCATGGATTGAGATGCACGTGCTGGGTGCCTTTGACGTTCACAAACAACCCCAGTTCTACGAAAGCTACAACTTCCCCTGGGTCATGTACCTAGTTGACGCTTCCGCTCCAGACCCGTCACAGCGAGAGGCTCGGAGATTGCTCCTTCGGCCACACATGGTTAGGGACAGTATGACCTTTGTCGATAAAGTATTGACTATCGGTAAAGAATCCACCAAAGTGGTCCAACTGTTGCGCGATACCTTTAAGGATAGGGCTTCTACATTGAGGGCCCGGGAGGTTATGCACCTGTACTCTATTAGACCGGGCTTCCTAGTGTTTAGAAAGAACGCCTCGGTGCTATTCATGAGGTAAAACCCGCACCGCTTCGCTCAACAGCTGGGTTATAATCAAGGTGTTCCTCTCAAGGCATTCTTAGTCGAGCCGGCTTCTACAGAGGAGGGTATTCACAGCGCGCTGCACCATTTTATGCGATTGAATACAGGGTCCCATTTTCTCGTCAGCGAGTCGAGCTATGTGCCGAAAGTTTCGAGTGCTTACATGGCGTGGTACCAGCATACGACGGGTGATGTTATCATGGAGGAAAGGCGGCTGTTACTTAATCACAAGGATGTCGTCCTAGCCGGTAATCCAGCAGTCCCTTTGAAGCGACGAACCACCGTTCGTCCTTCTTTAAGAGAAATCACTAGGGCTGTGGTCTCATGAGCTTTCCCTGAGAATCTTCAACCAGATGTTCCCGCAACTGCGGTAGCTGTGGCGTCCCCAGAATCAGGCATCGGTTCAGAGATCGGAACCCGCCGTCCGAAGAGGCATGTCAAGCAAAAGCTCTTATCGTCGGCCGTTGGTGTCCGTTCACAGAAGAAGAAGAAGTCTCTATTCTCTGCCGACGTCGTATTCGGCCAGGATCCCCATGCTCCCTACAGTGAAGGCTTGTGAGAATATGGCACCAACAAGGGTTTGTTTGACACGCCTGCAACCGATACTGATCTACAAGCTGCCCTCGCAGCTTCCGAGCGACTGGCTCATGAAGAAGCGACTTTGATCTCTATTGCGGAGTCAGGTATACTTCATTTACATTCTTCTGCACCTATCCTTTCTCCCCTTATTATGCTTTTTTTAACGCTCTCTTCTTCCACAGGTATTTCTGCCGAAGAGGCTCTCGCGTCTTCCCTCAGGACATTCGAGGAGGAAGAGAGGCTCCGCGCTTCTTTAGGCCTTGTTATAATTCGTTTTATTACACCTTTACTCTTTTTATTCATGATCTGGCCCTTTTCTTCACCTTATTGCAGGAACTACCGCAACCCAAGTTGTTTCAAGTATCGTGCCAATCCCAAGCGGTGATGCAGCAAAGCTTCCAGAGCCACCGATCACGGCCACGGTACTCCCGAGGTCACCACAGGAGGCATTGCTGAAGCAACCGATGATGGGCGCCGTAGCGGCTCTGGAGGCAGAGCTCGGTTCGGACGACAACGTCCCCCTGTTGGAAGTGTTAAGGAAGTCGGTTCACACGGTCCAGGCCGATAGGAAGCGTAGAAAGCGCGCTACAAAAGAACGCGATGCTGTCTTGGCCGCGGGTGCAGGCTCAAGCAATGTTCCGCCTGCTGACATTCTTTTGGCGGATGTTCCTTCTGCCCTGTCTACTGCCCATAGACAGGTTGCGCGTGCAGCTCAGGAGGAAACTGAAAAGCTACTTCAAGGTAACGTAACGCCCAGTCTCTTATTAGAACTTGGTCCTCGAATCATGACATACGTATTTTCTTTTAAGCAGGGCCGAGTCCTGATGGTAGCATGGCAGGTGAAACGCCGATGATTACAAAGCCCGAAGTGGCCACTCTTTCTCGGAAATCTGGGACTATCCAGACTGCTGCTCTTTCTCCTTGTGGCTCTTTGGTATTGGCGGGTGTCGCAAGCATTACAACAGTCCTTGTCGAGTCACGGGATGAAGTTATGGGTGCGGAATCTACTCCCCCGAGGGAGAATGAAGAAGCCGTTACACTTGTTGATCTTTCGGCTCAGTTTCGGTCTCTGACCTATCAGGTACTCCTTGGGTTTTGTCTTTGAGTTTTCAATCTTGTTAAACCCCCCTAATGATATTTCGTTTATCTTGAGCATAGGCGCGGTAAACCCTGAAGCTGTGTTGGCTGAAGAAGTGTTGTTAGCCGCTACTTCGACGGTCGTGGTCCCTTTGCTTTCTTCTGTGCCTCCTCAAATTTTGGAAGGAATGGGTTTCTCACTTAGTTGCTTTACTATGGATACAATCCTCCTTGTATTGACTGTATATTGTCGCGGCTCTGCAGGAGTACTTTTCGACCATTTGTATCAGGTACTAACCCCGCATTTTTCCTTTCAATCGGAAATCGTTCCACCTTCTGGTATTGGTCAGTATATTCTTCATCTAGTGTTTCTCTTTTTTATGAGTAGACTTATTGTTGCTAAGCCTTCCTTATATTGACCACAGTATCATGGCTCAGAGGAGGAAGCGAAAGAATAGCCACGCCTCCGGTGCTCCCTGTTTTTCCACCTTCAACGGTCCGTACGGTAGAGTCCGTTCCTCAGGTGTTTGCTTTATATTTCGAGTTGAAATTTGACCGTAATTCATTTTGCAGCGATTACACCGGATTCATCTCCTTTTGAGTCTCACATTCACATGCCCGCGGGGCCCTTCGCTAAACGTACATCCTCCAGGGGTGCAGCGAATAGCCAGCGAACGTTAAGCGAGTTTATTGAAGTTCTCGACGCTGAGGCCCTCACTTCTGCTACGGATTTTGCCAACGAAGTCAATCCAATGCTGGTGACGCTGGTGAATTTCCATAATGAAGATCTCGTTAGTTCTTGGGTCGATTATTACAGAAAGATCGAGGCTTTCCTGCACGAGATTGAGCTTAAGCATCTCGCTCCCGAGGTATTGACTTTGAACTCTCAGTGGGCTGCGTGGGTCGAGCAGAGTGTCTCTTTCATTCGCTATTTTGAGCAAGAGACGGCCCTGAGGCGAAATGAGCATGAGGCGGCTTCCGGCGAATCCGTCCAATTGCATGCCCAGGTTGAAGCGAATGCTGCGCAGCTGAAAGCTATTTTCGAAAACCTCCAACGATGTATTTCGGACGGGCTGGCGCTAAGGAGGAAGCTTGACTTCACCGAGCGGGTCACACAAAATTGTGAAACTGTCAAGCGGGAAATCGATGAGAAGCTTTCATCCTGCTTGCAACAACGGGCTCAAATCGAAGCGGAGTTGGCCGCTGTAGCTGAACGCGAGAAGGAGTTAAGGGGAACACGGGAGCGGTTCGTCAGTTTTTTGAAAACGCCGCCTCCTTAATAAGTGTCATTATACCCCCTTCATTGTACTGATTGTATTCTTCTAATTCATGAATAACATGTATTCATTTTGATTCCTGAATGAAATGTATCTTGTATTCACTTAAATTCATGAATAAAAGACATATTTTATTTCATACTGGCATTTCTCTTTTCTTCGATATCTTGATCTGGTGTGAAGTAGTTTATATACTTATTTCGGAGTTTGTAGTTTATTCACTCATCCCGGAGTCTCTAGTTTATGAACTCATTTCGGAGCTTGTAGTTTATTCACTCATTCCGGAGTCTCTAGTTTATGAACTCATTTCGGAGCTTGTAGTTTATGGACTCATTTCGGAGATTTTTTAGTTTACCTTCCTTGGGCTTGTAGGCAAACCTGTCGTAACGTTACAGTCAAACCCTGCTCTTTACGACAGAAGTCCGTTAGGGTCTGTGGTACTAGGGTTTTTATCCGTCGTACCGTCGTGTTGGCAGATGCATTCCTCGATATGCAGAGTTTACGCTGCTGTTTGAGTAGCCCCGTGACTGTCGTGTCTCTAATCCCTTCAGGGGCTGGACAAGACGTCTTCAAGTAATCTTCTTTGGTTATATTACCGTCGAGAGAGCAAGCGGTAAGAATTTTGCTATGCCACTTTTTACTTGAGGTTGGGTTCAATTTGGGAGCCCGGATGAGTCATAACCACTCCGCGCTGGTGTGAGATGATCTCCGATAGTCTTTCAGGTTTTATTTGAGTTGTCGTCAAGACCCTGAAGTTAGGAATTTGGCATTTTCTTCCTTTATCGACACTGCTGTTCTCCTCCGAATACAGAGACGCGACCGCGTAGGTTCGTCTTGCTTGAATTTGGGGGCAGATACTATTTGGTTTTATCAGTTCACCTCTCCAAAGATACCAAGTTGATTTATGGCACCGTGCATCGGAGGTTTGGACGGATGCGGCCGTTGTAGCAGACTTCGTCAGATTCCCCCTCGTTTGAGGGGTTTTTGATTGTGGGGACGCTCTTCTCTGCAGGCGCAAGCCCCTGCAGTTAATTACGATACCGCATCGCGGTAACAACTTTCTCCTTCTCCAGATGGTTATTTCGTGTCATGTGTGTTTGTTTTGTTTTTGGTTGCCCGTGGATTGTATACGGAGACTAATTTATGTTGTCGCCCGTAGGGCGTGGATTAGTCCAAATCCGTATTTTCTTAGATTTGGGTTTGGGTTGGGTTTAAGGATCATTAATCTCATTTGAGACTAAGATCAACTTAAACGTTTGTTAAGGATACGTTAGTCTAATTTTAGACTAAGATCAACTTAACCATTTGTTAAGGATACGTTAGTCTAATTTTAGACTAAGATCAACTTAACGGGATCATTTAGATCCAACAAAAGAGCATTTGGGCTCTATTGTTTTAGTTTAGGGACTTTGCGGTCTATGAAACATCTGGTTCTCGGGACCCGTCACCTCTCTGAAGACGTTGAAGGATTACAATGACAAATATCAGAGGAGTGAAGAGATGTACCCTTGAACCAATATTGGTTGGGAGATCTGTAGTCCAGTTTGGGACTGTAACAACTCCAATTTTTGTATACCAAAATTTGCTTTAAATATGATGTATACTTGGAGTATTGATGTTGCTGGAAACAATTTAAGTATCAATTTCCTTACAATAATTACAAGAAGGAGCTTGTAGCTCATTGGTAATACCTTGCACTGCTGAACCAAGCCACCAGAGTTCGAATCCCATGCCCCACATAATTTTTATATCATTTTGTTTTAAATTTTCTGGGAAGTCAAACGGTCAAACAGCCATAACTCACAAATTAATGCAAGTTATAAAAAAATAAAGTATACCAAAACCTCCCCCAGACAAAACCCTACCCAACGACACCCGACTCGGCCCTGACTCGGCCAAGTCGGCCGGCGACTCGGCCGAACTCGGCCGGTCGGCCGAGTCGTCAACACGAAAAAGTTTCGTGTTGACTTGGTCAATTTCCCTGCATGGTCCATTTTTCCAGTACTGTTACACAATTTCCATTAAACCTCTTTTAAGTCCAAATTTAATGAATTTTTAATGAATTTTATTTTTTTTTATAATATTTTTTAATCCTGACCCTAACCCTAGCCTAGCCCTTTATAAAGACCCCTACCCTCTACCATTTCACCTCACCACTCTAAGTCCACTCTCCCAAATTCTCGAGAACTCGGTACGAAGAGCGAGAAGCGAAGCGCTGCCGAAACCGACGACGGATTTCCGGCGACCGGATCAGAACCTTCGCGACGTTTTCAATGCATCGACCACCACCACCTTCCCTAGCCCCCTTAGCTTGTCTAAACCCGTAAGTCCCATCTCTTCTATCTCTCTTTTCTTTAATATAAAAATACGACTTTTTGGAACCCGACGGAAATCGGAACAAAACGATTTCCGATCCGGTTTTTCTGCAAATTTCCACTTGTCACCTAATACATAATACCTACCTATATTCATGTCGACTATTAATCACCCATAAACCAATTTAAACAAACTTTCTCACATGAAATGATAGCCTCTTTGCAAAACCGTATTCTTTTCATAAAAATACCATGAAGTTCATTTTTCTTCGTTAAATCAATTCCCTCACTCCTAAATATGTTTATCTTGATCACTAAACTTGTAGAAATCAATTTGAATGAATTTTCACACATGAAATGATAACGTTTTCGAATACCGTATTCTTGCGCTTTAATACCTTCAAGTTTAACATATCATGTTTAACCTCTAAACTTCATCAAAACTTAAAATAAGTCACGAGGTAATGACCTACCTCTACACACACACAAATATAACTCTAATTGATATATGTCAAAAATATAGAATACGAAAATACAGGACTTTTCACTAAAATACCATATTCTTTATAATCTTTTCTCGAAAGCTTTAAGTTGTATAAAATTTTAAATAAAATGAAAATACGATATGTCATGGACATCGATCGTTTATCTAAACTGACTTTGTGGTGTCTAGGCTAGGCAAGTGAGCTTGGGTAACTTTAAAAGGCCCATCTCACGATTCGTGAGCGGATCCCTCCCTCCTCACTTGTACTTACCTGGCCGCAATTGGCGGTGAAGAGGCGATTTGAGGCTTCTAATAACTTGTCGTTTAGACCCTTAGAAATAGGCTAGTTGGCTTAGGAAACCCTAGAGACTAAAATACAGAAAACTATACTCTTTTACAAATAAATACCTTTTATTTATAAAACCGTTTTTCTAAATGAATAGTATTTGTTAAACCTAAGCAAAGTGCCACTACAACGCACTTTTGGGGAACCCGTTAGGGATAGTACGATTCATCGTGCACCCGCGGGCTAGTAGTGCGAGATTCAGACCTCCGCAAGGAGCATTCGGTCTCGAAAGGTTTAAAATACGACATTTGAGAAAAATGAGATTTTGGAGATTAAAATATTTATTTAAAATTATTCTTGTGTTAATATATATATAATTATCATTTAAACACCTATTTTATTATAATATAAAGTTTCCACTTTTTCCTAAAATTACAAGATTTAAAAGTTACATTAAAATACCATGAATTTCAGATAAATCCATTAATACTGTTATTAGGATATATTCACTAGAATAACACAAATAAAATTCACACTCATTATAACTATAAAAACGAATATTAAATAATTGAGGTGTATTTTGAAAACTATACAAAAGTACTTTTTACATAAAACCTCCTCAAGTTTTATAAATTACAATAAGGCCCCTAACAATTATTGAACTTCAAATTATCTTTCTTTTAGTCTGACTCGGGTTAGAGTCTGACTATTTCTGACTTGAATATGATTCAAGTCAATCTATATTCTTTTCCAACACAATTTGAATACATGAATCCCTGAATCCAGTTAACAATATATTCATTTTGACTGAATCAAACCATAGATATTCATCCATTATCCTGATATTCCATTTACCTGATTATACAGTTACAACATGTTTACTGATATCATGGTTTTAGTCAGTCACCCAACTTACATATTCCAATACAACAATACTGTTAAAACACAACGGGGTTTAAGGGGTAGATTGGTACGGAAGGTGTTAAAGGTGGCACGAGGTGGTCAGATTAAGACACCTAACCTGAATCCTATTGCTGTTGTACCGTGGCATAACGGTTCCTTGTACTTTCCTTTTGCCCTGATCTCTAACATATAGAGATCCCCCTCGTATGCACTGGCATTCTTCTGTACCAAGCTACAAACAACAGCGTTAACTCAATGTTCCATAATATTCAACAATATAATGCTTTAGAAAATACTTTTACACTATCTTTCTAATTCCTCCTTATCTTTGGGACTACCGAGCGACCTGTTCGCTGACGACATTCTATTTCTTTCTTCTTTGAATGTCGTCAGGTGCGTTGGACCAAGCTGAGATCGAGCCCACCGGTGAAGATTTGGAGCAGTTCCAAGAAGATCCCGAGCTTTAGATATTGTACCTTGTTCTTTCCAGTATTTTCATTTTCTGTTATGCCACTGTTTAGGCATTGCTTTTCATTTCAGATGTATTTTCCTTTCATGTATTGTACAAAGAATGTTATTAATAAAAGTTGCAGTTATTTCTATACCTTTCGTCTCTTGTGATTTATTTTATATTGCTTAGCTACGCTTAGCGTATGTACTTCTGAGTACATACGTAGCGGACCTTGTCCCGTCCACTTCGCCGTACACTGGGAAGCGGGGCGTGACAGGGACTAAGATCAAAGATTTATGAGCATATGGGCTCAATTAATCTGAGATAGGGTTCTGTGGCCACCTTAGGCCCGGCCCATTCATTTAAAATGTTAGACATTTAATTAGGCTCAGTCCTTTTTCACTTAACAATGCTGAGTATTGGTCCTGACAACTTTTTGTCTTTTATTGAATGTTGAGCACTCATTATAGCTCTGGGGCTTTATCATTTAAAGAACAATTTATGTTCTCTCTGCGCATACGTAAGGAGCACGTAGAGTGCCTGTCAATGAGCGCAAAGTGCTTCTGTCAAGTAGCGCACTCGTGAGGAGCACGTGGCACGCTTGGCGCTGTGCGCCAAATAATGAGCGCAGAGTGCTTCTGGTGAAGTAGCACGTGCGCGCTTGGCACTGTGCGCCAGATCATGAGCGCAGGGCGCTTCTTTGTGAAATTTGGAGCGCTAAGGCTTTGTAGCGTTGTGCGCTAGATTTGGAGCGCTAGGGCGCTTCTTTAGACTTGGAGCGCTGTGCGCTAGATTTGGAGCGCTGATTTTAGAGATTTTTAGATCAAAAATTGTTAATTACCGCAATCAAGAACGGCGTCGCTTGGTAGCTAGCCGGTGAGTACGGGTCGGTCCATAGGGATGTTGTGTATTTCCTAATTGTTCTAACGAGTTAATTCCAAATGGTGTTTGGATCTTTATCACTAAAAACTAAATTGACTTAGACTAGGATTAGAAATCTTGCTAGGGTTAGATTTAGGTTAAGTTTGGAAAATTAAGATTTCCCACCGCTTTCAATGCCCTAATTTAAATCTCTTTAGGAGTTATGGTAATTATTAATAAAGGGGATTGGGACGATCGGGAAGAAACGATGTTTCTTCCTCTAAGTCCTTGTCCGTCCTTTCTTAATCCTTACCCTAACCTCCATGGAAAACATGCACATCCGGTCTTTTATACTACGGTATCACCGTTACCTCGTGGGTAGGATGCCGTAGGGAGCGGTATGTGTATGTATGAATGGAGTCCTAATTATTAATATGTGATGGGCAAGAAAGGGGTGAGAGATTTGCATCTCTCAAACCTTCTCTATTCCTAACCCTAACAAGCGAGGAACTACTCGCTCATTAGGGGATCTATGAAAGACATGATTTTTATTTGAGTTTTCGATTTAAGAGATTAATTATCTAACTACTGCAGATTAATAAAAAGTTCTAATCTAAATTAAAGTAGGGCAGAGAATAAATTTAAACTATGGCAGAAAGAAGAATTAAGAACTAGGGCAAAATAAAAGAAACTACTTACAAAATTGATGCTCTCAAAACTTAATAGAAATTCTGAATTTTATTCAATGAAAAGAGGCATAACCTAAAACAAGTTTTAGGGCTTCTATTTATAGGGCATAGAAAACCCTAGGGTTACAATCGACACACATCTGCTTTTACAAATATACCCCTAGGAAGACTAGTCAACGCGCCGCCAGTCGTCACAGAAATTTCCACCAATACGGGCTTAGCACGGCCGCGGAACCGCGGCCAAGAGCAAGGTTTGGCCGCGGTTCCGCGGCCAAGCAGTGGGCTTGTGGGCTGATTTTTGCTGTGCTGTTTCTGGTTGTATTTGTCTTCCTGTTTCTTCAGTTGGTTCTTCAGAATGTCTTCTAGTTCTCTTCCAGATCTCCACAGTGAATAATTGTAGTAGACTTTTACCGTTGCTTCGTGTCGAAGTCTTGAACCTTGCGCTGCCTTTATACTTTTGTGAATTTGTTCATTGATCTTCATTGTCTCTCAAAATGTAGGCACGATCAAGATTCCACCATTTATCGGTAGTAGTCTCACTTTGTATCATCTTTTGTTTTTTTCACTGTTTTTGTTCCGAGAACCTGTAACATGCAACTATGTAGCAGACATAGGTCAAAAGCACCTGTTTATTTGTAAAATGACTAAGAACGGGGAATATAATAATGCAAAATTATGATATGAACAAATACCTCCAAACTTATCTTTTGCTCGTCCTCGAGCAAACCTAGTTTTATTCTTGAAAAAGACCTAGCCTCACTTTCTCAAGGAAACGCGATTGCACTGAGCTCGTGCAATAAGCCATTAAACCTCTAGGTGTCCCTAGTAGGAGGAGTGTTGTAACGTTTTGAAAATCGTTTTGGTGAAATTTCGGAAAATCGGTAAAATAAGGGGGTTTTATGTAAAAAGTCAAAATACAAATATCTTTATTTTAAAATTAAATATACATATTCTAGCTATGTAATTGCTAGTATTTGATGTTTATTGAGCCATTGGTGAAATTTCAAAATTTCTGAAAAATTTTCCGAAATTAATTATTTTAATATTATTTTAAGCCGTCACTACTACATTTAATTCGGAAAATTTTCAAACTGGAATGAGTTGAAACAAATTTTATGCATCATAACACATTAAACAAAATTTTAACATGTGGTTTTTGAATTTAAATAGGGTTGTTAACCGGTGTTAGAAAATATCGAAGAAAAAGGCTTTTTTCGATGAAATTAGTGCAAATGGAGCGGGGTACAACTTTTATCTTTTTCCCAAACAACACCCACACTCTCTTTTACTCCCTCACACTATTTTGGCCAGCCTTGGCAGCCCCCTCTCTTGAAAATTCAAGTGGTTTCTAGAAATTAGTTTTGTTTTTGAAAAATAAAAAGAAAATGAATAAAAGTTGAAATGACATAAAGAAGGAATTTATGAAGGAAGTTTCTACACTTGGCTACACACTTTTCCTTCTCTCTCTTTCCTCTAGTTGTGACCGGCCCTCACCCTTGGCTGCCCCAAAAATTTTCCCCCACTTCACTTGCATTTAAAATCAACAAAATTTCATCAAAATTTCCAAAATAAATCTCAAAATCCATATTCAATCTTTATCCAATATTCTTTAACCTATTTGGCATGGATCTTGGAGATGGAAACCATTATTTTGGAGGTTTATTTTCATGTTTGGATTTCATGTGTGGAGGTATAAATCTTATTCTTTTGATTTATTGTTATTAGATATTTCATTTAAGCATGTTTAGATTTAATAAATTAATTCTATTTACAAGTTTTAAAATTCAAGTTAGGGTTTGTAAAATCAAGTTATGGTTTTTATTAATTAAGTAGGGTTATAATAATTAGTTTAACACTTTTAGAATTGAAAAATCTTGCATGGTTGTTGAATTATAATTTGTTCATTTAAAATTGTTTAAATTAAATATTTTTGCTAACTAGGTTTCTATAAAACATATATATTGGTGTTAATAAATTATAATTTATATTTTTATCACTATATTGTGGTTTTAATGAGAGTATTAAATTGTTAGTGGAATGAAAAACTTAATTTGGTTACTAGTTTTTATTGATAATTGAGAAATTGTGAGAAAAATGCTATTTTGTTAACTAGATTTTAGAAATTCTTAAATAAATGAGATCTAAAATCTAATTTATGGTTTCATTATATTATTATCATCATGAATTTTAGTTTAATACATTAATTCATGTAAAATCAAGTTTAGTTGTGGAATTGTGGAATTTTGCTTGTAAGATGTTGAAAATTGATAAAGGTTGCAAACTAGAAATTCCAAATTAATACAAATTTGTGTAATAAAAATATAGTAGTGGTTTGTATAATCTAGTTATGCTATTTAATATGTATTATGACCATTTGTTTCATTTAAACATCAAGTTTGAAGTAAAACGGTAAATTGGCATTTTCGGGTTTTACGAAATCGGACGATTTGATCGATTTTTAGGGTTTCGATGGATTAAATCGTGTTTTATATTATAAGTAATGAGTTTTTAAACTAAAAGTTGTTTGTTGATGTTTATCTCGATCAATCGGCGTTTGTACGCCGATATCGAGCGGTATATGGTTCTTTTGCATGAGTGGGACATAGGTTTTAATATATGCGCATTTCGTGCGTCGTTTTGATTTTGTCTGTGATTCAGTTTACGATATTACATATGTTTGTGTATAGGTACCCCTCACGTGGACTTCGGACGATGAAGAAGAGGATGGCGACACCGTTTTCGGCAGACATGGACCAGGTGAGTAGATGTATATCTTCGGGGGGAAGTCGGGTGGATGGCGTTTAGCACCCCCGCAAACGTAGAATAGGAATAAGTATTTATTATCATTAGGAAGCCAGACGTGACCTTAGAATTTCGGTGAGTAGGACCCTAGTAGTGACCTTAGGTTGGACTAGATTGATTTAGAAAGACCTTACCGGGGATGAATATCTTGGAGGAGATTCGTGGGTTTCAGGAAGATACACACACACGCACACACTGGGACTCGACGTGGTGTATATGTGTATGTGTATATATATATAGGACTAGGTGTAGGTATATATATATATACACACAATACGTATATGTGATACAAGGATGTGATATGATACACGGGGATAAAACAATATAACTGGGTTGATGCCGTGATTCTTGGCTATACAGTCGTGTTATGATGTTAGCGGATCATTAGAAAATGAGATAATGGATTTGTATACATGAACAATAATAAAGGGTGGTGATGATATTAAAGTACATGGGACTCTAAAATAGAACCCGGACCGTAACCTGTGCCTGAAATTCTGATATGATATATGTGTGACTTGATTACGATATCATATAGGTGTGACTTAATTTCGATATGACATATGTGTAACTTGATTACGATATCATATAGGTGTGACTTGATTACGATACGATCTAAGTGTGACTTAATCACAATATGATACATATACATGATATTTCTGAGGATAAATTAACGATGTATATTTATGCTGACAATGATATATGATTGATGTATGCGATTACAGTATAGCACATTGATCTTGACATGTATTGATGATGATATATTATGAATGATGAGACACGTAGGTGATACTTGACCCGTACCCTGATATTGGGATGCTGTACGATGGATTTTACCGTACGAGGCATAAATATGATGATTGATCCGCACTGTTGATTCGAGGAAGCCATACTACGTACGTGATGCTATTGAGGCTGGATCGCCGATTATTAGAGATATGGATTCAGACCTTAGGTGGACTTTTGTTTCTTATTGACTAGTTTCTTAGGTTTAGTTCCTTAGGAGGTTAGATGGACACTAGTTTAGGCTCGAGTCATATAGTTGTAGTTATACTTGTATATCACAGATGAGTGGTTATTACACATCCGTCTTTACATTCATACCGTAATCATAATATTGCAAGTTCATACATATGTTTCTATAATCGGTAATAAACTCTGCCCGTTAGGACACCAGCACCATTACCGGTGATGCGCATATTCCACGCACACTTATTTGCCGGCTCACACACATCATCATCGGTAATTGCTATGTCACGTACACTTTAGATCATATTATCTTTTATTGATACAATCAGCTAACAGCTAGATCGATATAGTATTGTGATTACTCTCTGGCGTTAGTATAGATATGGCATTTATTACTTAGACATTTCATGCATTCACATTTTCATGTTATCATGCAGTATTATGGGGCATATGCCGACACTTATCATATACTTACTCATGATTTTGGGATTTTGGATTTCTACGAGATTTCTGGATTTTGGGGAAAACCGCAAGAATATATAAAAACTTCTCTCTCTCTTCTCCTCTCTTTTTAAAACATAAGATGCGGTTTTCTCGTGATGTATGTGTCATCCACCATGAGATTTCATGTTTTCTGTTGGATTTCGAGACCCGATTCGAGGAGTGGATGAACCGTCTCGGGTACATGGTAGGCCCGGTATGGTACCCCGAGGCAAGAAGATCGAGTTATAGACGATGAGCCTGGCACGGGAAGACTACCTACCGGTGATGTCTGACGCGGCGGATATCCGGAGGATACCGACCGTTGTCGTGAGATTTGATGATATGGGCCGATCCGGACTGACGGAGCCCGAGATATTGAGATTATGAGACATTGAGATTATGAGGTATTGAGACTTGAGACTTACATGTTTTGTGTCGATGCTTGACACGGATTTCCATAGATTTCATCGTTGATATTCCAGATTTCTATACACATTTTACTATGATAAAAGCTAAAGATTTCTTATACAGATATATCAAGATTTCAGGATTGGTTATTTTACATTCATGGTTCATGCATACTCATTCACATGGCTTAGTACTATATGAGGCACTGACACGAGCACGGAACATTTGCACTTACACGTAGCTTATTATCCTGTCTTTACTTGATGACTAGTAGTATATTAGTATATTATTATGACCTAGGATAGCGTCGTGCATTTCGATTTCATTTCGCAGATATCTTCTACTCACGAGTTGGCAACTCACCCCCGTTGTGCCAAATTTTATTACAGGTTCGATGTACAGGTTTTCCTGGCCGCTTGCTGGCACATCTTTTCATTCAGGGTGATTTGCACGGTAGGTTGGTTCACTTGTATCTGGACCACCATTGTACTTTTATTATTTCATTTGTATCTAGAAAGCTCCATCAACCAAACTTGTATTACTTATTAGTTTACTGGACCAGTTATTTATTTCGACCTTAGAGTCGCGCTTGTATTATTATGGTATCTGGTGGATTTGTTTTCTTTTTAAGTTTTGAGCCTCACCCTTTGGCGTTGTATACTATTGTGCATTGGTGTGGTTGTTTCCGCTTGTTGGTATAGAGCTAGCTCCCGTTTGGGGATGCTTTTTATCGTTTGTATGTATTTATACTTGTTGTATCCGTTTGGGGCCAGTTTTTACAAAGGAGACTCTGCCGAAATTTTTGAGAAAATTTGATCTGTTTTTAAACCTGTTTTCTATATGTTTTCCTTTACTTCTTCTTCTTTTATGGTTTAGATTTCTGGGCTTCGGCATTCTTAGGTTACGTTGTGCCTCTAGACGTTTCGTAATCTAAGTGTCGGTCACGTTCCATACTTTCGGGTCGTGACAAGTGTTGTCTCCTGAGGGTTTTCAACGGATACTGCCCACAAAATCCTATCAATTCGGCCTATTAACTTTTATTCTCCAATTAGGTTTTCCAACAAGGAATTCTATTATCTTTGACTCATAAATCATCCACCCGTATTCTTCCCGCTTCCTTATCATTCAACTTAAGATTATATATGTTCTGTAGACTTACTTAGCTTTCAACATCTTTTAAGTTTTCCTTCTATGGTTCTATCTCAACTTAGGAATTTTTATCATCTCTATTAAAGATATAAGTCCTATTCTTCATTCCTATCTCTTATTTAAACCCCAATCACATACCCCTACGTAAGTGTGTATATCACCCCTACACTTGGAAATTCAAATCAAGCTATCATACTCTTGTCTGTCGTCCAAAGCACTTCTTAATAGGTGAATTTTTAGATGAATTTTGCTCATACATCCTTCATGCGACCGTTAATACTTCTTAAGGTACCAACAACCGATTACAAAATG
This sequence comes from Agapanthus africanus, assembly GCA_030015575.1. NCBI lineage: Eukaryota > Viridiplantae > Streptophyta > Magnoliopsida > Asparagales > Amaryllidaceae > Agapanthus > Agapanthus africanus. The sequence goes on from CM057348.1 coordinate 59,243,882, forward strand.
TGTTTGCACATTAAAGCGTAATTCCTAGCCTTGTAATACCTAAGGCTTTAGCAGTGACTCCCAAACCAGTTGGTCTAAGGCACTAGGTGATGAAGCACCCTCGCTAAATATTTTTTCTATTTTGCAGCCTTAAGTAATTACAAAAACCAGTGTTCATTTTTTTTTCTTTATTCACACTTGTACTTTTTTTATTTTTCTTCGTACTAAGGACTTCAGACAAGAGCATTTCAAGGTCTCTCCTACTATTCCAAGTTTCAAGGTTCGTGTTTGTGCAATTTGTAGGGTATATATTTTCAGAATCTAGACTTAAGCTTAGGAATTATTTTTCAAACTTATACTTTAATAAAAATATCAATACTTTTCCCTTGTTTTAACTTAGCCCAAGAAGTCAACTCGAAATTTGCTATTTCTAAATAAACTACAAAGACATATACTTTCTACCGTTAATTTTTAAGAAAGGTTATTTTTAGGGTTTTTAATTTACTAAATCTAATATCTAGTTGTTCCTAGCTAGTTAATCTATTTGGCAAACTCTAGTCAATTAAGGCCAAAATTGAATGTTTCAATTTTTATGGGTTTTAAAATAAGTATGCAAATGCAAAAATATACACATGAATGCGAAGGAAGAAAACTTACCGAGCACACCCCCAAACTTAAGATTGACAGTGTCCTCACTGTCAGGCTATACCAAGAGGGTCGAAAATGTCGGCACTTCCCTGTTTATTTTTTTTTTATTTTTATGTTATTTTGTATTTATATATATACAAAAGGTACATACCCCCAAATTTGTGTGAAACAAAGTTTTGGCTAGATGGTAAAAAATTTGGGGGTAAAAAGGAGGAAGATCAATCTGTGTAAATCGGCTCCTGCAAAAACAGGAGCTCCTCGGATGGGTCCGTAGTGAGGAATGGTTTCAGTCGATATCCGTTTACTTTAAACAAAGTACCGTCCTCCGGATTTTCAAGAGCTACCGCAGCGTGCGGATATACAGTGCGTACTAAAAACGGCCCTTTCCACCTAAATCTGAGCTTGCCGGGGTGAAAGTGTAACCGAGTGTCATAGAGTAAAACCTGTTGACTAGGTTTAAACGTTTTGCGCATAAGTTGTTTTTTATGGAACACCTTAGTTCGGTTTTTAACAATGACAGTATTATCATAATCCCCATCCCGCAGCTCTTCTAGTTCGTTTAATTGCAGCTTTCGATTGCTGCCCGCATCTCCCATTGATAAATTGGACTCTTTGATCGCCCAAAATGCCTTACGCTCAATCTGAAATGGGAGGTGGCAAGCTTTTCCATAAACAAGCCGGTATGGAGACATACCAAGATCGGTCTTGTATGCAGTACGGAATGCCCATAGTGCATTAATCAATTTGTGTGACCAATCTTTACGGTTTTTAGAAACCGTTTTCTCCAAGATTTGCTTAATTTGCCGATTCAAAATCTCGGCTTGCCCACATGTTTGGGGATGGCATGGCGTTGACAGTTTGTGAGTAATGGAATATTTGCGCATTAAGGACTCAAAAGTCGTATTGCAGAAGTGAGATCCATTATCACTTATAATTACTCGAGGGTGCCCAAACCGAGAAAAGATATGTTCTTTAAGAAATCGAACGACAACCTTGTTGTCATTCGTTTGGGTAGGCACAGCCTCGACCCATTTCGACACATAGTCAACAGCCAAAAGAATATACACATTCCCAAAAGAATTGGGAAATGGTCCCATGAAGTCTATTCCCCAAACATCAAAAATATCCACAACCAAAATTGGTTGGAGCGGCATTTCATTTCTCCGCGATATCCGGCCTAAGTGTTGGCACTGGGAGCATGTCTTGCAGTATTCATATGCATCCTTAAAGAGTCGTGGCCAATAGAAACCACACTGCAAGATTTTCTCGGCTGTCTTCTTTGGGCCAAAATGTCCGCCACACGATTGATCGTGGAAAAAAGAAAGCACACTCTTAAACTCATTTTCAGGTACACACCGACGAATAATTTGGTCGGAATGGTATTTAAAAAGATACGGCTCATCCCAGTAAAAATGTTTTACTTGGGACAAGAATCGGAATTTATCCTGTTTCGACCAATCTTTAGGTATCAAGCCGGTGGCCATGTAGTTTACTATATCAGCAAACCAAGGTTCGCATGACACGGCTAAGAGTTGCTCATCGGGAAAAACATCTTTAATTGGAATTTCAAGTGTAGGTGAAGAAGGAAGTCGTGAAAGGTGATCGGCCACTACATTTTCACATCCTCTTTTGTCCCTTATGACAAGGTCAAACTCTTGCAGCAAGAGGATCCAACGTATTAATCTCGATTTAGCATCCTTCTTCGCAAAAAGGTGACGAAGAGCTGAATGGTCCATATATACAATCACTGGAGAGCCGATTAAATAAGGCCGGAATTTTTCAAGTGTAAACACAACGGCTAGAAATTCCTTTTCTGTTGTTGTGTAGTTCAGTTGGGCCTCATTTAATGTTCGGCTAGCGTAATAAATCACATGCGGCATCTTATTAATGTGTTGTCCAAGGACAGCACAAATGGCAAAATCTGATGCATCACACATAATTTCAAAAGGGTGCGTCCAGTCTGGAGATGAAAGAATGGGCGCAGAAATGAGAGAGTGTTTCAATGACTCGAACGCTTCCATGCAAGTTGAGTCAAAATCAAATGTTGTGTCCTTGGCCAATAAGAGAGTCAAGGGTCTAGCAATCTTGCTAAAATGCTTGATGAACCGTCTATAAAAACCAGCATGGCCAAGGAAGGCTCATATGTCTTTGACGCATTTAGGAGGAGGGAGATTAGAAATGACCTCAATCTTGGATTTATCAACCTCTATGCCGTTTTGCGAGATGACATGTCCTAAGACAATGCCTTCTCGTACCATAAAGTGGCACTTCTCCCAATTTAAAGTGAGGTTCTTATCCCTACAGCGGGTAAGAACTGCGTCAAGGTGTAGCAAACACTCGTCGAAGGAGTCACCAAAAATGGAGAAATCATCCATAAAGATCTCCAAAAACTTTTCAACCATGTCTGAAAAGATCCTCATCATACACCGCTGAAATGTAGCGGGTGCATTGCATAACTCAAAGGGCATGCGACGATAAGCAAAAGTACCGAAAGGACAAGTAAATGTGGTCTTGTCTTGATCCTTTTCGGCGATGGGGACTTGGTTATAGCCGGAATAACCATCCAAAAAGCAGTAAAACTCGTGCCCAGCCAATCATTCTAGCATTTGGTCAATGAAAGGTAAAGGAAAGTGGTCTTTCCTTGTCGTGGCATTGAGTTTTCTATAGTCGATGCAAACTCGCCACCCAGTTTGGGTGCGACTAGGTATTAACTCATTTGCCTCATTGGTTATGACCGTAATGCCCGATTTCTTTGGGATAACATGAATGGGGCTAACCCACTGGCTATCCGAGATGGGTAAATGATACCACTATCAAGACATTTAACAATCTCCTTCTTGACAACCTCTTTCATTATGGGGTTGAGGCGTCTTTGAGGATCCCTTACTGGCTTGGCATCATCCATCAAGTGTATATGATGTTCAACTATGAGGGGACTAATCCCCTTGATGTCCGCCATAGACCAGTCAAAAGCTTGCCGATTATTTTGTAAGACTATTAAAAGGGCCTTCTCTTGCTCGAGAGCCAGAGAGGTCGATATGATAACGGGAAGGGTCTCATTCTCACCTAGGTTAGCATATTTAAGGTGCGACGGCAAAAGCTTTAGTTCGAGTTTAGGAGGTGAAACAATTGAAGGTAACATAGGTGAAACTGTTTCAAACTCGAAGGATTCCATCAACGGTTCAAATTGAGTGTACGCAACCGAGTCGAATAGTTCAACTAACTCATCCGAAAAATCAAAAGACTCAAACTCGGGTGGTGAGTCTTCAAAATCGTCCAAAAAGGTGAAACACTCATAATCGTTGTCCGGCGTGAAAGCTGTGTCGAATTCTAGGAGGAACGCACTAGAGGCGTCAACACTGCTGTGATCGAACATAAAATTTTCGAGCTCACAGTCTTCCTCCGTGATCTCATGGATCGAGCAAACGTCGAGTATACTAGCATTAGGCTCGGAAGGCTGATTCCCCAACTTAAAAATGTTGAGTTCAATCATCATATTTCCAAAAGATAGGTTCATTGAACCATTACGACAATTGATCACCGCATTAGAAGTCGCAAGGAATGGTCGACCAAGTATCACCGGAATTTGACTCCGGGGGTTAGCTACAGGTTGTATATCCTTCACAATAAAGTCAACGGGGAAAATGAAATCCCCTACTCTAATTACTAATTAACACATTCTCTAACTCACCCCTAAGATGGGTGATGGATCGGTCGGCCATTTGGAGAGTACAATGAGTGGGTTTAAGCTCTCCAACGCCTAATTGCTCGTACACAGAATAGGGTAGCAAATTGACACTAGCACCAAAATATAATAGTGCTCTATTAATGTTTTTGTCCCCAATTGTTATCGAAATAGTAGGACAGCCGGGGTCCTTGTGCTTTTGGGGTAAAGATTGGACAAGAGCATCACTAACAGCACTATCCACGAAAACTTTCTTTGGTACTTGTGACTTCCTCTTTTTGGTGTATAAGTCCTTTAAGATTTTCGCGTAAGAAGAGACTTGTTGGATTGCATCCAAGAGAGGTATATTTATGCTAACCTGTTTGAACAACTCTACAATCTTCTCCATTTGTGGAGTTGGTTTATTGGATCTCAACCTGTTTGGAAAACGAACATTTTGAAAATTTGTTGAGTCCAATTTTTGTGGATCAGATTGTGGAGTTGGAACGGATCCCCGTGTAGATGTGTTCGTGATGTGAGAAGTGGGTCCGTTCGAAGTAGAAGAAGTAAAGCCTTGTGAAGAATGAAGAATAGGCTCTAACGAAGAAGAAGAAGAAGGAGAAGAAGAAGATGAAGAAGAACCACCGGCAGGATGTCATTATTAATACCCACGTTATTGTGCAACACTTTCCCCGATCTCAACGTGGTCACAGCATTTACGTTGTGGTTTTGCTGTTCATATGCAACATGTGCGTGACCGGTATTTGGCAGTGGTTGAGATGGAAGCTTTCCCTTTTCTCGCTCGCTCAACGCGGTATTGATTTGTGCAATTTGTGCCTTAATAAATTTGATGCTTTGATCGTGTGAGGTACTGTTTTGCACCAAAGATTGAATGGAAGTCTCCAACCTTGCTGCGGATTGTGTAGATTGCTTTAGGAACGTATCTAGACTTCTTTCTAGCGAGGTAACCTTATCATTATTTGGTTGAACAAAATTGTTTTGAGGATAAGAGTTGTTGGGCACCAAATTGTTCATTTGGTTTTGGTAAGGTTGTGGGTGGAAAGGTTGCTGGTATTGAGTTTGTGGAGGTGGTTGTTGTTGTGGAGGATGAGGCCTTTGAAAGTTGTTGTTTCTTTGGAATTGCTGATTTTGATTCCAAGCAAAATTTGGGTGACTCCTCCAACCCGGATTATAAGTCGAAGAGTATGGATCATTTCTTTGTCGTTGCTGCAAGGCAGCATTGACTTGATCTTGTCCTTGAACAGGTGGATTGTAAGGACACTCTTCGGTAAGATGTGATGGATCCGAACAACAAGCGCAAACAGTTCGTGGGGGCAAAGCAGGGGCAGGAGAAGGCGATGAGATTTTGGTCTCAATCGCTTCTAACTTTTTCGTAAGTGCGGCCATCTCGGCCTTCATAGCAATCTACATATCTAATTGATGTATGCCTTCCCTAGACTGACCAATTGAAGAAGATGAAGTGGTCTTGGTGCTTTCCCACTGAAGTGTTTGTTCAGCAAGATCGTCGAGAAACTGTCACGCTTCCTCACTAGATTTGGTTAGAAAGTGACCTTGACAAATGGTTTCTAGCAACTGCTTCGTTGCTGGGTTCAATCCCTCGTATAAAGTTTGGCAAAGTTGCCAATTTTCGATACCATGGTGAGGACATTGAACAAGTAGGTCTTTGAATCTTTCAAAACACTTCCAAAATGGTTCGGAAGGAAGCTGGGAAAATTGTATAATCTCATTGCGAATTCTCGCAGTCTTGTGATGTGGATAAAACTTTTTAAGAAAAGCTTTAACAAACTCTTCCCAATTTTTAATTGAATGTGATGCTGTGTTGTATAACCACTTCTCGGCTAAGTCACATAAGGTGAAAGGAATGACCCTTAGCCTTATAGCATCATCTGATAATTGGGTTGTTTTCATCATTGCGCAAACGTTTTGGAATTTGTTTATGAATATATAGGCATCTTCGGATTCCAGTCCGTGAAATTTTGGCAACATATTGATGAAGTGGGGTTTGATCTCAAAATTGTCCCCATTTGCCGGTGGGAGTGAAAGACAAGTAAGTAAGGCGGTGCGGATCGGGTAGAAAAGATCCTAGAGCGCGATTCGTTGGGGCGCTTCAACAGGCGGGTGTTGCGGGTTATTCGCACCTAACGGAGGTGGAATCAGTCCCGTGGGTAAGGTGTTGTTAGGATTATATCCCGACATCCCTTCGGAGAAAGAATGTGAAGGTGAAGGTAAGGAAGTGGAAGGAATTTCGACTTCGGAGTCGAAAGCTTCGTCGGTCGGTACCAACGAGACACGGACTAATCGGGCGCTAGTGTCCCTAGTCCAACCGGGCATACACTAAAGAGGTAGTGTAGTCAAAAAGTGAAAAACAGAATGTGGAGGTAAGAAAACGATAATGAGAAGAAAGTGTGTAAGTGGGGTGCACGGATTTCTTAGCGACAAATTGCAAGCTTTGGTAAAAAAATTTCTTTTTTTTCTTTTTTTTTATATGATGCTTTTTGCAAAAAGATTTTCGATAAAAGGCTTAGACACACGTTCAATCAACCACAAATGCACAATCAGGCCAAGATCTAGGGTCACCTAGGTCAGCTAGACAGCTCCTAACTGTTCCAAAGGGCAGGAAGTAGGACCTCAAACCGCCTCTTCACCGCCAATTGTGGCCAGGTAAGTGGGAGGTTCTCCACTACTTAAGTAGTGGGCCTAATTAAGTAACCACTTGCCTTAGACACACTTTCCTAGACACCACAAAGTCAGGTTAGGATCAATGGTCGATGCCTACAACTGTTCCTCTGTCCTATTGAGCGCAAAGTCCTTAGGGCTGAGTCTAATCTTTTTTAATTAATTGATGGTCGATGCAATATGCCTTATGTGATTTCTAGGGTCCTGAGAAGGGTGATGAAATCCCCATCCAATCTGGATTGGTTTCAAGCCCCTTAAAGTCCGATTAAATATGCAAAGCAGTAAACAATCACTTGGAAACAATTTTTTTAGCCCAGCGTAAAGAATCCTACACAAGATCAATTATTGGAAGAGGAGAGATTTTTTAGCGCAAAGAATCCTGCAGGAGATTTTACAGAGGAAATATCAGGGGTTGCAGAGAAGGAGAAAGGGAAACAAACAGAGAGAATTTGGACTGCTGACGTCGGTAGGGTGCGGCGCTTCCGCGGCCAAAAGCAGAGTTCGGCGGCGGTTCCGCGGTGGAGACGGTGGCTCAGTTCCCGAAAAAAAATTCTGCTCCTCTGGTTTGACTTTTCTATGTCGTTCGGATCTAGGGTTTTCTGTTTTGATCTGTGGATTTTTCCAGATCTGAACTCGTTCGTTAATCCTGCAAAATTCACATGAAACGCCCTTCAAACAATAAAAAGATGATAAAATTTTTGTATTTTTTTTATTTTTCATTTTTTATGATTTTTATAATTTATATTAACCCGAAATTGCAAAAAGAAAATACTACGCCATCCCCAAATCAAATGGCGTCGTTGTCGGGGATGGCGTTGTTATTTTCTTTTTGCAATTTCGGGTTAATATAAATCATAAAACTCATAAAAACTGGAAAAAAAAATATATAAATTTATCATCTTGTTAATTTGTGAAGGGTATTTTCGTTTGAATTTTGCAGGACCGATGAACGAGTTCGGATCTGGAAAAATCCAGACGGCCAAACAGGGGCTTTGGCCGCGGTTCCGCGGCCGTGCGTCGCCCGTGTCAGTGGAAAATTTTGAGACGGCTGGCGTACGTTGACTAGTTCTTTTCTTAGGGGGTAAACTTATAATTGCAGATATGACGCGATTGTAACCCTAGAGTTTCTATGTTCTATAAATAGAAGCCCTAAAACCTGTTTTAGGGGATGCCTCTTTTTATTTCATCTATTCAGATCTATAAATTCCTGTGTAAATGTTTGGAGAGAGCCATCAATAAAGTAAGTAAGTTTATTTCATTGCCTTAGTTTAAATTTTATTATCTGCCCTAGTTAGATAGTTAGAAATGTTTTTCAATTCCCTAATGAGTGAGTAGTCTCCTCGCTTGTTAGGGTTAGATTTGGGGAAGGCTTGAGAGATGAAAATCTCTCACCCCTTTCTTGCCCATCACACGTTTTTATAGGACTCCATGCATACATACACACACCGTTCCCTACGGCACCCTACCCCATGAGGTAGAGGTGATACCGTAGTAGAAACAACCGGTTGCATATGTTTTCCATGGAGGTTAGGGTAATCATTAAGAAAGGAAGAACAAGAACCTAGAGGAAGAAACATTGTTTCTTCCCGATGGTACTAATTCCCTTTATTAATTGTTACCATAACACCTAAAGAAATCTAAATTAGGGCATAGAAAGCGGTGAGGAAATCTTCAATTTCCAAACTCAACCTAAACCTAACCCTAGCAAGATTCTAGTCTTAGTATAAATCAGTTTAGTTTTTAGCGATAATCCATTCACACCGTTTGGAATTAACTCGTTAGAACAAATTAGGAAATACACAACATCCCTGTGGACCGACCCGTACTCACCGGCTAAGCTACCAAGCGACGCCGTTCTTGATTGCGGTAAACTAAATTCTTTGAACAAATCAAATGGCGCCGTTTGATTTTAGAGATTTTTAGATCAAAAATTGTTAATTACCGCAATCAAGAACGGTGTCGCTTGGTAGCTAGTTGGTGAGTACGGGTCGGTCCACAGGGATGATGTGTATTTCCTAATTGTTCTAACAAGTTAATTCCAAATGGTGTTTGGATCTTTATCACTAAAAACTAAATTGACTTAGACTAGGATTAGAAATCTTGCTAGGGTTAGGTTTAGGTTAAGTTTGGAAAATTAAGATTTCCCACCGCTTTCAATGCCCTAATTTAGATCTCTTTAGGAGTTATGGTAATTATTAATAAAGGGGATTGGGACGATCGGGAAGAAACGATGTTTCTTCCTCTAGGTCCTTGTCCGTCCTTTCTTAATCCTTACCCTAACCTCCATGGAAAATATGCACATCCGGTCTTTTATACTACGGTATCACCGTTACCTCGTGGGTAGGGTGTCGTAGGGAGCGGTATGTGTATGTATGCATGGAGTCCTAATTATTAATATGTGATGGGCAAGAAAGGGATGAGAGATTTGCATCTCTCAAACCTTCCCTATTCCTAACCCTAACAAGCGAGGAACTACTCACTCATTAGGGGATCTATGAAAGACATGATTTTTATTTGAATTTTTGATTTAAGAGATTAATTATCTAACTACTGCAGATTAATAAAAAGTTCTAATCTAAATTAAACTAGGGCAGAGAATAAATTTAAACTAGGGCAGAAAGAAGTATTAAGAACTAGGGCAAAATAAAAGAAACTACTTACAAAATTGATCCTCTCAAAACTTGATAGAAATTCTGAATTTTATTCAATGAAAAGAGGCACAACGTAAAACAAGTTTTAGGGCTTCTATATATAGGGCATAGAAAATCCTAGGGTTACAATCGACACACATCTGCTTTTACAAATATACCCCTAGGAAGACTAGTCAACGCGCCGCCAGTCGTCACAGAAATTTCCACCAATACGGGCTTAGCACGGCCGCGGAACCGCAGCCTAGAGCAAGGTTTGGCCGCATTTCCGCGGCCAAGTAGTGGGCTTGTGGGCTGATTTTTGCTGTGCCGCTTCTGGTTGTATTTGTCTTCCTGTTTCTTCTGTTGGTTCTTCAGAATGTCTTCTAGTTCTCTTCCAGATCTCTACAGTGAATAATTGTAGTGGACTTTTACCGTTGCTTCGTGTCGAAGTCTTGAACCTTGCGCTGCCTTTGTACTTTTGTGAACTTGTTCATTGATTTTCATTGTCCCTCAAAATGTAGGCACGATCAAGATTCCACCATTTATCGGTAGTAGTCTCACTTTGTATTATCTTTTGTTTTTTTCACTGTTTTTGTTCCGAGAACCTGTAACCCGCAACTATGTAGCAGACATGGGTCAAAAACACCTGTTTATTTGTAAAATGACTAAGAATGGGGAATATAATAATGCAAAATTATGATATGAACAAACGCTGGGGCCTTTCTTTAAACTGGAGCGCTAAGGCTCTTTTTTAAGCAGGTTTGCGCTCTGAGAATTAAATTTTCTTTTTATAAGAGACTTTGTCTCGTGGATCTAAGAACAAAGTTCTTATTTTTTTAGGATATTTTTCAATCTCTTATATTTTTGTGAAAGGCTTTGCATTTATGGATCTGTGATCCTAAGAGAATTGAATTATTCTCCCCCCTTTTTATAATAAGATGTTATGATCTCTTTTGTGAAAGACAATTTGTCTTAAAGATTTATGATCTAGCATAAGAACTAAGTTCTTTTTCTGATGAGATTTTTTATCTCTCGGTTTTTACCTTGAAGAAAAGTTCTTCTTTCGAGAGCTTGCTCTTCTCTCTGAAGTTTCTCAAAGTCTATGGGGGGATCCTCTCTATCAGACTTGAAGTCTTGGGGCCTTTATATAGGGCAAGCTGATTTGTTGAATCAGTTGAAGAGATCTTTTCTCTAATTGATTTGGGGATTTCCCCACCGTTGGATCTTTGATCCTAGCGCTTCTGTTTTACAGAAGGTAATCTTCTTATTTTTAACAAGATTGGGAAATCTTTTCCCATACAGAATTTATTCTGTAACTTGGTGATTTTTAATCACCATTGGATCATTGATCCAACGGTGCTCTAATTTTCAGAGCACAATCTTTCCTGTTTGGAAAGATTGCGAGGAATGTTTTCTTAACAGAATTTTATTCTAGTCAATTGATGATTTTTAATCATGTTCGTTGGATCTTTGATCCAACGGTGGGAACATTTAGTTCCAGCGCTAGCGCTCACGTGCTTTGCACGTGGTGCGCTGCTTAGAGTGCAGCGCTCTTAGCGCTAGCGCTCATGTGCTTTGCACGTGGTGCGCTGCTTAGAGTGCAGCGCACTTAGCGCTAGCGCTCATGTGCTTTGCACGTGGGCGCTAGCGCTCATGTGCTTTGCACGTGGGCGCTAGCGCTCATGTGCTTTGCACGTGGGCGCTGCCTCAGAGTCTTTGAATCTCAACGCTGGCGCTGCTATGAAACGCTGCTTCATTTAAAATTTTGAAATTTGAACAGAGTTTTGTTCTGATTGGGGGAACAAATGCCCCCCCACCGTTGCTCTCACGTGGCCTACACGTGAGTGCAGCGGTGGCAGCATCTTTGCCATTGGATCAACTCAGAAGTTGAAACGGCTCTCTATGCCTATAAATAGGACCTTTGGCCCTTGAGATGACCTCTGTTCATCTCCTTCCTTGTTTTTTCTGAGAATTAATTCTCTTTCAGAGCATAGCTCTTTTGTCTTAAGAATTCTTAAGATTCAAAACCCTGTCCAATTTTTTGGTAAGATCTGAACTTATTAATAGAGCTTTGCTCTTCTCAGATCATAGATCTAAAAATATTTTTAGGGTTTTACCCATTAACAGAGCCATGCTCATCTTTAGATCATAGATCTTAAAATATTTTTAGGGTTTTACCCATTAATAGAGCCATGCTCATCTTTAGATCATAGATCTTAAAAGTATAATCTTTTTTAGGGCGATTTTAACCCATGAACTGGAATACTATTCATCTTCCATGAAGAAATCTTAGAGTTTGTTCATAGATCTTGAAGATCTCAGAATTAAAAACTTTACTTTAAGTTTTCTGATGGATTATTCCATTATCTTTACAGAGCATGGCTCTTCAGAATTTTTTTAAGGAATTTTATTCTTTTCATCATCAGAGTTGACAGATGTCACTCTGTTGTAGAGCGCTGCTCTCAATGGGAGATTTACTCCTTGGCCCAAGGGGCCCTCATTAAATGAGAATCTTTTGAGAATTTCCTCATTTAATGACAGTCTCATCAAATGATGAGACTGTTTTATTAATGATGAACTGTCATCTAGATTGAATGGGTCCCCTTTGGTCCCTTTTCATTATATTGCACTGCGGTACGAATTTAAAGTACCTAGTGATAGAATTTAAACTGTAGCATTGACGGCTGAAAATTTTGTTTTTTTCCGTGCAGGTACTATGTCTTTCAACACTTCTTTCCCGTTCGTCCGTTCGGAAGGTGGATTCTCCGAAGCGCCTGTGGATAGGGAAGTCTTCGCGCTGATAAAAGATCACGACTCAGAGCACAAGAATCTTCATCTATGGGGAACATGGTGCAATCAAATTATCAGGGGCCGACGGAGCTTTTCTTGTGCGACACCCTCGGAGCCCATTTCAGCGATCTCTTACGCCGACCCACCCCTAGTGAACTACACTGTGGAGGAGATCAATTGGACTTCAGATGGTCTCCTTCAGCCTTCTTTGGCTGCGATACCCGTACAGCCTCCAATGGCGTTGGATATCTTGGGGCGACGTATATGTCAAGGTGAGTCGCGCCCTTGGGGATGGCCTTATAATATAGGATTAACTCCCCGTCACCCAGCCGAATATTTGTAGTGGGCCCGGTACATTTTGTCCGCCAAGAAGTTGCAATTGCTGAGGCTCGGGTTGTATCTCGCGATTTACGTTTCTCTCTTTCACTACTCCATGCCTCCTACATGGTGGGTAAAAGCCTTTTTGGAACAATGGAACGTTCCAACTCACACCTTCCTTTTGTTGGATCGGGAAGTCTCGATCTCTCTAGAGGAGTTCGCGGAGATCTCCGGCTTGCCTGTCAGAGGGGAGCATTATGAGGAACTACTTCCTCATAATGAGTACGTCTTTGCTGCCAGATCGGTGATGATGGGCCTTACCCCGGAAAATGACATTCAACATCAATCCCCAAGTTTGATTAAGGTGTTGAATATCTACGAGGGCTTATTTCTTGAATCTGGGAGCCGTGGGGTTAATTTCACAGATTTCATCGCTCGTTTTCTCCGCCCGGAAGTCCTGTCGAAGGAAGCCGTGAAATTCGCCAAACTCGACGATCCTTTTGGCTTAAGCTTGGGCAACTTGCCGACGGCGGAGGCGGATCAGAAGAGTATCTTTCTCCCCGACACCCCGGTCATCTCTTTTGCAGAGCTTGTAGCTCCTGGTATTAACGAAGAAGCGTTCTTTTTGGGGTTTCTCGGGCTATGGATAAGCTGGTTTGCGCTTCCGATGCATCCTTGCCATATGAGGCCGTCCGTCTTCTACCCAGCTCACCGAATGGTTATTGGGATGAAAGTGGTCGTCGGGGTCGCTGGGTTAGCCCATTTGTATCACGGCCTCAGCCTAGCGGCAGATACTACCCAACCGGGGGTGCAGCCCGTAAACTTCTCGATGCATTATTTCACCTCGTGGCTCGAGTTGCATGTGCTTGGCACCTTTGGAGTTCACAAAAGGCCCTCCTTTTATGAAAGATATAACTTTCCTCGCCTGCTGCGACTAGTTGACGCTTCCATTTTGGAACTGACTCCGCGAGAGGCTCGGGGCTTACTCCTTCATCCACGTACCGTTGGGGATGGCATGACCTTTGTTGATAAGGTCTTACATATCGCTAAAGAATCCGCAAAGACGATGCAGCCGCTGTGGGACACCTTTAAAGACGGCGCCTCTACCTTGAAAGCTCGGGAGATTCCTCATCTATATTCAATCAGGCTGGGCTTTCTGGTGTTTAGGAAAAATGATGCGGCGTTGTTTATGAGATACAACCCGTATCGTTCTGCCCAACAATCTGGCTATAATCAGGGTGTTCCGCTCGAGGCCTTTCTAGCTGAGCCGATTGCCACAGAAGAAGGCATCCGCAACGCGCTACACCATTTCATGAGGCTCAATACCGGGTCTAACTTCTTTATCAGTAAGCCAGGATGCATCCCGAAGGTGTTGAACGTGTACGTGGCGTGGTACCAGCACGTGATGGGTGCCGTCATCAGGGAGGAAAAGAAGTTGTTGCTTGATCGTAAGAGTGCAGCCCCTGCTGGTAATCTAGCTATTCTTTTGAAGCAACGGACCGTCGTTCGTCCTCCTTTGAGAGAGGTTGGTGCGTTTGTGGTACCACGTGAGATGCCCGAGCTGCCGCTACCCCGTGCTCCCGTCAAAGTGGCAGCTGTGGCGTCTCCTGAGTCCGGTTTGGGTGCGGAGATCGGGACTCGCCGTCCGAAGTTGCCTGCTAAACGCAAGCTCGTGTTACCGGCGGTCGGTACTCGCTCGCAGAAGAAGAAGAAGTCGATTCTTTCTGCAGACGTCGTATTCGACCAGGAGCCCCATGATCCTTATAGCGAAGGCTTAAGTGAATACGGGACCAATGAGGGTTTATTCATGGCACCAGATGATACTGATCTGGAGGCTGCAATCGCAGCTTCCAAGCGACTAGCTAGCCATAAAGCAGGACTGGTCATCCTTGCACGGTCAGGTAGACTTCAGTCGTATCTTTTTCCTGTTACGTTTTTATTATCATGCTTTGACTGATACTTCTTCTTCAACAGGCATCTCTACTGAAGAGGCTCTCGCAGCTTCTCTCAAGACTTTTGAAGAGGAAGAGAGGCTTCGCGTTTTCTTGGGCCTCGGTATATTTCGGCTTATTGTGCCTTCTTTCCCTCCCTTTTTATGGGTAAACTAACCCTCCTTTTTCATCTTATCGCAGGGACTACTTCGACCCGAGTTATCCCGAGTGTAGTGTCGATTTCGCAAGGTGGTGTGGAAACGCTTCCAAGGCCGGCTACCGAAGTCCCAGCTTCCCTAGTATTGCCAAAAGAGGCTTCACTTAAGCAACCGATGATGGACGCCATAACGGCTCCAGAGATAGCTCCTGGCTCGGACGATGACGTCTTTTTGGCGGAGGTCTTAAGAAGATCAGCTCTCACGGCCCAGGCAGAAAGGAAGCACAGGAGGCGTATAGCAAGAGAACGTAACGCCGCCTTGGCTGTAGGTGTAGGCTCGAGTGCTGCTTCCCCTGTCCCTATTTCTCCAGAGGGTGCTCCGTTCGCCCTGTCTACCACTCATAGACAGGTGGTACGCGCGGCTAGGGAGGCAATTGAAGGGCCATCCCAAGATAACGTAACACTGGGCCCTTTTATTAGTGTTTGATCTTCGGATTTTCATATATCATACTCTGCAGGGCCAAGTCCTGATGAGGAGGTGGTAGGTGAGATGACGGCAACCACAGAGCCTGAAGTGACTACTCTCTTCCAGGAGTCCGGGACTGCTCCAATTGCTACTCTTTCCCCTTGTGGCTCCCTGCCATCGCCCGGCATTGCGAGTGTAACGACGGCTCTCGTAGAATCGGGGGATGAAGCCACTGGTACCGAAACCCTTCCAATGGAGGAGAGCGAAGGAGTCGCTGCGCCTAATGATGCTCTTGTCGCAGTTTCGATTGGCGATTCATCAGGTAGATTTTAAGTCATTGTTTTCCTTTTTTATTCCGCAATCCTTTTCAATCCCTCTGACGGCATTTATTTTGTTTCTAATGAAGGTGTGGTGAGCATTGAGGTCGTGCCACCTGAAGAAGCGTCGCCGGTTACCACTCTGGTGGTCGCCGACCCTTCGCCTTCTCTCGCGTCCTCTCAAATGCTGGAAGGTACGGGTTTGTGATTTAATTTAAATCGAGGATAGCGTCTTTCGTGTACTGACCATGTATCATCATAACCTTGCAGGAGTTCTCTTTGATCATTTATATCAAGTGCTGAACCCGCAATTCTCCTTCCAGTCGGAAATTAGTCTGCCTGCTGGTGCCGGTGAGTATCTTTTCTAACCGACGTCTTTTCTTTTCTTTAACGGATGACCCGTGCTGTTGCTAACTGTAAACTAATTACAGCACTACAAATTGAAAGAGGGGACGAGAGAATTGTCGCGCCGCCAATAGTCCCAACTCTGCCACCTGTCATAGCCGGTATAGTAGCCTTCACCGCTCATGCATCTTATTTGTCTCTTAAACCGATGTCTGACTATGATTTGTTTTATAGCAATCACACTGACTCCAGCTCCCTTCGAGTCTCAGATTCCCATGTCGGCAGGGCCTTTTGCTAAACGCCCTTCTTTCAGGGGTGCTGCGAATAGCCTGCGGATGTTAAGCGAGTTCGTCGAGGACCTTGATGCCGAGGCCTTTGCATCTGCTGCAGATTTTGCCGCTGAAGTTAATCTCATGTTGGCAATTCTTGTGAACTTCCATAGCGAGGGCGTTGTCGAGTCTTGGATAAAATACTGCAGGAAGATCGAGGCCTGTCTGCATAAGATTGAGCTTAGCCGTCCCGTTCCAGAAATGTTGGCTTCGAATTCTCAACGAGCCGCATGGGTTGAGCAGAGCGTTCCTTTCTTCCGCCATTTCGAACAAGAAGTGACCTTGAGGTGAAAGGAATGCGAGGAGGCTTCAAGTGAATCCGCCCGACTGCGTACCCAAGTTGAAGCAAACGCTGCGCAATTGAGGGCTGTCTTTGACAATTTGTGACAATGCATTTCGGACGGACTAGCACTAAGGCAAAAGCTCGACCTTCTGGAGCGGGTTACGCGGAATCGTGAAGTTGCTCAACGGAAAATCGATGAGAAACTTTCGTCTGGCTTGGAGCAACGGGCTCGAGTCGAAGCGGAGCTGGCCGTAGCGGCTGACCATGAAAAGGAGCTGAGAGGAGCGCGCGAGCAACTGGCTGATTTATTGAAAACGCCTCCTTCTCAGTAGATGCCTTTGTATCAATTAATCATTTGTAATGTTTGAATAATATGTATCCATTTTTTATTCTTTTATATGATTTGTCTTGTACTCAATTGAATTCATGAATAAAAGATACACATTTTTTTCTTCTTCTCCCACTGTTGCTTTCTTCTCTTTGCTGTGTTGTTGCCATGTGATTTTAGCAATGGTGGCCTGTAGATATTATGTAGCTGTCCATCTTGGACTCTTTGCAGGGTGGTGATGGTTTAGGAAACAGGGTTAGGATCTACCACCTAAGACTTTTAACTTTATGAGCCGTGAGGGTCTCATAAAGACTTTTCTCAATACGAGTCGAGAGGATCTCGTAGGTGTATTTTCTCCTTAGGAATCGTGAGGATTCCTAAGTGTGCTTTTCTCTTGAGAGTCGTGAGGATCTCACAAGGGAATTTTCTTCCTTACAAGTCGAGAGGACTCGTAAGTGATTGATGAGTTGACCTGCTCCCGAATCAAAGCATTGCTTTGACGGGAAGGTCGAGAGTTGAATTTGGCCGTTTTCCACGGGGTCAGGATTGACTTTGGCCGTATTCCACGGGGTCGGGGGGTTGACTTTAGCCATACCGGGTCAGGATTGACTTTAGCCATACGGGGTCAGGGGTTGACTTTGGCCATAAGGGGTCAGGATTAACTTTAGCCATACGGGGTCAGGGGTTGACTTTGGCCATACGGGGTCAGGATTGACTTTGGCCATACGGGGTCAGGATTGACTTTGGCCATACGGGGTCAGGATTGACTTTAGCCATACAGGGTCAGTATTGACTTTAGGTTGTCTGTGCACCGCCGAGTCCTGGAACTAGGGACTTTACCATGGCTCCGCTTTGCTGAAGTTGCATCTGCTGTAATGAGATGAATGTCGAAGTGGTCTCTAGGTTGTCTGTGAACCGTCGAGTTTTGGAACTAGGGACTTTGTCGTGGCTCTGATTGGTGGATGTCGCGTCCGTATCCTGCTGGAATGAGGAAGAACGCTGTTGTGGGTCTCCAGGATGTAGATGTGGCCGTCAAGACTTAGAACTAGAGACTCTGCCGTGGTTCCGAGATAGTCTCTAGGCTGTCTGTGACCCTTCGAGATTTGGAACTGGGGGTTGTGCCATGGCTCCGCTTTGCTGACGTTGCGTCTGCTGTAATGAGACGAATGTCGGGGTGGTCTCTAGGTTGTCTGTGAACCGTCGAGATTTGGAACTAGGGACTTTGCCATGGCTCCGAGATTTATTGTCGCATCTGAATCCTGCTAGAATAAGGAGGAATGCTGTTGTGGGTCTCCAGGCTGTAAATGTTGCCGTCGAGACTTGGAACTAGGGACTCTGCCGTGGCTCCGAGATTGATTGTCGCGTCTGAATCCTGCTGGAATGAGGAAGAACGCTGTTGTGGGTCTCTAGGCTGTAAATGTGGCCTTCGAGATTTAGAACTAAGGGACTTTGCCATGGCTCCGTTTGTTGACGTCATATCTGCTTCCGGTTGGAACGAGAAGGAATGCCATTGTTGATCTCTAGGTTGTAGATGTTGCCATAGAGACTTGGCTCTATTTCTGATGGAGTCTAGTGGGATGATATGGTTCCCTTTTTGTTTGTGCCCCTGGATTGTATACAGGGATCGATGTGATCTCACCTGTAGGGCAAAAGTTTCATTTTATATGTATTATATTATTTTTTTCTTTCCGCGATGCTCTATCATTTCAGCTTTTTGTATCGTGAAAATCGCGATTGCCCAATCATTTCGGCTATTTTTCGCAGTGCCCAATCATTTCGGCTATTTTTTTTACTCGCTGCTTTTATTGCGAGTTACCCGATCATTTCGGCTATTTTGTATGCATATATTTTACTTGCTGATTTTGTTGCAAGTTGCCCTACCATTTCGGCTATTTCATATGCATTTATGGCTCGCTGATTTTTGTCGCGAGTATGAGACTTGGGATCTGATACCGATTTAGGCATCAGCATCGCTACAACTGAGATATTGTCAGGAGCGAATCATCATTTGCCTTTGTCGGTTCGAACAAAGGTGGCTTAGCAATCAGAGTTAGGATCCTGTTGACTAAGGCTTTTAACTTCATGAGCCGTAAGAGTATCATAAAGGTGTTTCTCCCTACGAGTCGTGCCACGCCCTGCTTCCCAAAATGCGCTAAGATCGGCATGTGACAAAGCCAACCATACTACCTGTGGCTAAGAAACATCCCTCCACAGTCACATTAAGGCTGTTCTATAAGATATCAAGAACAGTACAAATAAAATAAACTATCTAGTACATGTCCATAAGCCAGAATGAACGAGTCAAGAAATAATATGCGGAAGCAAAAGATCCAAATAACAATAACATCTGGAAAGTACGTCCCAAAATACGGGCTCACATCAAGAATGAAAATACTGAAAGAAAACTAAACTAAAAAAATACTAACAGGTCCTCACTGCTCGGCCTGTTGACTAAAATACTCCTGAACGGCCTGTGACAGAGATAAAGGATCTGGGCCATGCAAAACCCAGACGTCGGTGCGTCATAATATCAACAATAATAAAATCAGGAGGTAACAAGGCATTCAGGCATGAATTATAAATAGTAACAAGTCAACAGAAATATATAACAGTGAAGTGTATCAGTATAAGTGACGTGCAGTGTGTAGTCTAAACTGTGCTACTGGGTTATCTATTCTAAAGTTTGTTTGAAATCAATTAGAGTAATTCTCCATGTAACTCAAAGAATATGTCCTGTTATCTCCCGGGACCACGGATCAGGTAGTGGGAGTCATGAATGACTCTGTCCCGTTATCCCCCGGGACCACGGATCAAGTAAGAATCACGAATGATTCTGTCCCGTTATCCCCGGGGACCACGGATCAAGTAATACCCTTTTAAGCTACACTTCAGTTACACTTTTGATTTCCCCATACCCCTAAGGTTATATGTTCAAGTCAGGTATTGATAATCTGGAACTAATGCCAACACAGAATCAAGCAGGTACATGTTTGTCTATGTAGACAACAGGATACGTCCGTCAGGACGACAAGTCAGGATTGTCGATATTAGGAACAGGATCAGGTATCAAGTCAAGCAGTGGTATGTCAGGTTATAACAGGTAGTGCACAGGTATCAAGCGGGTGCTCACAATAAAACTGTAGCAGGTACGGATGCACAATAAAAGTATGGATGCACAAATATTTATCAGGGATTACATCATGACTATATAACGTGCACATTATCAAGTATGGGGTGCTAATAAAACAATAATATGGATTAATACGACATGGCATGCAACTAGATATAAATAATTAATGGTATGGGTACACAATAAAACATGGATGCTCAATTAACTATTAGGGGTTACAAGATGCACAATTATCTAGCTGGGGTTACAACTACGGCACTAGGACTCTGTGGGATGCACATTATCACACATGGGGTGTCAATATAACAATAATATGTAATAATGTGACATGGTATGCGAATAGCTATAAAATTAATGGTATGGATGCACAAATATCGATTAGGGGTTACATTTACAGTTCCAATACTATGTAGGATGCACAATGCACTAAACATGTAATATTATTATTAATATGGATGTAACATATATCATAGCATGTAGCAAGATAAACTTTCATGCAACTAGATATGTAATAAATTCTATGGATGCAAACGGACGTCGTAAAACAGTAAAATGGTAACATGGGATGCACAATGCACTAAACATGTAATATTATTATTAATATGGATGTAACATAGATCATAGCATGTAGCAAGATAAACTTGCCTCGATTGGATCACACGACGGATGCGTACGGCATGTCCGACGTCGATAAATCATCGCAACGCACACACGGCACGCGGGACGGATCCAGGCAAGGCAAGAGGGTAATCACACAAGCAAGGGACGTTCACTAGATCGCCTGGATCGGCAGCGGCGACACGACTCCGGCGATGGTGGATATGGGACAGAGGAGGTAGAGGCGAGGGAGTCATCGACGACGGTGATCGGTCGACGGCGAGGTGCAGGCGATGGAGTCTCTGGGATCGGCAGTGAGCGTGCTAGGGTTCACGGGGTTTCAGCAGGGGTTTCTGGGTTTGGAGAGGAAGGAGATGATGATGAAGGTTGAGGAGCGAGGTCGAGGGAAGAGGAAGCAGAGGAGTTAGAGTTAGGGGTTTTGGGTTCTCGTTGGGAGGCTCGGGTTTAAATAGAGAAAGAAAGAAGAAGAAGTGTGAAGGGAGGTGAGGGTAAGGGAGAGGGGGGTGACGCAACTCGAGAAGTGTACAGAGATCGCGATGGGAGAGAGAAAGGAAGAGAGAGAGAGAGAGAGAGAGAGAGAGAGAGAGAGGACAGAGGAGAGAGAGAGACAGCGAGACAGAGAGAGAGAAAAAGAGAGAGTGTGTGTGTGTCAGTGAGAGAGAGAGAGAGATTGTTAATATTGGTTAGGATTTTAATTTTAGAAATCTTTTTCGTTATTAAAATTTTAAACTGTTAATTAATAATATTTAAAATATTGTATTAATAAAATTTGATATTCTGGTAAATACAAACTTACTCCAAAACACGCCCGGGTCAGGTCTAAAATTCAGTTTTAAAATACGAAAAATATACGTGTCGACCAAAATTAAAATAGGATATCCGGGTAACGAAAATACATACCCCCAAGAATGGATGCACGCACGTGCACGTAGCCATCCAAATAAGTCCGTTTCACTGAACGGGACGAGAACAAGATGCGCGGATGCTACGACAGGGTTAGGGTTATCATGCAGGCCATGCAATGTATTTTTAAAATATTTTATGTGACTTTAAATATTATATAAAAAATGCAGATGCTTGATATAATGCAAGTATGCAAAATAAATAACATGAAAGTGCACAGATCCACATAACAAGCCGGGATAAGTCATAAACAGGAATCAAGACGGGTTTCCAGCAAGCGGGTCGGGTCGGATGCAAATACAGATGTCAAATACACTATTCGCGCCCATAACACAATAAATCAGAAAAATACTATAAATGAAGAAATACTCAAAAAGAACTGGTATAAATGAAATATGGTGTTACATTATACCCAACTACAAAAAAAATTTCGTCTTTGAAATTCCCAAAACAAGAAAAGATAACAAACATGAAACTACAGGAAGAGATCTGGAAACTTCTGTCGAATCTCGTCTTCACGTTCCCAAGTTGATTCTCCATGCGAGCGATTTCCCCAAGAAACAAGTACGAGAGGGATAACCTTGTTCTTAAGGACCTTTTCTCTTCGATCAACAACCAACATCGGTTGTTCCTCAAAGGTCAAATCCTCTCTTACAGTCAGCTCCGAATGATCCAGCACGTGTGTTTCATCTCGAAGATACTTACGGAGTTGAGATACATGAAACACATCATGAACATTCGCCAAAGATGGTGGTAAAGCCAATCGATAAGCCACTTCTCCAACACGCTCCATAATCTCGAAAGGCCTAACGAATCGAAGACTAAGCTTGCCTCGACTCCCAAAACGAACCACTCCTCTAGTAGGTGATATCTTCAAGAATACCAGATCACCAACAGCGAACTCTAGAGGTCTTCTCGATGTGTCGGCCTAACTCTTCTGCCGATCTTGTGCTGCCTTCATGTGATTCCAGATAGTATTAACTTTCTCTACTGTTTGCACGATCAAATCCAGTCCCAATAATCTTCGTTCTCCAACATCTTCCCAACAGACGGGTGAGCGACACTTGCGACCATACAATACTTCGAATGAAGCCATCTAAATAGTCGTCTGAAAACTGTTGTTGTAAGAAAACTCCACCAAGTGTAGATGATCCTCCCACGAACCCTTGAAGTCTAACATGCAAGCTCTCAACATGTCTTCAAGAGTTTGGATCGGTCTCTCCGACTGGCCATCTGTCTGGGGATGATAAGCGGTGCTAAACTTCAATCGCGTCCCCAAACTTTCCTGTAAACTCCTCCACAAGTGCGATAAGAATCGGGTATCACGGTCGGAAATGATGCTCATAGGTACTCCATGCAATCTCATAATCTCCTGCATGTACCGTTCTGCCAATGCTTCCGTTGACTGACCAACTAGAAATGGTATGAAATGAGCTTCCTTGGTCAATCGATCAACAATCACCCAATCTGCATTGTTGCCCTTTGGACTCCGCGGTAAAACTGTCATGAAATCCATGGTTATATGTTCCCACTTCCATTGAGGAATCGGAAGTGGTTGCAATAAACCAGCTACTCTTTGATGTTCAGCCTTAACTTGCTGACACACCAAGCATTTCACAACAAAGCGAGCAATCTCCCTTTTCATGCCTTCCCACCAGAAATGCTGTCGTAGATCACGGTACATCTTCGTGCCTCCTGGATGTACGGAATATGCGGAACTGTGTGGCTCCTTCATAACTTCTTCACGAATATCTCCTTTCGGCACACACAAACGGCTACCATATCACAACGAACCATCTTCAAGAATCAACAAGTCCGTTCGAAGTCCCGCTTCAACCTGTTCTCGAAACTTCTGCAATCTTGGGTCATGTGACTGCGATGCTTTAATACTTTCGATCAACGATGACTGTACTTGCAGTTGCATCAACTGTCCCGAAGAATGCGGTAGCACGATCTCCAAATCGAATCTCCGAAAATCTTCGATAAGCTCCATCTGTGTAGTCAACATCCGAATTGCTGGCAACCGACTAAGCGCATCCGGCACTACATTAACTTTCCCCGGATGGTACTTGAGATCAAGATCATAGTCTGCCATCAGCTCCAACCATCTACGCTGCCTCATGTTAAGCTCTTTCTGCATGAACACATACTTTAGTCTTTTATGATCGGTGAATACTTCGACCCTTTTGCCCAGTAAGTAATGTTTCCAAATCTTCAAACCGAAAATCACAGCTGCAAGCTCCAAATCATGAGTTGGGTAATTCTTCTCATGGGTCTTCAACTGTCTCGATGCGTAAGTTATAACCTTCCCATACTATATTAAAACACATCCCAAACCTTTCCCAGATGCGTCGCTGTGAATCACCAATCCTTCGGAACCATCTGATACAGTTAAAATAGGAGCGGTTATCAACCTTTGCTTCAACGCCTCAAAAACTGACGCACATATATCCGTCCATACGAACGTTACTTCCTTTCGCGTAAGCTTGGTCAAAGGCTCAGCCAATCGAACAAAATTCTCCATGAACCTTCTGTAATATCCGGCAAGTCCAAGAAAACTTCTGATCTCTGCTACGTTCTTCGGAATCGGCCAATCTTGAAATGCTACAATCTTCTCAGGATCAACGGCGATTCCATCTCCGGATACGACATGCCCCAAAAACTTCACTTCTTCAAGCCAAAACCCACACTTGCTCATCTTTGCATATAATCTTTCTTGCCTCAATGTCTGCAGTGCGATCTTCAAGTGTTCTGCATGCTCTTCAAGGCTCTTCGAATAGACCAGAATATCATCGATGAACACCACTATAAACTAGTCCAAGAACGGTGAAAAGATTCGGTTCATCAAGTCCATAAATATCGCCGGTGCATTCGTGACTCCGAATGGCATCACTAAATACTCGTAATGTCCATACCAAGTTCGGAACGCAGTCTTGTAAATATCCTCTGATTTAACTCGAACCTGATGATATCCGGACCGCAAATCCAGCTTCGAGAATACCCTCGCGCCACTGAGTTGCTCGAACAATTCGCCAATGCAAGAGATAGGGTACTTGTTCTTAATAGTCACCCGATTCAATTCTCGATAATCGATGCACATCCTCCTTGTGGCATCTTTCTTCTTTACTAGAAGAATTGGAGCTCCCCAAGGTGAATTGCTGCTGCGAATCCAACCCTTCTCAAGCAATTCAGTAACCTGCTTCTTGATTTCTTCCAACTCCACCGGTGCCATTGGATAGTACGCCTTTGAGATTGGCGCTACACCAGGAACAAGATCGATCGCGAACTCCACATCTCATTTTGGCGGTAAACCCGAGATGTCCTCGAACACGTCCATGAACTCTCGAACTACGACTGACACTTCCTCCTTATCAACTTCCATCGTCGAAAGAACATTGTTTATCGGCCTAGCCCTAAACTCGACTGGCCCGACAGAACTGCTACCTCCAGTGAAAACAAACTCCAGATGTTCGGGAGTCTGGAAAATCACTTTCTTTTCCCTACAATCAATGTGAGCGTGGAAAGTGCCGAGAAAGTCCATTCCCAAGACAACGTCATAGCTGCCAGTATCGATCACTAAGAAATCTGCAAATAACTCCCGTCTACAAATAACAACAGAACAATCCTTGCATTCGTTACTAGATATGATCTTCCCATTCCCAGTGTGTATGTCCCAACAACTAGACAGGGTCGTGCAAGAAATCGGGTGTGCAGTAATAAACTTGGACGACATAAAACAATGGAATGCACCAGAATCGAATAATGCTAATACGGGAATATCATGATTAAGTAGGATACTTGAAACAACTTCCTCTGAAGCCTTGGCCTCTTCAGCCGTCAGGGTAAAGGCTCGAGCTTGATTAGGTCCTTGAGTTAACTGCTTCTGCCCCTGAAACTGCTTCTGCGGTGGCTTCTAAACATCATCCTTCAAACGAAGCTTCGACGGGCAACCACTGATAGTATGATCAGCTGATCCGCAAACCAAACAAAGTCCAAGCTTCCTTCGATAATCCTTCTGCAGGTGCCCAGGTAGATGGCAGAACTCACAAAACATTCTTCCCTTCTGCTCACGCACGACGGGCTTCTTCATCGGTACTACACCACGTCGGTTCACTAGAATACCTCTGCGTATAGGCGCTCGGTTCGGCGCAAACGCCGGCTTCTGCACTACAACTGCCTGCTGCTGCGTACCCCCAGTCTTCACTGATAAGCTCTGCTGCTCTCTGGCCGTTTTAAGCACTTGCGAAAAAGTGGTCAATCCCAGAGATATAATGTGCCTCTGGATTTCCACGTCCAAACCGCGCATGAACCTTCATGCCCTATCGGCCTCTTTGGCCACCAAAGGTCCAGCGAATCGACTGAGCCGTGTCCACTCAGCCGCTTGCGCATCCATGGATCCTCCATTCTGCTTCAGACTGATAAACTTTTCTTCTATTTCTTCCCATGCAGTCTGCGGAAAGAACTTCTCCAAGAAACTCTGCAAGAAAGTTGCCCAACTGATCGGCTTGGGCAAACGGGTATCTTCCACAAGCCACCACTCGCGGGCATAATCCACCAATTGGATGCGTACGACATCCACTCTCTTGTCCTCCAGAATCTGTGCCGCAACAAGCAGATTCTCCGTATCAACCAGCCACTGTTCTGCTGGCAACGGCTCCTCCAAACCAGTGAAAATGGACGGACCAAGTCTCCTAAAATTAGCCACGATACCCACACGCTCAACTGGTTTGGCCGCAACACTGTTTACGGACTGCTGGACGGTCCGCAAACCTTCCTGAAAGGCTTCGGCTTGCCGCTGGTTTAACTCGGTCTGCCGCTTCTGGTTCTCCAGCATCCCACGAATTACTCCAAACAAAGCGGCGTCATCAACACGCCTCTGGTACGATCTCAGATTTCTGTCCGCCGTGATTCTGAAGCTAAAACACCGGCGAGGATTAGCAAGATAAACAAGATTCAATAAACAGGATACAAGAAGCAAGATAGTTATGGATTCAAGGATGGCAAGATAGCAATAAGGCAGGACATGCTCCTAATTACGAGTATTTTGATTCGTGTATTGGATCCAATACCCAACTATAAAAGAATCAAACCCGATCAATCTAAATCCTATGGCTTTGATACCAAACAAACCCTGTCACGCCCCGCTTCCCAGAGTGCGCTAAGATCGGCACGTGACAGAGCCAACCATGCTACCTGTGGCTAGGAAACATCCCTCAATGGTCACATTAAGGCTGTCTATAAGATATCAAGAATAGTAGAAATAAAATAAACTATCTAGTGCATGTCCATAAGCCAGAATGAACGAGTCAAAAAATAATATGCGGAAGCAAAAGATCCAAATAACAATAACATCTGGAAAGTACGTCCCAAAATACGGACTCACATCAGGAATGAAAATGCTGAAAGAAAAGTAAACTAAAAAAAATACTAACAGGTCCTCACTGCTCGGCCTGTTGACTGAAATACTCCTGAACGGCCTGTGACAGAGATAAAGAATCTGGGCCATGCAAAACCCAGACGTCGGTGCGTCATAATATCAACAATAATAAAATCAGGAGGTAACAAGGCATGCAGGCATGAATTATAAATAGTAACAAGTCAACAGAAATATATAACAATGAAGTGTATCAGTATAAGTGACGTGCAGTGAGTAGTCTAAACTGTGCTACTGGGTTATCTATTCTAAAGTTTGTTTGAAATCAATTAGAGTAATCCTCCATGTAACTCAAAGAATATGTCTCGTTATCCCCCAGGACCACGGATCAGGTAGTGGGAGTCATGAATGACTCTGTCCTGTTATCCCCCGGGACCACGAATCAAGTAAGAATCACGAATGATTCTGTCTCGTTATCCCCGGGGACCACGGATCAAGTAATACCCTTTTAAGCTACACTTCAGTTACACTTTTGATTTCCCTATACCCCCAAGCTTATGTGTTTAAGTCAGGTATTGATAATCTGGAACTAATGCCAACACAGAATCAAGCAGGTACATGTTTGTCTATGTAGACAACAGGATACGTCCGTCAGGATGACAAGTCAGGATTGTCGACATTAGGAACAGGATCAGGTATCAAGTCAAGCAGTGGTATGTCAGGTTATAACAGGTAGTGCACAGGTATCAAGTGGGTGCTCACAATAAAACTGTAGCAGGTACGGATGCACAATAAAAGCATGGATGCACAAATATTTATCAGGGGTTACATCATGACTATGTAAGGTGCACATTATCAAGTATAGGGTGCTAATAAAACAACTATATGGATTAATACGACATGGCATGCAACTAGATATAAAGAATTAATGGTATGGGTACACAATAAGACATGGATGCTCAATTAACTATCAGGGGTTACAAGATGCACAATTATCTAGCAGGGGTTACAACTACAGCTCTAGGACTCTGTGGGATGCACATTATCATGCATGGGGTGTCAATATAACAATAATATGTAATAATGTGACATGGTATGCGAATAAATATAAAATTAATGGTATGGATGCACAAATATCGATTAGGGGTTACATTTACAGTTCCAATACTATGTAGGATGCACAATGCACTAAACATGTAATATTATTATTAATATGGATGTAACATATGTCACAGCATGTAGCAAGATAAACTTGCATGCAAGTAGATATGTAATAAATTGTACGGATGCAAACGGACGTCGTAAAACAGTAAAATGGTAAAATGCGATGCACAATGCACTAAACATGTAATATTATTATTAATATGGATGTAACATATATCATAGCATGTAGCAAGATAAACTTGCCTCGATTGGATCACAGGACGGATGCGTACGGCATGTCCGACGTCGGTAAATTGTCGCAACGCACACACGGCACGCAGGACGGATCCAGGCAAGGCAAGAGAGTAATCACGCAAGCAAAGGACGTTCCCTGGATCGCCTGGATCGGCAGCGGCGACATGACTCCGGCGATGGTGGATATGGGACAGAGGAGGTAGAGGCGAGAGAGTCATCGACGACGGTGATCGATCGACGGCGAGGTGAAGACGATGGAGTCTCTAGGATCGGCAGTGAGGGTGCTAGGGTTCACGGGGTTTCAACAGGGGTTTCTGGGTTTGGAGGGGAAGGAGAGGAAGGAGATGATGACGAGGGTTGAGGAGCGAGGTCGAGGGAAGAGGAAGCAGTGGAGTTAGGGTTAGGGTTTTTGGGTTCTCGTGGGGAGGCTCGGGTTTAAATAGAGAAAGAAAGAAGAAGAAGTGTGAAGGGAGGTGGGTGTAATGGAGAGGGGGGTGACGCGACTCGAGAAGTGTATAGGGATCACGAGGGGAGAGAGAAAGGAAGAGAGAGAGAGAGAGTGAGAGAGAGTGATCAAGAGGAGAGAGGAGAGAGAGAGACAGCAAGACAGAGAGAAAGAGAGAGATTGTTAATATTGGTTAGGATTTTAATTTTAGAAATATTTTTCGTTATTAAAATTTTAAACTGTTAATTAATAATATTTAAAATATTGTATTAATAAAATTTGATATTCTGGTAAATACAAACTTACTCCAAAACACGCCCGGATTAGGTCTAAAATTCAGTTTTAAAATACGAAAAATATACGTGTCGACCAAAACTAAAATAGAATATCCGGGTAACGAAAATGCATACCCCCAAGAATGGATGCACACACGTGTACGTAGCCATCCAAACAAGTCCGTTTCGCTGAACGGGACGAGAACAAGCTGCGCGGATGCTACGACAGGGTTAGGGGTATCATGCAGGCCATGCAATGTATTTTTAAAATATTTTATGTGACTTTAAATGTTATATAAAAAAATGCAGATGCTTGATATAATGCAAGTATGCAAAATAAACAACATGAAAGTGCACGGATCCACATTACAAGCCGGGATAAGTCATAAACAGGAATCAAGGCGGGTTTCCAGCAAGCGGGTCGGGTCGGATGCAAATACAGATGTCAAATACACTATTCGCACCCATAACACAATAAATCGGGAAAATACCATAAATAAAGAAATACTCAAAAAGAACTGGTATAAATGAACTAGGGTGTTACAAGTCGTGAGGATCTCGTAAGTGCATTTTCTCCTTAAAAATCGTGAGGATTCTTAAGTGTATGTTCTCTTATAAGTCGTAAGGATCTTACAAGAATGTTTTCTCCTTATAAGTCGAGAGGACTTACAAGGGTCGTTCACCGTGTGAGCATATCCCTAGTCGCTGGTGGGATTTCGTTAGGGAAATGTTTATTCGTGCCCATGGATTGTATACAAGGGTCAATATTGAAACGCTTGTAGGGCAAAAGCGGGGTGTATAACGGCTTAAGAGCAGGTTCAGATCCCTGTAGCTTAAGGCTTTTGTCCTATGAGCCGTGAGGGTCTCAAAGGGGAATTCTCCTTACGAGTCGTGAGGATCTCGTAAGTGTGTTTTCTCCTTAGGAATCGTGAGGATTCCTAAGTGTGTTGCTCCCTTGTGAGTCGTAAGGATCTCACGCAGGTATTTTCTCTTTACAGGGTCGAGAGGACCTTGCAAGTGTCTTTGAACGAGATTGCGCCCTTTCGGGTTTTCACATACTCGCCGGTAGTCCTATTGTTTTTACTCACGGAGCCCTTTCGGGTTTTCATCCGTGCCCATCTCTCTTATGGACGTACCATTTTTTTAATATATTTTTTTCTTTTTTATTATTATTTTTTTTTTGCGTCAGCCTTGGGATGCTGTGGTCCGTAGTAGTTTATGGACGTCTCGGTCAGGCGTAGTATTTCTTCAAGAAACGGCCGTTTATTGGCCTGAAAGGTCTTTCGCCATGCATATCCATGAGTAAGTAAGCCCCACCCTGGTAGACTTTGTCTATAATGTACGGGCTTTCATAGTTCGGCTAGAATTTCCCCCGTTTGGCACGATTGGGGATTATAGGTCTCTTGACCACTAGCACGAGTTCGCCTTGGCGGAATGTTCTCGGCCTAGTCAATCTCTCGTATGAGCGCATCATCTTTGCTTTGTAAGCTTCCAAGTTTTGCTGTGCCATGAGCCGAGTTTCGTCAAGGGCTTCGAGTTCCTCAAGCCGAAGATGAGCATTCTCTTCGTCCGTTAGCTCGTAATGAACTGCCACTCGGAGATAATCAGTCACGGAGTGCCGAACCGATAGATGACATGTGTCTTGAAGAAATGAAGGATATTCTCCGTCTTCACTTCTCTTAGTGGTACTGCTTCTGCCCACTTGGAGAAGTAATCAGTTGCCGCCAGTATGAACCGATTTCCTATGGACGATACTGGTTCAATGGGTCCAATTATATCAGTTCCCCACATTTCGAACGGCCAGCTAGCCACTGTCGGATGTAGTGGATTTGGATGCTGGTGGATAAAGTCCCCATGAATCTGGCACAAGTGGCACTGCTTCGCGTATTCAAGGCAATCTTGGATCATTGTGCACCAATAGTAGCCCATCCTTTTGATCTTCAGCTTCATCTTTGGCCCGGCTTGGTGAGAACCGCAGATCCGTCGTGAGTTTCTTGGATGACTCTCCTTGCTTCTTCAGGTCCCAGGCATCTTAGCCACAGAGAATCAAATGATCTCTTATATAGAGTGTCATTGACGAAGGCGAAGGATAGAGCTCGTTTCATGAGCTGATGTCTTGAGGACGCATCTTCAGGTGTTCGACGGGATTCGAAGTAGTCTATAAAGAATTCTCTCTAATCCTTAGCCTTTTCCTGGTCCTTTATTTGTAGGGTCGTCGGCTTGGTTGCTCCCTTTTCTTCGGACGACTCGGGAGATATTTCTGCCGGTGCAAGAACCCGACGGCTTTGCACAACGATCCTTATGTCATCGAGGTTCTCGTCAGCTAGTTCTTTAGCGAGCTTGGCTAATGCATCCGCCTTGCTATTTTCCGCGCACGGTATGCTTTCCAGGGCGTAGGAGGGAATTTGAACCAGCAGTTGTTGCACTCTCTCGCCGTACTTTACCAACTCTGGTTTGCACGTTTGATAGTCGCCATTTACTTGACTAAGGACCAGCTGGGAGTCTCCGTATATGAGGAGATTTTCGATTCCCATATCGACGGCGATCTCAAGACCTGCTATCAAAGTTTCATATTCGGCTTCATTGTTTGTCCTCGGCTCTGTCAAGGAAAAGGCAAAGCGCATTATCCCTCCTTGTGGAGTCATGAAGATGAGGCCTACCCCAGATTTGATTATGGGGGTGTTGTGCTCTCGCTTCTTCATGGAAGATGCCCCGTCGAAGTAGAGTTCCCATCGGGTATCACTCCTTCCTTTCTCCCCGTTGATCGTGTCAAACGCGTGCTCGTCTGGCAATTCACAGTTCAAGGGAGAGTCGGCAGGTATTGGATGCTCGGCGAGGAAGTCGGCGATGGCCTGGCCTTTCACTGCCTTGAGAGGTCAGTATATCACCTAGAATTCCATTAAGAGTAGGGCCAATTTAGATAGCCGTCCCGTTAGAATGGCTTTTGACATCAAATATTTGAGAGGATCCACCTTTGATATGAGATGGACCTCATGCGCCAAAGCATAATGTCTGAGCTTCGTTACCGCGAAGATCAACGCCATGCAGTGCTTTTCAATGGGGGAGTAATTGTTTTCTGCCCCTAGGAGAATGCGACTCAAATAGGAGAGGACTCTCTCCTTCCCTTGGTCGTTCTCCTGTGCCCATAGCGCGCCTAAAGAACCTTCAAGGGCTGTTGTGTACAGGATGAGAGGTTTTCCCTTGACCAGAGCGGTTAGCACCGGAGGATTCTGCAGGTATTGCTTGATTTCGTCCAGCGCGCTTTGGCATTTGCGATCCCAAACGTACGGGGTTCCCTTCTTCATCAAGTGACTATAGGGGCGACACTTGCCAGAGAGATTAGCTATGAACCGTCAGATATATGCGAGCTTTCCTTGGAGAGACCGCAGTTGCTTGAGAGTTCTTGGCGGGGGCATTTCCATGATCGCCTTGATCTTCGACGGGACTATTTCGATGCCTCGATGTCGTACGATGAATCCTAGGAATTTGCCCGAGGAAACTCCGAACGCGCATTTTAGAGGGTTCATCTTGAGGTTGTATTTCCGAAGACGTTGGAACACTATCTTCAGATGCTCCCAATGTTCCTCGTGTGATTTGCTTTTCACCACAAGGTCGTCGATATAGCATTTGACGACTTCATGAATAAGATCGTCAAAAATCTTCGTCGTGGCCCTCTGATAGGTAGCGCCGGCGTTCTTCAGACCGAAAGGCATCACTTTGTAGCAGAATATGCCCAAAGGGGTCCGAAAAGCAGTATGCTTCTGGTCTTTGGGATGCATCTTTATTTGATTGTACCCTGATGAGCCGTCTATGAAGGAGAAGACTTCATGACTGAACGTGTTGTCTATCATTATCTCGGTAACCGGTACAGGAAAGTCATCCTTCGGGCAAGCTTTGTTGAGGTCTCGAAAGTCCACGCAGATGCGCACTGTCCCATTTTTCTTTATCACTGGGACAATGTTGGCGATCCAGTCAGGGTACTGAACCTCTTGAATGAAGCTGGAGTCGATTAGCTTCTTGACCTCGACGTTGATGCTCATTTCAAGTTCGAGCCGCATTCTTCTCGATGCTTGTTTGACTGGCTTGATGTCCGAAGATATCGCCAATCTGTGCACGGCTATTTCTAGATCTAGTCCCGGCATCTCGGAGTAGTTCCATGCGAAGCATTCTTTATACTGCATGAGCACGTCTTTGAGCGTAGCCACCTGCTCTTCAGACAACAGCTTACTGACGAACGTCGGCCGTGGGTCGTTTGCCTTCCCCAAATCGATTTTTCTCAGGTTATCTGCAGTAGAATGTATCCCATCTTCCAGCTCTTTTGGCACCGGTGGAAGCTCTGAGATCACTTCGTCATCCTCGTTTTCAAAGCACCAGGAGAGTTCATCCATATCCTCGCGTACTCCTTCTCCTGACAGCGTTATCGTGTGACAGGGATGAGATCGCTTCTAAGACCGATGCTGATCCGGCTCTACTCTCGCTGCATACGTGGCTTTCGGTTTATACTTATGTGGCAGGGTTACCCTCGAACTGCTGGATAAAGCGAACCTGCCTTGCTGATACCGGTCTTTTACCCAGTCTTTGAATGTGAAGCAGTCTTCAAGAGGATGTCCTATCGCTCGGTGATAGGAGCAATAATCCGGGCGAGAGACCTCGTCTGCTTGCTCGGGGTGTTTGGATTCCGGGAGCGTAATCATTTGGTGTTTCATGACAAGACCGAATACCTTCCTTGTCTTCTCTTAGGGAAAAGAATATTCTTGACCCATCTTCTTTATAAGAGACGAATCCCGGCTACTCAATTCTCGATCACATGGCTTCTTGGACCCGCTTGGCCGCTGTCGGACATTTTTTCCGTTATTCAGTTTATTTTTGCCTCTGTGTCGAGTCCTCCGTATGACGGGCTGGCGACGAAGAGAATCATCATTCTCCGCAGCCTGCTGAAGGAGGCGCTGCGTTCTGCCTTTTTCATAGATGTCCATTTCGCGACTATGGTCATCCCGGACCTTTTGACCCGCTTCCCTTATTAGCTTGTCCATCTGTTCTTCGAACGACGGACTTGGCACTTTCATGGCGGGACCTCGTTTTGGTTCAGGGTTTGCGTCTTCTAACAGAGCATCTCCTTCTTCATCAAAGTCATGTATAACGTGGCAGCCATAAAATCGCTCCCATTTCTTGGATTGAACATATCCAAGCCCGATCGTTTCCATTCTCCCGTTGGGCAATTTTCGATGAGTTCCGGGGACGCTCCAGATCCTGTTGTAGAACTGAGCTTGTCGAGCAGTCTATTTGAAGGGTACTCCTTGGCGCCTCAACAGCCTTTTTAATCCTTCTGTGTAGTATCTGGGCAGACGGATGGGCTGGAGCCTGTCAAGCGTAGAATCGGCACCATGCCAGATTTCTTTCTCCACTTTGGTTTCCGCAGATCGATAAAAGAGGGTCACCTTTTCATCTTTTCACCTGGGAGGGACGTAGAACGTCTGCAGTTCTTGCACATTGTAGGTATCAAGTGCATCGAGCTCTTTGTAATGCTCTTGCGGAACCATGGCGATCTGCAAACTTTGATCATCTCCAGTGAAGGCTTGCACTGATGGACGAGCCGAGAATACTGCGTTGGCCTCATCTTTAGAGTCACTGCCAAAGACCAGAATAGGGGTAGACGGTCCCAGTTTGTTGTATCGGGGAGGTCCCGAATAGACTATCTCTTCTTCCTCCTCGGTATCGCTCCCGAAGATCGGAATAGTAGTGATAGCTTTCTGCTTATTCTCCGGCTTATGGCACCTTTCCGTGTCTTCGAAGTCTGGCAAGAAGTATTTTGTATCTTCGTATTTTCAGACTTCGTTTACGGAGAATGGGTTCAGCTCCCCTGTCACGGTGTATTCAAGCACATCTTTGAAATACTTCATACACTGATGTTGTGTAGAAGGGATGATATTGTACTCGTGTAACCAAGGCCGGCCGAGCAAAGCGTTGTAGCAAGTCTTGGCATCAATGACATGGAACTTGATATCAGTGACGAGCAGCCCAAAGCGTAACGTCGGTATTACAGACCCAAGCGTCCGTGATGACTGGGAGTCGAATCCGGAGATAGTGATTTTATCCCGAGCGAGGTGTTGAATGCTCATGCAAATTTCTTTTAGCACCCTCACATTTAGGAGATTGACAGAGGACACAATGTCAACTAGGATCTTCCCTATCTTAATGTCATGGCAATACCCGGAGACATAGAGGGGACGGTTATGCTCACACGTTCCGAGGAGGAGATCTTCATCGCCGAAAGTGATGTCAGCTGTGTGGATTTCTTCCAGCTCGTTCTTCATCTTTTCTTCATCGAGAAAAACTT
The DNA here is from genome assembly GCA_030015575.1 of Agapanthus africanus. Taxonomy (NCBI): domain Eukaryota; kingdom Viridiplantae; phylum Streptophyta; class Magnoliopsida; order Asparagales; family Amaryllidaceae; genus Agapanthus; species Agapanthus africanus. The sequence goes on from CM057348.1 coordinate 59,279,244, forward strand.
GAAACTGCTCGGGATCTTGTAGTGCCTTGATCAATGAATCTCTCGCCTCTTTAGATAGCAGAAGGGCATTGAGAATGCTTAGCTGCGGGGGTATTTTTCGCAGGTATGCCAGAACATTGTAGTCCACCTTGTTTTTCTTGGGCGGGTCCTTGGCTGCCAGCTCTTCGACGACTCGGTCATCGAGGGTGATATCCTCGTGGACTTTTTCCTTCCCCTTATCCTTTCTATCTGATCCCATGTTTGAGGGTCCGAGATTCTTTTCGGGTAACGTGCCATTACGCAGCTGAATGTTCTCACAGGTCTTCATCTCTTCTGTTTCGGAGATGGATTCCTTGAAGAGAGGGCCAAGGGCTATTTCTTCATCAGAATCACTCCCGAAAGTGAGAACTTGCGATCCTTTACTATCAACCATGTGACAGTTGCCAGCAGTTCTTTTGTGCTCATCTGTCATGCTCTTCTGCTCTCGACGCATTTTGCACTTCATCCGCTTGAAATGCTGCCGGTGGGCAACATATCCTTGCCACCAGTTTTTAAAGGCCATGCATCCCTCGGTAGGGTGTGCGATCCTCTGATGGTATAAGCAGTAGTTCGGATGTGCATCTAGTTCGTCGGGGAACGTATTTTCTGAAGTGTCTTCTTTGGAAGGTGGCAATTTATTCCCATCGACAGGGCTTTAGTGAATTGCTTCCTTTTCTTAAACCTGCTTTTGCTGGCGGCAGAAGTGCTTCCATCCGGTTGGGGTGTTTTAACCCTTTCGTCCAGTCGCCGGCATTTGGCTTTTTCAAATATGGCCATTTCGCGTTCTCGATCAGCTTTGATTTTCAGAAGAGCTTCGTTCAGGAATGCGTCAATCATCTCGTCTGACGGTCCTAGGAGTTCCGTTTCAGGATCTGCCCCTAATTTCTCTGTATCAGGAGCTTCTTTAGCATCTACTGACGAGTGAGAGATCACGTGGCAGCTTGCCACATAATCTTCAGGTTCGTCTGACGAGTCTTCTCCCTTATCTTCATCGCTATCTCCGTCTTCAAGGATATGGTTGAGAGACTCTTGGAGTGTGACCGGGTTCACGCCTTTTGGTTGTATTCTTTCAGCGCGTTAATATGTTTTTGCAGGTCCGTGCGCTTGTCATCAAGTTTCACGGGCTTTTTGGTCTTCTTCTTCTTCTTCGAAGATTTTGACGGCTGGGACTGAGCGTTTTGATTATCGCTACCAATTCTTGGAGTCAGGTGCGGCTTCAGCATTCCCTCAATGACCTCGGGTTTCAGCGGATTTTTCCACCTGATCGCCGGGCATGTTTGGAGATCCTTCAGCATTCTTTTCGTCTTGGCTGAAAGAGCGACCTCCCATGGAGCTTCTTCTATAAAAGAGCATGATGCCCCCGGTGTGTCCTCCCTTTTAAGAGCGTGCGGCTGTGGTAGGCATACTTTCCAATTCTCAGACAGTGTGAATTTGCCCTGTTGATATTGGTCCTCAATCTAGCCTTTGAAGACGAAGCAATCTTTAATTGGATGGCTTACCACTTGGTGATAGGGGCAATAATTGGGATTATTGGCCTCACTGGGATGCAATAGGCGTTTCGGATCCGGCAAGGTGATGAGCCTGTTGCGCACCGCCAGCTCGAACAGTCTCCTCGTTTTATCCCGATGAAACGAATAAGGGCGCTTCAGTTTCTCATTGAAGAATCGACGTCTTTCATCTTGGCGATCAGTTGGCTTTAGACAACTGGGCTGCTGCTGAATATTGGCGACAAAGGTCGCTTTCCCTTTCCCTTTCTCGTTTCGAGATTCCAACTTTGAAGAAGAGGGTCTATGACCCATCTGATCCATTTAGGCCAGTTTGTCAATCAAGGCCTGGAAAATAGTTGGCTTGAAGAACATCATGAATTGTGAAATGGTCGCCTGAGGGTCGAGGGTCCCTACGAACATGCCTACCGCAGGCACTTCTTCGATGCGCTGCTCGCACTTCGACCATAGATTCCGCCACCGTATCGCATACTGCACCCATGTTTCGCCTAGCTTCACTCTGGCGTTAATTAACGCGGTGATCGGGGTGCGCTCGCTAGCGCTGGCGAAACGTTGGGTGAACAGCAATTCCATCTCCATAAAAGTTTTTACGGAGTTGTTGGGAAGCTCCGAGTACCATTAGAACGCCGTCTCTGCCAAACTGCCGACGAATTGGCGAAGCAGTAGCTTATCATCCCCTCCAGTGTTGCCGCAGAGAGCCCTGAACTGAACTACATGTTGATGGGGATTACCTGTCTCCTTGTACACATGGAATTTAGGAATTGTGTATCCTGGCGGGTACTTTATCTGATCGTACCATCCTGGATATAGTCGTCCAGTTCTGACGACTTGGTCGGTTGCTTCATTCGCTTGATGAGCTCGTATTTGCTGAGCTATATAATCATCGAGCATGGCTTTGGAAATGGTCCCCTCCTTGGCTGCTGACAGAGCCGGCAGAGAATTTGATGTCTCTCCTCTATCATCTTCAATTATTACTGAAGGATCTTCGGCTGGAGGGTCCGGCTGGATCATCAGGCCCACCATATCTTGGAATAAAAGGGACATTTGTTTTATGTTGGCCGCTTGTTCCACAGCCTCTTTGTCCTTCTTCTCAAGCATTCTCCGAAGGAATTCGGCATCCGTTTCCTGCTCATGACGCTGCTCCGAAGATGTCTCCGGGCTTATTTTTTGTCCAGTGAGTGCAGCCATGGCTGTCAACATTTCTTGGAGCTTTTGTTGTTGTTGCTCCTGAGCCTTAGTCACAGACCGTGTAAGTGGTCGGTGACCCGTAGAGATACGGCTATCCTCTTTTCCGGAAGCCATATAAACAGTATGCACCACCATGCCCTCAGACTGGAGGCGTTTAGATTCAGTGTCCTTGTGTTTTTCTAAAGACGCAGGGATCTTCTCTGGCCTCCTTCTTTTATGGGCAGTCGAAGTTGAGGGAGCCGTTGCAGCGAGCACCCAAACAGATGACACTTTCTGTGGCTTGACAGGGTGATCCCCTTCTCGTCGAACTTTCATCTTTTTCTGTCGGCGGAGGTAGTCTTGATCAATCACGGAGTCTTGGACCTGTCGCCAGACCTTGTGAATTTTGGAGGACAGCCGCTGAGGGGGCTGCTCCAGCTTCGCCTTTGTAGCGCTCTCCATAGGTAGAGGAGATCTCTTCAGCACGGCCGTCGGAGAGTTCTTGCGCACCCTCCTGAGTGGTTCAAAGCTGTTCCCAGTTGGAACAGCAGCAGTAATTTCTATCGTTAGAGCTGGCGGTGTTAGTCCAGAAGGGGAACTGCCCCCAGCCTTCCTCACTCGGCGCCAGTGGAGACGTCGAGCATATCGTGCAGCCGGGATCACCTCTGTTGTTGGATGAGCTTCCTCATGCTCCCTGCTTTGAGGAGAGGCTGTTATTGGCTCTAGCCTGTCGAAGACTGACATCCGTTGAGAGGGGATAGTCAGTCTTGCAAAAGCCGACTTTCGAGTAGGGAGAGCATCTTGGACGACCTCAACTGTAGCAGGAGTTGGAGTGTCCTTTTCTGGTATTGCGAGCCTCTTTGCGGGACCACTTGAGCTTTGACCGAGCCTGTCGAAGAATGAGGCATTGGAGTTGGACGACCCGCTGAGAAGGGCCATGGTGGTTGCAAGCAGATCAAAGACCGACTTCTTCGCAGCTTCCTGTGATGGCATCTGAAAATTGAAGCTTGTTGGTGGGATCATAATCCCGAAGAATAGCCCAGTGATGGCTTGGGTCACTTGTTTCACCGGAATTGTAAAAAGGGAGGCCGCTTGGGGTGCGTAGGTTACTCTTCCAGATGAGGCGGAAAGGGAGTTGTTGCAATTAGTGCAGTTTGAAGCCATTGATCTTCTATTTTCTGCACGGAGTAAGACACCAAATCTTAGTACCTCGAATCCAGGGGCAACCATAGCAAACCGCGCTTTTTTCACGAAACACGACACACGAAGTGTGGAGTGGAAAGCGGAAAAGGTCCCACCAGGCGTGCCAAAATCTGTTCTCCTCCGAACACAGAGACGCGACCGCGTAGATTCGTCTTGCCAAAATTTGGGGGCAGATGCTAATTGGTTTTATCCGTCTACCTCTCCGAAGATGCCAAGTTGATTTATGGCACCGTGCATTGGAGGTTTGGACGGATGCGGCCGTTGTAGCAGACTTCGTCAGATTCCCCTTCGTTTGAAGGGTTTTTGATTATGGGGACACTATTCCCTGCAGGCACAAGCCCCTGCAGTTAATTACGCTACCGCATCGCGGTAACAACTTTCTCCTTCTCTAGATGGTCAGTTCGCGTCATGTGTGTTTGTTTTGTTTTTGGTTGCCCGTGGATTGTATACAGAGACTAATTTACGTTATCGCCTATAGGGCATAGATTAGTCCAAATCCGTATTTTCTTAGATTTGGGTTTGGGTTGGGTTTAAGGATCGTTAATCTCATTTGAGACTAAGATCAACTTAAACGTTTGTTAAGGATACGTTAGTCTAATTTTAGACTAAGATCAACTTAACGGGATCATTTAGATCCAACAAAAGAGTATTTGGGCTCTATTGTTTTAGTTTAGGGACTTTGCGGTCCATGAAATGTCTGGTTGTCGGGACCTGTCACCTCTCTGAAAACGTTGAAGGATTACAACGAAAAATATCAGAGGAGTGAAGAGATATACCCTTGAACCAATATTGGTTGGGAGATCTATAGTCCAGTTTGGGACTATGATCAAAGATTTATGAGCATATGGGCTCAATTAATCTGAGACAGGGTTCTGTGGCCACTTTGGGCTCGGCCCATTCATTTAAAATGTTAGACATTTAATTAGGCTCAGTCCTTTTTCACTTAACAATGTTGAGCATTGGTCCTGACAACTTTTTGTCTTTTATTGAATGCTCAGCACTCATTATAGCTATGGGGCTTTATCATTTGAAGAACAATTTATGTTCTCTCAGCGCACACGTGAGGAGCATGTGGCGCGCTTGGCGCTTAGCGCCGGTCAATAAGCGCAAAGCGCTTCTGTCAAGTAGCGCACACGTGAGGAGCACGTGGCGCGCTTAGTGTTGTGCGCCAGATAATGAGCGCAGAGCGCTTCTGGTGAAGTAGCGCACACGTGAGGAGCATGTAGCGCGCTTGGCGCTGTGCGCCAGATCATGAGCGCAGGGCGCTTGTTCATATCAGATTTTTGCATTATTATATGCCCCATTCTTAATTATATTGCAAATAAATAGGTGCTTTTGATCCATGTCTGTTAAATAGTTGCAGGTTATAGGTTCTCGGAACAATACAGTGAAAATGGTGAAAAAACGCTACAAAAGTGAGAGTACAACCAACAAATAAAAGAATTTTTATGATGCCGCCTACAGTTTAAGGAACAAATAAAGATCAATGAACAGTTCGATTTCACAAAGCACGAAGGCAGCACAAGATTCAAGATTTCAACATGAAGCGAACGGTAAAAGTCCACAACATTCTGCACTGTGGAAATCTGGAAGAAACTAGAAAAGATTCTGAAGAACCAAGTGAAGAAAACAGAAGCAAATAGCAACATGAAGCAACCCAGAGAAAAAGAGCCCAAGAGCCCATCAAACGGCCGCGGGACCGCGGCCAAACCAGGCTTATGGCCGCGGATCCGCGGCCGTGCTGTACACGTGTCGACGCGTGTCGGTGCGTGTCGGTGGAGTCGGTGCATTGACCCGGTTTTCTCAGGGTAGTTTTGTAATTTTAGATATGGATCAGATGTAAACCCTAAGCTTTCTATTATCTATAAATAGGAAGCCTACAGCTCTTTTTGGAGCATGCCTCTTTTTATTTCTCTAGTTTAAATTTTCATTCCTTATAATTGTCAAAGAGTGCATCAATAAAAAGTAAGTTTTTTATCTTGAATTTCTTATTTGCAATTTTATTTCTCTGCAATTTTTTATCTGCCGCAGTTATTTTCTACACATTAACTAGATTATTAAAAGAAAAATAAAAAAATGAATTCCTTTGTTAATTCACTAATGAGTGAGTAGTTCCTCACTTGTTAGGGTTAGGTTTGGGGAAGGTTTGAGAGATGAAAATCTCTCACCCCTTTCTTGCCCGTTCAATATTTTAAAGTAGGACTCTATGCAAACAATCACACACCGCTCACTACGGCACCTTATCTCACGAGGTAGCGGTGATTCCCTAGTTAAAGACCGGTTGTGTTTGATTTCCATAGAGGTTAGGGCTAAGAGTTAAGAAAGGACGGACAAGGACCAAAGGGAAGAAACCTAGTTTCTTCTAGGTCGTGCTAATCCCCTTTATTAACTATTACCTTAACACCTAAAGTTCTTAATTAGGGCAAAGAAAGTGGTGAGAATAATTGACTTTCCAAACTAACATAATCCTAACCCTAGCAAGGTTTTAATCCTAATTAATTTCAACCTCAGTTTTTATATAAAATCAAAACCTACCACAAATAGGAATTGACTCGTTAGAACAACTAGAAAATACACGTTTTTCCTGTGGACCGACCCGTACTCAACCGACTAGCTACCAAGCGACACCATTCTTGATTGCGGTTAATTCTTTGATTTCAAAAACGCATACGCGCAAAAACTCTTTCAATCAAATGGCGCCATTGCCGGGGATAACGGTAGTATTTTCTTTTTGTAATTTCGGGTTAATTAAAAAATTAAAAAATCATAAAAACTTAAAAATATAAAAACAAAAAAATTATCATCTTGTTATTTTTTGAAGGGTTTTCGTGTGAATTGTGCAAGATCGGAAAGACGAACAGATTCAGATCTGGAAAAATCCAGTGAACAAAACAGAAAACAGCAGATCTGAACATACAGAGGAGAACCACACTAGATAAATGAAGAATTTTGGAGGATTGAACCATCTTGTTGACCGCGGAATCGCCGCAGATTGCTGCTTTTGACCGCAGATCCACCGCGACTTGGTGACGTCAGCCCTCTGAATTTCTCTGTAAGCATTATTTTCCTCTCTTCTGCCCTCTGTAGTCCTCTAAAAAATTTTACTGCAGGGTTCTTTGCGCAAAACTTCTCCCCCTTCTCCAATAACTTGATTTTATGCATGATTCTTTGCGCCGCAAATAAAAAAAAATTGTTAAGTGTTTTGGATTTTTGTGTGTTTACTGCTTTGCATTTTTAAAACGGACTTTTAAGGGGCTATAACACCAATCCAGATTGGATGGGGATTTCATTGCCCATCCTAGGACTCCAAAAATCACAAAAAGCATTTTGCATCAATCTTCGAGTTAATTAAAAAATATTAGACGCAGCCAATAAGGACTGTAGTGCTCATTAGGACAAAGGAAAGGTTGTAGGTATCGGTCGTTTATCTAAACCTGACTTTGTGGTGCCTAGGCTAGACAAGTGGGAAAGGTAATTTTAAAAGGCCTGTCTCACGGTGATTCATGAGCGGATCCCTTCTTTCTTTACTTGTGCTTATCTGGCCACAATTGGCGGTGAAAAGGCAATTTGAGGATCTCACAACTTGCCCTTTGGAACAATTAGGAGCAGTCTAGTTGACTTAGGAGACCCTAGCTCTAGGCTTGATTGTGCATATTGTGATTGCTTGAAAGTGTGTCTAAGCTCTTCATAAAAAATCTTTTTGCAAAACTCCTTATAAAAAAACCACAAAACAAAAACTTTTACAAAAACTTGCCATTTTGTCGCTAGAAATCCACTTGCACCCCACTTTCTTTCATTGACGTTTTCTTACCCCCACCTTCTGTTTTTACCTTTTGACTACACTACACCTCTTTAGTGTATGTCCAGTTGGACTAGGGACACTAGCGCCCGTTTAGTCCGTGTCTCGTTAGTGCCAACTAACGACGCTTTCGACTCCAAAGTCGAAATTCCATCCACTTCTTTACCTTCATCTTCAAATTCATCATCTTCTAAGGAGATGTCGGGATTCAATCCTAACAACCCCTTACCTACGGGACTGATTCTAGCTCCACTGGGTGCGAATAACCCACCACACCCTCCTGTCGAAGCGCCCCAACGAATCGCGCTCCAGGATCTTTTCTATCCCATCCACACAGCACTTCCCACCTATCTTTCACTTCTACCGGCTAATGGGGATAACTTTGAAATTAAACCCCACTTCATCAATATGTTACCCAAATTTCACGGGCTGGAATCCGAAGATGCCTACATCTTCATTAACAAATTCCAGAATGTTTGCGCAATGATGAAGACCACACAACTTTCTGAAGATGCTATAAGGCTACGTGTCATTCCATTCACTTTATGTAACCTACCTGAAAAATGGTTATATAGCACAGCATCACACTCTATAAAAAATTGGGAAGAGTTTGTTAAGGCTTTTCTAAAAAAGTTTTACCCACACCACAAGACCGTGAGAATTCGCAATGAAATTATTCAATTTTCCCAGCTTCCTTCCGAACCTTTTTGGAAGTGTTTCGAAAGATTTAAGGACCTTCTTGTTCAGTGCTCTCACCACGGTATCGAGAATTGGTAACTTTGCCAAAGTTTATACGAAGGACTGAACCCAGCAACTAAGCAGTTGGTGGAAACCATTTGTCAAGGTCACTTTCTTACAAAATCTAGCGAGGAAGCTTGGCAATTTCTCAACGATCTTGTTGAACAAACACTTCAGTGGGAAAGCACTAAGACCACTTCATCTACTTCATCAGGTCAGTCTAGGACAGGCATACATCAACTTGATATGTCGATTGCAATGAAGGCCGAAATAGTTGCACTCACGAAAAAACTAGAAGCAATTGAGAGCAAATTCTCATCGCCTTCTCCTGCCCCAGCTTTACCCCCACGCACTATTTGCGCTTGTTGTTCGGATCCGTCCCATCTAACCGAAGAGTGTCCTTACAACCCACCTGTTCAAGGACAAGATCAATTCAAAGCTGTCTTTCAGCAAAGACAAAGAAATGATCCATACTCTTCAACTTACAATCCTGATTGGAGGAGCCATCCAAATTTTGCTTGGAATCAAAATCAACAACAATTCCAAGGCAATAACAACTTTCAGATGCCTCCTCCACGACAACAAGCCCCTCAACAAACTCAATATCAGCAACCTTTCTAACCCCAACCTTACCAAAACCAAATGAACAATTTTGTACCAAACAACTCTTATCCTCAAAACAATTTTGTTCAGCCAAATAACGATAAGGTTTCCTCGCTAGAACGAAGTCTGGATGCGTTTTTAAAACAATCTACGCAATCCTCAGCCAGCATCCAATCATCCATTCAGTCTTTGGTGCAACATACTGCTTCACATGATCAGAGCATCAAAACAATTGAAACCCAAATTGCATAACTGAATGCTGCGTTAAGCGAGCGAGAAAAGAGTAAACTTCCATCTCAACCACTGCCAAATCCCGGTCACACACAAAATACATATGTTGCTCATGAACAACAAAATCATAATGTGAGTGCCGTGACTACATTGAGATCTGGAAAGGTACTGCACAACAACGTTGGCAATAATAATGACACCCCGGCCGCCGCTTCTTCATCTTCTTCTTCTTCATCATCTTCTTCGTCTTCTTCAGAGCCTGTTCTTCATTCTTCACAAGGCTCTACTTCTTCTAATTCGAACGGACCCACATCTCACTCCACAAAAACACCAACACTAGAATCCGCTCCAACTCCGCAATCTACTCCACACACATTGGACTCAACAAATTTTCAAAATATACCATGTCTAAACAGGTTGAGATCCAATAAACCTACTCCACAAATGGAGAAGATTGTGGAGTTATTTAAGCAAGTTAACTTTAATATTCCTCTCTTGGATGCAATCCAACAAGTCCCTTCTTACGCTAAAATCTTGAAGGACTTATGCACCAAGAAGAGCAAATCGCAGGTACCTAAGAAAGTTTTCTTAGCTAGTGCCGTGAGCAATGCTCTTACCCAACCTTTGCCCCAAAAACGAAAGGACCCTGATATTTCCCCCAATCAGAGCAAAGCCCTGTTTGAATTTCAAAAATTCAAAAATTGAAGCAACGCTTCAGATCCTTTGAGCTACGCGCAGAGCGCCACGTGTCAAAAATAGACACGCCAGCGCAAGGGGCGCTGCGCCCAAGGCAGCGCACCCCAATCAGAGCAAGACTTTGTTTTAAAATTCAAATTTTAAATAAAGGAAGCAACGCTTCAGATAACTTGCGCTCTGCGCTGCGCGACACGTGTCAGCGCAGTTGCGCTGCGCTCTGCGCAGCGCGACACGTGTCAGCGCAGGTGCGCTTGCGCCAACTACGCCAGCATTTAAATAATAAATTATTTAATTAATCAGAATTAAAATTCTAGAAAGATCTTTCCAAAACAAGAAGATTGTCTTCTGTAAAACAGAGGCCTTAGGATCAAAGATCCAACGGTTGGGAAATATCCCCAGATCAATCAGAGAAAGATCTCTGTAACTAACCTAACAAACTAATTGGCCCTATATAAAGGCCCCTAGACTCCAAGTTTCAGATATACAGAGCTCCTCTAAAAACTTTGAGAAAAACTCAAAGAGAAAAAAAAGGTAAACCTTTGGAAAAAGAAGAATTTCTTCTAAGTAGATCAATGATCTAAGAACAAGATCAAGATCTTCAATAAAAAGAAAAAGATCAAAAAAGATTCAATCATAAAAGATAAAAGAAGTAATTTACTTCATTATTAGATCTTTTGATCTATAGAAAGGCATTGCCTTTTGATGAGAATCAGAACCATTGGTTCTTGAATCTTGAGTTAGAACCTCTTTAGAACGAGAAAGATTCTTTTCTTTGATCTAAATTTGATCAAGATGCGCTCTGCGCTATTGGACAGTGCCCTGCACTCTTAATTTGCGCTGTTGCGCTCCTTGGACCGGCGCAAGTCACCAGAGAGCGCCACGTGTCAATCAGCGCCTTGCGCTCCTAAAAACAAAGCGCTGCGCTCTTGGATTGGCGCACCTCACCAGAGCGCGCCACGTGTCAGCAGTGCACTAGCGCAGCGCATTGGCGCAGCGCATTGCGCTAACAGACTTGCGCTCAGCAGAGCGTGACACATGTCACCTCCACATGCGCTGGCGCCTTGCGCTCTTTAATTGGCGCAGAGCGCCTGACAGACCACGTGGCGCACTGTCAGATTATTAAATGCTGCGCATTATTAAAAAAGGACAGAGCCCAATTAAAAGGCCTAACAGACCAAAATAAATGCTATGCATTTAATTAAAAATCCCAATGCTATGCATTGTTTAAAAGGGCAGAGCCCAAGCAAAGGCCTAACAGGCCAAATATAAATAAAATGTTAGACATTTTTCTAACTGGACTTAACCCAATTCTGGCCATAAGTCCTCAAATTAAATTGAGCTGAGCACAACTGCTCTCCCAAATCAATTTACACCCGGTTCAAGGGTACATCTCTAAACTCCTCTGATATTTGTCGTTGTAATCCTTCAACGTCATCAGAAAGGTGACGGGTCCCGACAACCATACATTGCTACGGACTGTGGGGTCCTTAAACTCATGGACCGAAATATCCTTAAACTAATATTCGTCCCCAAAATGGGAATGTTGGACCGAAATGTCCTTAAACTAATATTCGTCCCCAAAATGGGAATGTTGGACCGAAATGTCATTAAACTAATATTCGTCCCCAAAATGGGAATGTTGGACCACCATGTCCCTAAACTGGAAATCGACCGCAATGTCCCTAAACTAAACAATAGAGTCCAAATGCTCTTTTGTTGAATCTAAATGATCCCGTTAAGTTGATCTTAGTCTAAAATTAGACTAACGTATCCTTAACTAACGTTTAAGTTGATCTTAGCCTCAAATATGGCTAACGTATCCTTAAACTAAAACCCCAAACCCAAATCTAAGAAGATACGGATTTGGACTAATCCACGTCCTACGGGCGACAACATAAATTAATCTCCGTATACAATCCACGGGCAACCACAAACAAAACAAACACCCACGACACGAAGTGACCATCTGGAGAAGGAGAAAGTTGTTACCGCGATGTGGTAGCGTAATTAACTGCAAGGGCTTGCGCCTACAGGGAAGAGCGTCCCCACAATCAAAAACCCCTCGAACGAGGGGGAATCTGACGAAGTCTGCTACATCGGCCGCATCCGTTTAAGCCTTCGATACACGGTGCCATAAATCAACTTGGCATCTTCGGAGAGGTGGACAGATAGCACCAATTAGCATCTGCCCCGAATTTCAGGCAAGACGCCCATCGCGTCTTCGTCGTGTCCTTCGGAGGGGAACAGATTCCGGCACGCCCGGTGGGACCTTTTCCTCTTTCCACTCCACACTTCATGCGTCGTATTCGCGAACGAATCGCGGTTTGTTAATGGTTGCCCTCAGGTTTCAAGTTACTAAGATTTGGTCTCTTGCTTGGCGCAGAAATCAAACAGCAATGGCGTTCAACTGCTCGAACTGCTCCAACTGCAACTGCAACCAACGCTCCGCCTCACCTGGTGGTGTAGCCTATGGACCTCAGGCGGCATCACTGTTCACGATGCCGGTGGAGAAAATCACCCAGGCTACTACTAGACTATTTTTCGGGACCATGCTCCCGCCAATAAGCTTCAATGCCCCAGTGCCCATACCGGAAGCTCCTAAGAAGTCAGTTTTCGATCGACTTACAGCTGCTGCGGCCCCTCTCGACGGGTCGCCCAACACCAATGCCTCGATCTTCTCCAGACTAGGCCAAAACTCCTGCGGGCCCACGATGAAGCTTGTGGTCCCAAAGAAGGTTGTTCAAAAGAGAGTAGCCAAATCTGCTCCTGAAGTCGTCAAGGCGGCTTCTCCTGCTAAGAGATCGGTCTTCACAAGACTGACCATCCCAACTCCTACTCCCGCTCCAGCTACTCAAAAGGCATCAGTCTTTAATAGGCTGGCACCGGCAGCAGCCCCTCACTTGAACAGGGGGCAAGACAAGGCCGTCCCCGTCACCGAGCCAATTCCCATAACTCGACATGCTCGATGTCGCCACTGGCGCCGAGTGAGGAAGTCCGGAGGTAGTTCCCTTTCTGGGTTAACTCCACCAGCCCCGACGACGGAAGTTAATGCTGCTGTTCCGACTGGCAACAGCTTTGAACTGCTAAATAAAGTGCGTAGGAATTCTCCTACCGCTGTACTAAAGAGGTCTCCCCCTCCGCTGGAAAAGGCTGTAGAAGCAAATCCAGAACAGCCCCAATCCCCTCAACGGCTGCCTCCAAAATCAATAAAGTCTGGCGGCAGGCCCGAGACTCGGTGATCGATCCAAATTTCTCCCACCAGCACAAGAAACTGAAGGTCCAAAAGGAAGTCAGCCATCCTGCTAAGCCCCGAAAAGCTGTTTGGGTGCCCACCTCGACGGCTCCCTCAACTTCGACCGCTCCTGAGAAAAGAAGGCCGGAGAAGATCCCTGTGCTGGCGAAAAAAGTCAAAGGCACTGAACCCAAACGCCCTAAGTCTGGAGGCATGGTGGTACATACCGTCTACATAGCGTCCGGGAAAGAGGATAGCCGTATATCCACAGGTCATAGACTGCTTACGCGATCGGTGACTAAAGCTCAAGAGCAGCAGCAGAAGCTCCAAGAAATGATGACTGCGATGGCCGCACTCACCGGACCAAAAGAAAGCCCAGAAGCATCCTCGGATCAACGCCAGGAGCAAGAAACCGATGCCGAATTCCTTCGGAGAATACTGGAAAAGAAGGACAAAGAGGCTACGGAACAAGCAGCCAATATAAAACGAATGGCCCTTCTGTTCCAGGACATAGTGGGTATGATGATCCAGCAGAATCCTCCTGCCGAAGATCCTCCGATTATCCTTGAAGATGACAGAGGAGAAACGTCAAATCCACCGCCGGCTCTTTCAACAGCCAAGGAGGAGACAATTTCTAAAGCTGCCCTGGATGACTACATTGCTCAGCAAATATGAGTCCACCAGGAAAATGAAGCGGCTGGTCAAGTCGTTAAAACAGGGCGACCATATCCGAACTGGTATGATCAGATCAAATACCCGCCGGGTTACACGATCCCAAAATTCCCTATCTACAAGGGGACAGGCAATCCCCATCAACATGTTGCCCAGTTCAGGGCTCTTTGTGGCAACACCGGCGGCGATGATAAGCTCTTAGTCCATCAATTCGTCGGCAGCTTATCGGAGACGGCGTTTGAATGGTACTCCGAGCTTCCAAATGACTCTGTCAAAACTTTCGCAGAGATGGAGTTGCTATTCACTCAGCGATTCGCGAGCGCCAGCGAACGCACCCCGATAACAGCTTTAATTAATGCAAGGGTGAAGCCGGGCGAAACTTGGGTCCAATATGCAATCCGATGGCGGAACCTGTGGTCGAAGTGCGAGCAGCGCATCGAAGAAGCGCCAGCGGTGGGCATGTTCGTGGGTACTCTAGACCCTCACGCAACTATTTCACAGTTCATGATGTTCTTCAAACCGACCACGTTCCAGGCTTTAATCGACAAGCTGGCCCAAATGGACCAGATGGGCCATAGACCGTCTCCTCCAAAGCCGGACTCTCGAAATGAGAAGGGGAAAGGAAAAGCGATCGTCGTCGCCAATGCTCAACAACAACCGAGCAACTTGAAGCTCCGCCAAAACAATATGCGTCTACGCCTATCCCTCGAGGAGAGGCTAGGACGTCCTTAATCGTTTCCTCAAGATAAAACGAGAAGAATGTTCGAGCTGGCAGTGCGCAACAAACTCATCAATCTTCCGGATTCAAAACGTCCGTTGCAACTAAACGACGTCAGTGATCCCAATTACTGCCCCTACCACCGAGTATTGTGTCATCCGATCGAAAATTGTTGCGTCTTCAAAAACTGGATTGAAGACCAATACCAACAAGGCAAGTTCGCGTTATCCGAAAAATGGAAGGTGAACCCGCCGCAAGCTCATACCACTAAAAAGGTGAATATGCCGGGGACAACGTGCTCCCTTGTTGAAGAAGCTCCATGGGAGGTTGTGCTATCAGCCAAAACCAAAAGGATGCTGAATAATCTCCAGACATGCCCGGCGATCAGGTGGAAGAACCCGCTAAAACCCCATATCATCGAAGGGATGCTGAAGCCGTGCCCAACCCCAAAGATCGGTGGTGATAGCCCAAGCACTCATACCCAGCCATCAAAATCTTCAAAGAAGAAGAAGAAGAGATCCAAAAAGACCGTGAAGCCTGGCGACAAGCGCACGGACTTACAGAAACAGATTGACGCGCTGGAGGAGTATAATCAGAAGGCACGGACTCCCATCACGCTCCAAGAGTTCTTCAGCCACGTCTTTCAGGAAGAAAATGATGGAGAAAGCTCGTCGGATGAATCTGAGGGTTACGTAGCAAGTTGTCATATGATCTCCCACTCGTTTACAGACGATGAGAAAACTCCTTGCACTGAGAAGCTGAGGGCAGATCCTAAACCGAAACTTCTGGGGCCATCAGATAAAACAATTGATGCATTCCTCAACGAAGCTCTTTTGAAAAGTAAAGCTGATCGGGAACGCGAGACGGTCATATTTGAAAGGGCCAAGCGCCGGCGACTAGACGAAAGAGTTGAGACACTCCCGTCAAATCAAAAGACATCCGTTGCGGATAAAAACAAATTCAAGACGAGGAAAAGGTTTGCTAAAGCCATATCAATGGGGATGAAGCTACCACCCTCTAAAGGAAACATTGCCGGCAAAGCAGAAATACACCCTTCCTACTGCTTATATCATCGAAAGATTTCGCACCCCACCGAAGAGTGCAAAGCTTTCAATATATGGTGGCAGGGGTATGTTGTTCACCGGCAACATTTTAAGCGGGAGAAGCGCAAAACTCGTCGGGAGCGGAAAAGTACGACTGAGGAGCTTAGAAGAACTACCGGCGATTGTCGCATGGTTAACGCCGGGGAAGCGCAAATTCTCACGTTCGGAAGCGACTCTGACGAGGAAATTGCTCTTATCCCTCTCTTTAAAGAGTCCACCTCCGGAAAAGAGGAAGAGCCGAAGGCCTGCGAAAATATCCGGCTACGTAATCGTACGCTACCCGAAAAGAATCTCGGACCCTCAAATAAAAAGGATAAGGGAAAAGAAAAGGTCTCTGAGGATATCGCCCTAAATGACCAAGTCATGGAAGAGCTAACCACCAAGGACCCGCCAAAGAAAAATAAGGTGGACTACAACGTTCTGGCGTACTTGAGGAAGTTACCCTCGTAACTCAGTATTCTCGATGCTCTCTTACTATCAAAAGAAGCAAAAGATTCGTTGATCAAAGCGCTACGGGAGCCAGAGCAATTCCAAGATTTTCTCGCCGAAGAAAAGATGAAGGACAAGCTGGAGGAAGTGCACACAGCCGATATCACCTTCGGTGACGAAGACCTTCTCCTCGGGACGTGCGAGCACAACCGTCCCCTCTATGTCTCAGGGTACTACCACGATATAAAGATAGGCAAAATCTTGGTTGACAATGGGTCTTCCGTCAATCTCCTCAATGTACGGGTATTGAAGGAAATCTGCATGAGCGTCCAGCACCTCGCTCGGGATAAGATCACCATCTCCGGGTTCGACTCTAAATCATCACGGACTCTCGGGTCTGTGATACTGACCTTACGCTTTGGGCTACTCGTCACGGACATTAAATTCCACGTCATAGACGCCAAGACATGCAATAATGCTTTGCTCGATCGGCCCTGGTTACATGAGTATAACATCATTCCCTCTACACAACATCAGTGTATGAAATATTTTAAAGATAGCCTCGAGTATACCGTGATGGGAGAGCTGAACCCGTTCTCAGTGAATGAAGTTCGGAAGTACGAGGATGCAAAATACTTCTTACCGGATTTTGAGGACACAGAGAGATGTCACAAACCAGAGAACAAAGCCATCACCACCATTCCGGTCTTCGGGAGTGATACCGAGGAGGAAGAAGAGGTAGTTCACTCAGGTCCGTCTCAGTACAAAAGCCAGGACCGTCGGCTCCCATGTTGATCTTTGGCAGCGATTCGAAAGATGAGGTCCATACTATATTCTCTGCTCGGCCTTCAATACAAACATTCGCTGACGAAGAGTAAAGTCTGCAAGTCGCCATGGTTCCACTTAAACATCATAAAAAACTGGACGCGCTTGATACCTATAATGTAGAAGAGCTGCAGACGTTCTATGTCCCTCCCAGGCGAGAAGGCGAAAAGGCAATCCTATTCTACCGCTCCGGGGAAACTAAAGTGGAAAAAGAAATCTGGCACGGTGCGGATCCTACGCTTAACAGGCTTCAGCCCATCCGTCTGCCTAGATATTATACAGAAGGCTTGAAAAGGCTATTGAAGCGCCAAGAGATACCCTTCAAACAGACCGCTCGAAAAGCTAAGTTCTATGATAGGATCTGGAACGTTCCCGGAACTCAGCGCAAATTGCCCAATGGGAGAATGGAAGCAATCGGGCTTGGATACGTTCGGTCCAAGAAACGAGAGCTACTCCGCGACTGCTACGTCGTACATGACTTCAATGAAGAAGGGGATGCTCAATGGGAAGATGCTAACCCTGAGCCAAAAAAAGTCCCCGACGTAAAAATGCCCAGTCCGTCGTTCGAAAAACAAATGGACAAGCTTATAAGGGAAGCTGGTCAAAAAGTCCGAGACGACCACAACCGCGAAATGGCCATCTACGAGAAAGCTAGGACGCAACGCCTCCTCCAACAGGCTGTGAAAGACGAAAATGCCGCTCCCTGTCAACCTGTTGTAAAAAAGGCCCGACGCAGAGGCAGAAACAAGTCAAAAAGCGGAAAAGGCATTCAGCAACGACAAAGCGGGACCAAGAAGCCACGCAGTCGGGAATCGAGCGGTCCGGATTTGTCCCTTATAAAGAAGATGAGTCGAGCATACTCTTTTCCTCAAGACAAGACAAAGAAGATACTTGACCTAGCTATAAAACACCAAATGATTACGCTTCCGGAGTCCAAGCACCCCGAACAAGCAGGCGAAGTCTCACACCCAAACTATTGCTCTTATCACAGGGTAATAGGACACCCTCTCGAAGATTGCTTCACCTTCAAGAATTGGGTCGAAGATCAGTATCAGCTCGGCAAGTTCGCTCTATCTGATAGCTGGAGGGTAACGCCGCCACAGGAGCATGAACCCAAAACCATGAGAGCAGAACCAGATCCACATCGGTCTTGGAAGCGAGCTCGTACTTGTCATATGATAACGATATCAAAAGAAGAGCCCGAGAATATGGATGACCTTCCCTGGTGCTTCGAAAACAGCGATGACGAAGTGATCTCAGAATTTACACCAGCGCCGAAAGAGCTGGAAGATGGAATACACACCACTGCGGATAACTTCAAGAAAATTAAGTTGGGGATGGCGAACGACCCGCGACCGACATTCGTTAGTGAACTGTTGTCTGAAGGAAGGGTGGCTTCATTAAAAAACGTGCTTATGCAGCATAAAGATTGCTTCGCATGGAACTATTCTGAAATGCCAGGACTAGATCCAGAAATTGCTGTGCATAAATTGGCGATATCCCCGGACGTCAAACCAATCAAACAAGTACCGAGAAGAATGCGGCTCGAGCTTGAGATGAGTATCAACGCCGAGGTTAAGAAATTAATCGACTCTGGCTTCATCCAAGAAGTTCAGTATCCCGATTGGATCGCCAATATCGTCCTAGTGATGAAGAAGAACGGGACTGTGCGCATCTGCGTAGACTTTCGGGATCTCAATAAATCCCGCTCGACGACGTCAAGCTGCTGCCTCAGTGTTAGCCCATCATAAATACTTTGCAGAAGGCCCTCGAAGATAGCCTTCACCCGGGCAGCGTTCGCGTCGACCTCGGCACGCAGTCGAGCAGACTCGCTTAAGGTCTCTTGGCATTCCCTCCGCCTTAAAGCCGCTTCTTGTTCCAGATGGCAAAAGTAAGAAGCGCTCTGCTCGATCCATGCCGCTTGTTGAGTACTCGTGACCAAAATCTCGGGGGCAGGACGCATAAGCTCCAGCTGATGCAGGTGGGCCTCGATCTCCCTGCAGTGATTAACCCAAGACTCGACGACGCCTTCATTATGGAAATTTACAAGCGTCGCCAGCATCGGATTAACCTCCGCAGCGAAATCTGCGGCGGATGTAGGAGCTTCTGTGTCAAACTCCTCGACGCATCCGCTCAGCATACTCAGACTCATCGCAGCACCCTTTGAGGATGGACGTCTGGAGAATGGGCCTGCCGGCATCATGATGCGAGACTCGAAGGGGGCCGGAATCGGAATGATAGCTGAAAAACAAGACATAATCAAATGACGATTCAAGGAATATAAAAAAGTCATCAATGATGAAGTTTACTATACCAGCTGCAGCAGGCGGCAAAGCCGGGAGGACCGGTGGCGCAACCGGTCTCTTATCTCCTCCTTCGATCTGTAGCACTGCAATCAGGGCAAGGAAGAATCAGAAACAAGTTCATTATTGGAAAAAGAAAGGGCATTAATTGAAAACTATACTCACCAACGCCACTGGAGGAAACAAGCTCCGACGGGAAGGATAAGTGTGGGTGCAGCACCTGGTAAAGGTGATCAAAAAGCACTCCTGCAAGGACGCAATAGTATAGTGTCAATACATGAATAATACGGCCGAGAGATAAGACTAATGGGTTACAAATCCATACTTACCAGTATTTGCGACGGTGCGAGAGAAGGTAGAGAGGTGGCCACCGTCAAGGCAGTAACTGACGGCGCTCTCTCGAGTAAAGGGGCATCAGCACTAGCCGCACCTGCGTAAGAAACAAGACAAACCCTGTCAGGAAGGATTGCAAAATAAAAAGAAGGATGGTAACCCAAAATTTACCTGATGAGTCACCAGCCGAAACGGCGGCGTCTCCCTCCTCCATTGACATGAGTCTACCTCCCGTAGCCTCATCGCCAGACTCTACAGGAGCCGTCGTCGTGCTCGTAAGGCCGGGAGACGGCGAGAGATCGTAGGCTAGGAGAGCAATGATCGGAGCGGTGCCCGACTCTTGAGAAAGAGCGGCCGACTCGTCCTCGACAATCATGCCTGTCTCACCCGCTACCCCCTCGGGCTCGGGGGTCGTAGCCATCTCGTCCAACGCTGCCATGGGTTCATTGATCGCATCCGCTCCATCCGCTGCCGCCCCAGACTCGGCTGTAGCAGCCGTCTCATCTGCCGCTACCTCGAGCTCAGCATCGGCAACCTTCTCGGGCATAGTAGGCGTGACTGTCTCGTCAGCCACTAGCTCAGGCCCGACGACTACGGCTGCGTCACCTCAGGATCAGCTGTTACCTTCTCCACCATCTCCTCAGGCTCGACGGTTTCCTCCACTCCTTCAGTTGGACTCGGCCCTGCAGGACAAGATGTATAAGAACCGATAGTTTTACAACTCTTACAGCAAAAGCCTCGAAAAACACATTACCTGAGGTGGATTGATCGTTGGCTTCCTGAGCTGCACGCGCCGCCTGTCTATGATCAGTAGACAAGGCGACCGGGGGCTCCTCGGAAGAGGTGGCAGCGGGAATAACGGCGCTTGGGCCCGCTCCTACGGCCAAAGCAGCGCTACGCTCCTTCGCTGCACGCCTCAAGCGCTTCCTCTCCTCCCGGGCCGTCACGACAGACCTTTTGGAAGCCTCCTTCAGCAAGGCGTCGTCGTCCGCGTTTAGAGTTGCCTCCAAAGCCTTCAAGGCAACCATCATCGGCTTTTTGAGTTGGGTCTCTCGCGGCAGCCCCGAAGAGGCCGGGACTTCGGTAGCTGGCCCGGGGAGAGTCCCCGCATCGGCTTGCGCAGTAGATCCCGCGGCCCCTGCAAAGAGACAAAGAAAAGATTAGATTGGCCATAAAAAGGAGAATAAAGACTTAGTGAGCCGAGACATACCAACACCCGATAGAGTGCGTTTCATCTCTTCTTCCTGGAAGGTTTTCAGGGAAGCAGCGATGGCTTCTTCGGTAGAAATGCCTGTTTAAAAAGGAAAAACGTTAGTCAAAGACAATGATAAAAGTACGATGAAATGACGAAGAATGCAACTAGTGATTACCTGATTGCGCGAGTTTAGCCAACCACGCTTCGAGCCTTGCCGATCGCTCAGAAGCCACGATGGCGGCCGCCAGATCGGTGTCTTCTGGCTCTACGAAGAAACCCTCGTTGCTTCCGTACTCACTTAGGCCTTCGGTGAGAGGGGCCTGAGGCTCTAAGCCGAGGACGGCATCAAAATAAAGAACCGACTTCTTCTTCCTCTTCTGCGCACGAGCCCCGGGTGCACCCAAAATCAACTTGCGCTTCGTGGGCACCTTGGGACGGCGGGTCCCGATGTCCGAGCCCACACCGGATTCAGGCGAAACCACGTTCACCGTCTCCACGGGAACGCGGGGCGTTGGGGGCACGTCCACGGTATCACGGGGCAATCCGCACGGAGGGCTCAGCACACGCGGTGGCTCAGCTCCAGCATCTCTCGGCGGAGGGACGACTGGGATCCTTGGCCTCAGAGAAGCTTTGTGGTCGCTGCCAGGGGGCACACCCTTGCGGTCAACCAACAACCGCTTCTCTTCCCGGATGACGGCACCCATCGCATGTGCGTACCAAGCCACGTACACGTTGAGAGCCCGTGGGATGCAGCTCGGCTCACTGATAAAGAAGTGGGAGCCTGTGTTCAGCCGCATAAAGTGGTGCAGCGCGCTCCGTATCCCCTCCCTGGTGGCCGCGGGCTCTTCCAAAAACGCCTCCAGTGGGACCCCCTGGTTATAGCTTAATTGTTAGGCGAACCGATGGGGGTTGTACCTCATGAAGAGTGCCATATCATTTTGCCTGAACACCAGGAAGCCCGGCCGGAGGGAGTATAAGTGAAGAATCTCTCGGGTTTTCAATACGGAGGCCCCGTCCTTGAAGTTATCGCGCAACGCCAATACCGCCTTGGAGGTCTCCGAGCCGATGGTCATGACCTTGTCCGTAAAAGAAATGCTCGCTCCGACCGTGCGCGGACGAAGAAGCAACCCCCTTACCTCCCGCGGAGACGGATTCACAATAGAGGTGCCAATCAGCCGCATAACTCTTGGGAGTCTGCACTTCTCGTAAAACGAGGGGCTCTTATGAATGCCAAATACCCCAAGCACATGCACTTCCATCCACGAAGTGAAGTAGTGCATCGGGAAATTGGCAGGTTGCACCCCAGGTTCATTTGCGTCCGCCGCCACGCTGAGTCCATGATACAGGTGAGCCATCCCGGCGATTCCGATCGACAATTGTATGCCAGCCACCATCCGATGCGCTGGGTAAAAGACGAACGGCCTCATGTAGCGCGGGTGCATGGGGAGTGCGAACCAACACAGCCATAATCCCAGAAACCCGAGAAAAAAGGTCTCCCCGTCAATGCCCGGGGCGGCGATTTCCGATAAGGGCATGATTGCAGCGTCAGGAAGGTAAAAACCCTTTTGATCGTCTTCCAGTGCTGGTCGACGATCTAAGCCAAAGCCGAAGGGGTCGTCAAGCTTGGCGAACTTTTCGCTCCGCTGTGATAGAATCTCCGGTCGAACAAAGCGGGCGATGAAATCTGCAAAACTGACTGCCCGGCCTCCCGATTCCAAGTAGAGACCTTCATACATATTCAGCACCTTCACCAGACTCGGAAACTGGTGCTGAATAGCATTCTCCGGCGTTAGGCCCATTACCAAAGGCTTGGTGGTGAAGACATATTCATCCGGAGGAAGTAACTCCTCATAGTGCTCCCCCCTCACCGGCAAACCTGAAATCTCAGCAAATTCCTCCACAGGGATAGAGACTTCCCTGTCCGACAAAAGAAAGGTATGGGTGGGGATGTTCCATTGTTCTACGAATGCCTTAACCCACCATGTCGGAGGAGCAGGATACTCGAACAGTGAGGCATAGACTGCAGGGTACAGACTAATTTTCATCAGATGCGTCTTCTTCACTGACAGGATATACCTAGCCCACTGCAAATACCCGACCGATTGTCGAGGGGTCAATCCAATATTATAAGGTTGTCCCCAAGGGCGTGCCTCACCCTGGCATATGCGCCGCCCCAGAATGTCCACGGCTGTCGGCGGCTGCACGGGGATGGCAGCAATCGAAGGCTGAAGGAGATCCTCCGAGCTCCAATTTACAACCTCCACGGCATAGTTCACCGGGGGTGCATCCGCATATGGGATCGACGAGATTGGCTCTGACGGCGTCGCACAGGAGAAGCTTCGGCGACCCTTGATGATTTCACTATACCATCTACCCCATAGATGAAGGTTCTTATACTCGGGGTCATGATCCTTAATGAGAGCGAGAACCTCCCGGTCCACCGGCGCCTAAGGGAATCCTCCCTCTGAGCGGAAGAACGGGAATGAGAGATCAGAAGACATGGTGCCTGCAAGAAAAAGCGAAATTCAGTTATCAGCATCATAAGTTAATTTTTAAAAAAAAATTCCAACGCTGGGTACTTTAAAATTTATACCACACTGCAATGCAGTGGAGAGGGGACCCACAAAATCCAGATGACAATACATCAATTAATAGGACAGCCTCATCATTGGATGAGACTGTGAATTAATGAGGAAATCCTCAAAGAATATTCTCATTAAGTGAGAAATCCCTTGAGACAAGGAGAAAATCTCCCTTTTCAGAGTAAAGCTCTGTCACAGAGTGACACTTGTCAAACTCTGGTCACAAGAGAATAAAATTCCTTAAAGAGCCTAGCTCTGTAATAATGATGAAAAAAAAATCCATCAAATGAAAATTAATTCCTAAAAATTAAAAATCTGGGATCTTCAAGATCCATGAAAACTCTTAAGAGTTCTTCATTTTAAGATCAAAAAGATCTATATTTTTTCCATGAGCAAAGCTCTGTTCATGGGTTAAGAAACCCTGAAACAAGATCTCTTTAGATATATGAATTCCTGAGAGCAAAGCTCTGTTTATGAAACCCCCAAAGGGTTTTCTTGAGATCAGAAGATCTATGAGAGCAAGGCTCTGTTGGTTAAAATTAATTTAATTTAATTTAATTTAAATTTTTACCTAAAATTTTTTAGAGTTTAACTCTTGGAGTTATTGAAAATGATAGCAAGGCTCTGAAAATAAAAATCCTGAGAAGATGATAATCATCTGCTGAAGACCAAGGGTCCTATTTATAGGCGCTGAAGCGCCTCTTCAACTCCTGAATCGATCCAACGGTTCAGATGTTACCACTGCTGCACTCACGTGTGCACCACGTGAGCACAACGGTGGGGGGCATTTATTTCCCCCAATCAGAGCAAAGCTCTGTTTGAATTTCAAAAATTCAAAAATTGAAGCAACGCTTCAGATCCCTTGCGCTACGCGCAGAGCGCCACGTGTCAAAAACAGACACGCTGGCGCAAGGGGCGCTGCGCCCAAGACAGCGCACCCCAATCAGAGCAAGGCTCTATTTTAAAATTCAAATTTTAAATAAAGGAAGCAACGCTTCAATTGCGCTGCGCTCTGCGTGTCAGCGCAGTTGCGCTGCGCTCTGCGCTGCGCGACACATGTCAGCGCAGGTGCGCTAGCGCAGGTGCGCTGCGCTCTGCGCTGCGCGACACGTGTCAAGCGCAGGTGCGCTTGCGCCAACTGCGCCAGCATTTAAATAATAAATTATTTAATTAATCAGAATTAAAATTCTAGAAAGATCTTTCCAAAACAAGAAGATTGTCTTCTGTAAAACAGAGGCCTTAGGATCAAAGATCCAACGTTGGGGAAATATCCCCAGATCAATCAGAGAAAGATCTCTGTAACTAACCTAACAAACTAATTGGCCCTATATAAAGGCCCCTAAACTCCAAGTCTCAGATATACAGAGCTCCTCTAAAAACTTTGAAAAAAACTCAAAGAGAAAAAAAGGTAAACCTTTGGAAAAAGAAGAATTTCTTCTAAATAGATCAATGATCTAAGAACAAGATCAAGATCTTCAATAAAAAGAAAAAGATCAAAAAAGATCCAATCATAAAAGATAAAAGAAGTAATTTACTTCATTATTAGATCTTTTGATCTATAGAAAGGCATTGCCTTTTGATGAGAATCAGAACCATTGGTTCTTGAATCTTGAGGTAGAACCTCTTTAGAACGAGAAAGATTCTTTTATTTGATCTAAATTTGATCAAGATGCGCTCTGCGCTATTGGACAGTGCCCTGCACTCTTAATTTGCGTTGTTGCGCTCCTTGGACTGGCGCAAGTCACCAGAGAGCGCCACGTGTCAATCAGCGCCTTGCGCTCCTAAAAACAAAGCGCTGTGCTCTTGGATTGGCGCACCTCACCAGAGCGCGCCACGTGTCAGCAGTGCACTAGCGCAACGCACTGGCGCAGCGCATTGCGCTAACAGACTTGCGCTCAGCAGAGCGTGACACGTGTCACCTCCACATGCGCTGGCGCCTTGCGCTCTTTAATTGGCGCAGAGCGCCTGACAGACCACGTGGCGCACTGTCAGATTATTAAATGCTGCGCATTATTAAAAAAGGACAGAGCCCAATTAAAAGGCCTAACAGACCAAAATAAATGATGTGCATTTAATTAAAAATCCCAATGCTATGCATTGTTTAAAAGGGCAGAGCCCAAGCAAAGGCCTAACAGGCCAAATATAAATAAAATGTTAGACATTTTTCTAACTGGACTTAACCCAATTCTGGCCATAAGTCCTCAAATTAAATTGAACTGAGCACAACTGCTCTCCCAAATCAATTTACACCCGGTTCAAGGGTACATCTCTAAACTCCTCCGATATTTGTCATTGTAATCCTTCAACGTCGTCAGAGAGGTGACGGGTCCCGACAACCATACATTGCTACAGACTGTGGGGTCCTTAAACTCATGGACCGAAATGTCCTTAAACTAATATTCGTCCCCAAAATGGGAATGTTGGACCGAAATGTCCTTAAACTAATATTCGTCCCCAAAATAGGAATGTTGGACCGAAATGTCATTAAACTAATATTCGTCCCCAAAATGGGAATGTTGGACCACCATGTCCCTAAACTGGAAATCGACCGCAATGTCCCTAAACTAAACAATAGAGTCCAAATGCTCTTTTGTTGGATCTAAACGATCCCGTTAAGTTGATCTTAGTCTAAAATTAGACTAACGTATCCTTAACTAACGTTTAAGTTGATCTTATCCTCAAATATGGCTAACGTATCCTTAAACCAAAACCCCAAACCCAAATCTAAGAAGATAAGGATTTAGACTAATCCACGTCCTATGGGCGACAACATAAATTAGTCTCCGTATACAATCCACGGGCAACCACAAACAAAACAAACACCCACGACACAAAGTGACCATCTGGAGAAGGAGAAAGTTGTTACCGCGATGCGGTAGCGTAATTAACTGCAGGGGCTTGCGCCTGCAGGGAAGAGCGTCCCCACAATCAAAAACCCCTCGAACGAGGGGGAATCTGACCAAGTCTGCTACATCAGCCGCATCCGTTTAAACCTTCGATACACGGTGCCATAAATCAACTTGGCATCTTCGGAGAGATGGACGGATAGCACCAATTAGCATCTGCCCCGAATTTCAGGCAAGATGCCCATCGCGTATTCGTCGCGTCCTTCGGAGGGGAACACCTGGCTGTCCTACAATTTCAATAACTATTAGGGATAAGAACATCAACCGCGCACTTTTAAATCTTGGTGCCAGTGTTAACCTGCTTCCCTATTCTGTTTATGAGCAATTAGGCATTGGAGAGTTGAAACCCACTCATTGTACTCTCCAAATGGCCGATCGATCCATCACCCATCCTAGGGGTGAGTTAGAGGATGTGTTGATCAAAGTAGGGGACTTCATATTCCCCGTTGATTTCATTGTTATGGACGCACAGCCTGTGGTTAACCCACGGAACCAAATTTCGGTGATCCTTGGTCGACCATTTTTGGCCACTTCCAATGCTGTAATCAACTGTCGTAACGGCTCTATAACTCTATCCTTCAGGAAGATATCAAGTGAGTTCAACATTTACAAGATGGGAAGTCTGCCCTCCGAACCTTCTGCTCATGCATGTTCTGTCGAATTAATGGATGTCGACAGCAGCGAATTTGATCAGCTTCAGGATACCGATCTAAATTCTATTCATACGTTGTTTGACCCAACTATGTATTATACACATGCGGACTCTTCCATTAAGTTGTTCGGGTCAACATTTAACGCTGATTATGAATCTTTCATGGAGTCTAGAGATCGCCCCACTCTTTCTGATGACATTATTCTTCGGGGTATCGATGAAAGCTTTAAGGAAATTTTCGCTGATGAACTTGCATTTTTAGCAAACACGAGTGTTGAGATGAATCAACTCCAAAAAAAATTGAACCTCTGCCCCTTCTTCTTGACAATCACAAAAATGCGAGTAATCAAATGTCACAATCACTTTGTCGTCTCTTCAAATTGAGATGCAATCCATTTCTGTTACAGCACTTATCTCTTCCCCACTTCTTCGTGATTCTAGACAACATACTCTTCCACCAACCGCTGTGTTTCGCGGATAAATTCTTCGAATGGTTGGTAATGACTTTTGGCCTTTGCAAAGCATGGTATTGACTTGTAACTTTGTTTAATTCAAGTTTGAGGGAGATTATGTTGGCTCTAAAAAAATGATTTTTAGCCAACCGTATGATTGGGGGTACGTTTACCACTTGTAAATATAAAATAAAAAAATAAAAAAATAAAAAAAAATAGGGTATTTTTGTAAAAT
Source organism: Agapanthus africanus (assembly GCA_030015575.1). Taxonomy (NCBI): domain Eukaryota; kingdom Viridiplantae; phylum Streptophyta; class Magnoliopsida; order Asparagales; family Amaryllidaceae; genus Agapanthus; species Agapanthus africanus. The sequence goes on from CM057348.1 coordinate 59,306,841, forward strand.
TTCATTAACAAAATAATAAAATAAAATAAAATAAAATAAAAAAAGGGGGAGTGCCAACAATTTTGACCCTCTTGGTGTGGCCTGACAGTGAGGACACTGTCAAGTTTAAGTTTGGGGGTGTGCTCGGTAAGGTTTCTTCTTTCGCATTCATATGTATATTTTTGCATTTGCATACTTATTTTGAAACCCATAAAAATTAAAAAAAATTAAAAATTATAAAAATTGAAAAATTCGATTTTGGACATAATTGACTTAAGTTTGACAAGACGGTTAACTAGCTAAAAGAAAAAAACTAGATCCTAAACTTAGTAAATTAAAAACCCTAAAAATAACCTTTCTTAAAATTTAACGGTAGAAAATATATGTTCTTGTAGTTTACTTAGAAATAGGCAAATTTTGAGTTCAGTTCTTGGGCTAAGTCAAAATAAGAGAAGAGTATTGAAATTTTTATTGAAGTGTAAGTCTGAAAAATAATTTCTAAGTTTAAGTCTAAATTCTGAAAATATATACCCTACAACTTGCACAAACACGAACCTTGAAACTTGGAATAGTAGAGGATACCATGAAATGCTCTTGTCTAAAATCTTTAGTATGAAGGAAAATAAAATTATAAGTGTGAATAAAGAGATATAAAAAAATGAACACTGGTTTTGTAAATAAAAAATATATAGCGAGGGTGCTTTATCACCTAGTGCCTTAGACCAACCGGTTTGGGAGTCACTGCTAAAGCTTTAGGTATTACAAGACGAGGAATTACGCCTTAATGCGCAAACAAACTTTGTAATCGGTCTTTAGTATCTTAAGAAGTATTAACGGTCGCATGAAAAATGTGTGAGCAATTTCATCTAAAATTCACCAACTAAAAATAGTTTGGACGATGGACAAGAGTATAATAGCTTGAATTGAATTTCCAAGTGTAAGGGTGATACATACACATACGTAGGGGTATATGATTGGGGTTTTGATGTGAGATAGGAATGAAAAATAAGACTTATATTTTCTGTAGAAATGATAAAAATTCCTAAGTTGAGATGGAACCTTAGAAGGAAAATTCAAAAGATGCTAAAAGCTAAGTAAATTTACAGAACATATACAATCTTAAGTTAAATGATAAGGAAGCGTGAAAAATATGGGTTGATAATTTCTAAGTTGAAAATAATAGAATTTCTTGCTAGAACACCGAATTGAAGAATGAAAGTCAATAGGCCAAATTGATAGGATTTTGTAGGTAGTATCCGCTAAAAACCCTCAGCAAACAACACTCCTCCTACTATGAACACCTAGAGGTTTAACGGTTTGTTGCACGAGCTCAGTGCAATCGCGTTTCCCTGCGAAAGTGAGCTTAGGCTTTTTCGAGAATAAACTAGTTTTGCTCGTGACGAGCAAAAGATAAGTTTGGGGGTATTTGTTCATATCAGATTTTTGCATTATTATATTCCCTATTCTTAATCATATTGCAAATAAACAGGTGCTTTTGATCCATGTCTGTTAAATAGTTGCAGGTTACAGGTTCTCAGAACAATACAGTGAAAATGGTGAAAAAAACGCTACAAAAGTGAGAATACGACCAACAAATAGAAGAATCTTTATGATGCCGCCTACAGTTTAAGGAATAAATGAAGATCAATGAACAGTTCGATTTCACAAAGCATGAAGGCAGCACAAGATTCAAGATTTCAACACGAAGCGAACGGTAAAAGTCCACAACATTCTGCACTGTGGAAATCTGGAAGAAACTAGAAAAGATTCTGAAGAACCAAGTGAAGAAAATAGAAGCAAATAGCAACATGAAGCAACCCAGAGAAAAAGAGCCCAAGAGCCCATCAAACGGCCGCGGGACCGCGGCCAAACCAGGCTTATGGCCATGGATCCACGGCCGTGCTGTACACGTGTCGGCGCGTGTCGGCGCGTGTCGGTGGAGTCGGTGCATTGACCCGGTTTTCTCAGAGTAGTTTTGTAATTTTAGATATGGATCAGATGTAAACTCTAGGGTTTCTATTATCTATAAATAGGAAGTCTACAGCTCTTTTTGGAGCATGCCTCTTTTTATTTCTCTAGTTTAAATTTTCATTCCTTGTAATTGTCAAAAAATGCATCAATAAAAAGTAAGTTTTTTATCTTGAATTTCTTATTTGCAATTTTATTTCTCTGCAATTTTTTATCTGCCGTAGTTATTTTCTGCACATTAACTATATTATTAAAAGAAAAATAAAAAAATGAATTCCTTTGTTAATTCCCTAATGAGTGAGTAGTTCATCACTTGTTAAGGTTAGGTTTGGGGAAGGTTTGAGAGATGAAAATCTCTCACCCCTTTCTTCCCCGTTCAATATTTTAAAGTAGGACTCTATGCAAACAATCACACACCGCTCACTACGGCACCCTATCCCACGAGGTAGCGGTGATTCCCTAGTTAAAAACCGGTTGTGTTTGATTTCCATAGAGGTTAGGGCTAAGAGTTAAGAAAGGACGGACAATGACCAAAGGGAAGAAACCTAGTTTCTTTCCGGTCGTGCTAATCCCCTTTGTTAACTATTACCTTAACACCTAAAGTTCTTAATTAGGGCAAAGAAAGCGGTGAGAATAATTGACTTTCCAAACTAACCTAATCCTAACCCTAGCAAGATTTTAATCCTAATTAATTTCAACCTCGGTTTTTATAGAAAATCAAAACCCACCACAAATAGGAATTGACTCGTTAGAACAACTAGAAAATACACGTTTTCCCTGTGGACCGACCCGTACTCAACCGGCTAGCTACCAAGCGACACCATTCTTGATTGCGGTTAATTCTTTGATTTCAAAAATGCATACGCGCAAAAACTCTTTCAATCAACGTTTCTTTGTGAAATTTAGAGCGCTAAGACTCTGTAGCGCTGTGCGCTAGATTTGGAGCGCTGGGGCGCTTCTTTAGACTTGGAGCGTTGTGCGCTAGATTTGGAGCGCTGGGGCGCTTCTTTAAACTGGAGCGCTAAGGCTCTTTTTTAAGCAGCTTTGCGCTCTGAGAATTAAATTTTCTCTTTATAAGAGACTTTGTCTCGTGGATCTAAGAACAAAATTCTTATTTTTTTTGGAGATATTTCAATCTCTTATGTTTTTGGTGAAAGGTTTTACCTTTATAGATCTGTGATCCTAAGAGAATTGAATTATTCCCCCCTTTATAATGAGATGTTATGATCTCTTTTGTGAAAGACAATTTGTCTTAAAGATCTATGATATAGCATAAGAACTATGTTCTTTTTCTGATGAGATTTTTTATCTCTCGGTTTTTACCTTAAAGAAAAGTTCTTCTTTTGCCGAGAGCTTGCTCTTCTCTCTGAAGTTTCTCAAAGTCTATGGGGGGTTCCTCTCTAGCAGACATGAAGTCTTGGGGCCTTTATATAGGGCAAGCTGATTTGTTGAATCAGTTGAAGAGATCATTTCTCTAATTGATTTGGGGATTTCCCCACCGTTGAATTTTTGATCCTAGGGATTCTGTTTTACAAAAGGTAATCTTCTTGTTTTTAACAAGATTGGGAAATCTTTTCCCATACAGAATTTATTCTGTATCTTGGTGATTTTTAATCACCATTGGATCATTGATCCAACGGTGCTCTAATTTTCAGAGCACAATCTTTCCTGTTTGGAAAGATTGCAAGGAATGTTTCCTTAACAGAATTTTATTCTGGTCAATTGATGATTTTTAATCATGTTCGTTGGATCTTTGATCCAACGGTGGGGAACATTTAGTTCCAGCACTAGCGCTCGCGTGCTTTGCACGTGGTGCGCTGCTTAGAGTGTAGCGCTCTTAACGCTGGCGCTTACGTGCTTTGCACGTGGTGCGCTGCTTAGAGTGCACTCTTAGCGCGAGCGCTTACGTGCTTTGCACGTGGTGCCTGCTTAGAGTGCAGCGCACTTGGCGCTAGCGCTCATGTTCTTTGCACGTAGGCGCTAGCGCTCATATGCTTTGCACGTGAGCGCTGCCTCAGAGTGTTTGACTCTCAGCGATGGCGCTGCAATGAAGCGCTGCTTCATTTTAAATTTTGAAATTTGAACAGAGTTTTGCTCTAATTGGGGGAAACAACTGCATCTGCTGTAATGAGGCGAATGTCGAGGTGATCTCCAGGTTGTTTGTGAACTGTCGAGACTTGGAATTAAGGACTTTGCCATGGCTCCATTTTGTTTTGACCCTGTGGTCGCTTGTTGACGTCACTTCTGCATCCTGCTGGAGTGGGAAGAAACGTCGTTGGTGACACTACATCTGCTATAACGAAATGAGTGTCGAGGTATTCTCTAGGTTGTTTGTGAACCGTCGAGAATTGGAACTAGGGACTTTGCCATAACTCCGTTTTGTTGACGTCGCGTCTGTATCCTGTTGGAGTGAAAAGAAACGCCATTGTTGACACTGCGTCTGCTGTAACGAGATGAGTGTCGAGGTGGTCTCTAGGTTATTTATGAACCGTCGAGACTTGGAACTAGGGACTTTTCCATGGCTTCTTTTTGTTGACGTCGCGTCTGCATCTTGCTGGGGTGAGAAGAAATGCTATTGTTGACACGGCGTCTGCTATAACGAGACAAATGTCGAGGTGGTCTCTAGGTTGTCTGTGAACCGTCGAGGCTTGGAACTAGGGACTTTTCCATGGCTCCATTTTGTTTTGGCCTTTGGGCCGCTTGTTGACGTCGCGTCTGCATCCTGTTGGAGTGAGAATTAACGGTGTTGTTGACATTGCGTCTGCTATAACGAGACGAATGTCAAGGTGGTCTCTAGGTTGCTTGTGAACCGTCAAGATTTGGCTCTACCTTTGACGGAGCCTGGTGGGAAAATATGGTTCCCTTTTCGTTTATGCCCATAGATTGTATACCGGGGTTGATGTGAACTCACCTGCATGGCAAAAGTTTCATTTCATTTTTTTTATTTCTTTCCGCGATACTCTATCATTTCAGATTTTTATATCATGAAAGTCGTGATTGCCCAATCATTTTGGCTTTTTATCGCTGTGCCCAATCATTTCGGCTATTTCATATGCATATATTTTACTCGCTGATTTTTATTGTGAGTTGCCCCATCATTTCGGCTATTTCATATGCATTTTTTTGCTCGCTAATTTTTGTCGCGAGTATTGAACTTGAGAGCTAATACCAATCCTAGTATCAGTATCGCTGCGACTGGAATATTGCCAGGAGCGAGTCATCATTTGCCGTGAAAGGACTTGAAAATTGACACCTGTTCAGGCATCAGCATCGCTACCACTGGAATATTGCCAGGAGCGAATCATCATTTGCCTTGAAACGACTTAGAATTTGATACCAATTTAGGCATCAACATCACTACCACTGGGATGTTGCCATGAGCGATTTATCATTTGCCTTTGTGAGTTTGAACAAAGGTGGCTTAGAAAACAGGGTTAAGATCCTGTCGACTAAGGCTTTTTGACTCTATGACCCGTAGGGGTCTCATAAAGGTTTTCTCCCTACGAGGCATAAGGATCTCGTAGGTGTATTTTCTCTTTAGGAATCGTGAGGATCCCTAAATGCATGTTCTCTTATAAGTCGTAAGGATCTCATAAGAGTATTTTCTCCTTATAAGTCGAAAGGAATTGCAGGTGTCGTTCACCATATGAGGACATTCCTCGTGATTGGTGGAACTTGGTGGGGGAAACGTTTATTTGTGCCCGTAGATTGTATACAAAGGTCAGTATTGTACCGCCTGCAGGGCAATTTGAGGGATACGACGACTTAAGAACAAGTTTAGATCCTTGTAGCTTAAGGCTTTGAATCCTATGAGCCATGAGGGTCTTATAGGAGGCGTTCTCCTTACGAGTCGAGAGGATCTCGTAAGTGAAAATTTTATGAGATTGCGCCCTTTCGGTTTTTCACAAGCTCGCCGGTAGCCCTGCTGTTTTTACTCACGGCGTCCTTTCGGGTTTTCATCCGTTCCCATTTCGCTTGTGGACGTACCATTTTTTTTACGAGGTTGCACCCTTTCGGGTTTTCACAAGCTCGCCAGTAGCCCTGCTGTTTTTACTCACGGCGTCCTTTCGGGTTTTCATCCATACCCATTTCGCTTGTAGACATACATTTTTTTTGACTTGGGGCTTGGGTTGCAGTCTTTGCCATTGGATCTTTGATTGTGATATAAATCCCAAGAGAAGATATCGCCATATTTGGGGTGATCCGCCATGTTTGAGACGGAGTACTAGTTTAGGGACATTTTGATCCATTGCCAGTTTAAGGACGTAGTAGTCCATTGCCAGTTTAAGGACGTAGTGGTCCATTTCCAGTTTAAGGACGTAGTGGTCCACTATCACCATTTTGGTGGCAACGGTTAGTTTAAGGACATTTCGGTCTGTTGTCGCCATGTCTGGGGCGGAAATTCTGTTGGATACTACTTTTAGAATTTTGACTCAAGAAGATAGCGAGCGGACACGAGCGTCGTCATCTATCATTAACCTGAGTCGTGTCTTTTCAAGCACGGTATTTCTTAAGGAATCGGCCGTTTATTAGCCGAAAGGGTCTTTCGCCATGCATATCCATGAACAAGTAGGCCCCACCTCAGTAGACTTTGTCTATGATATAAGGGCCCTCATAGTTTGGCTCGAATTTCCCCCGTTTTGCACGGTTGAGGATCATAGGTCTTTTGACAACTAGCACGAGTTCGCCTTGACGGATGTTCTTAACCTGGTTAGTCTTTCGTATGAGCGCATCATCCTTGCTTTGTAAGCTTCCAGGTTTTGCTGCGCCATGAGACGAGTTTCATCGAGAGCATCGAGCTCCTCAAGCCGAAGATGGGCATTTTCTTCATCCGTCGGCTCGTATCGAACTGTCACTCGTAGAGAGGGTTGCTCTATCTCTAAAGGAAGTACCACTTCCGTGCCAAATACCAACGCAAATGTCGTTATATTCGTGGCCGTTTTGAACGTGGTTTGATACGCCTAGAAAGCTTCATGCAGTCTCTCATGCCAGTCCTTTTTATTTCTGGACACCGCTTTCTTTATGATCTTCGTCAAGGTCTTGTTGAAAGCCTCAGCTAGACCGTTAGCTCGGGGATTATAGATAGAGGAGTATCTCCGGTCTATTTTATATTATTCTGTGAAGCGGCTGATCTTATGGCTTCTGTAGACCGGCCCATTATTCGAGATGATCCGTCGCGGAGTGCCAAACCGGTAGATGACACATGTCCTGAAGAAATGAAGGATGTTCTCTATCTTCACTTCCTTTAGCGGTACTGCCTCTGCCCACTTAGAGAAGTAATCGGCTGTTGCCAATATGAACCGATGTCATTTGGATGACGTTGAGAAGGTTGACGGAGGACTCGTTGTCGACCAGGATCTTCCCTATCTTAATACCATGGCAGTACCCGGTGACATATAAAGGATGGTTGTGCTCGCATATTCCGAGGAGGAGATCTTCATCGCCGAATGTGTTGTCAGCTGTATGAACCTCTGCCAACTCGTCCTTCATCTTTTCTTCCGCAAAGAACGCTTGGAACTGATCAGGCTCTTGCAGTGCCTTGATCAGAGAATCTCTTGCCTCTTTGGATAAGAGGAGAGCATCCAAAATGCTCAATTGTCTCAGATGTGCCAGGACATTGTAATCCATCTTGTTTTTCTTAGGCGGATCCTTGGCTGTAAACTCTTTGACGACTCTATCATCGAGGGCAATTTCCTCAGGGAACTTTTCCTTCCCCTTGTCTCTTTTTCTCGAACCATTGTTTGTAGGCCCGAAGTTCTTTTCAGGCAACGTACGGTTACGCAGCTGAATGTTCTTGCAGTTCTTCTCCTCTTCTTCTTTTCCAAAGGTGGATTCTTTGAAGAAAGGGCCGAGAGTTATTTCTTCCTCAGAATCGCTCCCGAATGTAAGAACTTGAGATTTTCCTTTTGTCGAACTGGTATTAACCATATGACAGTTGCTAGCCATTCCTTCATACTCGTCTGTCGCGCTTCTTTGTTGTTGACAGGTTTTGCGCTTCATCCGCTTGAAGTGTTGCCGGTGAGCAACATATCCTTACCACCACTTCTTGAAGGTATTGCACTCTTCGGTGGGTGTGTGACCCTTCGATGGTATAAGCAGTAGTTCGGATGTACATCCGCTTAGTCGAGGCATATACTCCCGGGAGTGTTTTCTATGAGAGGGGGAAGCTTCATTCCCATTAACTTGGTTTTGGCGAACCGCTTCTCCTCTTTGATCCTGCTCTTGTTTGTAGCAAGTGTGCTTCGGCTTGGGTTGGAGTACTTTACGACTCATCCTTTCCGCAGCTTCTTCATCCTGACACTGACGCTTAGCTTTTTCGTATATGGCTGTTTCGCGTTCTCGATCAGCTTTGCTTTTTTGAAAGGCTTCATTTAACTGCTTATTGATCTGGTCTTCTGGCAGTTCCAGGGATTTTAGCGCCGATCCTGCCCCCGGTTCTTCTACGCCATTTTCTGACGCTAAGGGAGCTTCTTCACCATTTAACGATGAATGGGAGACCATGTGGCAACATGCTACATAGTTTTTAGTTTTTTCTGATGAGTCTTTTTCTTCATCGTTGTCACTATCTTCGTTCTCAAGAATATGCTTGAGGAACTCTTCGAGGGTGAGCGGTGTCCGCGCCTTCTGATTGTACTCATTCAACGCGTCGATGTACTTTTGTAGGTTTGTGCTCTTGTCGTCGTACTCGGCAGGCTGCACAGGCTTCTTGGCCTTCTTCTTTTTCTTTGAAGACTTCGAAGGCTCGACTTGGGGATTTTGTCCTTTGTCAACAACTTTCAGTATGGTACGCGATTTCAGCATCCCTTCGATAATTTCCGGTTCAAGTGGGCTTTCCACCTAACTGCCAGACATGCCTGTAGATCTTTCAGTATTCTTTTGGTTTTAGCTGAAAGAATGACTTCCCACGGAGTTTCTTCCACGAGCGAGCATGATGCCCCCCGGTGCATCCACTTTTTTGGGAGTGTACTTCTGTAGTGGGTTCACTCTCCAGTTCTCAAATAGCATGAACTTGCCCTGTTGATACTGGTCCTCGACCGAGTTCTTGAAGACATAGCAATCCTCAATTGGGTGGCTCACCATTCTGTGATAGGAGCAGTAGTTGGGGTTGTTGATATCGTCGGGTTGCGGTGGACGCCATGGGTCTGGCAATGTGATGAGTTTGTTACGCATTGCCAACTCAAATAGTCTTCCCGTCTTATCGCGGGGAAACGAGTAAGCGCGTCCTAGCCTTTTTTCCAGGGATAAGTGTGGACGTGCGTTGTTTTGGCGAGCCTCTGGTTTTGGGTCGCTCGGTTGTTGTTGAGTGTTGGCGATGAAGCCCTCTTTCCCTTTACCCTTGGCGTTTCGAGGGTCCTTATTTGAGGAGGAAGGCCCATGGCCCATCTGGTCCATTTGGGCCAGTTTATCAATCAGAACCTGAAAGGTCGTCGATTTGAAGAACGTCATGAACTGGGACACAGTCATTTGCGGATCTAAGGTCCCGATGAACATGCCCACGGTGGAGGATTTTTCGATGCGTTGTTCGCATTGAACCCAGGGATCTCCTGGCTTCAACCTGGCGTTGATTAACGTCGTGATCGGGGTGCGCTCGCTTGCGCTGGCGAACCGCTGCGTGAATAGCAGTTCCATCTCTGTGAATGTTTTGATGGAGTCATTTGGGAGCTCCGAGTACCATTCAAACGTCGTCTCTGACAGGCTGCCAACGAACTGGCGAAGCAGCAATTTGTCGACGCCTCCAGTATTGCCACATAAAGCTCTGAATTGAGCCACGTGCTGATAAAGATTGCATGTCCCTTTGTACACATGGAATTTGGGGATCGTATATTCCAGTGAGTACTTGATTTCATCGTACCAACCCGGATACGGTCGCTCAGTTCTGACGACTTGGCCAGCCGTTTTCACTTACTTGGTGAGCTCATATTTGTTGAGCTATGTAATCATCAAGGTCAGCCTTGGAGGTCGTTTCCACGCTGGCCACTGATAGAGCCGGAAGAGGGTTCGATGCTTCCCCTCTGTCGTTCTCGATGATTATCGGCGGGTCTTCAGCTGGAGGTTCTGGCTGGATCATCATTCCAACCATGTCCTAGAACAAAAGCGCCATCTGCTTTATATTAGCAGCTTGTTCCTCGGACTCCTTATCCTTTCTTTCTAGCACCCTTCGCGGGAACTCCGTATCAGTCTCCTTCTCCTGGCGCTGTTTAGACGCTGCTTCCGGGCTTTCGTTTTGTCCGGTGAATGCTGCCATCTTCGTTAGCATCTCCTGGAGCTTTTGTTGTTGCTCCTGAGCCTTTGTCAACGACCAAGTTTGCGGCCGATGACTCATGGAAGCACGGCTGTCCTCTTTCCCGGAAGCCATGTAGACTGTATGTACAACCATGCCCCCAGACTGGGGCGTTTGGATCCATCACCTTTGGGATTTGCCGCCGGTGGTGGTATTTTCTCCAGCCTCCTCTTTTTGTGGGAGTTTAAAGTTGAAGGAGCCATTGTAGCAAGCACCTGCGTGAAAGAAGTCCCTCGTTGTATGCTGGAGGGATGATTTTCCTCTTGTCGAACCTTCATTTTCTCTGGTTGACAAGAGTAGTTCTTGTTGATCACAGAATCTTGGACTTTGCGCCGACCCTATGAATTCGGGAGGAGAGCCGTTGAGGGGACTGCTCCGTCTTTGCCTGCATCATGATTTCAGCAGGTGGTGGAGATTTCCTCAGCACTGCGGTTGGGGAGTTCTTCAGCACCCTCCTAAGCGGTTCAAAACTGTTCCCGGTCGGAACAGCAGCATCAACTTTCACTATTGGAGCTGGTGGGGTAAGTCCAGAGGGAGAGTTGCCCCCGGCTTTTCTCACTCAGCGCCAGTGACGGGCGTGCCTTGCAGATGAGACCACCTTAGTTGTGGAAGCGGCTTCTTCATACCCCTGCTTTGCTGAAGGGCTACTGCTGGTGCCAGCCTGTTGAAGACCGATGTCAGTTGAGAGGGGATGGCCAATCTTTCGAAGGCCTACTTTCTGGTAGGGGAAGCACTTTTGACGACCTCACTCATAGCAGGAGTTGGAACGGTCAATCTTGCAAAGACCGATCTTTTAGTAGGAGAAGCCCCTTTGACGACTTCACCCGCCGGAGCTGGAATGGCTATCCATTTTGGGATAACCCTTTCAGGTGTTGCGAGCCTCTTTGCGGGCCCACTTGAGCTTTGGTTCAGCCTGTTGAAGACTGAGGTGTTAGACTTGGATGACCCGTTGAGAGGGGTCGTGGTGGTTGCAAGTCGATCGAAGACCGACTTCTTTGGAGCTTCCTGTGATGGCATTGGGGCGCTGAAACTCGCTGGCGGGAGCATGGTCCCGCAAAACAATCTGTAGGGTGTTTTTCGTCACCCCATTAAGATGGGAATGTGTGCGCGCTTTTCAGGCGCATTACAGATTCCCCCTGCCTAGGGTAGGCTGGGGTTTATTGATTGTGGAGATCCAAATCTCCGGCAGCCGCGGACTAAGCTGCTGTTAATTACCCCTCACCTTTGGAGCGAGAGAACCTCTGATTGACGGGTCAAACAGGTCATGCGAACTCAATGTGCAGTGTTGTGTTTTGAAGGGGTTTTGGATATATCGGGGGGCCCACAGAGTTTTTACGGGGGGCCCGCTACCTGGATAGCGTGCTAGGGGTCAAGGGGGCTAGCAGCCCCCTTGCGGGGAGTGGGGAAGCGCCTCGTTAGAAATTTTTTTCTAACGGGGGAAGTGTTTTTAGTGTGGAGTACATGTAAAATGGGGAAAAGGCGTCCAGAGGACGCATGAGCGCCAGTGCTTGGTCGCTTGGGTTAGCGCTGGAAGCTTGTGCGCTGGCGCTGGCGCTTTGGGCGCTGGCACCTCATATGCCCGGCACGTGGGTGCTCGAGCGCTAGCGCTCGGACGCTAGCGCCTCACGTGCCCGGCACGTGGGCGCTCTGGGCGCTAGCGCCTCACGTGCCCAACACGTGGGCGCTCGGGCGCTAGCGCCTCACATGCCCGACACGTGGACACTCGGGCGCTAGCGCTCTGGGCGCTCGGCGCTAGCACCTCACGTGCCTGGCATGTGGGCGCTCGGGCGCTAGCACTTTTGGCGCTAGCGAAAGGAAGGGTTTTTATCCCAGAAATAGGAGTTAAACTCCAAAAAGAGGATTTTGAGTGGAGTTAAACTCCTGAAGGTCTGGATTAGGAGTTAAACTCCTTTGAGGATTTGGGTCTTGGAGTTGAACTCCCTAAAAATCTTCAGAGGTTCTTCTCACTTAAGCCTGGGATTTTCTCTTGAGCCTTGGATCTTTTCCAAAGTGGGATTTTCGGAGATGGGTCTCCTTCTTCCTCCTCTTTGTTAGCCGGTTCTTGAAGAACAAGAGGGGAGAGATTTTAAAAATCTCCCCTTTTTGAGATCTAATGGACAATCTGAGCTTCCCTTTGTGGGTTTTGTGGTAAAAAACTATTTAGTTTTGGAAAAGGAAGAGTAAAACTCTTGATTTAATTCAAAAGAAAGAAGAAGATTTAGAATCTTGAGGAAGGAGAAGGAGGCACAGACCTTGATTTTTTTTAGAGAGAGAAAAAGATCCTGAGATATTTTCATTATCTTTGTCTTTATAGGCTATACACTTTACACATAGCCCCTTGAGCTTTACAAAATGGCATTTTGCCCATCCATGCCTCAGTGCTATTTCTTTTTGCACATAAGCCATGGGCTTTACAAAAATTTGGCTTTATACCCATTTTCCTTACATTTATTCACAGAAATAAAAAAGGGAAATACACCAAAAATTATTTATTACAAAATTTTTATTTTGGCATGGGGGAGGCCGGCCGCTTCATGTTCGGGCTCGACCCGGGCATTGGCCCACCTGACCTAGACTTGGGCCCACTTGGCTTAGGGTTGACTTTGATTTTGACTTGGTCAATCGGGGTGTAAATTTTGACCCCGACACAATCCAGTGGTGGCCTGAGTCACCTGCCCCATCGGCATTGAAAAGATGGAAGCCGCATTAGGCCCGTAAGTCACTCCTCCAGTCAGGACGGAGCGGGAATTGCTGTTGCAGTTGGTGCAGCTGGAATCCATTGATATTCACTTCTTCTTTCTGCACAGGAGCAAAACACCAAATCTTAGTACCTCGAATCCAAGGGCAACCATAGCAAACCGCGATTTTGTTCATGAAACACGACACGCGAAGTGTGGAGTGGAAAGAGGAAAAGGTCCCACCGGACGTGCCAGAATCTGTTCACCACCGAAAACAGAGACGAAACCGGGATGGATCGTCTTGCCTAAATTTGGGGGCAGATGCTATTTGGATTTATCCGTCCAGCTCTCCAAAGATACCAAGTTGATTTATGACACCGTGTATCGGAGGTTTGGATGGATGCGGCCGTTGTAGCAGACTTCGTCAGATTCCCACTTGTTTCCGAGGAGTTTTTGATTGTGGGGACGTTCTTCCCTGCAGGCGCAAGCCTCTGCAGTTAATTAAGTTATCGCATCGCGATAACCACTTTCTCCTGCTCCAGAAATTCATTTCGTGTCGTGTATGTTTGTTTTATTTTTGGTTGCCCGTGGATTGTATACGAAGACTAATTTATGTTGTCGCCCGTAGAGCGTGGATGAGTCCAAATCCGTATATCTTAGATTTGGGTTTGTTTGGTTTAAGGATCGTTAATCTTGTTTAGGATTAAGATCGACTTAAATGTATACGAGCAGTTGGAGGCTCGGTTGGTTTTTTTTACTGATACGTCAGTCCAATTTGAGACTAAGATCTACTTAATAGGGTGTTAGGATCATTTTGTTTCAGATCCAACAAGAGAGCATTTGGGCTCGGTTGTTTTAGTTTAAGGACGTTTTGGTCCCTTATCGCCATTTTGGAGACGAAGTTGTAGTTTAAGAACATTTCTGTCTGTGGATCACCATTTTTTAGGCGAACTCTTAGTTTAAGAGCGTTATGGTCCGTTGTCGCCATTTTGGAGGCAACGTTGTAGTTTGAGAACGTTTCGGTCTGTAGATCACCATTTTTGAGGTGAGGTTTTAGTTTAAGGACGTTACGGTCCGTTGTTGCCATTTTGAAGGCAATGCTGTAGTTTGAGGACATTTCGGTCTGTAGATCATCTTACGCGCACGTGTATTTGTTACGTGTCGGGATGAGCAACGATGATATGGGATACATCCAGTTTGGGATGTGGTTTGATCTAGGATGTACACGTCAGTTTGGGAAGTGCACCAAAAAGCAGTTGGCTGTCGGGACCCGCCATCTCTCTGAAGACGTTGAGGAATTACAACGACGTGTATCAGAGGTGTAGAGAGATGTACCCTTGAGCCAATTCCCGTATTTGAGGGTAAAAGGATTAATGGTAAACCCGGGAATCATTAGTCGTATTTTGAGACTAAGATTTCCTCGGGGGAATGTGGGACGAATATCGTTTTGGGATATCATCAGTTGGAATATCGATAGTCGTTTTTGGGACTAAGATCAATTTGGAAAGTAGTGAGCACATGGGCTCGGTTGATTTGAATTAGGGACCTAGCCAACTTGGGCTTGGTCTACTCAGTTTTCTTTTTATTTGAAAAGAAGTGCTAAGCACTTGTTCGGGCTTAGTCCCTTTTTTGTCCAAAAAATGCTGAGCACTTATGTAAGTTCTGACGCTCACACTTTACTCTTTTTTGTCTCTTTATAAAGTGTTGAGCACTTTTTATGGCGCCCACATACGAAGCACGTGAGGCGCCAGGCGCTGCTTGGTGAGTGTCAAGCACTTTTATGTTCTGTGGCGCCCACGTGAAGGGCACGTGAGGCTCTGGGCGATAGGCGCCACACACTCAGTGCTAAACACTCCTTTATTTTGTAGCGCCCACGTAAGAGGCACGTGGGGCGCTGGGTGCCAGTAACTGAGTGCTAAGCACTCCTTATTATTAAGGCGTTCACGTGAGGGGCACGTAGGGCGCTGGACGCTGATTTTTCCTTGTATATTTTGTTCTGAGGAGTTCAATTTTCTTATTCTTTTCTGAATCTTTGATCTCCAAGAACAAGTTCATCCCGATGAGAATTAAATTCTCAACTTGTGGGAGACTTGTCTTGTGAATCTCAGATCCAGAGAAAGAACTAAGTTCTTCTTTTTAAAAGGATTAAACCCTTCAATAGGTAAACGAGATACTTTGATCTCTCTTCTTTTTTATTTACCTAGAGCTTTCTTCTGAGAAGGGAGATCTTCTTCTTTCTTCCTTTTTGAAGCTTTCTGCTTTGTTTTTCTCGAAGCTTATGGGGGGGTTCCTCTATCTCAGACTTGAAGTCTTGGGTCCTTTATATAGTAGAGGCAAGTCTGTTGATTAGTTGAAGAAATCTCTCATTAAGAGATCCTAATTGATTTAGGGATTTTCCCCACCGTTGGATATTTGATCCAAGAACTTCTGTTTTACAGAAAGTATTTTCTTGTTTTTAACGAGATTAGAGAAATATTTTCCCATACAGAATTAATTCTGTAGATTGATGATTTTTTAATCACCATTGGATTTTTAATCCAACGGTACTCTATTTTACAGAGGGCAATATTTCTTGTTTAGAAAGATTTGAGAAATATTTCCTCTCAACAGAATTTAATTCTGCATCCTGATGATTTATCATCTCCGTTAAGATCCAACAGCTCTGTTTAACAGAGAGTAGAATTTAATTCTACAAGACGCCGGCGCTCATGTGCTGTGCACGTGGGCGCTTATTAAGGTTTTAATTCTTTCATGTGCATTGCGCATTGGCGCCCATGTGAGGAGCATGTGCGGCGCCAATGACTCTGGCGCTGTCACCCTCATGGAAGGCACATGAGACGCTGCCTCTTGAGTTTTGTATGCTTTGCACACGGGCCCTGCTCATATAAGAGTTTTTAACTCCAGCGCTAGCGCTCTCGTAGAAGGCACGTGAGGCGCTGCCTCTTAAGTTTTGAACAGTACTTTGCTCTTTTATTGGGGGAAATAGTTCTTAAACTAACATTCATCCCAAATAGGGAATGTTGCACCGTGATGTCCTTAAACTAAAATAATTGAGTCCGTATGCTCATTTGTTTCTAAGTTGATCTTAGTCTCAAATATGACTAATGATTCTTAGATCAAACTCAAATATCTTATGATCGAATGGACCTTACAAATGTGAGAAATGCATCCTAAGTTCATTCTCGTTGGCAAACCAAACTACCAACGTGGACCCCGGCAAGCAAATCCTTGACCCAAACCCAAATCTCAAATATACGGATTTGGACTAATCCGCGCCCTACGGGCAATGACATAAATTAGTCTCCGTATACAATCCACGGGCAACCCAAAATAAAACAAACACAACACGATACGAAGTGAACTGCAGGAGCAGGAGAAAGTGGTTATCGCAACGCGATAACGTAATTAACTGCAGGGGCTTGCGCATGCAGGAAAGAGCATCTCCACAATCAAAAACCCCTCACAAATGAGGGGAAATCTGATGAAGTCTGCTACAACGGTCGCATCTGTCCAAACCTCCGATATATAGTGCCATAAATCAACTTTGTATCTTCGGAGAGGTGGATGGAGAAGTCCAAATAGCATCTGCCCCCAAATTCAGGTAAGACGATCTATCCCAATTCGTCTCTGTCTTCGGTGGTGAACAACTGCTGTGACATAGTGTGTGTTCGATTCCCATCAGTCCCAATTATTTTTAAAGATTTTTCTTTTTAATTTTTCGGAAGCTCAAGAGTTGCACGTGCAATTCACGTAGAAACAAAAAGTTTCAGAAAAATCAAACATGCGCGATGAGGAGTAAACATAGACTAAACCACGTGGTACGAATCTCGAGGCGATTGCTTAAGATCCGATCGCCCATTTCCAAGATCTGACCACCACCGACGGTCCGATATGCTCCAAATCGCTCCATGCTTTGCACATTCATGCCTTCAACTCCCTCAACTCCGCTGCACTGTTTGATATTCCTGTAATCAAACAGAGACTCTTCAATTCTCTAATTAACACCATTAAATCTATTTTAATTCATTTTATTTCGCACCCTCTCTCATTTTTACCCTAAATACCACCCTATACCCTAGCTCTCTTCTATTCTGAAATTTTCCTCAAAATTCTCTAAGTTCAAAAAGAGTTAAAGCCATTCAAGTGAAGTTAAGCAAGCCAAAAGAAATAGCGACCGAATTCCAACGACCGGAACATCGCCGACGAGACCAAGACCCACACTCTCTTCTTTAACCTCTTTCTAACACTACCTAACGAGTAAGTCCCTCTTCTTTCCTTTCGTTTTGATTCAAACCGTATTCTTATAATACATCGACAAAGTGGAGTGGCCTCCGATAATGGTTTCTTTTAAATATTTTAATCCACTTGATGAGTAAATTAAGCCACACCAATACTATAAAACTACTCTTAACCTTACTTACATCATTTAGATTGTAGTTTAACAAAAAAAAATCCATGTGAAATAATCATAAAATGGAGTTTTCAGAAAAATACCATGAACTTTAGTATGACCCTTATTTCAATAATTGTTAAAAATACGTTTAGGAAAACTTCGCGGGGTAACGACCTACCCCACACACACACTATGGTTTCATAGCACGATATTCCAAATATATGGTTTATTTAAAGAATTGGTTTTATATTAAAATACCATATTTTTTTTAAAACGGGTTTCTTTTAATCGATATTTTAAAAGCCTTGGTAATTACGGTTCTACAACTCTCGTTATGGGACCCGCTAATGGATGGTGCGGATTATCGCATATTCTTGAGATAGTAAAGCGAGATGCAGAACTCTTCACGGAGTATTCGGTCTTAAAAGGAAATAAAAATACGGTTTTTAAGAAATACAACTTTTCTAAACAAAACTAAACTTTGGAAAAATTATATAAACTATGAATTCGTATTTTCAATAAAAATATATTATGAAACTATATTTGTAAAAATGAAGATTTAAAATTTTAATAAAATACCACCAAGTATCCAAAAGAAGTAGTTTTCATTAAAATACCATAAACTTTTCAAAAAGCTAGGTCTATCACTAAAATACCATAACAATTAAAATACATGTTCATGCAAACCCTAAATATTACGAATCACCCTACAGCTTTATTTTTAAACTAGATTAACATATTTTTCATAAAACCCTCTCGAGATATGCAAACAATATTTAAGGACTCTAGTTTAATATAGGTTTAAGCGGGATCAATTCTCTTGAGCCCCAGCGAGTCGGAGAAAGTGAGTGCTTGCCTATTTAAGTTAAACAATTTAACGGAGTTATCAATGACAATTGTCTTGGAAAAATACATAAATCCTGCCGTCCATGTGCAGCGGTTGTCTGATTTCTCCTGAACATAAGATCTTCAACAGTTAAATCAATCCATATGAAAAAGACCTGAACTCGAATCCAAACTCAAATCTAAACTTGAACTCAAACCCAAACTCAAAACTCGAATATAAACTCAAATATGAACTCGAACCCAATCTACTCGAATAAGCTTGACTCGAACCAAGATTGCAATTGTCATGACTCGTATATTACTCGACTCACTCGACTTTATACTACACATTTTGCAATTTATGGTTTCGATCAAGATATGGCATAATCAACCAATCAAATCAACTAAGGCTATCTTACAATTATAATATATATTATACTCAGGATGTTTGGGATATTTTCTGCGTGAATCCAACGGAGCTTCAGGAGTCCCGTATTAACCTTTTTTTATTTTACTCGAATATCAGTCGGGTTGACTCATCCACAGTTCAGAGCCCCGATACTAACACATGAAATGAACCCGTGTTTCCATGCTCCTGGGGTTGAGCTCATGAATACTTTTACGGCTACGTTGATATTCACACTTGGAACTTAACGTTAATATAGTGACCATATGGAGACCTATAGTATATATTTATCCATAATCATATACGTTTACTCGTCATATATATATTCCACACTTTTCATTCTTTACTCTTACTTTATTCCTTGGGACTTACCGAGCGCCAGTTCGTTGACGGGCATTCTACTCACTTTTCTTCTCTTGGAATGTTCGTCAGATACGGTTGAGACGGAGAAAATGGAGGTCACAGAGAAGGACTACAACCGAATCGCTACTCTCTCAGCTTCACTTTTCTTCAGTTTATATATGCCACATGTTTAGGCATTTCTTTTATTGTATTTACTTTCCAGCTGAAACTCATGTACTTGTAAATATTTGAAGTTGAATGTAAATAAAGATATTTGTTGAAAATTTTTACAGTCTTCATTTATTCTTGTATTGTGTATTATTGTTTCAATACGCTTAGTATATTTATTTAGAAAATGACATTTTCTAGATAAATATACCGCGGGCTTACTACGTCATCGTTTCCGTCTACTGGGAAGCGGGGCATGACAATAGTAATTAAGGTCATACGTATATCGGAATTTTCAATAATAAGGTCATCCGTATATCGGAATTCTCAATGGTAATAATTAAGGTTATCCGTATATTGGAATCTTTAATAGTAACGACATCCGTATATCGGAATCTTCAACAGAAATTAAGGTCATCCGTATATCGGAATCTTCAACAGTACTTTATGCCCAAATTCACGCGTCTAATTCTAATCATACAAGATAGCATGTCATATAGCGTTTCTTATATTCGGTTAAGAATCGCCTTCAAATTGTATAGGATTTGTAAGTCCCATTGTAAATGGTAAGTATAAGGTATTTTTAGGAAGCTAAGGTTTAAAAAAAGTTCATGGTATTTTTATGAAATTATAGTTTTAGGAAAAGTTATGGTATTTAAGTGAAATCATAATTTAGGAAAACTCATAGTATTTTAGTGTAATTATAAATTAGGAAGCCATGGTATTTTAGTGTAATTATAATTTAGGAAAAATCATGGTATTTTAATGTAAAAGGAAGTTTAAAGAAGTCGGGGTATTTAAGTGAAAATAGGGATTTTAGGAATATTAAAGTATTTATATGAAATTAAAGTTCTCAAAAACATATTAGCATTAGGATTCTAGTAAAAATAAGGATATTTTAATAAAATTAGAATTCTAGAAACATAAGGGTATTTTAGTAAAATTAGGGATTTTATAATGTAGGATATAAAAGTTATGACATCATAAATAGCATGTAAGATTTATTTGATCAAATGCCGTGGTAGTTTGTTACCACTTACCATGACATTTAGGGATAGGTTAAAAACTAATTTTAATAAATTTCCGAAACAGGCAGTATTTCGGTATTAAAAACTAATACCTAGAGTAAGCAAACCCTATCAGGATTTTCTACATTAAAACTACTCCTAACTTGTTTTAAGAAAAGAATATAAACTAATTTCTAAGAATTTTGATGAGATCAAGAGTAAAGAAACATAATCCTGCCTCTTAACGAAGATTTACCGACACGAACCAATTACTCGTAACGAATCGTACTCTCGTCTCGGATTTTCTCGCACCCTTCATAATACCTATGCGTAGATCGTCAATAGACAATTGCACAGGAATTTTTTTGGAATTATTTGGATGCCAGAAGTGTGAGATATGAGAGAAAATACAGAGGCTTTTGATAGTGCTCCAAACCAAATCTTATCCATTAAGAAAATCCCCAAAAATCTACCAAAATCCTGACTGTTTTATTATTCAAAAAAATTCAATTTTCTTTTCAAAAAAAATTTATTAAAAAAATACTTTTTAAATTCAGAAAAATTTGGTGAAATTGAAAGAAATTTTATTTAATTATTTTCTTCATTTTGTAACAATTTTCACTCAAATTAATTTCCTTTTCCATAATAATATTTCATAAAATCTTTTTTCCTTTCTAAAAATTAAAATTAAATTATTAAAAATCCTTAAAAATTGTATTTATTGGTTTTAAAATACAAAACAATATTTCTATCAAAAGAGGCACTTAAAATAATTAACTGACGCCAAGAAAAATATTTTTAAAACCTTCATTAAAGTATATACAAAAAGCAGTCGTTACAACCTCCAACGCTTGAATGTTGAAACAAAAGGTGAGTTTAAACAAAATATGTTATTTAGCGTTTTAAAAGTTAACCAGAAGGTCCTGATTTCGATACTTCTGACACCGTAAGCGTATGTCATTAATTACACCCTATTGTCTCAGAACGCACCTGGACTAGATATCATGCTAGTTCGCTTCAAATTGCATAATTTTAGAGGGAAAATCTCACACACACACACACACACAGAGTAAAATAAATCAAGGCACAATTTGAAGAAAAGAAATGTATATTTATTCATTTTGCTCATGTTTATATACCACTTGAATATAAGTTACATATATCATTGCGAAAGAATACAAAGTTACAAAGGGTTCGCCTTTGAGATCTTCATTTAAATACTTTGGGGTATTTTAGTGTCGACGTAGTAGACGTTGATGGGCATTGCCCTAATATGGGGGACCACATCACTATAAGCAGAACACCATGGGTAGGGTTCACAGCATTTCATTTGAAATATAAAGGTGTTACTTCTTTTGAAGTACCGGTAATATTCCTTTTAAGGTATAGATGGTATTTCATTTAAGATGCAAGTGGGACACCAGAGATGGGGTTCACACTAGTCATGTATGAGTGGAACATCCTGGATGGGGTCCACACTATTTCATTTGAAGTGTGGAGTATTTCATTTAAAGTGTGAACCCCTGGATGGGGTCCACATATGTATAAAGAAACTGAGAAGTTTCCATTAGGGAGGCCTATTTAGGGGCCTCCCGAGGGACTGAGTGGGGTTCCCAAAGCAGCTGGGAGGCCATTTTGGGGCCTCCCGAAGGCTGCTTCAAGGCAAGTCAAAAAATCATTAGTGTTTCTTTTGATGAAACTCATTTATTTGAATTTCTTACGCATACTGAAAATGTATGGCATCATTCTTAGTAGTTTGTGCAACATGAACACATGGATTTTTGTTCAAGAGTGAAAACATAACTTTTTGGTCATATTTAAGTGATGTATACAGTGTTTTTAGCACCGCATTCACTGATACAGATATGTTTTTGCATATTTAATAGATAAATAGGAATATAGGATATTCCTATTCACAAGTGGATTGAAAATATTTTTTTTCTATTAATGAAGGTCCTGAAGACATGATTTTTCATGTCTCGGGACATGAATGGAGTATTCCATTCAGATATTTCTTTTATAAACATATCATATACATACATGTTTATGTCTGAACATCAATAGAGTTTTCCTATTCATAAAAGTCCCTGAGACATGATTTTCATGTCTTAGGGCATGAATGCAGTATTCCATTCGTACATATTAGTTATAGACATGTCTGGGTAAATGAATAGGGTTTTCCTATTCACGGATATTTTCAGAGAAATACTTTTATGTCTCAAAGTGAATAGAATGTTCTGTTCACTTATGTTCAAGAGAAGGACATAGGATTTTGATCCATGTCCTTTAAGAAATAATTTATCTATTTCTGTTAAATATGCAGGAAATACAGTGGCCTATTTCAAAATATGCAGGAAATATATGCTGTCTCATATTCTTGGTTCAGTTTATATTGGTCAAGAACAATTTTATGTTCTGAGCGTCATCTTCTCTCTGAAGAACCACAACCATTCAAGCTCTTTTATTTAAGAGCTGGAAACTTAGAGAAGTTTTTACCCTTAATTTTTTTTATCAGAGAAGAGGTAATAGGGATAGGGACAGAGAGAGAAAATGTGAAGGAATGGAATTATCCCATTCATATATTCTCTCTTTCTTCTTTTCTTCTTCTTCCTCTGCTTCTTCTTCTTCTCAGAACTTTTATCAAAGTTCTAGGGCTTTGAGCACAAAAGATTCAATCGTTGATCAGGTGTTCACAGTGGGTATTTATATCTCTCTGTGAGTGGGGGAGTAATGGTAACTACACTCTCGATATCAGAGGAAGTGGGAGGATCCCCTCATTATCTCCTGAAAATAAGATAAACCTATTCTAGAGGAGAAGGTCTCGACCTATTAGTGTCGGACACCCCAATTAGGGGCTTCCCGAGATCGGGATGCCCTAAATCTACTCAATTTTGGGTCGAAACAACTCATTTTTTAGTTGTATAAAGGGGGAACCTCCCTAGACAGGAGGTCCACCAGTGATGATCAAGCCTTTGGTTTGCTCTTGATCACGTTTTGATCAAAACTTGATCACTAGGGTGTATTTTGTAAAAATCAGTGTTGTTAATTTCGTACAAAACACGAAATGTATCTTACGAAACGATACGAAACATGGACAATTAGATATGAATCCTAAGTCTGTATCGGGTTACGAATTTATCAGCCGATACACATGTATCGTACGAATCAATATGAAACGAACCGAACCGAAACACACGATACGCTATTTAACCATTAAAATGCATAGCGGGTCGAATATTTGGGTTTAAAACCCGCTTGGTTATATCCGATTATTAACCCAGCCGTACAATTTAACCATTAAAATGCATATTGATGAGAAAGATGGGTTCATTAAGAGTGAAAATGATGAAGATGGGGGATGATGTTATCTCTTGCTATTATAATGATAGTGATTAATCAATTGGAGACGATTAATTTTTTGTAACGTCGACATTGTTTGGTAGTGATGTTTTGACAACTTGTTGTGATGTTTTAGTTCTGAATTATAAAACTTAGCATGCTTGTGTTTATGAATTATGACATATGGATGATTATTTTGGATTGTTTTGGTATTATTTGATTATCAAATGTATAAGTTTATGTGATTTACATGTATGTATTTATTCGGTTGCAAATCCGAAATTTGCTTTAGTTTGTATGTGATTATATATTGCTAATTTGATCCCTTTTAAAATTATAATTGGTTCTATATATGATTACTTTGTTATTGCAACGGAAAATTTTGTTTCTTATGATACGATACACGATACGATAAATAAGAAAACGAAATACGAAACATATCACGATTTGACAACTTTCGTAAAGATACTCATAAGTATTTTTTATATTTGAGAGTTAAAATTTTAACTCTAAATAAAACCTATTTAGATATGAAGTTGAGGATAACTTGAGCGCAGATGCAAGCTATGCACTCTATTTAAAAATTGACTCTAGTTATGTCATAATGCTCAGGTAAATGAAGTTCAGAAAACTTAGATCAAATTAGAATTTAAATAAATACAATCATCTTAACTCTATAATGAATGTAAACATGACAAAGTTGACATTTTGAAGTTGAGTTTTGCCAACTTCTATGAAACTCCAGTTTAGGAAACTCAACTCCATCCCCAAATAGGGCGTGAATGAAGCTATCTTCACATTCTCATGATATGATTCAATTCCAGTATTTTCAGCAAAAGCTAAAGTACACAGACTATAAAATAAAGTAAGAAAGGCAGAAAACAGAAAACAGAGGGTATACATACAATGATCTCCTAAGGCCAAGCATGAAAACTATTAACCAAAAAAACCAACAAAGTACAAAAATAAATCTCTAACTATGAAAAATGATGATGACTTAAGCCGGATAAAAAAAAGAACAACCCCTGATAAAGAAAGAAGAAAGCATGGTTGCAAATGCTGTATTTGTTGCTGCCGTCTTTCTAATTTTTTTCCTTTTTCATTTTGTTTTCTCAGCCACCAAAAAGGTTGTGGTGGTGCCCCCCAAGGTCTCCATCTCCATCTCCATCCCCAAGCATCACTGAACTGTGATGATGAACCATGGACCAGCGGCCGTTGTGGCGCTCGAAGATATTTGTCACATGAAATGGTCCTGACTCCACATCGACATATGCTTTCATTGTAAGCCAAGCCATGTCACCTAGCACCCGAGCTCTTACGTCGCGGATCTCAAAGATCACTCCTTGGCCTCCTTGGACTACCCAGTTGAAGGCCAGACCCCAACTATCCATCACTGCTCCATACCTGCACCATTTTCATAAATATAATCAGTTCGCTGAAGGAAAAAAATGATTTTAAAAAGGATAAATTGGCTAAATTTCTCTATCAATAACTATGTGTGTATTTACCCTTTTTCCCATTCATATGAGATTCCTTAAAGTGCTACAATTTAAGGGATTTTAGTGGGGGGAAAAGCTCCCTCTTAACAAAAGTTCAAGAGATTTTAAGACACTTTTAGGTAGTTAATTAAGGAACGCTTATAGTTAAGCATAGTTTAATGAAATTTAGTCATACAACTTTAATTGTCGTTTTAAATTGGAAATTTGATATAGCTTTAGTCGTAATTTCTACTTCGTAGCCTAGGCTCTCTTGGTTGCTCCACTTTCATTATTTTTCACTCTAGATCTGATGATGGGATTTGTAGATTCAATGGTCAGATCTGAATGAATAAAATTATATTTCGGTGGGATTTGATTGAGGTTATCTAAGTGGAGACTTAAGTTTTGATGATGACAAGGGATAAGCTCGGGTTTCACACCCCTGCATCATAAAACTGTTCCAAATATTACCCATGGAATATGTTCCAATATATGTGCAATGGAAGAAACCAAATGCAAAATAAGCACTTTCAGTCATCCTCGGTTACCGGTCAATCAAAAAAATGTATTCCTTATAAAGAGTACCAAAATACAAGTGTGCACTTAGGTCATTCTTCGAGTACACATTTAGTGCGAAACTAGAAAATTCTCCAAAATTGCACAACGATCTAAAACCCAAAATATACTACTTATACTGGAATTACAATAACAGCCCGGTCCTGGGGGTACAGCATCAGTTCTTCTACATCAAAATGTGTTATGGTTTAAAGAGAAATTATATTCAATCAATTCAAAAGGTGACTACGGTTATCATCTCTGACCACAAAGTAAGAAATAAAATTCAGAAGTCGAGGAAGGGAAGCCAGGAATCATGTTCACTAAGTTGACAAAATGCATAGCATTGTGAATCGTCAAATAAAAACAAAGCACGCAAGAAAAATGAAGCATGGTAAAAAGGGAGGCAGGTTTAATATGAATTGGTATATGGTGTCGAGGTTAGGTTTATCAGGTATGCATGTCTTATCTATGTGCCACACCACATATACATGCATATTCATTTGAAACAAGAAAATTTAGGCTTATATAATGGTAGCTTGCATCTTTAATATCTTAAAGCTTTAACGCTATACTTACTTATAAGAAATACACTCTTTAATTTAATAAGGCAAAATGTACGAGGAATCAGCAAAAATAAGTCACAATAGTAATTGGCAAGATCCAAATAAGTCTTAATAAGAACAAGCTAAAAATTAGATGTAGACAGCTTGGTGAATCAACTAGTAATTACTGGTTCCACCTCTTCCTTTAATGCTTTGCCAATTTTTTAAGATTGCAATCTAGATGAAGCATGAATGGCGTTTATACAAACTGAATCGAGATTGCACAGGGAGATGTTTATGTAAATAAACTAGAACACTAGGTATTGAAGTAGTTAGTAAGCTCCTCTTGTTTTGAGTGTGCTTAAATTCTTCCTTGATCTTAATTGTGAGCTGTTTACAAAGGAAACGACAAAACAATGAGGCCTGATGTAGCCTAATCCAGATGCATGGGTATGGCTTGCTCCAATAACAGCCCACAACAAACCCTTGAACCAAAAGATTGGAAGATATCATGTGTATAAGAAAGATATATATTAAACATCAGATGTAAAAGGCATCCAGAATAGAAATTAGAAGGCCCCAACACAGAATCGACCAAAAATTGAAAACTAGAAGGACCTTAGGCTACAAGTTAACTACTGAACTCTACCATTGCGCGGTCAAGTATGAAACAAGGATAGAAACCATCCAGTAATGCACTGATAAAGAAACATACTCTGTATCACAATGATTTTAACCAAACATATGGCACAACAAATTTTCTCCAAATAACTCCAATCTATAGTTCCCAAATTCAGGTAATACAAAATATGCTTCATCATATCAAAAATATTTTTGAACTTATTAATAAACCAGAAAGGACCCTAACTGCAAACTAGAACAGCAAAATCAAAGTCTTCCAAACAACTGGTGTGTTGTGTAGAGAAAAAAGGCAAAGTTAGGTTCCAAGCATTTCCCCAATTTAAATGTGATATCTTCATTATGCATCCAAGGGACTACCTTTACTCGCCCGGCTTGTCTCTAGGCCCTCTACCACATGGTACAAGAACCTATTATCACAACCCAACCCCAAAAATTAAAAAAATGGTCTGTGACAAAAATAAGAACTGTATCCCAAGAAGAGAAGACAATAAAGCCACAATATAAACAATACTCGAGAAACAAGCCTATGAATGGCGCAATAACATGCATGAATTGTAAAAGGAATTAAAATTTGTTCAGGAACATACCCGGTAAAAAGCTCCCCAGAGCCATGAATACACTTCACATAATCAGCATGAAGCCAAAAACGACGCATAGCTGGCAGTGACCTCTCTCTAATGATGTTATAGAATTCTGCGTTAACGCTAATAATGGCTTTTGTGGCTGCATAATACGACTTCCATCCATTTGTTGGGATTACACTATCTTGTTCAACTGTAAAATCCTACACGGAAACAAAAACATCCAACACTATTGCATTTAGAAACAATAAATAAATAGTGATAACAACTATAAAAGATTTTGTCTTAAAGTTCTACCTCTTTGGGCAACTTAAAGAAGTTATGCAAATTAGATTACTGTTCTCTTTTTATCCCTTTGTCTAAAGAGCAATCAACCATACAATGAGTAGCAAAGGTGAGGTGTTTCCATGTGTAACTGCAGATGTGAGGTTGTTATACCAAGTTAAAAGAATAATATTATTAGTAACTAGAGTTAGCCATGAGACTTGACAACGAACTTCAAGATTTCAAACTGTGAACAACAAAGCACATGAAAACAACTTACTTTCCCGAATTGATCAAAATTAAATTCTAAATAAGTTTCAAATAAATAAAAAAGGATTCAATATTTGTTCATTTTTTTCTTTTCTTCCTGTTGTTATTTCAACATCATTAAAGGAACCAGTGTTCCAACTAATCTTACAGCAGAACTGTTTATAAGAATATAGCAAGAGGTGTGTATTTTATGCATCTTGTTATCTATCAGTCTTTCTTTGGAAGTAAAAATAAAGCGACTTTACAATTCCACATATGTAAATAATCATAGCTTTAATATGCTGCAACTCATATATCGATGGATGCTGCTGCCTGACATGTCTATGTATGGTACCGATAAGATATCAAAATGTATAATTACTTAATTAGTGGTAAACAGGATTACCTATCATTTATAAGAGTTCCAAATAATATAGGCTAATCCAACTACAGAGTGTTTAACAAAGAACTTCGGGATTTCAAATTAAATACATTAAAGAACATAAAACTTATTCAATTTCCTGAAGTTATATAATTTAATTCAAGCAAAGTAAAGCTAACAAGGAAGCCAAGTAAATAAGGAGTCGAGAATTGTCCATCTTCTTAGTTTTCCGCATGTTCCACCCCATAAATGCAAGGCGCTTTTCGACTCATCTTGCAGCATATTTCTTATAGTATTCCCTAGGTACCATAATAATAGGTGTTTCTTTTTATGTTTCTAGTCGTTTATCAATCTTTCTTTGAGAGTATTAAATTGTGACTATATAATTCCAGAAGGCCAACATACATAATTACAGCTTCAATGATCTGCAACCCAAAAATGGAAGGATACAACTGCCTGATATGTCTTTAAATGATAACTGATATGAGAGATAAAAATTGTATAAATGGTTGTAAATAAGACTTCCTATAATTTAAATTAATTCAAGCTAAAGAAAATAGAGACTGCTTTCATACTACATTTGCCACGGTATCCATTTAAATGTACAATCTACAGTAATTAGCACCTATGTAGCACGGGTTGTGATTCAGGTACGGGACACGATAGGAGTTAGATCTGCGGATTCGCAATTTTCCAAATATCCTTGATACGATTCATTAGAATACGCTAAGTTTTTGTTGCATAATGTGTGTGTGTGTGTGTGTGTTAACAAAAATTTATTTTATTAGCAAACTTAAACTAAAAGTACAAACATTTATTATTTTTAGTGTATAGATAGTTGTAGTCGGTCATTCATATTTGCTACATCTAGTACATAATATAAGCTTTAGAATGTGCCAGTAAGAGTTACACAAGTAATCTAGATGAATCCGAAAGAATCCAATATGGATACGAACCCGATATGGACACGTCTCCTCCTCAAGGAATCCGTGCTATATAGCTCAGCACAAAGAGCTTAAAACTACTTGAAATGTTTTTCTTCATTTGGTAATTGGTGGTTATAAGGAAATACAGCAAAAGATGGTGAGATTGGAGGAGGATTTGGATGGTATATGCAATCATAATAAAGTAGAGACTTGATGGAAATTGTAGTTACATAGAACTTGCAAACTATTTGAGGCGTTATGCCATTTATGTTACCTATGTAGTTAATCTTCTGACAAAAATAACAGACAAAACAAATATAATTAATCTTGAACTGAACGAAGGGTACTTGGGAAATTACTTATAAATGTTATAGATCAAATGGTTTTAGAGAGATAAGAGTAAAATAGAGCCCACTTTATGCATTTATTTTCTTCATCCGATTCTTGAGTGAAGCAAATATAGATAGTTTGGTTCAAATAAAAGCACGTAGAAATGTTTATGGTTGGGCATGGTTGAAATAGTATTTAAGAGTGGGTCGGTTATAAGCCATGAGCTAAATTTTGGGAGTTGACTATGCAATTCCTTGTATCTCATTAACTCTAAAGATCTAAGTAAGAGACCTAGCTGGAAAAAAAAATATAACCAGGAATAGAAATTAGGCAAACGCTTAGAAGAAAATGCACAGGTCAAAAGGAAAAATACTCTAAAGCACCTATAAACTGTTGGTTTTATACTAAAGCATCTATAGTCCATAAAAGTAATAAGAAAGGCAGGGATTAAGATTGCATAGAGCACATGAGATAATAGAATGAAGAAACTAGTGGCAATGTTAGTTCTTGGTATCTAAAATATTTTAATTATGAAGCATTATATACAGTGGAAGAAGTTGGGGTTATTGCCCAATAAACCAAAAAACGTTTGGTAGTTGCATTTGATAGACAACTTGAAAGTTGTTTACTATTGGAAGGTTTAATGATTAAATGCTTCTCCAATCAATCAGTATTTTTATGATAATATATCCACTTGACAATTGACGAGTAAGTTTTCTTCAGCTAAAAAAGAAAAAAAATATGCCAATTCCTAGTTGATTATTGAAACCTATCAACTCTAAATACCTTGTTGAATCATATATACTCCATTAGTTATACAAAACCACATGGGTTATTCACTCTACTTCATTTTCCTTGACTCTTCTTATCCTCCACAGGCATCACAAGTTCGTAAAATTCAAGGGGAATTAAGATAGATAATAACTTCCATCCCTATTTCTTGTAAGTGCATATTAAAGCAAAATTATTCTTGCCAATCTAGGGTGAGCATACAGCATTTAAGGTTGCTAAACAGTTCAAAGCCTAAAAGTTTATGATCTAATATCATTAACCCATTTTCTTTCTAAATCTAGTTATCCTCTCCATCCTACACTAATTTTCTAGCATTAGTTCCTCGTCCAAAACTTCATTCATGGCAATTTGCCACCGAATACGACCTCTTGTATGCACTTATCTATCTCAAGTTTTGCTCTTGATGACCAAGAACAATCACAATCAACTCAAAATCACATATCAATACAACAAGAGCGACAACAGGATTCGAAAAAGAATCTATCATCATAATACCTTATGATAGAGAGCTTTCCAGGCCCCATCGTCATTCGCAGCCCTCCTCATGGCCGAATTCGTCATCGACAGCCGACACAAGCTCGTGAAATCCAAGTAGCTGAGCGCATGAGTCGTGATCTCAGGCACGAGCTGCTCCATCATCGAACCCCCAGCCTGCCGTTCCACCGCCCTCGTCTCCTCCACCACCATTCCCCCGCCGCCTCTCTCAGCCGCCGCCGCCGCCGCTGGATCGCAGGAGCAATCGCAACCGCAGGCCTTCTTGTTCTTCTTCTTCTTGGGAACGAATCGCAGCGCCCAAAGGGCGAAGAGGCAGCAGAGTGCGGTGACTCCGGCGGCTATAGAGAAGGAGAGGAGAGAAGAGTAAGCGCCGTCCATGGGATGAACATCAAGGGAACTGGCGGCATTAAAAACCCTAGGGTTTCGATGGAGATCTAGGGTTTTTGATCGAATCGAGCGAGAGCGGTTTCTAAATTTTGGTTGAGAGTGGAGAGAGAGAGAGAGAGGGAAAGAGAGAGACGAGGAGTGAAGGAAATAGAAATGAATTTGGGGAAAATTTTATGAGAACCTGAGAGATTGATATGGAATTTATAATGTTAAGCTTTGTGGGAAAATTTTAATCTTATATTTATTTAATTTTATAAAAAAATTCTTTACAGGAGGAGGATTAATATTAATTTTAATATGTTTTTCTTTAGACAAAATCGATTGATGAATCGGGGCTTTGTATCTGACCAACAAGTAATTATTCGGTTGATCGGATGAGCCTAAGCAGGAGAGCCAAAAAGACTGATTTTTTAGATGTCTTTCAAGCACCTTTATGGGATCCATGTGTTTATTTATTTATTGCCTTTTGACCCAATACATGCACCCTGTAAATGAAATGAAAGAAATTTTCCTTACCAATAGCTTACTATTAAAAATACATCACCAAATGCACAAGGCATTAGTAGTTCGATAGTAGATAATAATTGACTTGGGTTATAAATACTTTCCAGAAGTATTTTAAATATAGAATTTGGAGAGATCAAAATGAAAAAAGAAAGTGGTGGGTTGAGGAAATGGTCTATAAGATGACAATTTATTCTTTAAACTAAAATGTCATTTTAAAGTTAACAACAACAATTCAGGGCGATCCTGTCCATATTGATCTCTATTGCCTAGAACATTGATACATATTCAAATTGAATAGTTGCTGATGATGCCCTATATTGGCGACTTTCCAGATCATGACACGTGGCAGATGACGTGTCCCAGAACTCATAAGAGATGGTTCACAGGGGCCGATCAGGCCATCCCTGTACCCGACCTACAAGCACAAAACTGGCTCACCTCAGGGCCCCCTGCAAATTGGCCTCCTCGGCTTCTTAGCTCGCCTCCGAGCTACCGTAGGACCAAGATACCTCGGCCCTCTCGCTCGTTCCCGAGCTCTTCCGCCGAGACCATTTTCCTCGGTCCCTCCGACCGACCAACTCCACCACTCACAGGCGTAACCGCCGCTCCGTAAATCTCGTCATGCGCAGATTCTCCGCCAGCAACATCCCACGTTCCACGCCATCACGATCCCCATTAATGGGCGATCCGCTCTTTACGCGGGCGTGACGTCGGGAGCGTAACTGCCGGCGAGATTCTCGCGCCTGCTGTTGCATGCCGCCACCGCTATATAAACCCCCAACACAGAGGGGTCAAGTAAGCCATTTTTTACACTTTTATGCCGTTACTCTGCTCAGATCTCATCACTAACTTGAGCGTCGGAGAGTCCTTGGTGGTACCAAACCACCTCGGGACTTCTTTGCAGGTATTCGGCAACACCTCCCTCGCCTCACCTCTTACTCCAAAAACCCATTGAGACCCGCACGCGAAGGAAGATAATCAACTAAGTCCACCGCGAGATCAACGGAAGACAACATCTGACGGAGGTCCGAAAAGGACCCCCATCAGTTGGCGCCGTCTGTGGGAACCGAAACTCCACAAAAGACAAAGTTGGCCTTCCGATCTCCGTCCCCATGGCAAGCGATCACCCTGAAGATCCAGATACCAGCCGCCGCCTCCCCTTCACCGGAGGCGCGGGTGAACCTCCTCCGGCGACCGTCATCAACGCCCTCGCCGGCCGAATAGACCGACACCCCCTCCCTTGACGGGGTCGCACAGAGGGGGCTCGCCACGGTGGCTCGAGGGCCACCTCGCCTAAGGATCTAAGCCCTCACTAAGAGGCAGCCCAGCAGCTACCCTGCTCGGCTATCCCTGGCGGGTAGCTTCCCTACCGCAACGCCAGGGATCAGAAAGTCCTCCTAGAGGCAGTCGAGCCCGAGGATCCCTCGCTCGGCTATCCTTGACGGGTAGCTTCCCTACCGCAATACCAGGGATCAGAAAGTCCTCCCAGAGGCAGTCGAGCCCGAGGATCCCTCGCTCGGCTATCCTTGGCGAGTAGCTTCCCTACCGCAACGCCAGGGATCAGAAAGTCCTCCCAGAGGCAGTCGAGCCCGAGAATCCCTCGCTCGGCTATCCTTGGCGGGTAGCTTCCCTACTGCAACACCAGGGATCAGAAAGTCCTCCCAGAGGCGGTCGAGCCCGAGGTCCCTCGCTCGGCTATCCCTGACGGGTAGCTTCCCTACCGCAACACCAGGGATCAGAAAGTCCTCCCAGAGGCAATCGAGCCTGAGGATCCCTCGCTCGGCTATCCCTGGCGGGTAGCTTCCCTTCCGCAACGCCAGGAATCAGAAAGCCCTCCCAGAGGCAGTCGAGCCCGAGGATCCCTCGCTCGGCTATCCTTCAGGACAAAAGCCCTTGCCAAGAGGCACCGGGCAGTAACCCTGCCCGGCCAAGGGTCCTTGGTAGGCTTCTTACAGCCCTATAGCTCTTCCCGCGCCAAGAACCAAAGTCCTCCCAGAGACAGTCGGGTCCTTGCTCGGCTATCCCTGGCTGGTAGCTTCCTACAACAACCGACATGGATCAAAGTCCTCGCCAAGAGGCACTGGGCAGCAACACTGCTTGGTCCCCATCCTGAAGGATCAAAAGCCCTCGCAAGAGGCAACCGAGCAGCTGCCCTGCTCGGTCATCTCCGGTTGGTAGCTCCCAGCCCATGACGCCATGGATCGAAGCTCTCGCAAGAGGCATCCGAGCAGCTACCCCACTCGGTCATCCCAGGCTGGTAGTTGCCTACCCACGACGCTAGAGATCAAAGCCCTCGCCAAGAGGCAACTGCGCAGCTTCACTGCCCGGCCATCCTTAACAGGCCTCTCACGGCCCTTCCAGCGCTAAAGGTCAAAGCCCTCGGAAAAAGGCACCGAGCAGCTACCCTGCTCGGCCATCCTTAGCAGACCTCCTACGTCCCCATCAGACGCTGAGGATCTCAAGCCCTCACCGCGAGGCCGCCGAGTTCCTTCTGCTCGGCGCATCCCCAGCGGGCATCCTCCTGCCCATCAGATGCTGAGGATCTCAAGCCCTCATCGTGAGGCCGCCGAGTTCCTTCCTGCTCGGCGCATCCCCAGCGGGCATCCTCCTGCCCATCAGATGCTGAGGATCTCAAGCCCTCATCGTGAGGTCGCCGAGTTCCTTCCTGCTCGGCGCATCCCAGCGGGCATCCTCCTGCCCATCAGATGCTGAGGATCTCAAGCCCTCATCGTGAGGTCGCCGAGTTCCTTCCTGCTCGGTGCATCCCAGCGGGCATCCTCCTGCCCATCAAACGCTGATGGTCTGAAGCCCTCATCGCGAGGCCGTCGAGTTCCTTCTGCTTGGCGCATCCCCAGCGGGCATCCTCCTGCCCATCAGATGCTGAGGATCTCAAGCCCTCATCGTGAGGCCGCCGAGTTCCTTCCTGCTAGGCGCATCCCCGGCGGGCATCCTCCTGCCCATCAGATGCTGAGGATCTCAAGCCCTCATCGTGAGGCCGCCGAGTTCCTTCCTGCTCGGTGCATCCCAGCGGGCATCTTCCTGCCCATCAGACGCTGATGGTCTGAAGCCCTCATCGCAAAGCCGTTGAGTTCCTTCTGCTCGGCGCATCCCCAGCAGGCATCCTCCTGCCCATCAGATGCTGAGGATCTCAAGCCTTCATCGTGAGGCCGCCGAGTTCCTTCCTGCTCGGCGCATCCCCAGCAGGCATCCTCCTGCCCATCAGATGCTGAGGATCTCAAGCCTTCATCGTGAGGCCGCCGAGTTCCTTCCTGCTCGGTGAATCCCAGCGGGCATCCTCCTGCCCATCAGATGCTGATGGTCTGAAGCCCTCATCGCGAAGCCGTCGAGTCCCTTCCTGCTCGACGCACCCCAGCGAACATCCTCCTGCCCAACAGACGCTAATGGTCTGAAGCCCTCATCACGAGGCCGCCGAGTTTCTTCCTGCTCGACGCATCCCCAGCGGGCATCCTCCTGCCCATCAGATGCTGAGGATCTCAAGCCCTCATCGTGAGGCCGCCGGGTTCCTTCCTGCTCGGCGCATCCCAGCGGGCATCCTCCTACCCATCAGACGCTGATGGTCTGAAGCCCTCATCGCGAGGCCGTCGAGTTCCTTCTGCTCGGCGCATCCCCAGCGGGCATCCTCCTGCCTATCAGATGCTGAGGATCTCAAGCCCTCATCGTGAGGCCGCCGAGTTCTTTCCTGCTCGGCGCATCCCCAGCGGGCATCCTCCTGCCCATCAGATGCTGAGGATCTCAAGCCCTCATCGTGAGGCCGCCGAGTTCCTTCCTGCTCGGCGCATCCCAGCGGGCATCCTCCTGCCCATCAGACGCTGATGGTCTGAAGCCCTCATCGCGAGGCCACCGAGTTCCTTCCTGCTCGGCGCATCCCCAGCGGGTGTCCTCCTGCCCATTAAACGCTGAGGACCTGAAGCCCTCTTCGCGAGGCCGCCGAGCCCCTTCCTACTCGGCGCATCCCGGCGGGTAGCTTCCTACCCAACAAAGACAAGGATCAAAGTCCTTCCAGACTCGACTATCCCTGGCCGGTGGCTTCCATACTCGCAACGCCAGGGGTCAAGACCCTCGCCAAGATCAACCGAGCAGCTTCCCTACTCGGTCATCCCCAGCAGGCATCCTCCTGCCCAACAGACGCTGCGGGTTTGTAGCCCTCATAACGAGGCCGCTGAGCCCATCACATGCAGTGGATCCGAAGCCCCAACAAGAGACATTAGGTCTATCCAAGTCTGAGTAATCCCGCCTTAACTTCAGGGCCATGGAGATGCCTCCTTCTCAGCAGCGCTTGACACGCAGACAGTCGCTTCAGTGACCGGATGCACAAACCGGCGCACTTTCTTTAAATGCAGAGATTTCGCCCTGATTCGCTGGCAGAAAAAGCAGCTGACAGCCCGGGGACGCGTCCTGACAAAATCTTCGGAGGGAGCTCTCCCCGGGCGGCCCGGCAGTCCACTCTTGGCCCGACCCGCCAGCTGGTCGGGACAAGAGTGGAGGGCTAATGATGATGCTCTATATTGGCGACCTTCCAGATCAGGACACGTGGCAGATGACGTGTCCCAGAACTCAGAAGAGAGGGCCCACAGGGGCCGATCAGGCCACCCCTGTACCCGACCTACAAGCACAAAGCTGGCTCACCTCAGGGCCCCCTGCAAATTGGCCTCCTCGGCTTCTCAGCTCGCCTCCGAGCTACCGCAGGATCAAGATATCTCAGCCCTCTCGCTCGTTCCCGAGCTCTCCCGCCGATACCATCTTCCTCGGTCCCTCCGACCGATCAACTCCACCACTCACAGATGCAACCGCCGCTCCGCAAATCTCGTCATGCGCAGATTCTCCGCCAGCAATATCCCACGTTCCACGCCATCACGATCCCCATTAATGGGCAATCCGCTATTTACGCGGGCATGACGTCGGGAGCGTAACTGCCGGCAAGATTCTCGCGCCTGCTGCTGATGCCACCACCGCTATATAAACCCCCATCACAGAGGGGTCAAGTAAGTCATTTTTTACACTTTTATGCCGTTACTCTGCTCGGATCTCATCATTAACTTGAGCGTCGGAGAGTCCTTGGTGGTACCAAACCATCCCGAGACTTCTTTGCAGGTACTCGGCAACACCTCCCTCACCTCACCTCTTCCTCCAAAAACCCATTGAGACTCGCAAGCGAAGGAAGATAATCAACTAAGTCCACCGCGAGATCAACGGAAGACAACATCTGACGGAGGCCCGAAAAGGCCCCCCATCAGTTGCAAAACCAACCGCTCGACAATAAAAATCTTAAATTAAATATCACAAATCTATTGAAGTGTTTGTAAATCCCCGTTTCCTTCAATGAGAATCTTTCCGTATTTTTCCCAGGCCCCCGAATGTTATCCCATTTTTCCCGTATCGTTATTTTTGTGTGAAGATTAGTGCGTAAGTTATAGTATTTGTTTTTCTAAAACCAATTAAAAATCAAAACCCAAAATTTAAAACCAAACCATAATATATATTCCTTTTCCCCAGCCCAATCAATTTATTAAATTAAAATCTTAAATTTTCCCCAGCCTTTCTCAAAATCCAAGCCCAAACTTAAAACAATTAATTATTTTCCAAGCCCAGCCACAATTCCTCAGCCCAAAGGAATTTTAAAATAAATTAAAACATAATAAACTTCCTGGCCCGGCCTATCAACCCACGCCCGCAGCACCCCAGACCCGACCCGCCATCTTTCCCTTCTTCCCCCAACGTAAACTTTTTCCCGCTCACTTTTTGCGCCGACCCACGCGGCCACGTCGCCGTGCCATTGCCCCATGACCCGCGACCTCGACCACAACTCCCCCGAGTCCCTCAACCTCAAACCCCCGCCTCCCCTTACTCCTCACTCCCTCTCACTCTCCAGAAAACCCACTGTCTCGAGATCCCTCACCTCGCTCAACTCCCTCCGACGACGACGACGACGAACCTCCTGCGACCCCCTCATTCATCCTCCCCCGCTCACTCCTCTCCACCAACAGAGCCCCCACACTACTCCACCATCTTCAACCGCCACCGCAGAATCCCCTGCACTCCCAACCCACTCGCACCCGACCACGGCCACCGCCTGCACCCGACGCCGACGAGCCCCACTGCATCTGAAACACCTCGTCGACCCTCTACATCCTCAGCATCATCATCATCACTCCAAACCCGAGCCCCACCATCTCTCTCTCTCCCCCTCCAAAACCCACAGCTCCGACACCCACTGTACACTTCGCCGGAGCGACACCGCCGACCATCGTCGACCCCAGCGCACTTACAGAGATCCACAGAGCACCCCCTCCGCTTCCAGTGACCATGAGTCGTTCCCCGGATAACTCCGACGACGAACCCGAAACGCGAGCCGAGGCCGTGAATCCAAACCGCGCCGTTCGTCGCGCGTTCGTGCCGTTGCCGCTGCCGTGCATCGCCAAAACGTCTCCAGGCAAGTACCCTACTTGCTACATGCTAGATTAAATCTGTTACAAACTGAAATCGTATTAATTCCAAGTTTACAATTCATGATAACTTATGTGACACAACTGTTCGATGCAAGATCCCAATGAAAACATTCATTTAATTTGACGGAACTTGATTGCATAAGTTGGCCCGTGTGATAATGAACACTGTGTATAAATTTCACTGGAAAATATGACTGTTAATGACTAAAACGAACACCCCCAAATACACCCGTAAAAACTGGGAATTTCCCGCATCTGAAAATTGTTAAAATCACCATAAATTATGTACATATTTAAATGATGCGTTCGAGAGCTCAAATCGAAGCCGACTCGACGATTTGTAACCCTATGCAAGTTTTTAATGGTTTCTGTGTAAGTGCACGGCGGCGTCCCGGACGTCAATCCGACGCCGGAATGCGGAAGCGGTGATTTACTTTAACTTTTCAAACCGGCACCACCGCGCACTATCAACCCGGATCGGGCCATTAAACTAGTCCTACCTAACAAGAGAAGGGTAGAGAGATATACCGAGTGATCCGAGTCCTCCGGTCTTCTCGTCGTCATCCCGATCTCCCCGCGGAATGTCCGGTCTCCACCTCCTCGCCGGAAGGGCACCACGTCACCGGCTTCTTTTACGAGGTCCCGCCTCTGGACCAAGGCAACTCGGGTACGAAGCTGGCGAGTCGACGTGCCCAAGATTTGCTGTAGAATGATGTAGTGTTGTGTCTCATTTGGGGGTGTAGAAGTTGCCCATTTGGTGGAGGAAAGGATACTTGGAGTTTTGTGATGAAAAATGGAATTTTGCAAACACCATGAGAACAAAACCCCACCCCCATAATTTTTGGACAGCCCCATTCCATACTTGGCCGGCCAAAAGAATAGAGAGGAGAGAGTGAATGAGGGAGTGAGTGGAATAATACAAAGGGAGAGAGATCAAATGATATCATGAAAGAAAATGATCACAAACACAAACCCACACTCCACCAACCTCATCATCTCATCACAAAGTCAAGCCATCATGAAAGAAGAAGTCAAATGGTCAAGGGATGGTGCAACCATCATGATCCAACAATATGCAAAGACCCCCTTCCAAATTGCTTATTTGCACAAATGCAAATAAGCCCTCCTCCACCAATCTTCGGCCAATGAAAGATACAAAGAAATATGGCCGAAACGGAAAACAAACTGGCAACTCCAAAAAAACTGATCCCGTAATAAATTACAGGAAAACCCCGCTACTGTGCATACACACCCGCATTTGTATTCCGACCGAATACAAATGCAATGAGACAAAATCTACACTGTGCAATACTAGGATCCGGCTTAAACCAAAGCCCGCTAGTATATTCCGTCCGATCATGATCCGTGCAATACCGCACGTATCTGATCGAACCCTGCCATATCTCCATACGGCCTCTACAGCGTTTCGTCCGAAACTTGAGAAACCGGTCTGTGGGGGACTCTAAAGACTCGTCAATACCTTAGTTGTGGATTTAACCACTAGCACGTCAGAGGTATTAGCCTATACGTAACGGGCTACCAGGTATTGACCAAAAGGGACGTCGATGAGCGAACTCATCCTGACACCCTACTGAGCCTGTCAGTGATAATATCCGTACAGTCTGGTCCGTTCGTCTATGAGCATCGCATGGCGGGCTTAGGGGGTTGGTAAAAGTCAGACCCCCAAAAGCGGTACAAGTCGTGTCGGAGTGTAGCCCAGAACACCCTGAGATACTACTGGAATACCTACCAGTAAATCTCCTGCCTTGGCCAAGGACTTTCATGTACTGGCTCTCCTAGACACAGCGCGACCTCACCCCCAATACCGGGAGAGACGAACCCCTGAAGATCCGCTCACTGCCTCCATGTGGCTCGGGACTGTACCCAACTAAAACCTGTTTGCACGTCTCCTTTGAGCGTGGTAGAGTAGTAATCAAAGTACAGTGGGAACTCACACGAGACAAATGACGATCCTCAGGTCGATGAACTAATCTGTACACATGTCACCAGGAAACTGCTATCTGACGTCAGGTATAAGACCAACTAGCATGTTCCCGGCGAGTCCTGTCCGGTGTACTCATAACCCAATGAGCACCTGTATACATCTTAGGTGAACCAACTGACACCAGTGGCTTGTGAGACCGGCCACCGCCCCTCGTCGGGGTCTCGAATGTATACACTAGTCTACTCTGGAGAATCGATGCCCTGTCTCGAAACTCCCACGACTAGGGACCATTTAAGGATGTGCTTATAGACCACCAGCTCTCACGTATATGATCGCCCTCATACTGCTGGCAGTCAAGCAAGAATCTTAGGGGCTCTATCAACGTGTAATGGCGACCTGTCAGGTCACCTAAAGCAGTACACGATGATAAAGATAAACCAGATAGCATACTATCATCTTGAGTAAGACTGTCCTACCGGGATAGGTCCTCCCTCAATCATTGCAATCACATGCCTGTGATCCAATAATTGACTCTGAGGGCACTATCTCCAACAATCTCCCACTTGCACTCAAGGCCAATTATTGCGATGTCGCATACTCACAGCCCGTGTGATATCGAACACCCAACTCCTCTACTAGTCAGTTTCACAAAGCTCGTTTGCTAAACTATTGCGTTCGAGGAATAGCCTCAGTGAGTGGATCCGCTTTGATGTTTCCTTCTATGTCTCTCTATATCTCAAGTTCGCGGAGAAAGCCATCTCCCGAAATGAGCAATACCTGTCTTAGAATGTGTCTGGATGTCTGATGGGACCTAGCTCATAAATGAACTCCAAATCCAAACTTCTTAGACTGTATTGTCAACTGAACTTAATCAGTATCCTGCGCCATGCCTCCCTCAGTATTGCCTTGGACCACCTGTCCAAAATACTGCCCCTCGTCAGAAGGAAAACTATAACTTTGACAACCTCCTTGTCGTCCAGGTCACCTTGAAAGCCTGGAATGATAACTGTCTCCTGAATGAGGCTGTCGTTATCATATCCCTAGAACATCCACTTATGTTCTAAAACTGCTTCCGACTGTTTCTCCAGGATTGGATCAATGTCAACTTATTGCATCTAGTGCAAGAACAGCATCTGGTGTGGTACTTGACATCTCATGATTGACTCAATTGCCTGAGCAAGTGATCTGCCAATCATGCACATCCCTCTCCCATTTAGTCTGTAAGACACCTTTAGAGAGGGTGACTCCATCACCTGCAGGTACACCACCATGCCAGGAGTCGTCCATTCTAAATACTCTTAGAATACTGTCTAAGTACCCTGATTGGGAAACCACCCAAATCTAGATCTAAAACCATAGATCTAGTAACCAGTATGTCTGATATAATGTCCAAGTCCCATGTGGAGAAACCACTGTGTGACGACCAAAGTATAACCGATCGTAGTATAGGAATATCACTTCCTACTCTGTGTATGTCATCCAAATACCAGGACACACACCCTACTACCTTCTCAGCAGATCTATCCCCTATTCTGACGAAGTCAAACCTGTGACTGTCACATCAGAAATTGATGATCTATCTCCGCTATATCTGCTTTAGTCTATAAATAGACATAAGCCACTTGTCCACCAATGCTTCCGCTGCTCCCACTGACCACGACAACCTTCTGGCAGAGTCATATAGACGTACACTTCTAAAGCTAGTTTAGAACGACGCTATACTCATCCTCCTGCCGGGTCTCACGGTCTGGAACAACAGCAATGGCAAGTCTGGGTAAACAAGAACCTCCCTGTCACCGTCCTTGAGGCTACCGGAGTAACACTCGGGTGCCTGAGGTTACCCACCGTATCTGCGGAGTGGCCAATGGAATGTCAAACCAGATTGAATCTTTAGGTTCTTTATCAAATCTTCAGTAATCGTTTGCGGTTCTGGAATCACTTCCAGTTCTACCATACTCCCACTACTGTTTTCTGAAAAAATCCATTTTTGTTAAAACTGTGGCGAGTCTAGAACAATATCACTATTGATCTTCCAGATGGTAAAAAGTCAACCCTCGTCATAGCCTGGGTCAACCCACAAACAGCCATTACAGAAACGTGGCTTGAGTTATCCAGAGTCTGGTTTTCAAGCATATGCCAGACAACTCCCCGTACCTTAACATCGTTAAGATACGAACTGTTCTATATCCAATATAGGACCAGAGGCACTGATTTAATTGAACCAGATTCAAATCATGCAGCTGTCTCCAGTGCATGTCTACTAAATGGAAGGATGCCGATCAGCGTTACTCAACTTAGGAATGCTTCCAATTATGAGTAACCTGAAAAAGAAGCAAGTTCTCTTTATCATTACTATCAACTGAATACCATACACAAGTATCTACATCTTCGATCACCTTGAAGAATCCCGATACTTGCAACACCTGGTTCTCTACTTTATTCAAATACCTATAACTTCTCAAAATTCGGACCCTGTGTTTCCACGAAACACCTGTCTAAAAACTAGAGAAGTCATAAGTAAACCGAATATAGTACGAGGACCAACCCCTCTGTCCTGATGGACCCTGGACAACATACAATACTCTGTATAAGTCCCTTGAGTCTGATAACTCATTCATTGTGTGTCGTAGGTTGAAAACTGTATTTATGGTTAAGAAGAATTACACCGCTGTTTAATGCTCCTTACCTAACCATCCACTGATATAGGTAAATGTCATCGACATAATTTCAAAAAGGTATATCTCACTCTATAAAAATAGACGTACAGATATATCAATTTGAAATTGGTGCATGACAGCGGATATTCA
Source organism: Agapanthus africanus (assembly GCA_030015575.1). Taxonomy (NCBI): domain Eukaryota; kingdom Viridiplantae; phylum Streptophyta; class Magnoliopsida; order Asparagales; family Amaryllidaceae; genus Agapanthus; species Agapanthus africanus. Next base: position 59,349,579 of record CM057348.1, read on the forward strand.
AAACCAAATATTTGCCGACCGGCAAACAGCCCAGGTGATTTCCTCAAATATCACCGATTACAACGAATCCCGATATAATGAGGACGATCACCTAATTCCCAATAACTTACTCCTACTCATCATCTGTAAAACCATACAGATGTGAGAATCACACCTGGTAAATACATACCCTGGAGCAAGTGTCTAATTGGGAAATCAGTTTTCCATTAACAGTACACGGTGAAACTGAAACATTGAGATGTTTCGATGGGGTATCCCGGTATTCCTAGAAATGCCTCTTCCATTATCCAGATTCACAACTGTAACCGTGTAATTCTTTGCCACCTCTCCAAATCCCTTTATATGTCTTTAGTCATTACCTTCTGCACACCCCTTTAAGCCAAATGGTTTTCTTCCTTCCCTACCGTTCGGCACCAGCCTATGGTTTGGAAGAAGACTATCCAATAAGCATAATGGGTGTACTGTCCTAATCTTAGGAGCACTCGCAATGCAAGAGAAGGTGAAGATAAAAGACAACTGAATAAACCTTGTTCCTATTTCTCCTGAACCAGAATCCATCCCCGAACTGGAACAAGTTCCTTTCGAGTTCGTATATAACCATACGATGGAGTATCCAATAAACTGTGGATCTTCGTAGTGATACGGAGTGTCCTGGAGAAATACAAAGGTGAAGTGGGAGTGGTAATGAAATACTTGGTTTGGTCGTGAATAGCGGTCGCAATTTACTTTGCCCTCCTTCTAATCCCTTTCTTTGTCTTTACGTAATACCTTCTGTACACCGTTTAGGCTAATTGGTTTTCTTCATTCCCTACCGTTCGGCACCTGCTTATGGTTTGGAAGAAAACTATCCAATTTGCGCAATAGGTGTACTATCTCCTAAACCAAGGAGTACTCGCAACTTGAGAGAAGGTAAAAAAGAAAAGACAACTGAATAATCCTATCCGTTTTCTCCAGAACCGGAAACCATCCTCGAATAAATTCCTTCGAGTTCGTATATAACCATACGATGGTTTTGTCCAATGGAAGTGGACGTTCGTAGTAATACGGGGTGTCCTGGAGAAAAGGGTAAAAGTAGGAGTGGCAATGAGGTGTGCAACTCTGACAATCCAAAAGCCAGTCTTATAAGAAGGTTCGGTCAACTTGGTCTCTGAGTCATAGTCTAAGATCGGGTCAATGGTCGCTGCCAAAGAGAGAGAGAAAAGAAACACTCAGCGTGCACTCTAACCTAGATCAGAATGGTTACCAATTTATCTAATCTGGAAACCTCCCACTGTACCGTCAAATTCTCCTCCAAACCTAAAAGAAGAATTAGTCGGGATGTCCCGAGGAGTAAACCAACTCATCAGTGGGAATCGGGATCCAACTATCACCGCATGATAACGTGACGGAATCCGCTCACGCTATCATACTCCAGAAGGTATGCGCATATCTGGCAAGTTTCAGTTTCTTTTGAAACTCCCGATGTGATTTTTACCCCATGCTCTTATGACCTTGACTTTGGCCAACAAATCATAAGTCACATGTCAAGTTCTACCTGTCATTCTCCAGGTTGATTTGAATCCACCCGTACCTACCCTTGACTTTGGCCAACAAGGCAGTACGACTGTTCCAAACCAACGTATCTATCTATGCTGCATATGAATAACCAACAGCTACCAAACACTGTGCCTTGACTTTGGCCAACAAACACAGCTTGAATACTATTGACTATCCATATGAAACGACGGAGGGCTACGAATGGTTTCTGGCGAAAACCTTTAACGTAATGAACTTGATAACGTTGAAGGAACGGATAGATTTATAAAAATATAGTGACGAAAACCTTTGCTAAAGAGGTCACTCCCGGTGAAGGGATCTCGGCTATTTCCCCGTAGAATGAGGTGCAGGATATTCCAACTGAATACCACGGTGCAAAGCAAAAGTAATCGGCTATAGTGAAGTTATTGCCCTGACGCAAACTTTTTGTCCAAGGGGTCACTCCCGGTGAAGGGATCTCGGCCCTTGCCTCGTCGACTGAGGAGCAGGATATTCCAACTGAATACCACGGTGCAAAACAAAAGTGAACGTTCTTGCAATAATAGCTTTTTGAAAAGTGTTCCAACAACATCAGATTAGGTTTGTTTTTAACTTGCATTGATCCGAATCAACGCAGTCCTATCAATTGATCACACCACAAAGAACGAAAATATACTGATGTACGTATATGCCATCCGCATTCGCCACTGGGTCCCGTCATTACCCGTTAGGTTAGCTAACTAACGACAGAGCGGGGACTGGACTAGCGCGGATGCAAAACATATACAACATCTACTAATATATATATATCAATATATAATATTTCGCTCAAGGCGTGATAAAATGCAACATCACAGAAATGTACAGTATCACAGAACAATACCGATATCTGGGATCCCCGGGTTTCACAGAGCCGCTGAAACCCGACGTTCCCCTGGTCGTGTGGATAGCCTGTGCAATGAAAATCCCAGACCCCTACGGGCGCGGCAAGTTACCCGCCAAAACCTGAAGCGAGGCAGCCCCCTTCAGCAACGTGAATGGACCACCCAGCACTTCACGGAATCCGGTAACTTGGGCACCCCTTCTGGGTCAACCTGTACCCCCTACGAGTGCGGCGAATAGCCCGCCAATTCTAGAGTGAAGCCCCCTCCGTCTCAATGCCATGAGATGCGGGCCCGTTGCCCTCTAGAACCCGGCTATCCGTGCACCCCTCCGCGGGGTGATCCTAGTACAGAAAGTAAAATATACATACAACGGGTACATCGACCGCAACCTGGTCGTGCCCCAAAAGAATAATACAAACAGGCAGTGACGGCAGTCCACATGTCGGACGCTCGCCCCGCAATATCAAATGTACATAATACAACAAAACTGTACTACCACTGCAACCAGGCTATCTCCCACGACCAATCCGCAACATCACAGCAATACACAGAACATCAACGTGAATGTCACGTTCGCAAATCCGTCTAACCGGGCTATAGCAGTTAGACAGGATTTACCGATCAAGTGACATTCACGGTCGCAGATATAATGTAAATACTGTGAACTAATGTGTTTAAAATTTTCCGATCGATCAAATTTTTACCAAGTGGGCCCCAAGCTTTACTGTAGCAGATAAAGAAATTCTGGGCCCAAAAAGAATGTTCCAAAACCCCTATTTTCACTGTTTAAAGATTACTGTGCAAAATTGGTGCACTGAAGGCTCTATACCGCGGCGGAACCGCGGCCCAATGGGGGGTTTGGCCGCGGTTCCGCGGTCATCTTGCCTTATCAGTACACCAAATTTTCACAGATGTCTTATCTTTCTCTGCACATCACTCTGCAACATACTGAAAAAATTTTGGAGACAAAAAAATTTCGACAGAAACCGATTGTACTGAAAAACGCGGATTTTGGAATTTTTGATCGATCGAAAATGTAAACTCATTAGACAAAGCTAGACTATATTAATGGCGAGGCTCTGATACCACTGTAAGTGCACGGCGGCGCCCCGGACGTCAATCCGACGCCGGAATGCGGAAGCGGTGATTTACTTTAACTTTTCAAACCGGCACCACCGCGTACTATCAACCCGGATCGGACCATTAAACTAGTCCTAGCTAACAAGAGAAGGGTGGAGAGATATACCGAGTGATCCGAGTCTTCCGGTCTTCTCGTCGTCGTCCCGATCTTCCCGCGGAATGTCCGGTCTCCACCTCCTCGCCGGAAGGGCACCACGTCGCGGCTTCTTTTACCGGCTCCCGCCTCTGGACCAAGGCAACTCGGGTACGAAGCTGGCGAGTCGACGTGCCCAAGATTTGCTGTAGAATGATGTAGTGTTGTGTCTCATTTGGGGTTGTAGAAGTTGCCCATTTGGTGGAGGAAAGGATACTTGGAGTTTTGTGATGAAAAATGGAATTTTGCAAGCACCATGAGAACAAAACCCCACCCCCATAATTTTTGGACAGCCCCATGCCATACTTGGCCGGCCAAAAGAATAGAGAGGAGAGAGTGAATGAGGGAGTGAGTGGAATAATACAAAGGGAGAGAGATCAAATGATATCATGAAAGAAAATGATCACAAACACAAACCCACACTCCACCAACCTCATCATCTCATCACAAAGTCAAGCCATCATGAAAGAAGAAGTCAAATGGTCAAGGAATGGTGCATCCATCATGATCCAACAATATACAAAGACCCCCTTCCAAATTGCTTATTTGCACAAATGCAAATAAGCCCTCCTCCACCAATTTTCGGCCAATGAAAGATACAAAGAAATATGGCCGAAACGGAAAACAAACTGGCAACTCCAAAAAAACTGATCCCGTAATAAATTACAGGAAAACCCCGCTACTGTGCATACATACCCGCATTTGTATTCCGACCGAATACAAATGCAATGAGACAAAATCTACACTGTGCAATACTAGGATCCGGCTTAAACCAAAACCCGCTAGTATATTCCGTCCGATCATGATCCGTGCAATACCGCACGTATCTGATCGAACCCTGCCATATCTCCATACGGCCTTTACAGCGTTTCGCCCGAAACTTGAGAAACTGGTCTGTGGGAGACTCTAAAGACTCGTCAATACCTTGGTTGTGGATTTAACCAGTAGCACATCAAAGGTATTAGCCTATACGTAACGGGCTACCAGGTATTGACCAAAAGGGACGTCGATGAGCGAACTCATCCTGACACCCTACTGAGCCTGTCAGTGATAATATCCGTACAGTCCGGTCCGTTCGTCTATGAGCATCGCATGACGGGCCTAGGGGGTTGGTAAAAGTCAGACCCCCAAAAGCGGTACAAGTCGTGTCGGAGTGTAGCCCAGAACACCCTGAGATACTACTGGAATACCTACCAGTAAATCTCCTGCCTTGGCCAAGGACTTTCATGTACTGGCTCTCCTAGACACAGCACGACCTCACCCCCAATACCGGGAGAGACGAACCCCTGAAGATCCGCTCACTGCCTCCATGTGGCTCGGGACTGTACCCAACTAAAACCTGTTTGCACGTCTCCTTTGAGCGTGGTAGGGTAGTAATCAAAGTACAGTGGGAACTCACACGAGACAAATGACGATCCTCAGGTCGATGAACTAACCTGTACACATGTCACCAGGGAACTGCTATCTGACGTCAGGTATAAGACCAACTAGCATGTTCCCGGCGAGTCCTGTCCGGTGTACTCATAAGCCAATAAGCACCTGTATACATCTTAGGTGAACCAACTGACGCCAGTGGCTTGTGAGACCGGCCACCGCCCCTCGTCGGGGTCTCGAATGTATACACTAGTCTACTCTGGAGAATCGATGCCCTGTCTCGAAACTCCCACGACTAGGGACCATTTAAGGATGTGCTTATAGACCACCAGCTCTCACGTATATGATCGCCCTCATACTGCTGGCAGTCAAGCAAGAATCCTAGGGGCTCTATCAACGTGTAATGGCGACCTGTCAGGTCACCTAAAACAGTACACGATGATAAAAATAAACCAGATAGCATACTATCATCTTGAGTAAGACTGTCCTACCGGGATAGGTCCTCCCTCAATCATTGCAATCACGTGCCTGTGATCCAATAATTGACTCTGAGGGTACTATCTCCAACATTCTGTACTGAAATTATGACGATAATTGATTCGGAGACCGGCTCTGGACTGCAGTCCAGAGCAGCTCTGGTTATTGTCTTCTGTCCCGTAATGGTTACTACCTTGTTTCCTGAACTTGTATATTGCGTAACCATGTATTTTATTGAAGATCAATCTGTTATCTAGATAACGCAAGTGATTTCACCCCATTTGGTCGTTGTTTGCTATTTAATCTGCAATTTAAAGGAACGGGACGTATAACAGTCCCAAACAGAAATAGAATTGACATACTAGTGTTGAACAGTGCATATCTTCTGACGTACAGATGCGATTGAGAATCCGTCTATTGCGTTGAAAACCCTATTGAAACCCCTATATTTCATTCAACTGTAGCGTCGCTAAATTCTGATCCCAACTGGGTGAAATTTGTGCCGCGAAACGGACTTTTAGTTCAGAAACTGAATTTCCTGCAGCGAGCACTTAGATTGAAACGGCTGTAACTTGAATACCAGAAACCCGATTGTACTGAAACAAATTTTGATGAACTTCTGACAGAGTGCACTTGTTATCGTATTTGTATCGTTTCGCTGAATTCTGAACATATGAAGTACTATAATTCTTGTAAGTTTATGACGTGCATATTGGTTCATAATATACATGACTTGTTGACGGCATAACTACACATATCTTACCCAATTGCCATATACATAGTGTTAGTGCGCGTTAGTATTCAGTAGACATTGCATTATCGTGCGTGAATGATATTGGTTTAGGAGTGTCAAGTACACTAATGGAAAGTGAATGATTCTTGACAGTGATTAATACAGTGAACAGTGATAAAACCGTGCTATTGGTATACTTGTACACGACTAAATCATAATCATCAATAGTGTAAATCTGGGAAAAGGGGGAAATCAAAGTGGAAAAAGTATCGTATTTAGCGGGACCGTGTTTTAGAGGATGATCATTCGAGCAGTGATATATATATTAGGTAGGATCTAGCGATCCGGCTGACAGGGTTATGTCCCGGGCGTGTGGGCCGTTGTCTCGGGTATGTACGAGACTCCTGTTAAATATGATCCTTCTTTCCACTATACGATTTCAAACATGACTTAGAGACCGATAGGGACACAGATCATATTTTGCATCATTTAGTGACATAGTGATTACCCGCATTTTACTTTCACTGTTATTACCTTATTTACCTGTTTCACATCATTATTATAACAATTGCTATTACGTCACTCTGACGACCTGAGTGTGCATGCTCAGACCTCGAGGAAGGACCAGCGCAGGAGTCGGATTTACCTTTCGAGCTGGCGGAGATCTAGTCTGGAGTACCTTTTCTTTCTTTTCTACTTTCCTTAAAAGAGATCGTGTAATTGAACTTGGTTAGTAGCTCTTCTTGTTTATTTATAATTTGTGAACAATGGAATTTGATGTAATATTTTAGTGATGTGTTTCCTTTACTGCTGCGCTTTGTTTACTGATTACCATGTAATGCTAGAAACCGAAATGTGACTACGGCGGGATGATTCCTTTACCGTAGGAGCATTGCTGGTCTAGTCACCCCTCGTTTTCCGTATTTTGGGAAGCGGGGCATGACATGATTTTGTTGGTATCAGAGCCGTGTTTAGTAACAAGGGATAACATTAACTACACTATATTACGTTATTTTCGCTTCACTATTCCTGATTTTCATCTTCGAATCTAATCTTATCCTTTTGAATCTTCCAGCGATATGACGTCCCCAAACGACCACTCCTCGGACTCAAGTTCTCAGGATCGCACGGAAAGAATACTTAGTGCACTGACCTCTCTCGCAGAAGCTCAGGAGAGGAAGACGGACTTATTCGCCGAGGGACTCAGGGCTATTACCGCTGCAGAAGGACCCTCCGCACTCATTACTGCCCTCGAGGGCACTACTCCACCAGCTTTTTCTGCTAGGGCTGGTACTGTATCAGACTTCCGGAGGTTGCATCCAGCTGCATTCACAGGGCTAGCCGAACCACTAAAGGCCGAGCAATGGCTAGTGAACATGGAGAACTTACTGACGGCCGCCAGGGTACCTGATGAAGATAGGGTGAACGTGATAAAGATTCAGTTGGAGGATGAGGCCCGTACTTGGTGGACAGTGGAAGAAAGCAGACTGGAGAGGCCGATCGAATGGAGTAAATTCAAGGAATGCTTCCTGGACCATTATTTCCCTTCCACCGCCAAGGCAGATGTGGAGGAAAGATTCATTCTACTGAAGCAGAATGGCCGCCCCGTGGACGTTTTGTTAGTTATATGTATGCCCTAGAGGCCATTACTGTACATTGGATGTATATTGTAGTGGATGCTTGGACATATATAGGGAGGACTTTCTCGCTCGACATGATAGTATGCTATCTGGTTACTCTTTACCTTAACGTGTACACTGATTGTCTCTCTGTTACATGTTGGTAAAGCCCTTAGGATGTGTACTTGACTACCTGGACTATGATGCGGATCATACTAGTGGGGACATGGTAGTCCATAAGTACATCCTTCAAAGTCCCTAGTCGTGGGTATATCGAGACGGGGCATCGATATACCAGAGTAGACTAGCGTATACCTTCTCGACCCATATAGATGGGCGATGGATGATCCCATATCCATTGGTGTTTGACATCAGAGATGATATACGGGTGCTCAGTGGAGACTGGGTACACTGGACGGACTCGCCGAGAACTCCCAGATGGTATTATACCTCACGTCAGATGGCAGTTCTCTGGTGACACTGGTACAGAGTAGTCTGTTGACCCGAGATCGTCATAGAGTCTTGTGTGGTTCCCACTGTGCTTTGATTTCCACCTTACCATGTCCAAGAGGGCGTGCAAAACGGTGGTTTTTGGGTACAGTCCCGAGTCACATGGAGGCAATGAGCGATAGGAGGGGATTCGTCTCTCCCGGTATAGGGAGTTGATGTTGCGCTGTGTTCGATTGGCTATAACCGGAAATCCCTGGCCAGGGTTGCTGAGATTTACTGGTAAGTGTTACCAGTAGTTTCTCGAACTGTTATAGACCTCATATCGACACGACTTATCGAGCTACTGGGGTCTGACGTTTACCACCCCTAGGCAAGATATGCGACATATCAGACGACGAGACCGGACTGTACGGTAAGTGTTACTGGTTGGATTCACAGGAGTGTGAGCGGGCTTGCTCGTCGATCTTCTGATCGCTCAATACCCGGGTGGCCGTTACGTTTAGCAGACCGCTTGCGGCTTGTGGGTGTTTAATATGATCATCACCTGCTGCCGGCGTATTGACGAGTCTTTAGAGTCCTACACAGAGGTTTCCTGGCTCAAGCGAAACGAAATAGGAGCGCATATGAGATATGTGCGGGACCGAGAATAATGCATGTATGTGATACCGTATTCTATTCTCGCGATGAATGTATCGAATGGTTGTATGCGATATAACCTAGTTATCGAATCAAGGATTGATTCGATAAGCCGATACATTGGATACTAGTCGGTTGTGTGCGACATGACCGGATCATTGAATCAAGTGTTGATTTAATGATTTAATGCATAATTATATATTTGATATATTACTTTGCATTAACTAGTATTGGTTCACTTTAAATGGATTTTCTCACTTGGATTGTGCACATTGTATATGTGATATACTTTTGTACACAAGTTTGTATCATGTTTGATGATATATGCTCACTAGGGTTTGTTTAAAGATTAAACCATGGTTGTGTAATGGTTAGGGTTTTCATTTTCTTATTCATTTATTTATTTATTTCATTTATTTTATTTTGGAAAAGAGAAGAAAAATGGTGGCTTTCTTTGGATGCATGTTGAAGCTTCATGAAGCTTTGACTAAGTGACCATTTTGTCTCATGCTTAACCCTAACCATTCCACTTAACCCTAGTTCATTCTCTACACTTGACCATGATTTGATTATGATAAGTATTCATTTTATTTTCTTTTTGGAAAATACTTATCATAACATTTTTCATCTTCTTCTTCTTCTTCTTCAAGAAGAAGCTTGCTTCATCAATGGCAACTTGAGCAATTGAGTGAGAAATCCAATTCTAAAGTGAACCCACCTCCTATTTCTTCATCCTCTACCTCTTGCCAAGTAGTATAGGGTGTTTTCTTCACAAGTTTCATGACTTTGTGAAGTGGGAGCTTGATCTTGTGATGCCTCGACGTAGATCATCTTCGGCATCGTAGTCGATGACTTAGCCCGCCCATTTCTCCGATGAAGCCGACGCTTGAGCCCGGGATTCGATTTGGACAGCGAGGAGACTTCATTGCGGAGCTATGGAGGTGGAGGACCGGATCTACAAAGGTTGTATTTCCGTTCTTGTAGTTAAGTTGTTAACTAGTTTCATTTCTCGCCTAGAATTCTAGTTAACGATCCGTATTAGGGTTTCTCGGCACTCGTAAAATTTGAAATTGGCATGGTTGATGCCTTGTGAGACCTCATTAGCGTGCCTAGGAACCCTACAGTGGTATCAGAGACTAGCTAGAGCCTTAGGCGATGTGTAGACGACGTTTGAAGTCCAATCGAACCGAAACCCTAACACAAACATGCTCTCTGTACTTTTTTCAAAAACAGGGATTTTTGAGGATTAAAAATATGCAGAAAATTCAGCAGGAGATTGTAAGGGTTACTGTGAAATTCGACACCCTGAATCCATCAAACCGCCGCGGTTCCGCGGCACAAGCATGGCTTGTGCGGCGGTTCCGCGGCCGAAATGTCTCCTTGTGCATTGAATTTTGCACAGTAACTCCTACTTTGCAGTGCTGGTTTTCCTGGGAATTTTTAATATTTATTCAAGAGTTGAATTTTCTGGGTTGTATTGGGGACTCGGTGTTTCGATCGGAGTATCAGATTTTGTCTATGTGGATTTCCGGATATTTTTTTTGAATATGTTAAAAAGTTCGACCGGATAGAAATACCCAATTTTTCCCTTGTCGGGAAATTTCCAAGTGTTGGATCTTTCCGTGGTTTAATAACGTTCTAAGTAGTGCAAGTAACGCGATGGTCCCTCTAGAAGACAACAAACCTTAACTCGATTATGTGACCGTCTTGAACTGCCCTTTGAACCTTAGGGTTTGGGGCAGTACGGCGTGCCACATGTGAGGCGTTGGCTTGACCCTTCTACGGCTGGACCGTTGGTACTGAGGCATGAAGTGAATGTCTTTGAACTTATTTCATGAGTTGATCTGTATCGGGAAAACTTGGGTGTTTGAATGTTCGATCGGAAAGTTTAACATTTTCTATTTATCCGGAATGGGATACAATAATTGGAATTCACAAGTAGTTATGAGATAACTGAATGAATATTATAAACACAGCAGTTTAGTCTCACTTGATCGGTTGCCACGGAATTTTGATGTGATCAAAAGTCCGTCGCAATCACGTAGCGTACGCGGATACTCGCCGGGTAAACTTAATAGACAGCCTCACTCCATAGCCCCGACCAAGTGACTGTAGGAGAACCCCGTCGCCGAAAGCATCCGTTCGGGTGCTCGCGGCAGCGGTGTTCCGCCTTGGTGCACTTCGTCGACGGTATCGAGGGTGCGGCTGCCTACTAAAGTTTGCGACGAGCATTCGATCAGAATGTCGGGAATCCTGTTGAATTCGCCGACTTAATATTGAAAAGTGTTTTCGATTTTGAGACTAAAATGCGGGGTTTATAATTGTTAGGCATGCGATGTCTAAGGAATTCATTTGATTAGGCATGTGATGTCTAAAGAGGTTGCGGATTCCAACTGTTGTAGTTTTACACTTTCTTTTCTGTGACCGTAAGTGTAATATGTGATATCGCCGGTTTCGTTGCTATATGTCAACGACAATTGGGATGCGCATATTTACTTACGTTGATGACATGTGATGTTATGTGTTGCTGAATATGTTATATTGGATCGTCGTGTTTGAATAGCCGGGGTTTTTTATGTGAGATGAGTGTTTTTCATTTTCATTCATGTAAAAACTTGTATGTAATATTCTTTTATTGGGGCACTTCCAGGTTGCGGAAGATGTCACATTTTGTATATTATTTACTTTTCCGCACTAGGATAGACCCAAGGAGGGGAGCACAAGTAACCGGGTTCTGGAGTCCAGTGGGAGACCAACTCGAGGAGTCGAGTCCGGGTCTCCTAACTCCAGAATTGGTAGGGTTGCTTGCCGCTCTCGTAGGGGTCTAGGGGTGTGGGTTTGGCTATTCATCACGACCGTGGAATCCGTGTTTTATACTGGCTCGTATTGAAAACACGGACGTCCTAGTATATCCAATATTTCATATGATTCTTCTGCTGCGATATCTGTGATGTGATCATGTGATGTTCTGTGATAGATACTGTATATAGTATATATGATATATTATATAGACGTTACTTATGTTTTACACCCGCGCTAGCCCTGCCCTGCTCTGCCGTTAGTTACCTAACCTAACGGTGCACGAGGGGACATCGAGGCGAATGCGGATGGCATAAGTGTACGTCGTATTTATCTGTGATGTTTAGGTAACTTAATGATGGGACTTCATTAATGAGATTAATGAAATAAAAGAAACCTAAGATGTTGTAGAATCGAATTTCAAAAATAAAACAGGTAGCTACAGTTCTTGCTTTGCACAGCGGTATATATGATATATCCTGCACCTTATTCGATGAGGAAAGGACCAAGATCCCTTCACCGGGAGTGACTCCTTTAGCAATAACTGGCAGATGCTACACACTCGGTTTGTCTTTTGATTGCTTTTAAGAGTTTTTGCTTTGCACAGTGATATATATGATATATCCCGCACCTCATTCGACGAGGAAAGGACCGACGATCCCTTCACCGGGAGTGACTCCTTTAGCAAAACTAGAAAAAGCCTCAAAAACACTCCATTTTAAAATCATTTGATTCTACAACGATATCAAGTTCATTACGCAATAGGTTTTCAGAAAAACCTGTCGTAGCCCTCCGTCATTTCAGATAAGTTGTATATAGTATTCGTGCTGCATTTGTTGGCTTTTGTCAAGGTGCAGTGTGCGGTAGCTATATGCTGCTTATCTGCTGCATACGATGCGATTGGATTAGGGTAGTCGTGCGGCTTTGTTGGCTTTCGTCAAGGGTCGTGCGGGTGGGTTTAATTCAATCAAGAAATGTACGGGTTGAACTTGACTAGCGGGCTATGGTTTGTTGGCTTTCGTCAAGGTCATAGCACTTTAGGGGCAAAATATTATCGGGAATTTCAAGTGTTGAAATTTGCAATGAGATTGCATACCTTCTATGAGATAGTTGGATCCCGATACCCACTGCGAGTAATTGTTACTCCTGGGAGAGTTTTACACATTACAATTAGCCGATCAAGTAGGTGTCTAGAAAGGTGTTAACGAGGTTACGCCTCTGGGAAAACGAGGTTTACATTAATTAGGTTCGTGCGAAAGCACGGGGGACCTCCCTCAAAGTACCGACACTGGCCTGGCTGAAAGATTGGCGAACTTGCAGTTTGTAATTAATCCCGGCTAGTCTTTCCTTTTAGGGTTTGAAGGAAGATTTGATAAAAAACAGTGGGAGCCATCCTGATTAGATAAAATTATAACCAATCTATTCTTGCAAGAGCGCACGCTGAGTGTTTTCTTCTCTCTCTCTCCAGGTAGCGACCATATCACGCCTTAATCAAGATAATAATACGGATGTATTGACCGAACCCGCTTGTTATACTGAGCTGGGGAACGTTGGTCCCGCTCCATCTTATAAATGTTATAAGACAGAGCAGGAAATTGGGGAATACCAGATTTCCCGTGCCGCCCAAACGAGGAAAGTGCATATGATGCATCATCTTCGGGTGTGTTCGTTACACAGAACTGTTTCTCAGTATCCTCTACGTCCTGGGTATTTGATACCAGATCAGGATCCCTGATATGTAATCTGTTACATAGGGCTACAGAGAGGTAGAGAACTGAGAACGGGTGATAAGTTTCATGAGGCAGAAAACGGGGCAAGTGTTGCAGCCAAGTCTGTTGGTCACTGTCACCCTGTATTACCAATACATTGATTCTGAACAAATGCTATTAGATACCGATCCTGATATACAAAATCATATCTATCTCTTTATTAGTAAAGAAATGATAAAATTTTGTATAGATGGATAATGTTTTGAACATTTCCTATATCAAAAGTTGATCGGTTCAAGCACGTTATCTAAAAGCATTGATGTTCTAAATCAAACTACATTTCTTAGTATATGGAACACACACAAGAGGAAGAGTTCAGAAATGAACGAATCCTTCTTGAGGCATTGTAGACTAGGTCATATCAATGCGACCCGACTAGCTGAAGTTACATGTAGATGCATATTTAAATTAGTTTGAATTTACATCTTATGAAACTTGCCAGTCATGTCACAGAGATAAGATGACCATAGCTCCGTTTACTGGAAACAGAGAAAGAGTTAGTGAACTCTTGGGATGATACATGTTGATGTATGTAAGGTCCCCTGTCTACACATGCCAAGACCGGTTCTTTATACTTCATTACATTCTCTGATGATCTTTCGAGATTCAGACCTATGTTCCTATTGAAACACAAGTCCGAACCTTTTGAGATATTCACAGAATATAAGTTAGAAGTAGAGAACCAAAACGGGTATAAGTATTATGTCCTTTGATGAGATCAAGGAGGAGAATACTTGAGCACGAAATTCTTGGACTATTCTAAAGGAGAATGAGATTCTCTCTCAGCATTACTCCTCCATATACACCATGGCACGATGGTATATCGGGGCGGAGCAATCACACCCTATGTGATAAGGTGTGCTCTATGATGAGAACTACTGAGTTTCCTATTTCCTTTTGGGAGTTATGCACTTGAGAAGCTGCATACCTATTGAATAGGGTTCAAATCAAAACAGTTGCCTACCACTTCATATTTGGTATGAAAAGGGAAGAGCCCATATCTTAAGTTAGTTAAGATTTGGGGTTGTCCATCCTATGTCTAAAAGCAAAATCTGGACAAGCTCGAGGCAAGGTCTGTAATGTAGAACTGGAAAGGTTCCAGCTATACAAACTACAGCTGATGATTTGATAGAACCAAAGGATTCAGTAGAGACCAATGAACCTCAGCCTCTCCGCCGATCTGGTAGGGTTCCTCACCTGCCTGAGAGATACTTCGGTTTCTCTATGACAGTGGGAGCGAGGATTGCATCATGAGATGATGACCCAACTAGTTTCGAGCTGGCCATCAGGAGTGGGACTCTGTAAGAATGGCTGGATGCTTAGCGATCTGAGATGGAATCCATGTACACCAACAAAGTATGGACTTTGGTTGCTATATCTGAAGGATTAAATCCCCATCAGGAGCAAGTATATCTTGAGAAGATCACTTGGTGTAGATGGAAAAGTTGAGACTTTCAAAGCTAGACTTGTTAAAGCTTTTCGTCATCGACCAGGCATGGATAATGATGAAACATTTTCAAGTGGCTATGCTTAAGTCCATCTAGATCCTACTTGCCACGGCTACATACCATGACTACGATATCTGGCAGTTGGGTGCCATGACTGCTTTTCTAAAATGATGTTTTAGAAGAGAACGTCTATAAGTATACAGCCAGAGGGCTTCGTAGACAGTGGGAGCAGCGGAAACGTGTACAAGATGCTTTATAGGATAAAGCAGGTATCGCGGAGTTGGAACATCTGTTTTGATGTGTTAGTCAAAGAGTTTGACATCATCAAAATGGTAGATGAACCTTGTATAAACAAAAAGGTAGTAGGGAGTATGGTGGTGATCCTCGTAGAGTACGTGGATGACATACTCTTGATGGGGAAGGAGTTTCCTATGCTACGCTTGGTCAATCTCCGCTTATCACAAGGATTCTCCATATAGGATCAAAGTGATACCTCCTAAATCCTAAGTATTCATCTATGAGATAGATGTAATTGGATGTTAGGATACTCACTTGATGTAGTGAGATGGTATCAATCGATCCTGGGGAGAATCACTGGAAGGGTTCCAGGGTGATAATGACGACTGAATGTCAGTCGCGGGCATTGTCTTTACCCTCAGTAAAGGGACGGTATGTTGGAAGAGTTCCAAGCTAGATACCGTGGCATACTAGACGATTAAGGCTGGATACATCGCTACTTAAGATGCTACCAAAGAGAAAGTCTGGGTGTATATTTGTTCATAAGATGAACTTAGTTCCTCCCATTGTGTGACAATGGAGTTGTGGCTTATGCCAAGGAACATTCGTCCCATCAGTGATCCAGACATATTCTAAGGCAGTATCACCTGATCATGGAGATAGTTGATCTCCAGGGTGATCGAGGTCAGGAGAGTAGACTCAGAAGACAACACGGCGGATCCACTCACAAAGGCCCTTTCCCAGAGAGAGACTTTTATGGGATGGTTGAGTATGAGATACTACAACCACTGCTATCAGATGGCCCTAGTGCAAGTGGGAGATTGTTAGTTATATGTATGCCCTAGAAGCCATTACTGTACATTGGATGTATATTGTAGTGGATGCTTGGACATATATAGGGAGGACTTTCTCGCTCGACATGATAGTATGCTATCTGGTTACTCTTTACCTTAACGTGTACACTGATTGTCTCTCTGTTACATGTTGGTAAAGCCCTTAGGATGTGTACTTGACTACCTGGACTATGATGCGGATCATACTAGTGGGGACATGGTAGTCCATAAGTACATCCTTCAAAGTCCCTAGTCGTGGGTATATCGAGACGGGGCATCGATATACCAGAGTAGACTAGCGTATACCTTCTCGACCCATATAGATGGGCGATGGATGATCCCATATCCATTGGTGTTTGACATCAGAGATGATATACGGGTGCTCAGTGGAGACTGGGTACACTGGACGGACTCGCCGAGAACTCCCAGATGGTATTATACCTCACGTCAGATGGCAGTTCTCTGGTGACACTGGTACAGAGTAGTCTGTTGACCCGAGATCGTCATAGAGTCTTGTGTGGTTCCCACTGTGCTTTGATTTCCACCTTACCACGTCCAAGAGGGCGTGCAAAACGGTGGTTTTTGGGTACAGTCCCGAGTCACATGGAGGCAATGAGCGATAGGAGGGGATTCGTCTCTCCCGGTATAGGGAGTTGATGTTGCGCTGTGTTCGATTGGCTATAACCGGAAATCTCTGGCCAGGGTTGCTGAGATTTACTGGTAAGTGTTACCAGTAGTTTCTCGAACTGTTATAGACCTCATATCGACACGACTTATCGAGCTACTGGGGTCTGACGTTTACCACCCCTAGGCAAGATATGTGACATATCAGACGACGAGACCGGACTGTATGGTAAGTGTTACTGGTTGGATTCACAGGAGTGTGAGCGGGCTTGCTCGTCGATCTTCTGATCGCTCAATACCCGGGTGGCCGTTACGTTTAGCAGACCGCTTGCGGCTTGTGGGTGTTTGATATGATCATCACCTGCTGCCGGCGTATTGACGAGTCTTTAGAGTCCTACACAGAGGTTTCCTGGCTCAAGCGAAACGAAATAAGAGCGCATATGAGATATGTGCGGGACCGAGAATAATGCGTGTATGTGATACCGTATTCTATTCTCGCGATGAATGTATCGAATGGTTGTATGCGATATAACCTAGTTATCGAATCAAGGATTGATTCGATAAGCCGATACATTGGATACTAGTCGGTTGTGTGCGACATGACCGGATCATTGAATCAAGTGTTGATTTAATGATTTAATACATAATTATATATTTGATATATTACTTTGCATTAACTAGTATTGGTTCGCTTTAAATGGATTTTCTCACTTGGATTGTGCACATTGTATATGTGATATACTTTTGTACACAAGTTTGTATCATGTTTGATGATACATGCTCACTAGGGTTTGTGTAAAAATTAAACCATGGTTGTGTAATGGTTAGGGTTTTCATTTTCTTATTCATTTATTTATTTATTTCATTTATTTTATTTTGGAAAAGAGAAAAGAAAAATGGTGGCTTTCTTTGGATGCATGTTGAAGCTTCATGAAGCTTTGACTAAGTGACCATTTTGTCTCATGCTTAACCCTAACCATTCCACTTAACCCTAGTTCATTCTCTACACTTGACCATGATTTGATTATGATAAGTATTCATTTTATTTTCTTTTTGGAAAATACTTATCATAACATTTTTCATCTTCTTCTTCTTCTTCTTCAAGAAGAAGCTTGCTTCATCAATGGCAACTTGAGCAATTGAGTGAGAAATCCAATTCTAAAGTGAACCCACCTCCTATTTCTTCATCCTCTACCTCTTGCCAAGTAGTATAGGGTGTTTTCTTCACAAGTTTCATGACTTGGTGAAGTGGGAGCTTGATCTTGTGATGCCTCGACGTAGATCATCTTCGGCATCGTAGTCGATGACCTAGCCCGCCCATTTCTCCGATGAAGCCGACGCTAGAGCCCGGGATTCGATTTGGACAGCGAGGAGACTTCATTGCGGAGCTATGGAGGTGGAGGACCGGATCTACAAAGGTTGTATTTCCGTTCTTGTAGTTAAGTTGTTAACTAGTTTCATTTCTCGCCTAGAATTCTAGTTAACGATCCGTATTAGGGTTTCTTGGCACTCGTAAAATTTGAAATTGGCATGGTTGATGCCTTGTGAGACCTCATTAGCGTGCCTAGGAACCCTACACGTTTATGCGGCAGAGTTCAACCGTCTGAGCCGTTTTGCTCCTTACATGGTCGCTTCAGAGGCCACCACGGCCAGACGCTTCTTGCAGGGACTTGATTTCGAGCTGCAGCAGTTGATCGCATCACTGGAGTTGCAGACTTTTGCACAGATGCTCAACGCGGCGAGAATTCAGGAGCAATTGATCAACAAGTTCAGGAAGCCCCCAGTCGTTCCAGCACGTACCTATACACCTTCTCAAGGAGCCATACCGGTTCACAGGCCTGGAACGGCACAAATGAAGCGTCCGTTCGTGCCACAGCATCGCCCCCAGAGACGGAACGTAGTTTGCGGCTACTGCAATAGAGATGGGCATACCCAAAAGGACTGTCGCCGCGCCAAGGGACAGTGCTTGATTTGCGGATCCAGTCAGCACAGGATTAGCGGTTGCCCCGAGCGAGCAGAGATATAGGGAGGTTCTGGACCGCAGCAGCAGAGGACACAGGAGCAGAGGCAACCCTATACAGGTCGCGGTCAGGGACGGGCTTTCACCTTGACCGCCGAGCAGGCAGAGGCTTCAGGAGAAGTTGTTACAGGTACTCTACTCGTACATTCCTTGCCAGCTAGAGTACTATTTGATTCTGGAGCATCGCGCTGTTTCATATCTGAGCATTTCATTGATACACGCTCCATACCACATGAACCACTAACCAAAGGCTGGGAGATACATACGGGTAATGGAATTATAATATCTAGTCTAGAATATAGATCATGTCCGGTTGTAGTGTGTGGCAGGGAATTCTATGCGAATTTCCTTTTGATCGGGACAGACAGTTATGACGCAATTCTCGGGATGGATTGGATGAGTACCTTCCATGCAGTTATTGATTGCCGAGCAAGGAACATGATCTTCCGCATTCCCAATCACCCGGAGTTTATTTTCGAAGGCGGGAGTGAATATTTGGAGCCAGCCAAGTATAGAGCCAAGCCAAAGGAGCTGACAGCTATGGAGATTGATGAGGGCGCAGCCCCAGAGATTGTTCGGGACTTTCTGGACGTGTTTCCTGAAGATTTACTAGGTCTACCACCTCCACGCGTCTTGGAGTTCTCGATCGATTTGACTCCAGGTACGGCACCAGTATCCAAGGCCCCGTACAGAATGGCACCAGTTGAGTTGGCGGAGTTGAAGAAGCAGATTGAAGAACTATTGGAGAAGGGATTTATCTGGCCAAGTGTTTCACCGTGGGGTGCACCAGTTCTATTAGTGAAGAAGAAAGATGGATCGCTGCGGATGTGTATAGATTATCGGGAGCTGAACAAGGTCACAATAAAGAACAAGTACCCAATCCCGCGCATCGACGACTTATTCGATCAGCTAAGCGGGGCCAAGGTATTTTCGAAGTTAGATCTCCGCTCTGGATATCATCAAATCAGGGTAGCAGCCGAGGATGTATGCAAGACGGCTTTCAGGACCCGATACGGACATTATGAATTCCTTGTGATGTCGTTCGGTATTACCAATGCTCCAGCGATATTCATGGACTTGATGAACAGGGTGTTTGCAAAGTTCTTGGACACGTTTGTCGTTGTATTTATCGATGACATACTTGTCTACTCGAAAACCCGGGAGGAGCATGTTGAGCATTTGCGCACGGTCCTACAAATTCTTCGGGAAGAGAAGCTGTATGCAAAATTAAGCAAGTGTGAATTCTGGCTCGACAAGGTTCAGTTCTTGGGACACATCGTTTCGGACGAAGGCATCTCAGTGGACCCGGCAAAGATAGAGTCTGTCAGAGATTGGCCAACGCCGAAGTCTGTGGCCGAGATCAGAAGCTTTCTGGGATTGGCAGGTTACTATCGGAGGTTCGTCCAAGACTTCTCAAGAATCGCTGAACCGTTGAGGAGGCTGACACGGAAGGATGTACCGTTTGCATGGACAGAGGAGTGTACTCAGGCATTTGACACACTGAAGCAAAAGTTAACCACGGCGCCTATTCTTACCGTACCCGATGATTCCGGTGGTTTGGTGATACATAGTGATGCCTCAGGGAAGGGATTAGGCTGTGTTCTGATGCAGCACGGCCGAGCGGTTGCTTATGCCTCTCGACAACTGAGAAATCACGAGAAGAACTATCCTACGCATGACTTGGAGTTAGCTGCAGTAGTCTTTGCGTTGAAGATTTGGAGGCACTATCTATTGGGCGAGAAAGTGGAGGTATGCACGGATCATAAAAGTCTGAAGTACGTCTTCACTCAGAAGGAACTAAACATGAGGCAGCGCCGATGGCTAGAGCTGAGGGCAGATTACGACTTGGACCTTCAGTATCATCCGGGGAAAGTAAATGTTGTACCAGATACGCTCAGTCGCAAGTCGGCGGTCATGATGTTGACCAGTCAGAGGAGCATTATTGAGGACTTTCAGAGACTCGAGCTTGAAGTCGTTACACCGAGCGCACTCAGTCAACTTTGGCAACTACAGGTGCAGTCTTCCCTTGTGGATCGCATTAAGGATGCACAAGCGGATGATCCTCGATTGCAAAAGTTCAGAGCGCAAGTAGAAGCCGGGCTGAGAACGGACTTAATCATACATGAAGATGGCTCTCTGAGATTCGGTAGCAGACTCTGCGTACCTAAGGGAGATGTTCGAGAAGAGGTACTGGCTGAAGCGCATAGTTCAGCTTATTCTGTGCATCCAGGAGGTACGAAGATGTATCGGGATCTAAAGCAGCATTTTTGGTGGAACGGAATGAAGCGGGAAATTGCGAGGTTCGTATCCAGGTGATTGGTATGCCAGCAGGTGAAGGCGGGGCATCAGAGGACAGCGGGATTGTTGCAACCGCTTCCGATACCAGAATGGAAATGGGAGCACATTACCATGGATTTCATGACGGCTTTACCACAGAGCCCTAGAGGCAACAACGGCATTTGGGTTATCGTCGACCGCCTCACGAAAGTTGCACACTTCCTACCTTTCCGAGTGGGACAGTCAACAGAATCACTGGCAGAGAGGTATATGCAGGAGATAGTGCGACTTCACGGAGTCCCGGTCAGCATTGTATCAGATTAAGACACCAGATTCGTTTCGCACTTCTAGAGGAGCTTACATGAGAGTTTGGGTACCCGCCTCAAATTTAGCACAGCTTATCACCCGCAGACGGATGGATAGTCCGAGCGTACGATTCAGACGCTCGATGATATGTTGAGAGCCTGCATGTTGGACTTTCAGGGTTCCTGGGAAGACCATCTGCATCTAGTCGAGTTTTCTTATAACAATAGTTATCAGGCTAGCATTCAGATGGCTTCTTTCGAAGCACTTTACGGGCGGAAGTGTCGATCCCCAGTGTGTTGGGATGATGTGGGAGAGCGAAGATTACTGGGTCTCGAGCTCATTGTTCAGACAGTCGACAAGGTCCAAATGATCAGGCAACGAATTAAGACGGCTCAGGATCGACAGAAAAGTTGGGCAGATACCAGCAGGAAAGCACTAGAGTTTGAAGTCGGGGATCACGTATTCCTGAAGATTTCCCCTACCCGTGGAGTTATCAGGTTCGGAGGTCGGGAAAAGCTCAGTCCCCGTTTCATCGGACCTTTTGAGGTACTAGAGCGAGTAGGAGAGGTGGCATATCGACTTGCCTTGCCTCCATCGCTAGCTGGTGTGCACAATACCTTCCACGTATCACAGTTGCGGCGTTATGTTCGGGATGAGAGCCACGTTCTGGACTATTCGGAGTTAGTTTTGGGTACCGATCTATCTTACGAGGAGCAGCCTACTACCATCCTCGACCGCAGAGAGAAAGTGCTGAAGAACAAGGTCATTCCGTTAGTCCGAGTGTCTTGGGGCAGTCGTTCCCCAGGAGAATCTACCTGGGAGCGGGAGGAAGATATCCGTGCACGTTTTCCACATCTCTTTATTTAGTACTTTTGTTTCATTGTATCTTTGTTAAATTTCGAGGACGAAATTTTTGTAAGGGGGGTATGATGTAAATCCCCGTTTCCTTCAATGAGAATCTTTCCGTATTTTTCCCATGTCCCCGAATGTTATCCCATTTTTCCCGTATCATTATTTTTGTATGAAGATTAGTGCGTAAGTTGTAGTATTTGTTTTTCTAAAACCAATTAACAAAATTTAAAACCAAACCATAATATATATTCCTTTTCCCCAGCCCAATCAATTTATTAAATTAAAATCTTAAATTTTCCCTAGCCTTTCTCAAAATCCAAGCCCAAACTTAAAACAATTAATTATTTTCCAAGCCCAGCCACAATTCCTCAACCCAAAGGAATTTTAAAATAAATTAAAACATAATAAACTTCCCGGCCCGGCCCATCAACCCACGCCCGCAGCACCCCAGACCCGACCCGCCATCTTTCCCTTCTGCCCCCAATGTAAACTTTTTCCGGCTCACTTTTTGCGTCGACCCACGCAGCCACGTCGCCGTGCCGTTGCCCCACGACCCGCGACCTCGACCACAACTCCCCCGAGTCCCTCAACCTCAAACCCTCGCCTCCCCTTACTCCTCACTCCCTCTCACTCTCCAAAAAACCCACTGTCTCGAGATCCCTCACCTCGCTCAACTCCTTCCGACGACGACGACGAACCTCCTGCGACCCCCTCATTCATCCTCCCTCGCTCATTCCTCTCCACCAATAGAGCCCCACACTACTCCACCATCTTTAACCGCCACCGCAGAATCCCCTGCACTCCCAACCTACTCGCACCCGACCACGGCCACCGCCTGCACCCTACGCCGACGAGCTCCCACTGCATCTGAAACACCTCGTCGACCCTCTACATCCTCAGCATCATCATCATCACTCCAAACCTGAGCCCCACCATCTCTCTCTCTCCCCCTCCAAAACCCACAGCTCTGACACACACTGTACACTTCGCCGGAGCGACACCGCCGACCATCGTCGACCCCAGCGCACTTACAGAGATCCATAGAGCACCCCCTCCGCTTTCAGTGACCACGAGTCGTTCCCCGGACAACTCCGATGACGAACCCGAAACGCGAGCCGAGGCCGTGAATCCAAACCGCGTCGTTCGTCGCGCGTTCGTGCCTTTGCCGCTGTCGTGTATCGCCAAAACGTCTCCAGGCAAGTACCCTACTTGCTACATGCTAGATAAAATCCGTTACAAACTGAAATCGTATTAATTCCAAGTTTACAATTCATGATAACTTATGTGACACGACTATTCGATGAAAGATCCCAATGAAAACCTTCATTTAATTTGACGGAACTTGATTGCATAAGTTGGCCCGTGTGATAATGAACACTGTGTAGAAATTTCACTGGAAAATATGACTGTTAATGACTAAAACGAACACCCCAAATACACCCGTAAAAACTGGGAATTTCCCGCATCTGAAAATTGTTAAAATCACCATAAATTATGTACATATTGAAATGATGCGTTCGAGGGCTCAAATCGAATCCAACTCGACGACCTGTAACCCTATGCAAGTTTTTAATGGTTTCTGTACTGAAATTATGACGATAATTGGTTCGGAGACCGGCTCTGGACTGCAGTCCAGAGTAGCTCTGGTTATTGTCTTCTGTCCCGTAATGGTTACTACCTTGTTTCCTGTAATGGTTACTACCTTGTTTCCTGAACTCGTATGTTGCGGAACCCTGCATTTTATTGAAGATCAATCTGTTAGCTAGATAACGCAAGTGATTTCACCCCATTTGGTCGTTGTTTGCTATTTAATCTTCAATTTAAAGGAACAGGACGTATAACAGTCCCAAACAGAAATAGAATTGATATACTAGTGTTGAACAGTGCATATCTTCTGACGTACAGATGCGATTGAGAATCCGTCTGTTGCGTTGAAAACCCTATTGAAAACCCTATATTTCATTCAACTGTAGCGTTGCTAAATTCTGATCCCAACTGGGTGAAATTTGTGCCGCGAAACGGACTTTTAGTTCAGAAACTGAATTTCCTGCAGCGAGCACTTAGATTGAAACGGCTGTAACTTGAATACCAGAAACCCGATTGTACTGAAACAAATTTTGATGAACTGCTGACAGAGTGCACTTGTTATCGTATTTGTATCGTTTCACTGAATTCTGAACATATGAAGTACTATAATTCTTGTAAGTTTATGACGTGTATATTGGTTCATAATATACATGACTTGTTGACGGCATAACTACACATATCTTACCCAATTGCCATATACATAGTGTTAGTGCGCGTTAATATTCAGTGGACATTGCATTATCGTGCGTGAATGATATTGATTTAGGAGTGTCAAGTACACCAATGGAAAGTGAATGATTCGTGACAGTGATAAATACAGTGAACAGTGATAAAACCGTGCTATCGGTATACTTATACACGACTAAATTATAATCATCAATAGTGTAAACCTGGGAAAAATAGGAAATTGAAGTGGAAAGAGTATCGTATTTAGCGGGACCGTATTTTAGAGGATGATCATTCGAGCAGTGATATATATATTATGTAGGATCTAGCGATCCAGCTGACAGGATTATGTCCCGGATGTGTGGGCCGTTGTCTCGGGTATGTACGAGACTCTTGTTAAACATGATCCTCCTTTCCACTATACGATTTCAAACATGACTTAGAGACCAATAGGGACACAGATCATATTTTGTATCATTTAGTGATATAGTGATTACCCGCATTTTACTTTCTTATTACCTTATTTACCTGTTTCACATCATTATTATAACAATTGCTATTACGTCGCTCTGACGACCTGAATGTGCATGCTCAGACCTCGAGGAAGGACCAGCGCAGGAATCGGATTTACCTTTCGAGCTGGCGGAGATCTAGTCTGGAGTACCTTTTCTTTCTTTTCTGCTTTCCCTAAAAGAGATTGTGTAATTGAACTTGGTTAGTAGCTCTTCTTGTTTATTTGTAATTTGTGAATAATAGAATTTGATGTAATATCTTAGTGATGTATTTACTTTACTGCTGCGCTTTGTTTACTGATTACCATGTAATGCTAGAAGCCGAAGTGTGACTACGGCAGGATGATTTCTTGACCGTAGGAGCATGACTGGCCTAGTCACCCCTCGTTTTCCGTATTTTGGAAAGCGGGACGTGACATGGTTTATATCAAAATAAAATAAAATTAAATCTATTGATATGCTCTTATGCAAACAGGCCTGAAAAAACTACTAAAGTGCCCTTAGCTAATAGTTCTGTTCCATAATCCAATAGAAATATGCACCCCATAAGATAAAAACTCCCTATGTAAGAATCAAATATCTAAATTAAAAAGAAAAAAGAAAAAAAGAAACGAAAAAGGAGAGCACCTCTAGGTCTCTACGCAACTACATGCTTAGACTAACCAAAATTCCCAGGATCGCATCTACAATGACCCCCAAAAGAAAAGGAAAATAACAAGAGCTATGCAACTTTGAGATTCTTTTCTGGATGTGATGATCCTCTTCAGGAATTGCACCAACGACCTCTCATTTTGGTCATTTTGGAGAGGAAAGCTTTACCGCAAGACTTTCAGATACATCGGAGAAAGCTGGCTGTAAAGCAAGGTGATGAGGGTTGCGGTGCCGCTGCTCACAAACAGCAAGAGCCAACCCCTGCTTCTCTTGTACATCTTCTCAGGCTCGCACGACACGATCCGATCGCATGTTAACTTGAATAGTGCAAAGCATGCAGAAAGCATACTTAGGATTAGTACGACAAGCTCTTTGTTCTCCATCGTTTCCTGATTACTTAAGATCGTCTCGGCACTTTCTCTGCAATCATAAGAGAAACTGTAAGGGCTAACAATTTCCTACTCATAGGATGTAATCAGTTTCTTTCTGCTAATTTCATGTATATTTTAACTAACTGTTTAATATTGCAGCAACAAAACAGTAGCATCTAATTATAACTTCAGGCTTTCAGCTTCAAAAGAAGAGGCATATTTCCGGTATAACTTACGACAGTTCAGATACAACTGATGCTTGCAACAAATATTACAAACATTGCCTTCAATCCATGTGTATGTGCATGTCTATATCTGGGGACAACTTAGGGCCTGTTTGGCATGATGTACCAGAACTAGACCTACTTCGGCTATTTCAAATGTTTGGTTTGATAGAATAAAGATTTGGAAGTTACTTTCAAAGGATGATGTGGATGGCATGTCTACTACCAAATTTTGCTTCCCTTCATTTTGGGTTTTGAATTAGCAAGACGCACAAGGAACAAGAAAATAGATAATTTATTGTTCCTTTTATACTTCCAAAGAGGAATAATTTGTTAATATTAGAAAGTAGTTTTTCCTTTGTTTTGTTCATGATAGAAAGAGGAATAATTTGTTAATATTAGAAAGTAGTTTTTCCTTTGTTTTGTTCATGATAGAACCGCTAAAGGCTAATTCATAATTTTCTTCATTCTTTCATAAATCCACAAGCAAACACTACAAGAAATTTTCAAATCTACCTCGGGCCTGTTTGGTTGCGAAACTAAAATATATAGATTATGAATGCATCGGTAATCCAATATTCGTTGTCTCCTTAACATTCCAAATTGTTTGTTGGGATGCAAGGATTAGAAATGAATTTGTACCTATACGCTCAATCTTTCGTTTTCTTTGTGTTTAATCGATATATGGATTTGAAATATGAAGTATAAAGAGAGATAAAAATGAAAATACTTTTTTATTTGGTTAAACGATGATGCGTCACCAAATTCTTTCAAATTCATCCCAAAAGGCTCCAACTTGAAATCCATATTTTGTACAAATTCAAAAGGTTCTAAATTCTTACAAACAAACAAGAGTTTCAAGTTTTGATTGGGTATTTTACTAGCCACAATGTTTTGTCTCCCCAAATCCATCTCAAATCCTTGAAATCCTTGCACCCAAACAACCCCTTCCATGACAAAATTTTAGAAGTCACTTCAAGAGTACTTTTTACTCTTCCAGTATTACCAGGCATCCAAACAGGACCTTAATGTAACACTATGTTCATAGATAATATTAATAATTCATAGTACAATTTAGTAGTTAAGATTCGACAGTGTGTTAATTCAAGAAAAAAAGAAACAAATTAAAATCCAAGAAAGTGTGGATGTTCCTTAAAGTGTGGATGTTCCTTAATAACAATTAATATTGTGGTCATGCTCTCATTTAGCATTCAAAATGAAATTTTCAAGCTAACCTTATATATCAGTAATGCAATGGCAAGTTGTAGATCTTATGCCAATCAACGAAAAATATAGAAATGTAAAAATAGGTCAATTTAAGCATTAATACAAGACAGCTACTTAATATATTGTTGAGATGTGAGAGACTAAAATAGTCCCATATTGGAAAAACTATGAAAGGCACATGGGTATAAAACATAAGATGGGACAAAGTACAACAAGGCTCGAGTCTTATTGATATAACCCATTTATATCAAAGCTTGTATACACACTCATAAATAAAATATATATTCATCCCCCCTTATTCTCTTGAATATATAGAAGTGGTCTAATATAAATAATAAGTCAATTTAAATAGCTTACTTTTGAGTCTTTGACTACTTGAACTATCTTTTAATCTACCGGATAGCTTCTGCTAGAATTTATGAATGATGTTGCCTAGTAAAAATGAGACAATTCCTTACTCGGTAGAGATAGGGAATGCCTAGAATCCTAAAATTTTACTATCCTTTGGTTCTACAAAATCCATTCAAAACTTTAAATATTTTGCACGGCTTCAACAGTCATCTATGATAAATTGCCATAGAATTCAAATTAATGCCTTGAAACCAAATTAGTAAATGTTTACAAGACCTAAAATGAAGTATATCGTTTCACTTCTTCGTCGGCTTTTATTTATAATACATTGTATTAAATGACACAGTGCAATTATCTAATAAAATATAGGTGATAATCTGTGTTTCCACTAACTTCCTCACAAAAGAATATAACTTAGACCTTGAATTGTTATTAAGGCCATGCAAATTAGTAATTTCCAAATCAGAATGTGTATATAATAAGTTTCATACCTGACATAGGCACTGTCTTTGACCAGAGCATCGACTTGGGTTGATACAGTTAATTTCCATTGTTCGAGATCACTGAATTCCTTCCCCTGAAAGGACACGGCATGAGAAAATATAAGTTTATATATACAAGGTGCTTATATTCGGAAGTATTTTATTCTTGCCACAAGTTGGAGCGGACCACTCAACCAAATATCATCTAAAGTCTAGACTCGACGGTAAACTAAACTACTCTTGACTATATTTGTTCTCGCTAAACTGCCTTAGAACAAACTCCCTTAAACTAACAAACCCTCTCAAACTATGGTTTTACGGTAGTTTTTATTCACTAAATTACTCTCACATGTAGCACAAAGGAGTTTACTGTAATTAAGGGGGAAAACCCTAACGTAGTTAACTGTAAAACAACTATAATTAAGGGCAGACAATTTAGCCTTATCTAAATGAAATTGGAAATAACATGAGATTTACATACCAAAACATTTTAGATTCCATGAGCTCCTTAAATTCAGATCCAATCTCCTCTAGCAGCACCGCCTTTTGAGAAATCTCCTTTTGAAGATCCCGCAGAGATCCACCATATCTTTGATCAAGTTCCTTGGTGTACTCTTCTAATTAAAACAGAGAGGCTCAGCTCAAGAGAACTCAACTATTGCATCAAAATTTTCAAAACGGTGTCACTTGGTATTCTTCCAGATAAGGGGTTACTCACTTCATTCAACTGAGTCGGCACGCTGCTCTTTGGAACATCACTTTTCACCTCGACAACATCTACTCCTAGTTGAGTTGCATCAACCCGATCAATATTTTGAACCGCGTCTGCTTTCACGCTAAAATTTGCCTCCAATTTCAACGAAACAGTTTGATCGCCCACTGGTTTTTCATCAGGTACAGCTATAAAATCCTCGAGCATTTTTTTAATCACATCAACACCATGAACCTCTATGAAACTCAATGTGGAATAGAACTCGGACCCGTAATGGCTAACTGAGTTCAATTTCATGTATCTTACCCATTTGGGCTCCACAAGATTAAACCTTTGAGTGTGCTTCACATTTTCGGCAGTAAAGTTTCCAAGGGGAATCCAAGTCTCGGTTGGGTAGTTTAAGCTGCCCTAGAGCACAAAATCCTTGAAATTCGACGAGTAATGCTCCAAATTGGCAATGTTAATAGAACCAACTAAAGTTTGTTCCGATGGCTCTATGACGACAAATTTCCCATCGGTGGAACAAGGGTTTCTAAGGTACTTATCCTCGTATCTCTCTAATATATTCCCCGCCCCTTTCGCTTCCTTATTGTGGGCCAAAACCTTTGCACCCTTCGAGGCCGAAGCATAATTATACTCCTTTTCATTAGGCTCGAGCCTGCAAGTAATTTTCCCGATCACTTCATCTGAATTGCTATTCTTCATCTGCAATGTTTTGTTCCGAATTTCGTCTAGCCTGACATATGCAGAACGAGATTAATTCTCATTCTTTGTTGCATTTTCCAGCTTCTCCAAGACAGCATATTTCTCTTGGACCAGATCCAATCCGAGACTAGAGAGCTCAGGATGTGGGTTCGTGTAAATCGAGGATGTGTTGGCGTCAATAGATGAAAGAAAAGAATCTAACAACTTCTCCTTCAAATTGAGTCCAATTACATGAGAAAAATTGCTTGAATCTACAGAAAAAGAACAAATGAATAGCTCCAAAATTAGATTTTTAACAGGACCAAAAGCTTTGATTTGGAGAAAAATTCAAACTGAAACAAGAACCCATGATTAAAAAGAAAAGTCACCTGGGTTGCTGTGGACAAAAGAGGAGCAGAGGAAGCAGACGAGGACCAAGAGGAGCAAGAGGTCGAGGAGGCCGTCGCTTGTCGCCGCTTTGTTCATGGATGTTGTTGATGATGATGCATCTCTGAGCTTCTTTCTCTTTCTCATGTCTTTGGGTTCGCACGTGGAGGAGCGAGGAGGAAGAAGAAGATCCATGGGATTTTGATTTTGTTTTGTGAGTTTTATAATCTTTTTGTCGTTGGTAGCGGGAACTGAGAAATTGTGCGCGCAAACGTAGGAGAGGGGATCGGTGATGGTTGAAGATTAGGAGATGAAAAGAGACCAATGTTTTTTGGCCGGTGCGATCCACGTGGATCCAAGAGAGTTTGCGGGAAACCCCCTCGATTTTACCGCAAAGGCTGAAAAACATTCAGAATTTGTCCCCCGCACTTCACAGTCAATTAAGTTTTCCGTCTATAACTCGGGCTATTGGACCAAAACACCCTTCCAAAAAATAAAAGGAAAATAATACATAAAAAACATTCTCTCTTTCCATCTCAAGCAATCTTATAACCGACTCTAATACCACAGCTCCGACGGCCCCGACGCTCCAATTCAGTGGCCCCACTGCCATCATTCTGACAATCTGCTACAACCACTCAAGAAGGCAAAACATAGATTTTTAAGAGTTAGGATGGTTTTCTGTTTTTGGGTTGTAAGTGAGGGTTTTCCTGTATTTAAGCTTATAAAAAATTGGACAAATGCATTTATTTTATAAATGCGGTATGCAAAATTCATATATTAATGCAGATTATTACAATGATAAATAATAAATTAAATCAATGTTTGGATGCGATGGAAAGAAGTTGAATTATATATTTACAAAAATTTGCATGCATTTATTTCATTTTTAAGCGGCCGTGTGATGGTTTATGGACTTTTAAAAAGAAATTTTATGTCTTTTTGGAAGAGAGGAAAGGAATGAGAGAATTTGAGAGATCTTTATTTGGGGGTGGGGAGAGACATTGTTTGAACATTTGAATTTTTTTTTTAAAGTTCCTTTGAATTGAATTGGAAATGCCATGCATCATGTTAATGTTTTCGTCGTAACAGCAAAGAAAAAGAAACAAATGATAGAAAGGGATCAAGAAATAGGGTTCGTAACCAGGCCTAGAATTAGACTTTACCTTTATTTTTTACTTTTGAATTTCTGGCCCAGCCCAGCCAATAAAGAGCATATACATGCATAAGAACATAGTGGTCAATATCTCTGGAAGTGCACCAAGGGGGCAATTGTCCGCTGCTAACAATTTCTTTTCGGAAGTAAGAAGTCACTGGCTCGAGCCAAAAAAAGAGCTCGAATCCATGTTAGGCATTAATGGCAGCGAAGCAAAGATTTTGGATATGAATTTATTGGAGCTCCACATATTCGTACTCGGGTCAATTAAGGCCCTGAAGCTTTTGAGAATTGAAGTGGCATAAAAGGATTATTGTAGCACGTCCTACAATAAAGACTCGTTATGGTTGTTGTTGATGAGCTGCAGAAAGCTAGCAAAGAAAGAACATATTGTAACCACAGGATGAGAAGTCAAAAAATAGAACACAAGATGTTCAAACCCTGCTTGCAGTTGGCTTTTGTCTCTTGAAATCCAATCTATCCATGATTGGGCACTATTTTTTTTAGATATTGTGTGCTTCATTAATATTTAACCCAATAACATTGGGGTTTTTTTTTGCATGGATCGTCGTTGTCTGGCAGATGGCTAGCAAAATGAAAAATAAATTGTACGACTATACAGTTACTATCTATGTTGAATCCACGGTGTCCGTGCGCTGATCCTTTTGTCAATCACAAGCTGAAGGGTGCCAAACTTTAAAAGAATAAATCTATATACCGAGAATCTCATTCGACATCTTTAGAACGGTTTTGTGAAACGATGAAGTAAACGGTAGTATATCACTCTGTATTCTATAGATTGATAAGGTACTTTTGTGATACGAGGCAAGTAATTTAGGATGGTGGGCCCACAGACAGCCAAGTGCAACCCCCCTCATATTGGGGATTGGGTCACCATCTGAACGCAGGATTATCTGACGCACCCCACAAAAACGACAACACTATCCCTGTTCGTCAAGGCACGATTTCTTAGGTCCACCTCCATCACTGCAACCTTTACTTTTCTTCGTCCCTTTGTCTCTCCTTCTCCCACCTCGCATGTGATTGATTTTTTAATTTTATTTTTGGCCACTGATGATGCTCATAATTGGGAACTCTCCAGATCATGACACGTGGCAGAGAATGTGTCCCGAGGCATACGGAAACATAGCAAGCACCACATATTGGAGGCGTCCCCCGAGCTATCGCCCCGCTGTCTAGCCCCGACCTCCGAGGATGCATTGAACATTCCTGTGTTCGCCATGTAAACGACCATTGGCTCGCCTCCGAGCCCTTCTACACTCCGAGCTTCTCGGCCTTTCGTCTCCGAGCTATCACAGAACCGAACTAGCTCGGCCTCCCGCCCTCTTTTAGGCCTCTCGCCGAGCTAGGCCTCATCGGTTCTATCGAACGACCTAGAACGCAGATCACAAGCGCCTCCGCCACGACTCCACGAATCTCGCCAGACACGAAATATCCGCCGCCCCACGATCCTGCGTTCCATGCCGTCGCATCCCCCCATTAACGAGCGTATCTCGTCTTTAATAGGGAGGCCCCGTCATTCACGCAGGCGTAACGTCAGATGCGTAACGGCCGACGTCGATCTCGCCCCAGCTAGCCCATGACGACCGCTATATAAACCCCTCTCTCAGACGATTCAGATAAGGCAATTTTACTTCAATAGGCAGAAACTCTGCTCAAATACCTCGGCTAACTTGATCGTCGGAGGGTCCACGGTGGCACAACCACCCCGGGTCTTTTTTGTAGGTAGATCGGTTTCATTCCAAATCAAGCCCACTGAGATCCACATGCTCCGGGAGGCAACTCTCAAACCCAATCTCAGTCGTTCATCAACGCTCGCGACAGATCGACGGAGGACAATATCTGAAGGAGATCCTGACCTCCATCATTTGGCGCTGTCAATGGGAACTTCGAAAATTCCACTCATCGAAAGTTGATCTTTTGATATCGAATTCATGGCGAGTGATCACCGTGGCGATCCAAGCAAAAGTCGCCGCCCTCCCCACCACGGGGGCGCGGACAGATCCTCTCCTCCCCCTAACGACGTTCACGCCGTGTCTGCACGGATCAACAGGCTCGCATCCATCGTGGATGCCCTTGTCCGTGTACAAATAGCGGGACAAGCCTCCCAGATCGCCGTTCCCCTACCTCGGGATCGCGACCTTCGCAGAGGGGGAGATGGCACTGCCCACGCTGGCACCACTGAACAGCGTCTCGCTATCTCCGGCGGCCACAGGTCTCCCGCGGCGACCAATTTAATGACCCGCTGGGCGTCTCATAGCTCTACGCCGAGGTCTCGTGAAAAAGCCCCCGCCCCGAGGCCCATCGCACTCATGTCCCTCCCGAGGAGGTGCCGGTCAGCTCGCCTGCTCCCAGGCATGGCCGGCACCTTCTCCCTCGATAGAGTCGCATGGACGGCGCTCACCGTGATAACTCACGAACAATCTCGCCAGGGGACCTGAGGAACCTCATAGAACGGAATCGGAGTCGCAGCCAGGCGCAGGACGCCAGCGGGAGGGGCCATAACTCCGAATACGCCGAATCCTCGGGGTACCACGACCGTCTCGACACCCTCGAAAAGAAAATCGATGGTATACATCGGGAGGGTCGTCCTTCAAACGAGGGAGCCAGGTATGCTGCCGACTTGCTTACGAAGCCCTTCACTGAAGAGCTGCTCGCTGTACGCGTCTCGTCCAGAAACAAGCCTCCAAAAGTGGCCCTCTTTGACGGGAAGTCCGACCCGAAAGACCATCTGAACGCGTTTACGACGGGCATGAGCTTCCAGGACAACTCTGACGCCGTCCAATGCTGAGCGTTTCCCGCCACTCTCATCCGGG
Source organism: Agapanthus africanus (assembly GCA_030015575.1). Taxonomy (NCBI): domain Eukaryota; kingdom Viridiplantae; phylum Streptophyta; class Magnoliopsida; order Asparagales; family Amaryllidaceae; genus Agapanthus; species Agapanthus africanus. Next base: position 59,383,552 of record CM057348.1, read on the forward strand.
CTGAACGAGACTAGTTCCGATGACTCACGCCACGCTCCATATCTACCTTTGATAAGCTGGCCGCCCAGTTCCTCTGGCATTTCGTCGGGAACAGACGGCAGAAGCGGACCGTCGATTACCTCTTCACTATAAAGAGCGGGGACAAGAAATCCTTTAAAGGATACGTCACTCACTTCTATAACGCTCTTCTTGAGGTTCCCGAGCACAGGGATGAGACTGTAATCGCCGCTCTCAGGTCAGGTCTTAGGCACAAGGAGTGGCTCCGCTCTCTTGCATTAGAGCAACCTAGGACCATGGCCGAGGTAAAAGCTTGGACCGAGCGAGAAATCCAGCTCGAGTCCGAAGTAAACGCCAACCTATCCGGGCCGACCAGGCCGACCTGAAGAAGAGGGGCAGAGAAGAGAAGAAGAAGGTCGACCGGCCAAAGCCATACTCCCCGAAGTTCCAGGAGTATACTCCGCTCAACATCTCTCAGACTGAGCTGTTGGAAGAGACAAAGGGCGAGCGATTCTTCAAGCTCCCTTCGGTCACCAACAGGGCGGCCAAACGGACTCGAGGCCCGTACTGCACCTTTCACAGGTCACAGGGACACTCCACCGAGAACTGTAAACAACTCCGCGACTACATCGAGGAGTTGATTCGCTCGGGGCACTTGGCAAAGTACCTGTGGGAAAAGCGACAGGCAGACCGGGAGCAAGAGAACCATCCCCCTCCTAGCGAATTGACGACCGGCCAAATCATGGTTGTATCGTCGGGGGGTGCGCCTTGAGCCGGCGAGATTCGACGCCTCCTGTCAGTCGAGGGAACTAGCAGCCAGCCCCGGAAGAAAAACAAAGCAGCCGAGCCCATCACCTTCACCGACGAAGACCTCCATGGAATATCCTTGCCTCACAACGACCCCCTCGTGATTACAGCACGGGTTCACCGCTACGAGGTTCAAAAGATACCGGTCGACTTAGGAAACTCGGCGGACATCCTCTTCTATGACCGCTTCCTGCATATGGGGCTCGGCCCGTTAGACCTGAGGCCAACCGCCCACATTTTGTCGGGGTTTACTAACCACTCCATCCCGGCAGAGGGAATGGTTACCCTCCTCCTTAACATTGGGGAGGCGGGCCGTACAAGAACCATACCAGTGGAGTTCATCATCGCTAGAATTCCCTCGTCCTATAATATCCTCCTGAGACTTCTGACGCTAAACTCCCTTAAGGCCCAAATCTTGACCTACCACCCCGAGATCAAGTTTCCACTGGATCAAGGGGGAATAGGCCAGGTCTACGGGAACCAGCAAATTGCAACGATTTTCTTCACAGCGACATCCACCCCCGAGGAACGAAGCGACGACCTTGGAAGCGCGAGCGATTTTCAGGTGTCCTTGGATACCCGTAACGAACAAAAAGAAATTCGAGGGGCCCCAGTGGAGGCGTTAACAGGGCCCCCCCTCGTCGAGGGGAACAATGAACGAACTTTCCAGATCGGGTCGCTCTTAACAGGAACCCGGCACGAAAACTTGATCCACTTTCTCCGAGGAAACTCGGACATGTTCGCTTGGGTGCCCGCCGACATTCCCGGGATCGACCCCAAGGTAATCTCGCATAAGCTCGGGGTCGACCCGATGGCCCGACCCGTCAGGCAAAAGAAACGAAACTTCGCCCCTATCAAACAAAAGGCTATCGAGGACGAGATCGATAGGTTGCTTGCAGCCAACTTCATTCGAAACGTGGCCTACTCGGAATGGCTCGTGAATGTAGTTATGGTTAAAAAAAGCAAGCGGGAATTGGCACATGTGCGTCGACTTCACAGATCTCAACAAGGCCTGCCCGAAATACAACTATCCTCTCCATCGGATAGATCAGCTCGTCGACAGCTCGGCAGGCCACGAACTGCTCAGCTTCAAGGATGTTTTTTTCGGCTACAACCAGATTCGTATGAACCCGGTAGACGAAGAGCTTACCGCATTCACAACGGACAGGGGGGTATACTGCTATAAAGTGATGCCCTTCGGCCTTAAAAACGCCGGAGCTACATACCAGCGCCTGGTCAACAAGATGTTCAAACCGCAGATCGGGAGGAACATGGAGGTTTACGTCGACGACATGCTCGTCAAGTCGACCTCATCGGACGAGCATGCCAAAGATCTTGGCGAGACTTTCGACATCCTCCGCAAGTACAAAATGAAGCTGAATCCCACCAAGTGCGCGTTCGGGATCACTAGTGGAAAATTCCTCGGGTTCATGGTTACCCACCGAGGAATCGAAGCTAACCCGGAGAAGATCAGCGCCATCCTCAACATGGCCGCGCCGAAGAGCAACGTCGAAATCATGCGACTTACGGGGAGAGTGGCCGCTTAAACTCGCTTCATGTCGAGATCCGGAGAAAAGTGCCTTCCATTCTTCAAAGGCCAGAGAAAGATCCCAAGGTTCGAATGGTCGGAAAAGTGTCAGATCGCTTTCGAGCAACTGATAGAGCACCTGGCAACTCCCCCATTGCTCACCCGACCAGTTGAAGGAGACGGGCTATCACTGTATCTAGCGGTGTCCAATCAGGCTGCGGGCTCGGTACTCGTCCGAGAAGTCGAAGGAGTCCAGAAGACGGTCTACTATGTAAGCCACGTCTTTAAGGAAGCGGAAACAAGGTACCCGGCTATAGAAAAGATTGTCTTGGCGCTTATCATGGCCTCAAGGAAACTACGGCACTATTTCCAGGCACACACCATCCTCGTCCTCACCGAGCGTCTCTTAAGGGCTATTCTCGTATCCCCCGAGTCATCTGGTCATTTGGAGAAATGGAGGTGGGAGTTATCTCAATTCGATATCAAATACCACCCGAGGCAAGCTATCAAAGCACAAGTTCTGGCAGACTTCGTTGTCGAATGTACTATCCCCAACAAGGAGGCGGTGTCGGCGCCAATCCCCGGATCTCAACCCTCGATCGAGGAGGGGCCCGACTTCGTCCCTGATTGGGTCCTTTACGTCGATGGATTCTCTACCGAGGATGGGAGCGGTGCCAGCTTCATCATTCGAGGCCCGAACGAGGCAGAGATGAAGTACTTTTTGAAGCTCGGGTTCAAAGCTTCAAACAACGCCGCGGAGTACGAGGCCCTGCTAGCTGGACTACGAATCACCTCCAGAGTGGGGCTGAAGACGATCCGAGTTCGCAGCGATTCCGCCCTAGTCGTAGGCCAAGTGACCGGCCGTTTCGAGGCCCGGGAGCCTCTAATGGTGAGATATTTAGCCGATGTAAAAAAACGGTGAAAAGACTTCGACGAAGTTCAAGTGGGGCAGATTCCTCGGCACCTGAACACCCAGGCCGACGCTCTGAGCAAGCCAGCCTCCTCCTATACGGCTAACAATAAGAGGAATATTCTCTTCGAGGTCTTGCCACGGCCCAGCGTGGAAGACAGGGAGACAACACTTCAAGTTTACGCTGCCCAGGAGGAAGGTCGGGATTGGAGAAAGCCCCTCGTAGAGTTCTTGAATGAGGGTACACTCCCAGAAGATCGGGGGGAAGCACGCAACCTTCGAGCCAAAGCTCGCCATTTCGTCTGGAGCAATGGAAACCTCTATAAGAAGTCTTTCATGCAACCTCTGCTTCGGTGCGTCGACCCCCATGAAGCCGACTACATCCTGCGTGAGATTCATGAAGGGGTTGGTGGGGCTCATCAAGGGGCCCGCACCTTAATCCAGAAAATACTGCTTCAAGGGTGCTATTGGCCAACCAGTCATCAGGACGCTCAGAAGCTCGTTAGGAGATGCAAGAGCTATCAACTTCATGGCAGCATACCCTGCCTTCCGGCTACCGAGCTAATGGCCCTGACCTTCCCATGGCCGTTTGCCCAGTGGGGAATGGACATGGTAGGCCAACTCCCAACTGGTACGGGCGGGCACAAATACATCCTCGTCGCGTTAGACTGCTTTATGAAGTGGATCGAGACCGTCCCCATCAGAAAACCGGACGCCACCACGACCATCAAATTCCTGCAGAACAACATAATATCCCGGTTCGGGATCCCGAGGTGTATCGTTACCGACCACACGACGAATTTTGAAAACAACAAAGTCAAAGGATTGTACAGCGAATACCATATATTGATGAAGTTTGCCGCGGTCACGCATCCTCAATGCAATGGGCAGGCCGAGGTCGCTAACCTAGACGTCATTCGAGGTCTTCGAATTTATCAGGAAGGAAGGCAGGGTAATTGGGTCGACGAACTACCCCGGGTTTTATGGGCCCTACGCACATCGAAGAAGACCCTCATTGGAGAGACCCTCTTCAGTCTCTGCTACGGCACCGAGGCGATGGTCCCAACGGAGATCGGACTGCCCAGTTACAGAGTCGAGCACTTTGATGATGAAGCTAATACCTTAGCGCTTCGAACTAATTTGGACATCTTGCTAAAGAAGCGGGACCGGGCACAGATCAAAGTCACCGCTTACCAGTAGCAAACTGCTCGCTATTATAACGCACGAGTCAAGTATCGTACCTTCAAGATGGGAGATCTGGTCCTAAGGAAGAACGAGTTCGTAGACCAAGGCAAGTTGCACAAGTTTTCCCCGAAGTGGGACGACCCATTCTTCGTCTCCGAGGTATTGCCCGGCGGGGCCTATCGCTTGCAAGACACGGCGGGTCATAAGTTTCCGCGACCTTACAACGCCGAGAAGTTCAAGTTGTACAAGTGAATTTAAAATTTGTATCTGTGAATATATGTTTCTTCTTTGCCAAAGCGATGTAAATTTTTCTAAGTCTTCTGAATTAGAAGAAACTTCTCCTATATGTTTCCCTCTTCCTCAGTTCAAAAGTCACGGGTTTCGTTTTATGAACATACTCAAACACATAAAAAAGATAAAAAGGAAACAATAGTACGTCGCAAAAGGAGAATTTTATTTATCATGGGTAATATGAGCTCCTCGGCCTTACACAAAAGTTAAAATTACAACAGAAGGGGTAGGGGATCGAGAAAGCACTGCTGATGGTACTCCGTGGAGATCTTCGCCAGCCGAGCCCTAGCCTCTTCAGCCCGCTCCTTCAGATGCTGCCCACGTCCCCGGGATGTCACGGAAGCACCGGAACTTCCTGTTGGGGTCAAAATTTGCACCCCGGTTGACCAAGTCAAAGTCAAGGTCAACCCCAAACCAGGTGGGCCCAAGCCCAGGTCAAGTGGGTTCATGCTCAAGTCGAGCCCCGCGATCAGCCTCCCCCATATCAAAATGAAATCATGTAATAAATAATTTTTATGTAAAATTTTATGCATGAATGGGCATAAAGCTAAATTTTTGTAAAGCCCATGGTTTATGTGCAAAAAGAAATGGCACATGAGCCATGGGATGGGCAAAATACCATTTTGTAAAGCCCAAGGGGCTATATGTAAATGTGTAAGCCTATATAAAGCAACATGATGATGAATAAAGCATACACTTTTCATTCTCTAAAAACTCTAGGGTTTTTTGTGTCTCCTTCTCCCCCTCAAGGTTCTAAACCTTCTTTTTTTGAATTAAATCAAGAGTTTTACTCTTCCTTTTCTAAAACTAAATAGTTTTCACCACAAAATCCACAAAAAGGAGCTCAGATCTTCCATTAGATCTCAAAAAGGGAAGATTTTTAAATCTCACCCCCTCTTGTTCTCCAAGATCCGGCCGACAGAAGAGGAGGAAGGAGACACATCTCCAAAATTCCCACTTTGGGGTAGATCCAGGGATCAAGGGAGAAGCCCCTTTCATCAGCTCCAAAAATATCTTAGGAGTTCAACTCCATAAGTCAAATCGGGAGCACAGCTCCAAGTGCAGGGACCAAGTCCCTTTCCTGCAGACGCCCAGCGCCCGCGTGCCAAGCACGTGGGGCGCCAGCGCCCAGCGCCCGCGTGACATGCACGTGGGGCGCCCGCCCCCAGCGCCCGTGTGCCATGCACGTGGGGCGCCCGCGCCTGCGTGCCAAGCACGTGGGGCGCCAGCGCCAGCATGCCATGCACTTGGGGCGCCCACGTCCCAAGCACGTGAGGCGCCAGCACCCAGCGCCAGCGTGCTACGCACATGAGACGCTGGCCCTATGCGTCCTTTGGACGCTTTTCCCTTTATTTATATATATATATATATATATATATATATATATATATATATATATATATATATATATATATATATATATATGCACACACACTTCACGATACTGTCCCTGTTAGAAAAAAATTCTAACGGGGCGCTGTCCCGCACCCCGCAAGGAGGCTGCTCGCCCTCTTGACCCCCAGCCCGCTATCCGGGTAGCGGGACCCCCGTAAAAACTCTGCGGAGCCCCCGATATATCCAAAACCCCTTCAAAACACAACACTGCACATTGAGTTCGCATGACCTGTTTGACCCGTCAATCGGAGGTTCTCTCGCTCCAAAGGCGATGGGTAATTAACGACAGCTTAGTTTGCGGTTGCCGGAAATTCGGATCCCCATAATCAATAAACCCCAGCCTACCATAGGCAGGGGAAATCTGTAATGCGCCTGACAAGCGCGCGCGTATTCCCATCTCAATGGGGTGACGAAAAACACCCTATAGATTCTGGCACGCCCGGTGGGACCTATCATTCCTCCCATATTTCGGGTTAAACATTCATGCGAACTCAATCAATATACATATCTATATTTATACTAAAATAATGCTCTTTCATGCAGTTTTCCAAGCAATCAATTTTCAACAATGTCTCCAAAGAAGAACTTAGCTCCCATCTCCTACACGATGAAGATGGACGCCAGGACGGTCCTCCCGGCCAGTCTCGGGCGACATTAGGAGGAGCCGCCACTACCATTTGGCTCTATTATGTTCGTGTCAGCTAATGCCGTCCCAGCTCCTCAAGCTCCGGTAACAGACAAACCGGTTTCAAAAGGGAAAAGGCCGAATGTTATAGTCGCGAGGGCACCTCAGCCCAAGCACAAATCCATTTCCGAACGACTCTCCATCGCTCCAGCTGGGGGTAAGTCCATCAATGTCAACGAAGCAACGGGGCATCTCGGGCAAGCTCCAGCGGTACCCTCAACAACTGCTCGATCGGGTATCTTCTTTAAGCTCCCTATCAATCGACTCACGGTGGCTTCCCAAAAAACGGATGCCCGCCAAGCCCTCAAAATTGAGAAGCTAAGACAGAAAAGGCTCAGATACAGAGCCAACAAAAAGGTCAGGGCTCACGCTAGGCTGAGCTTCATGTAACAACTCTATTTTTAATGTACAAAGAATTGATTTAAATTCAATGTATACTTAGAGTATTTATTACAGCTGATATCTCTTTAAGTATTTATTTCACTCCATAATTACAAGAAGGAGCTTGTAGCTCATTGGTAATACCTTGCACTGCTGAACCAAGCCACCAGAGTTCAAATCCCATGCCCCACATTATTTTTTATATTATTTTGTTTTAATTTTTTTGGAAAGTCAACAGTCAAACAGCCATAACTCACAAAATTTTTACTGAACATAAAAAACTAAATGCACCAAAATTCCCCCCATGAGTTTCCCTACCCAGAGGTACCCCGACTCGGCCGACTTGGCCGGCGGACCGGCCCACTCGGCCGGCGCCGCCGGACGGACTCGGCCGGACGGCCGAGTCGTCAACACGGAATTTCTCCGTGTTGACCTGGCCATCCCCCCTGCATACTTTATTTTCTTTGATCGGTTACCAGATTCTCAATAAATCACTTTTATTCCAAAATTTAATGATTTTTAATGTTTTTTAAATATTTTTTTTATATATTTTTTTAATTAAAACCCTAACCCTAGCCTAGCCCTATATAAACACCCCTACCCTCTACCCTTTCACCCTACATTCCTAAGTCCACTCTCTAAAAATTTCAAGAGAACTCGGTACGTTAGAAAAAGAGCGAAAGGCGAAGCGCTGCCGAAATCGACGACGAATTCCGGCGATCGTACTAGGACCCTTCACGACGTTTCGACGCACCAACAACCCACTACCTTCCTAGCACTCTCTAGCTCGTCCAATACCGTAAGTCCCACTCTTTCTATCTTTCTTTTCTTTTAAGGAAAATACGACTTTTTAAAACCCGACGGAAATCAGAACAAACCGATTTCCGATTCGGTTTTCTATCAAAACTCACTTGTCACAGATTCCATAATGCTTAAACATATTCATGTTGACTACTAATCACTTAAAAATCAATTTGGACAAGTTTTCACACATGAAATGATAACTTTTGCAAAATACCGTATTTTCGCACTTAAATACCACCATGTTTAGTTTATCATATTTAACCCCCTAAACTTCACTATACCTTAAAATAGATCACGAGGTAATGACCTACCTCTACACACAGGCAAATACAACCCTAATTGATATCATCAAAACTTAGAATACGGAAATACAAGACTTTACATTAAAATACCATTTTCTTTATAAACCTTTCTGAAAGTTCTAAGTTGTATACAATTTTAAAACAAAATCTTTTAAAAGGAAAATACGATATGCCATGGACATCGATCGTTTATCTAAACCTGACTTTGTGGTGTCTAGGCAAGTGTGTCTAAGGCAAGTGGTTACTTAATTAGGGTCACTACTTGTAGTTGAGAGCCTCTCACTTACCTGGCGCTTACCTGGCCGCAATTGGCGGTGAAGAGGCGATTTGAGGCTTCTAATGACTTGTCGTTTAGACCTTTAGAAATAGGCTAGTTGGCTTAGGAAACCCTAGAAACTAAAATACGGAAATTTACATACTTTTACAAATAAATACCTTATCTTTATAAAACCGTTTTCTAAATGATTAGTATTTATTAAATATTTGCAAAGCGCCACTACAACCCACCTTTGGGGAACTCGTTAGGGATAGTACGGTTTATCGTGCACCCTCGAGCTTAGTAGTGCGAGATTCAGACTCCGCAAGGAGCATTCGGTCTCGAAAGATTTAAAATACGACATTTAAGAAAAATGAGATTTTTGGAAAATAAAATATTTATATAAAATTATTCTTGTATAAACATATGTATATTTATCATTTAAACACCAATTTTATTATAAGATAAAGTTTCCACCTTTTTCTAAAAATTACAAGAGTAAAAGTTACATTAAAATACCATGAATTTCAATATTACAAATTAATACCTTTATTTATGTAATTAGGATATTTTCACTAGAAATATCACAAAATAAAATCACACTCATTATAATAATAAGGACGAATAATAAATACTTGAGGTGTATCTTGAAAACTATACAAAAGTATTTTTACATAAAACCCCCTTAAGTTTTATAAATTACAATAAAGACCCTAACAATTATAGAACTTCAAATTACATTTCTTTTAGTCTGACTCGGGTTTGAGTCTGATTATTTCTGACTTGAATATGATTCAAGTCAATCTATATTCTTTAATAAACACATGAATCCCAGAATCCAGTTAACAATCTATATAACTTGACTGAATCAAATCATGGATATACATCCATTATCCTGTTATTCCATTTACCTGATAATGCAGTTACAATATGTTTACTGATATCATGGTTTTGGTCAGTCATCCAACTTATACAATACGATACAACAATACTATCAAAACACTACGGGGTTTAAGGGGTAGATTGGTACGGAAGGTGTTAAAGGTGGCACGATGTGGTCAGATTAAGACACCTAACCATATTCCGTTGCTGTTGTACCGTGGCTTAACGGTTTCTTGTACTTTCCGTTTGCCCTGGTCTCTAGTATATAGAGACCCCTCTCATATACACCGGTATCTTTCTGTACCAAGCTACAAACAACAGCGTTAACACAATATTCCATAATTTTCTACAACATAATACTTTAGAAAATACTCTTATTCTGTCTTTCTAATTCTTCCTTATTCTTTGGGACTTACCGAGCGACTTTTTCGCTGACGACATTCTATTTCTTTCTTCTTTGAATGTCGTCAGGTGCTTTGGACCCAGCTGAGATTGAGCCCCCCGGTGAAGACTTGGAGCAGTTTCACGAAGACCCCGAGCTCTAGATATTGTACCTTGTTCTATTCAGTATTTTCATTTACTGTTATGCCACTGTTTAGACATCGCTTTTCATTTCAATTGTATTTACTTTTCATGCATTGTACAAAAAAATGTTATTAATAAAGTTGCTGTTATTTCTATATCTCTTGTCTCTTATGATTTACTTTATATTGCTTAGATACGCTTAGTGTATGTATTTCTAAGTATATACATAGCGGACCTCGTCACGTCCATTTCGTCGTACACCGGGAAGCGGGGCGTGACAGGTTTTGTTGGTGGCCCATGCAGGTCAGAGCTGTATGAATCCCTGTCATGCAGTCTGGTCTGCATGAACAACCTAAGCAATATAACACAAGAACCAGCAACTAAAACATTCTTTACAATTCATGTTCCTTGAATCTTGCAAATTTCTATTCCTTGAATCTTATCATTTCATGTATTTGAATCTGTCCTAACCCAAATTTTTCTTCAAGGTTATGGATTCCCCGAACAACACCAGCACCAACGTCAACAACACCCCTCCGGCACTACCTCTTGCACCAGCTGTTCCTGCTCCACCCACCGAGCAAACAAAGTTATTTGAGGCGATCCGCAGTCTTCTCGAAGGACAGCAACAACTTCTGAACCATCCCGAGACTGACGCACCGGGAGTAAAGCAATTCAGGGCTTTACATCCCAAGCAGTTCTCTGGTAAAGGAAGCCCTCTTGAAGCGGAAGAATGGGCACAAAGTATCGAAGACGATCTGGTAGCAGCTCAAGTGCCAGACAACGCTTGGGTCCGTGTAGCAAAACTACAGCTCACGGATAATGCTCGCAACTGGTGGAAGGCGGAAGAAAGCCGTCTGGTACAGCCGATTGAATGGAAGACCTTTCGCGAGAAGTTCGACGCGAAATACTTCCCTGTGACTGCCAGGTTTGCAATGGAGCAGCAGTTTATTCATCTACAACAGGGTTCAATGTGGGATAAATCAGTAAATGAATACGATGCTGAATTCACCATGTTAAGCCGGTAAGATATGTCACAATAGTTCAATTTTTAAAAATCACATACTACACAGCTAACACAATCTTTAAACAGATTCGCGGCACACTTGATACCGACGGACGATATCAGAGCCCGTCGCTTTCAACAAGGACTGGACACAGAGATTCAGGCTGCTCTAGCCACGGGAAAATTTTTGACTCATGAGGATGCTCTAGAAGCTGCCCGCAGCTATGAGGCAGTGATAAAAGCAAGGGGAAGATCTCAGTCTGCAGGAGTCAAGCGCCCTGCCAACCAGGTGGAAGGTGGAGCCTCGTCCAGGCCACCTTTCATGCCAAGGCGACCCAGAGTACCAACCCATCGTCCTAGTTCAGCCTTTTGCATCTACTGCAAGAGAGCTGGACATATGATGAAGGACTGCCGTCGAGCCAACCGCCTTTGCTTAGTCTGCGGCTCAGCTACTCACGATATTGGGTCTTGTCCCCAAAGACAAAACCCAGTTGCTGCACCCAGGCCAGCAATTACCTATCCGCAGCGACCAGCTCTTCAGGCACCTGCTCCCAGACCTGCACTACCTGCACCACCCAGAGGACCACAAGCTGCACCACCTCCTCGTCATTTCCATCAAGCTCAAAGGAACGTTCCAAGGAATGCTCCTCAGGCCAGGAGGAATGTACCAAGGTGCCAGGCTTTCACGATGTCCGTGGAAGAAGCAGAGGCCACTGGCCAAGTCATCACTGGTAAACTTTTCTTTTCAAACTTTGCTTTTCTATCCGCTACTTAGTCACATATTTCCTATACCTAAAACAAATCCTACATACCTTAGGTACAATCTTAGTATCCTCAATTCCTGCACTTGCCCTTTTTGATACTGGAGCATCACATTGCTTTATGTCGCAACGGTTTGTCCGAACCCATGCGATACCAGTTTCACCGCTTGTATCCAGCTAGAATGTCAGTTCCGGAAATGGCGTTCTAAAGGCAACTATGGGATACAGTTTGTGTCCAGTCGTCGTCTGCAGTCGAGAGTTTTATGCTGACTTCAAGGTGCTGGACATACCGAACTTCGATGTGGTTCTAGGAATGGATTGGCTTGGAACTTTTTATGCTACCATCGACTGTCGTAAAAGGAGGGTAGTATTCGAGATCCCAGACCATCCGGTATTCTATTTTAAAAGCGGAGACCGTACACTGGAGCCAAGTACCTACAAAGCGAAGCCAAGAGAAGCAGTAGTTGCAGCAGCTCAAGCAGAGGAAGAATCAAGACCAGATGTGGTTCGAGAATTCGACGATGTATTTCCTGACGATATATCAAGTTTGCCTCCCGATCGAGCTCTTGAATTCAGTATTGATTTAGTACCAGGAGCACAACCGGTGATCAAAGCACCCTATTGTTTAAGTCCGGAAGGTTTGAAGGAATTCCGAACACAGTTGGACGAATTACTGGCGAAAGGATGGATTTGTCCTAGCACTTCAAGTTGGGGATCACCTGTACTACTTGTGAAGAAGAAGGAAGGTTCATACAGAATGTGCATCGATTACAGAGCCTTGAACGAAGTCACTATAAAGAACAAGTATCCACTCCCGCGCATCGACGATTTATTCGATCAGCTAAGTGGATCTTGTGTTTTCTCTAAACTAGATCTTCGTTCAGGTTATCATCAAGTGAAGGTCAAGGAAGCTGATATTCACAAAACAGCTTTCAGAACTCGCTATGGACATTACGAATTTCTAGTGATGCCATTTGGAGTGACCAACGCACCCGCAATCTTCATGAACCTTATGAATCAAGTTTTCCGGGAGTACTTAGATAGGTTTGTTGTCATTTTCATCGACGACATCCTGGTGTATTCTAAGAGTCGGAAAGAGCATGCAGAACATCTACGAATTGTCCTGGAAACTCTTCGACAACATCAGCTTTATGCCAAGTACAGCAAGTGCGAGTTTTGGCTAAATCAAGTTGGTTTTCTTGGACATATCGTATCAGGAGAAGGAATCTCTGTGGATCCAGCGAAAGTTTCGGCAGTTAGCGAATGGCCTACACCAAAGTCAGTGAAAGATATTCGAAGTTTCTTGGGTTTAGCTGGATATTACAGAAGGTTTATTGAAGGCTTTTCGAAGATAGCAACGCCCCTGACCAAGCTCACACGTAAAGATGAAGAATTTGTGTGGTCAGAAGCATGCGAACAAGCTTTCGTAGAACTCAAGTCAAGGTTGACATCAGCACCTATTCTCGTCATACCGGATCAATCTGGAGGATTCGAAGTGCATTGCGATGCATCCGGTAAGGGATTAGGATGTGTTCTACATCAGCACGGTAAGGTTATGGCTTATGCTTCAAGACAGCTGAAAATTCATGAGCGCAATTATCCGACGCATGATTTGGAGTTGGCAGCCGTCATCTTTGCTCTCAAGATTTGGCGTCATTACCTACTTGGTGAACGAGTGAACATCCACACAGATCATAAGAGCTTAAAGTATGTGTTTACTCAGAAGGAGTTGAATATGCGGCAGAGAAGATGGTTAGAACTCATGGCGGACTTTGACATCAACTTGCAATATCACCCAGGGAAGGTGAATGTAGTACCTGATACTCTTAGTCGCCAACCATTAGCAATGAATCTCACCGCTCAGTGGAAGCTTCGACAAGACTTGCATCAGATGGAGATTGAAGTAGTCATGCTAGGTAATGCTTCAAGTTTGATGAATTTACAAGTTCAATCAACCATTGTCAATCAGATCAAAGCAGCTCAAGCCAACGATGCTAAGTTGCAAAAGATCAGAGAACAAGTGGAGAATGGACTCAGAACAGATTTCATCATCCATGAAGACGGATCTTTGAGATACGGCAGCAGATTGTGTGTACCAAAAGGTCCTGTTCGGGAAGAGTTAATGAAAGAAGTTCACAGCTCTCCCTATTCAGTACATTCTGGAGGTACCAAAATGTACAATGATCTACGTCAGAATTATTGGTGGCATGGAATGAAGCGTGAAGTAGCCACAAGTGTCGCAAAATGCTTGGTGTGTCAGCAAGTAAAGGCTGAACATCACAGGACTGCCGGATTACTTCAACCGTTACCAATCCCAGAATGGAAGTGGCAACACATCACGATGGACTTTGTGACTGCTCTTCCTCTCAGCACAAAGGGTAACGATGCCATATGGGTCATTGTGGATCGACTCACAAAGTCGGCTCACTTCATCCCATTTCGAGTTGGCCAATCAACTGAGACACTAGCGAAGAAGTACATGGAGGAAATTGTGAGACTTCATGGAGTACCGGTCTGCATTGTCTCCGATCGTGACACCAGGTTCCGATCGCAAATTTGGCAAAGTCTGCAAGCATGCTTGGGAACAAGTCTGAACTTCAGCACGGCTTATCATCCACAAACAGATGGTCAGTCGGAACGAACTATCCAGATCTTGGAAGATATGCTCAGAGCATGTATACTAGACTTTAAAGGATCGTGGGAAGATCACCTACATCTTGTGGAGTTTTCGTACAACAACAGCTACCAAGCAAGTATAGGAATGACACCTTTTGCAGTATTGTATGGAAGGAAGTGTCGATCGCCATTAAGTTGGGACGACATCAGAGATAGGGAACTTCTTGGACCGGAGATGATAGTAGCAACTGTTTATGTAGTTCGTACTATCAGGGAAAGGATGCGCATAGCCCAAGATCGACAGAAACACTGGGCTGATGCAAAGAGACGACACTTGGAGTTCCAGCCAGGAGATCATGTATTCCTGAAAATATCTCCAAACCGTGGAGTGATCCGATTTGGAAGACGGGGTAAGTTGAGTCCGAGATACATTGGACCGTTCGACATACTCGAACGAATCGGTGAAGTGGCATACCGTTTAGCGCTTCCACCCTCATTGGAAGGAGTGCATAATGTGTTCCACATATCCCAACTCAGAAAGTATGTGAGTGACCCCAGCCATGTTCTCGATCATTCCGAGCTCACTTTACAGCCCGACTTGTCTTGTGAGCAACAGCCTGTGGAGATCCTGGACAGGAAATTGAAGACACTTCGGAACAAGGAAGCTAACTTGGTTCGAGTGATATGGAGGAAAGACACTCCAGGAGAGTCCACTTGGGAAAGGGAGGATGAAATGCGTACTAGATATCCACACCTCTTTGTAAACTAGTCCTCAAATAAAAGTTGTAAATTTCGAGAACGAAATTTTTGTAAGAAGGGTAGACTGTAACAACTCTATTTTTAATGTACAAAGAATTGATTTAAATTCAATGTATACTTGGAGTATTTATTACAGCTGATATCTCTTTAAGTATTTATTTTACTCCATAATTACAAGAAGGAGCTTGTAGCTCATTGGTAATACCTTGCACTGCTGAACCAAGCCACCAGAGTTCAAATCCCATGCCCCACATTATTTTTTATATTATTTTGTTTTAATTTTTTTGGAAAGTCAACAGTCAAACAGCCATAACTCACAAAATTTTTACTGAACATAAAAAACTAAATACACCAAAATTCCCCCCATGAGTTTCCTCACCCAGAGGTACCCCGGCCGGACGGCCGAGTCGTCAACACGGAATTTCTCCGTGTTGACCTGGTCATCCCCCCTGCATACTTTATTTTCTTTGATCGGTTACCAGATTCTTAATAAATCATTTTTATTCCAAAATTTAATGATTTTTAATGTTTTTTTAATATTTTTTTTAATTAAAACCCTAACCCTAGCCTAGCCCTATATAAACACCCCTACCCTCTACCCTTTCACCCTACATTCCTAAGTCCACTCTCTAAAAATTTCAAGAGAACTCGGTACGTTAGAAAAAGAGCGAAAGGCGAAGCGCTGCCGAAATCGACGACGAATTCCGGCGATCGTACTAGGACCCTTCACGACGTTTCGATGCACCGACAACCCACTACCTTCCTAGCACTCTCTAGCTCGTCCAATACCGTAAGTCCCATTCTTTCTATCTTTCTTTTCTTTTAAGGAAAATACGACTTTTTAAAACCCGACGGAAATCGAAACAAACCGATTTTCGATTCGGTTTTCTATCAAAACTCACTTGTCACAAATTCCATAATGCTTAAACATATTCATGTTGACTACTAATCACTTAAAAATCAATTTGGACAAGTTTTCACACATGAAATGATAACTTTTGCAAAATACCGTATTTTCGCACTTAAATACCACCATGTTTAGTTTATCATATTTAACCCCTAAACTTCACTATACCTTAAAATAGATCACGATGTAATGACCTACCTCCACACACACGCAAATACAACCCTAATTGATATCATCAAAACTTAGAATACGGAAATACAAGACTTTACATTAAAATACCATTTTCTTTATAAACATTTTCTGAAAGTTCTAAGTTGTATACAATTTTAAAACAAAATCTTTTAAAAGGAAAATACGATATGCCATGGACATCGATCGTTTATCTAAACCTGATTTTGTGGTGTCTAAGCAAGCGTGTCTAAGGCAAGTGGTTACTTAATTAGGGCCACTACTTATAGTGGAGAGCCTCCCACTTATCTGGCACTTACCTGGCCGCAATTGGCGGTGAAGAGGCGATTTGAGGCTTCTAATGACTTGTCGTTTAGACCTTTAGAAATATGCTAGTTGGTTTAGGAAACCCTAGAAACTAAAATACGGAAATTTACATCTTTTTACAAATAAATACCTTGTCTTTATAAAACCGTTTTCTAAATGATTAGTATTTATTAAATGTTTGCAAAGCGCCACTACAACCCACCTTTGGGGAACTCGTTAGGGATAGTACGGTTTATCGTGCACCCTCGAGCTTAGTAGTGCGAGATTCAGACCTCCGCAAGGAGCATTCGGTCTCGAAAGATTTAAAATACGATATTTAAGAAAAATGAGATTTTTGGAAAATAAAATATTTATATAAAATTATTCTTGTATAAACATATGTATATTTATCATTTAAACACCTATTTTATTATAAGATAAAAGTTTCCACCGTTTTCTAAAAATTACAAGAGTAAAAGTTACATTAAAATACCATGAATTTCAATATTACAAATTAATACCTTTATTTATGTAATTAGGATATTTTCACTAGAAATATCACAAAATAAAATCACACTCATTATAATAATAAAGACGAATAATAAATACTTGAGGTGTATCTTGAAAACTATACAAAAGTATTTTTACATAAAACCCCCTCAAGTTTTATAAATTACAATAAAGACCCTAACAATTATAGAACTTCAAATTACATTTCTTTTAGTCTGACTCGGGTTTGAGTCTGATTATTTCTGACTTGAATATGATTCAAGTCAATCTATATTCTTTAATAAACACATGAATCCCAGAATCCAGTTAACAATCTATATAACTTGACTGAATCAAACCATGGATATACATCCATTATCCTGTTATTCCATTTACCTGATAATGCAGTTACAATATGTTTACTGATATCATGGTTTTGGTCAGTCATCCAACTTATACAATACAATACAATAATACTATCAAAACACTACGGGGTTTAAAGGGTAGATTGGTACGGAAGGTGTTAAAGGTGGCACGAGGTGGTCAGATTAAGACACCTAACCATATTCCGTTGCTGTTGTACCGTGGCTTAACGGTTCCTTGTACTTTCCGTTTGCCCTGGTCTCTAACATATAGAGACCCCTCTCGTATACACTGGCATCCTTCTGTACCAAGCTACAAACAACAGTGTTAACACAATATTCCATAATTTTCTACAACATAATACTTTAGAAAATACTCTTATTCTGTCTTTCTAATTCTTCCTTATTCTTTGGGACTTACCGAGCGACCTGTTCGCTGACGACATTCTATTTCTTTCTTCTTTGAATGTCGTCAGGAGTTTTGGACCCAGCTGAGATTGAGCCCCCCGGTGAAGACTTGGAGCAGTTTCACGAAGACCCCGAACTCTAGATATTATACCTTGTTCTATTCAGTATTTTCATTTACTGTTATGCCACTGTTTAGGCATCGCTTTTCATTTCAATTGTATTTACTTTTAATGCATTGTACAAAAGAATGTTATTAATAAAGTTGCTGTTATTTCTATATCTCTTGTCTCTTGTGATTTACTTTATATTGCTTAGATACGCTTAGCGTATGTACTTCTAAGTATATACGTAGCGGACCTCGTCGCGTCCACTTCGCCGTACACCGGGAAGCGGGGCGTGATACTTCATGAGGCTCCAAGAATGGGGTTATCCCGCCAAAGATAAAGAGACGGCTGGATATGTGGTCTACACTGTCTACATGGTCGGACATGAAGAAACGAACCCTCCTATGCTTCACAGCCATGGTGATGATATGGTGGACGCTACCTAACTTCGACTCGGTCTAAATGATGAAAAGCTCGCTCAGGCCGATAAGCCAAAAGAGCTCGAGGTTCCTGCGGAATTGAGCTCAGGCAATAAGGATGACCCGGTTGTCATAATCGGAACTACAGAACAAGCATTATTCCGATGGTTTCAGAGGCAGCTTCAGGACAGGGATGAGAAGTTAGCCAAGGTACAGTCTAAGGTCGACGAATTGGCAAACGTTGCAGCAGATCTCGCGACCCAAGTCGCCCGATTGCAATTATAGCAGAATCAAATTTTGGTTCATGAGCCAGGGATTGATACCCGGAGGCAGCCAACTGATACCCCCTTCAGCTTAAGAGCGGAGCGCCTTCGCAAAAAACGGCCGCCATCAGCCTCCTGTCCCTCCGATACATACACCGAAGGGGAATCGCCTCTGAAAGAGAAACTGGATAAGGTCTATTCCTTCAAAAGGGACAAAGTCCACAAAATATTTAAGGACGCCCTATGAAACGGTCTACAACTGCCAGAATCAAAGAGACCGCAAGAAGCGAATATGACCGACGACCCAAAATATTGCCCCTATCACAGGGTGATAAGTCATGCCATTGAGGACTGCTTCGTCTTTAAAAATTGGGTTGAAAAGCAATACAAGACGGGAGAGATAAAACTGTCTAAAGGCGTGTTGGAAAACAGTCAAGCTACGACCGCCGATTTCATACAAATGGAGACCGGAGCCCTTCGGGAACCTGATTCTCTCAGACATGTGCCATTATCTGAAAAGGGCGAACCAAAAACTGATCGGCCTCAAGGACCAGCATCAGTAAAGGCGCCTACACCATCGGAGAGAAAGAAGAAGGTATACTCCTTCAGGAGGGATGAAGTCCGCAAAATATTCACGAACGTCTTGAACAACGGTCTGCAACTATCTGTTCCGAAGAGGCCACATGAAATGAATATGACCGGCAATCCCATATACTGCCCATATCATAGAATGGTGAGTCATACCATCGAAGACTGCTATATTTTCAAACATTGTGTGGAGAACCAATACAAACTTGGAAAAGCCCCACAGTTTTCAGATGTACCGACAAGCCACAGAGCTACGGTCATCAACACAACTCCGCCAAGATCAAAGTTCAAGGAGCTGGGATAAGCAAGCTGACAACCACGTCGTTAAACTGGAAACGATAGACCTCTAAGTCTTTAAACTGGGAACCGCTGACCACCATGTCATTAAACTGGGAATAATCGACCTCTAAGTCGTTAAACTGAGAATGTAAATAAAAAAGTGCGTAAATGAAAACAAAAAAAAAACCGAAATGATTGGGCAACTCGCAATAAAAATCAGCGAGTAAAAATAAACACGAAAAATAAAGCCGAAATGATGGGGCAACCGCGAATAAATAAAGTTGAAATGATCGCGATAAGAAAAGTTGAAATGATAGAGCAATCGCGGTAAAAAAAATGCGGCGAATGATGAGTCGCTCCTGATACCATATTCCAGTGCAGCGATGCAGACGCCAACCAAAATTCAAATTCTCAACGGTGAATGATGAGTCGCTCCTGGTACCATATTCCAGTGCAGCGATGCAGACGCCAACCAAAATCCAATTTCCTAAAATTCTTCCGACCCTACGGTCTGGATCATATATCCTGCAAAATCGTATACAATCCACGGGCGTAAAACGATCCCAATCTCTCCCAAGTCCTACCGGCGAGTCCACATTCAAAGTCCCGCCAGCGAAAAAAGGGGGGTATGTCCACAAGCAAAATGGGCACGGATGAAAACCCGAAAGGGCTCCGTGAGTAAAAACAGCAGGACTGCCGGCGAGTTTGTAAAAATCCGAAAGGGCGCAAACTCGTGAAAAAGAGATGAAATACACTCGTAAAGTCCACTCGACTTTGTGAGGAGAAAATTCCTGCATGAGATCTTTACGACTCACAAAGGAAAAACACGCTTAGGAGTCCCCACGACTCTTAAGGAGAAAATACACCTACGAGATCCTTACGACCCGTAGGGAGAAAATGCTTTGTGAAACCCTTACGACTCACAAAATTGAAAAGTCTTAGGTGATAGGGACCTAAAACCTGTCTCCTAAGCCATTGCTTCCTGATAAGCAAACGCAAATGATGATTCGCTCTTGGTACCATATTCCAGTGTAGCGATGCTGATGCCAAACAAAAACCTAAATCTCCAAATCCACTCATGGCAACTGATGATTCGCTTCTGGTACCATATTCCAGTGTAGCGATGCCGATGTCAACCCAAATCAAATCAAATCAACAATCTCCGTATCGGAATCATGCTTTGTCTCAGAGTGTACCCCGTGTCGAAATCATGTTTCGCCTCGGAGTATATGCCTTCCCTGTCGGAATTATGTTTCGGCTCGGAATCAACCAGCGACCTCCTCGTCGGAATTAAGCTCCGCCTCGGAATCAAGTCGACCAACAAGCTCTGCGCCGGAATCATGCTTCGTCTCAGAATGTACCCCGTGTCGAAATCATGCTTCGCCTCGGCATATCTGCCTTCTCTGTCAAAATTATGGTTCGTCTCAGAATCAAGTCAACTGTAATAACCGAGTCCAGTTCTACAAATTTCAGTTACCGTATGTGTAGAGTATGGTATTTATTTCATTTATCTTGCTGGACTGTTGCCAGTTATAGTTTGCACCGACATGTCATATTCTGCATATAACAATTTAAGTCATCTAAAATTAAATTAAAATACTTATCATGGCCTGCTCGACACCCTAACCCTGTGGTAGCGTCCTTGCATCGTGTTCTCTTCCCGTTCAGTGAAACAGACGTATTTGAACGGCTACGCGCACGTACGTGCGTCCGTTCTTGGGGATATGCTTTTTTTAATTATAAAATACTTCATTTTAATTTTTGGAAACTGCCAATAAATTTCATTTTTCGAATTCAAGTTTTTAGACCCGACCCGGGCGCAATTCTGAAATATTTTTGTATCCCGCCAAATCCTTTTTAAATTTATTATATCAGTTAAACAATATTTTCTACAGCTTAGCAAATTTTTTCCACAACGAATTATTCCAGCAAATATTTGTTCACAACCTTCTTTCATTACAAATCTCCCAACCAATCAAATTTTCGCTCTGTGCGCTGCTGGGCCCCACACGTTTCTTTCCTCCACTAAATCTTTCTCATTCTCTTCTTTTTTTTGGCCACGAGCCAATCGCAGCCCTCATTTCCTTCACCGGGCCCACATTCTCTCTCCCTATATCCTTTCTCCTTCTCTCTCTTCTCTCTCTCTCTCACGGGCGCTAAAGGCCAATTTTCTTTCTCCTCTCATTTTCTCTCTCCTCTCGATCTCTCTCTCCCTTTCTATCTCTCTCCTCTTCTCTCTCCTCTCGATCTCTTTCTCTCTCCCTCCCTGCGTCTCCTCTCTCTCTCCCTTCTCTCTTCTTCTTTTAAATTTCTTTCCTTCTCTTCTCAAAAATAAACAGAACCCATCCCTGAAACCCTAGCCGTCTTGTCTCCCCTCGCCGTTGTCCTAGCGCCGACGCCATCGTCGCAGACCTCGTCACCTCCACCTCCTCTTCTTCCTCCTTCCCTCTCTCCCGAGCACCCGCACCTGCAGCCGCGCCCCTGCACTCCTGCACGCTGCTGCACCGCCGGAGGATTGCCGCCGGTGACTCGTCCCCGTGCCCTTAGCCTTGTGCACACCCGAGTAAGCGCCTTCTCCATCTCATCATTCTCTTCTTCTTCTTTCTCTTTTTCTGCAACTAAAAAGCCTTGTTGTTCATAGTTGGGTTTTCTGTAGATCGTCGGAGCACGTCGTTCTCGCCGCGGTCGATCTCGCCGCCACCCCAGCACTTCCTCGGCAAACCCTGTATGCGTTGGTACCTCTTTCCTCCTCTGTTCTTTCCTAGTTATCCTTTCTTTTCATGTTAAAATTTACTGTTTTCTGTCGTCGCTATTCGCCGGAATCCGACCGTGCCGGCGACATTTCCCGACGACCCAGCGAGTACCTCCGACCCGTGTGACTCCACTGTTCGTCGTTTGGGTTCATTCCGTGAACCGTGCGCGCGTCGCGATTTTTCCCCGCTGACGCGTAACGTTCCGTTTTCCGTTTCGCGACCCGTCGAGAAAAGTGAAACTTGCTACATGCTATTTTAAACTATTCGTATGCTATATTATTTATTTCCTGTTAAATCTCTAAATAGAATCGAAAGAATTAGATTTCAAGTTAACCGTATAAGTTCCATTACACGTTTTATGATCCCGAACTTGAAACTTAATTTTGCATCTAATTATTTATACCTAGTAATCACCCATAAGTGATAGACCACATGATCACATTGTTTATAGCCATGATACCCTTTTCCAGTTTTAACCTATCGGACATCCATGTGCAGCTTTAACCGGTTTAATTACAACTGTATCCATTGAACAAATTATACATATTGTCGCATCCATGGATCACTCAACACTTATTAACCTGATTTTAGCATTCACATCTATCATACTGTATTCGTATAGTGCTGACATCATCTGATAAACACAACTGATAACTGTACAGCTAATTAATTAAATCTGCTTTATTGCTTAACTTATTGCTTAGATTATGTTGTTGATAACCATGCTTGATTACTTATAACCATGATTATGCTAGCTGTTTATGAGTACCCACATGTTATCTTTTACACCCTGGCCTGACTTGCTACACACATGTCGATTGACCCGATATGGTACCGTACACTACTTGACTTGACCTGTTGTACCATGGATTGACCCGTTACCTGATCTTGTGTCTAATTCCAACAAACCTGACAGGTAGTCCTCACGGACCGTTCCTGTTGTCTATCCAGACAAACCTGCTCTTACCTGATCCTGTGTTGGCATTAGTTCTTGATTACAGAATACCTGACTTGACACATATAACTTGGGGGCATGGGGAAATCAATGATGAAAACCTGACTTGTAACTCGACAGTTGCTCGCTTATACTGATCAGTTTTAGAGGCTAGGCCCGCCTCGTGACGATGCTGCTGACATCGTTGGTCTGTACTCCTTTCCTGTTAGTGCCTAGCGGCACGTCTCGGTTTCAGCCCGAGAGTCTGTAGACCGTGGTCCCGGGCATGCACGGGATACTATTGAGTTACATCGATGATTCATCAAATTGATTTCAAAGACTTTAGAGTAGAAAACCCAATAAAACAGTTTAGTTTACTCACTGCACACTACCCTTCACGCCCTGATTTATATTACTGTCACACCTGCTTTTCATTCATGTGTATATTTGCATTGCCTGTTACCCTGTTTATATTTTATTACTTGATGACATGACGCGCTGACGTCTGGGTTTTGCATGGCCCAGATTCCGTACCTTTGCTGCAGTCCGGGCAGGAGTACTTCAGTCAGCAGGCTGAGCAGTGAGGTTTCAGTAGTAGCTAATTCTTTTATTTTTCTGCAGTTTATTCCTGATGTGAGCCCGCATTATGGGACGTACATTCCAGTTACTTGTATTGGATCTTTTGCTTCCGCACTTTTATTATTCTTGACTCATGTTATCTTGGCTTATGGACACGTATTAGACTGTTACATTTTGTTCTTGATATCTCTACAACCGTAATGTGACCGTGGATGGATACTTCCTACCCACGGGTAGTATGGTTGGCTATGTCACGTGCCCAATTTAGTGTACTCTGGGAAGCGGGGCGTGACATCAACTAACGAGCTCTGCGTTTAAACCATGCTTCGTCTCAGAATGTACCCTGTGTCGAAATCATGCTTCGCCTCAGAGTATCTGCCTTCCCTGTCGGAATTATGTTTCGCCTGAGAATCAACCTCTATATCGAAATTATGTTTCGTTCAGAATGTCGGCCGCTCTTCGGAATCATGCTCCGCTCATCGGAATCATGCTCCGATCCTTGGAATCATGCTCCGCTCTTCGGAATTATGCTCCGCTCTTCGGAATTATGCTCCGGTCCCTGAAATCATGCTCCGCTCATCGGAATTATGCTCCAATCCCTGGAATCATGCTCCGCTCTTCGGAATTATGCTTCGATCCCTGAAATCATGCTCCACTCTTCGGAATTATGCTCCGATCCCTGGAATCATGCTCCGCTCTTCAGGATTGATACTCCGATCCCGGAATTATGCTCCAACCCTCGGAATTATGCTCCGATCCCCGGAATTATTCTCCCGGGATGATGCTTCGCCCTGGAATGATGTTCCACCTCGAAGTCTAACTTCAAGATCTATCAATTTCATGCACACAACTCATATACGTGGTGTGTATTCATTGATGGGGGGCACTTTGTTGGGGTCAAAATTTGCACCCCGATTGACCAAGTCAAAGTCAAGGTCAACCCCAAGACAGGTGGGCCCAAGTTCAGGTCAAGTGGGCCCATACCCAAGTCGAGCCCCGCGGCCAGCCTCCCCCATGTCAAAATGAAATCATGTAATAAATAATTTTTATGTAATTTTTTATGTATGAGTGGGCATAAAGCCAAATTTTTGTAAAGCCCATGGCTTATGTGCAAAAAGAACTGGCACATGAGCCATGGGATGGGCAAAATGCCATTTTGTAAAGCCCAAGGGACTATATGTAAATGTGTAAGCTTATATAAGACAAAATGAAGATGAATAAAGCATACATTTTTCATTCTCTAAAAACTCTAGGATTTTTTGTGCCTCCTTCTCCTCCTCAAGGTTCTAAACCTTCTTCTTTTTTTGAATTAAATTAAGAGTTTTACTCTTCCTTTTCCAAAACTAAATAATTTTTCACCACAAAATCCACAAAGGGGAGCTCAGATCTTCCATTAGATTTCAAAAGGGGAGATTTTTAAATCTCACCCCCTCTTGTTCTCGAAGATCCGGCCGACAGAAGAGAAGGAAGGAGACCTATCTCCAAAAATTCCACTTTGGGGAAGTTGCAGGGCTCAAAGGAGAAGCCTCTTTTATCAGCTCCAAAAATATCTTAGGAGTTCAACTCCATAAGTCAAATTGGGAGCACAGCGCCCAGTGCAGGGACCAAGTCCCTTTCCTGCAGACGCCCAGCGCCCGCGTGCCATGCACGTGGGGCGTCAGCGCCCAGCGCCCGCGTGCCATTCATGTGGGG
This sequence comes from Agapanthus africanus, assembly GCA_030015575.1. Classification (NCBI taxonomy): domain Eukaryota; kingdom Viridiplantae; phylum Streptophyta; class Magnoliopsida; order Asparagales; family Amaryllidaceae; genus Agapanthus; species Agapanthus africanus. Next base: position 59,408,893 of record CM057348.1, read on the forward strand.
CGGTGGCGCCCGCGCCCGCATGCCATGCACGTGGGGTGCCCAGCGCCCGCACGTGGGGCACGTGGGGCGCCAGCGCCCGCGTGCCAAGCACGTGAGGCGCCAGCGCCCAGCGCCTGCGTGCTATGCACGTGAGACGCTGGCCCCCACGCGTCCTTTGGACGCTTTCCCTTATATATATATATATATAGATAGATGCACACACACTCCATGACACTGTCCCTGTTAGAAAAAAATTTCTAACATGACGCTGTCCCGCACCCCGCAAGGGGGCTGCTAGCCTCCTTGACCCCCAGCTCGCTATCCGGGTAGCGAGACCCCCATAAAAACTCTGCGGGCCCCCCGATATATCCAAAACCCCTTCAAAACACAACACTGCACATTGAGTTCGCATGACCTGTTTGACCCGTCAATCGGAGGTTCTCTCGCTCCAAAGACGATGGGTAATTAACGACAGCTTAGTTCGCGGCTGCCGGAAATTCAGATCCCCACAATCAACAAACCTCAGCCTACCCTAGGCATGGGGAATCTGTAATGCGCCTGACAAGCGCGCGCGTATTCTCATCTCAATGGGGTGACGAAAAACACTCTACACTTCCATCCGCCGGGCAAGAGTCCGTGATCTGCCTCTTTTGGAAACACTCCAAAAGAAGGGCCGCCGATCGATCATGCTTGTTCTTCGAGATGAGGCCGCGGACATAAAGCGTGTGCAGCTTATCGAGCGCCTCATCCTGCAGTTCCTCGGAGAGGGGGTTATACAGCCCCGGGGACCTCCTCCAAATTGCATACATCAACAATTGGAGGAGGGACGACCGACGAGGAAGTAAACGGCCGAAATGGTCCTCGATGCACTGGACCACCCCCTGGTACGTCTTCTCGGAGAGGGACTGGCTATACAAATACACATCATCGAGAGTGATGGTCTCTTCAATCGAGTAGGCCCGCCATTTTTCAGAAACACAAAGATAAAGGGACTAACCCACCCTCGCTATTTATAGCCTCCTAATAGAATCCCCAGGGGCCGAAATTTACGCGTGCATGGCCGTGAATCTAGGGATATTTTCATACTTCCCATAATAGAGCAGCTACGTGGCGTCCATGCCCTCAAATGGCCAAACGAAATTCGGAACGACGCGCACTATGGATCGGTACGCCTTCCCATGCGTTTCTGTCAGGTATTGTCTGCGACAGTCTCTCCCCCACAGGTTTCACGGGTCCAAGGAGGCTGACCGACGTGGAAGAGGCCACCGAGCAGCTTCCCTTATCGGTCCATCCTTAGCGGGTAACTTCTTACCCATCTACATTAAGGATCGAAGCCCTCATCAAGAGGCCACCGAGCAGCTTCTCTGCTCGGTCCATCCCTGGCTAGCATTTTACTACCCACCTACGCCAAGGATCAAAAGCCCTCACCAAGAGGCCACTAAGAAGCTTCCCTGCTCGGTCCATCCTTAGCGGGTAACCATCTATGCTAAGGATCGAAGCCCTCATCAAGAGGCCGCCGAGCAGCTTTTTTGCTCGGTCTATCCCTGGTTGGTAGTTTACTACCCACCGATACCAAAATCAAAAGCCCTCACCAAGAGGCCACCAAGCAGCTTTCCTGCTCGGTCCATCCTTAGCGGGTAATTTCTTACCCATCTACGCTAAGGATCGAAGCCCTCATCAAGAGGCCACCGAGCAGCTTCTCTGCTCGGTCCATCCCTGGCTGGTAGTTTACTACCCACCGACGCCAATGATCAAAAGCCCTCACCAAGAGGCCACCAAGCAGCTTCCCTGCTCGGTCCATCCTTAGCGGGAAACTTCTTACCCATCTACGCTAAGGATCAAAGCCCTCATCAAGAGGCAACCGAGCTGCTTCTCTGCTCGGTCCATCCCTGGCTGGTAGTTTACTACCCACCGACGCCAAGGATCAAAAGCCCTCACCCAGAGGCCACCGAGCAGCTTCCCTGCTCAGTTAATCCTTAGCGGGTAACTTCCTACCCATCTACACTAAGTATCTGAGGCCCTCGCTCAGGTACCGCCGAACAGCTTTATTTCTCGGCCGACGCCGACCAATTCAAACTTGGCTATTGTCTAACTTACTATAAGAGAAGTGGTCGCCGGTCCAACCCAAAGGAATGGGAAAATCTATACCTTTCTGCTCGAAGGAGCCAACCGACGTATCTTAAGTAAACGATCGCCACCTCGACTCCGGAAGCGAGAGGGGACCGACCTTCCTGCACTTAGCGATTAACTGGCTTACACTCGACGGGCAATTGGCATCCAAAAGACTGGTCATCGACCTACGGCTTGACTCTTTGGATGAGGAAAATACTAACAAGTTCACGTCAACGAGCACAAGAAAACATTGCTGCGAAGAAAAATCAAAAACAGCTTTATTCATGGTCTGAAAGTCTTTACAACAATTGCCCGAAGACTTACAAAATTCAAAAAAAGAAAAAAGAAGAAGGCAGGAAGGCTCAGGCCTTAGGACCGCGGAGGATCTCGAACTGCTCTGTGCCGGCGTCGGGAGCCGGGGTGACGGCTTTAGGGTCGGTGCTCCCACCAGGAGCTTCGGCGCTGGGAGCCGGGGTGACTGCCTTTGGGTCAGCGCTCCCACCGGCGGCTTCTTCCCCGGCGGCACTTCCGGCGGCCTCCCCCTGCGGCTCATCCTCGAAAAGGGTGTACTCGAGCCGAAGCTCGCCATCGGCAAACCCCGGCATCAATGCCTTGACAGCATCGAGGGCCTGGTGCCAAACAATGGCCGAGGCGTCGGTAAAGTCGGCGTAGAACTGTTCCGACGTCTTGTACCTTTCCACCGACCCCGCAGCCCGGAGGTCGGCAATCTTCACCGCTTCCTTCGCCGCTTCGGTTTCCCTTTTGCAGGCGTTAAGTGACTTCTTCATCGTGGCGTTTAGCACCTTAGCCTCCTCCAAGTTAGCCTGGATGGCCTTGTTGGATTCCCTCAGAAGGCGAATGGACTCTTGCATTTGGAGTTCATCACCTCCTCGGAGGCCACCCGGGATTCGAGAGCGGCGATCATCTTATTCGCCTGCCGCAGATCATCCTTCCACGAGGAAGACTCGCCCGCATTCTGTATCGCCGGGGCAATCTCCTCGTGCTCCATGTTGGCGATGAGGGCGCAGTGCTGAAGGACCTGAAGAAGATAAAAGAAGGGGTTAAAAAGCATCCGATCCGAGAAAAAAAACGCTTGACGAAAACCTCAACGGAAAGCAGATACTGATCTGTACAGCCTCCTGAGCAATGGCGGCAACTTGGGCCTTGAGGGTCCCCCGGGGAATTTTGCCCCCGGCCGATCGTTCCATATCCGAAAGCAAGCTCTCGGCAACAGAAAGCCCCGAGGGCACCTCGAAACAGACATCCCCCTCCTGCACGAAGATCGGGGAGGACGATGATCGAGATACCGTCCTCTTGTACCTCTTGAGGGGGACCTCGGGAGGAGGGGGTCGGCCTCATCCTCCACCTCCCTCGCCCGGGGCTCCGGTTTTCGTGCATGCTTATGGCTCTCCCCGTGGCTAGTTTCCGAAGCCCGGGGCGTGGTGGAAAGCCTAGCCGGTGCGGCTGCCTTCGAGGTCGGGGTCGAATCGGGGCGTGACGAGCTAGCGCCCCCAGTCTTCCTCCCCTTCTTAACGGCTATGGAAGCCAGGAATTTAGATCGGTCCATTTGCTCTGCAAAGAGAAAAATACACAAAGGAGTTAGTGGCACGGGAAAGAGCAAAAGAAAAATATATTCAAGTCTAGACCGATCGTCCAAGCTTCTAACTTACCCATGAATCGAGCGGGGCTGAGCCCGGTCCAGCTAAGGGCTTGCTCGGACAGCAAAACGTCGGCCCGTTGGATCGGCTCCCACATGGACACCGCCCTCGCTTCGGGAGAGGATGACCGCTTCACCCGCGGGCAGTCGGCCCTGTGCCACTGTATAGGCACAGGTCAATTCTCGCTCTCGGGTGGCCCGACGAATACGAACTTCTCCTTCCATTCATGAATGGAAGAAGGAACTACAAATACCCCCGACCCGGCCGCCCCCTTGCGCTTTTTGAAGGAAAAGTACACCCAGCTCGGTTCGTCCTTACGGGTGCCGGGATGATTTTTATAATAAAGGAAGGAAAGGAGAAGGGTCAAGCTGAAAGGGATTTCTTCAAGCCTCAACCAGACCAGGAACCCAAGGAGAATTCTCCATGAGTTCGGCACTAGCTGGCCCGGGGCTAGTTTGAAGCAACGTAGCGCTTCGCATACTTCGGGGGGAAAAGGCAGACGCATTCCAGCCCAGAATGCGTCCAAGTACAAGGCAATCTCCTTGCCCTGCACCTGATCCGCCTTCTCGTCCTCCCTAGACAAACGAAACGAATAGTTAGGGGGGATGTGGAAACGAGCCCGGATCGTGGTGAGCTCGTCCACATTCCTTAGGAGGGAGGGCGCATCGCGAGAGTTCTCGATCCGCGCTTTGGGCACCCTTCCCGTCGCCTGACCACGAGTGGTGTGGGTAACCCTAACTCTACCGGGGGAATCCGACTCGGATGGGGCAGAGAAGGAAGCAGAAGAAGACTCCCTAGACTCTACCCTAACTATCTCAACAGACTCCTCAAAGGAAGATATCTAACCTGATTCAAAGGAGTCCTCCGAGGAAAGAGCGCGAGAGATCCGATCTGAAAAAAAGAGCGTCGAGCTATCACTCGCAGCGATGGGGAAATGATGGCGAAAGTGTGGACCTTGGGGATCCCACCTCTATCTATAGTACTTTGGCAAATGCATCCAATGGCTCAGATCGTTTCCCGCCAAAACGACGCTTCGCGCTCGCCAGCCGTCGACGCTCCATGTGTCGCACAACCATTGGAGACGTCCCTTCGGGCGCAGAAGACAGCGACGACCGGTCATGTCCGCCAATCGGCGTCGGACACGTGGCATACGCCTCAACGGACGTACGATCGAATCGGCGCTCCCTCTTTAATGCACGATCTCCTCTCTGATTCGCTGACGTCATCGAGGATACGCCTAACCGCCTTGGAAATCCACATTGACGAGGTCCTTAACTACGAGCTGAGCCCGGGGGACCGATCAGACCACTCTCAACCCGACCCATAAATAGGTCGGGACGAGAGTGGGGGGCTAATGATGATGCTCATAATTGGGAACTCCCCAGATCTTGACACGTGGCAGAAGATGTATCTCGGGGCACACGGAAACAGGGCAAGCATCACCTATTGGAGGCGTCCCCCGGGCTATCGCCCCGCTGCCTGGACCCGACTTCCGAGGATGCCCTGAACATTCCTGTGGTAGCCATGCAAACGACCATTGGCTCGCCTCCGAGCCCTCCTACACGCTGAGCCCTCCTACACGTCGAGCTCCTCGGCCCTTCGCCTCTGAGCTATCACAGAACCGAACTAGCTCGGCCTCCCGCTCTCTTTTAAGCCTCTCGCCGAGCTAGGCCTCCTCGATTCTATCGAGCAACCTAGAACGCAGATCACAGGCGCCCCCGCCATGGCTTCATGAATCTCGCCAGACGCGAGATATCCGCCGCCCCACGATCCCGCGTTCCACGCCGTCGCATCCCCCCATTAACGAGCGTATCTCGTCATTAATGAAGGGTCCCGTCATTCACGCAAGCGTAACGCCAGGGGTGTAACGGCCGACGTCGATCTCGCGTCAGCTAGCCCATGGCAACCGCTATATAAACCCCTCTCTCAGACGACTCAGGTAAGGTAATTTTACTTCAATAGGCAGAAACTCTGGTCAAATAACTCGGCTAACTTGATCGTCGGAGGGTCCACGGTGACACAATCACCTCGGGACTTCTTTGCGGTAGATCAGCTTCACTCCAAATCAAGCCCACTGAGATCCACACGCTCCGGGAGGTAACTCTCAAACCCAATCTTAGCCGTTCATCAACGCTCGCGACAGATCGACGGAAGACAGTATTTGAAGGAGATCCTGACCTCCATCAGCCACAGATACTAACCTAAACATACAACACACAACACACAACACATCCACACGGTGCCATAAAGAAAACATACATCACAGACAGAAAACCAGTGAATTTGCCCCAAATATGTTAATTTGTGACCACTTCCATCTTTCCTTCATGCGGTTCGAATCCTGCACCCTTCCAAAAAAAAGCAAGTGCACGTAACAACCAATTGAGTCATGATTGATTTTAACTTTACTTTTAATGCAGCATTTAACTTTAAATAATTCAATGCTATATAAGACAAACAGAGGATCTGAATGAGCCAAAAAAATTGCAAGATTAGAAAGCACTTTATTTACTTTTATATATATATATATATATATATATATAGAGAGAGAGAGAGAGAGAGAATAATGGTGAAAAGAGGCCATAGGAGGGGATTTCCTCCTATGGCGTGGAAAAAATACAACCTCCACCATTTTTTTCAACGATCGGCCCCCATCATCTTCATCGTTATCATCTAAGATGTGGGTACACCAAATTTCATGTGATTCTACAACTTTTTCACCGTTGATTTAGCAATGTAAAAAGTTCTATTGTCGGTAAACCGTTAATTTTGAACCCACTAAATCAACGGTGAAAAAGTTATGGAATCACATGAAATTTGGTGTACGCACATCTTAGATGATAACGATGATGATGATGGGTGCCGATCGTCGGAAAAAATGGTGGAGGTCGTATTTTTTCCACGCCATAGGAGGAAATCCCCTCCTATGGCCTCTTTCCTCCATTAATCTCATATATATATATATATATATATAAAAAGAAAAGATCCTGAAAGTATTTTTCGTTAGCTAGCATCAAATATCTTTATGCTCCAGATTTTTTCGACGATCGGCATCCATCATCATCTTTATGATGTAATATGTGGATACACTAAATTTCATGTGTTTCCACCACATTTTCACCATCGAATTAGTAATGTAAAAAGTTCTATTGTCGGTAAACCGTTAATTTTGCACTCACTAAATCAACGGTGAAAAAAATGGTAGAATCACATTAAAGTTGGTATATCCACATCTTAGATGAGAATGATAAAGATGATGGACGCCGATCGTCGGATAAAATTGTGAAGGACGTGTTTTTTCGACGCACGCCATAGAAGGAAATTCCCTTCTAAAGCATCTTCCCTCAAATATATATATATATATTCATGCGATTCCAAGTCTCATGGTTCTCTTTTTTTTATATGTATACGAGGAAAGATATATTCATGCGATTCCAAGTCTTATGGTTCTCTTTTTTTTATATGTATTCGAGTAAAGATGCCATATGAGGAAATTTCCTCGCGTCGAAAATATACGCCCTCCACAATTTTATCCGACGATCGCCGTTCATCATCTTCATCATTATCATTTAAGATGCGGATACACCAACTTTCATGTGATTCTACCACTTTTCACCATTGAATTGGATTGTTGTAAACCGTTAATTTTGCACCCAAAATCAACGGTGAAAAGTTGCAGAATCACATAAAATTCGGTGTACCCATATCTTAGATGACAATGATGAAGACAATGGATGCCAATCATCGGAAAACATGGTGAATGATGTATTTTTTTGACATTATAAGAGAGAATTCCCTCCTATAGCTTCTTTCCTATATTATTCACCACACACATACACAACTAAGTTGCTTTATTTTTGGAAATCAACCCCTTCTTTGATCGAACTTGAGACTCTCACGGTTGGAGAGGAAATTGATACCAACTGAGCTAAGTCAAGTTAGTTGACTTGTTCTTAGTTAACTATATTTAGTTGAGCTCCAATAAACTACCGGTCAAAAAACACGACAGTCATTTTCCCCCAAATCTTACGTGACTTTTCATCCGGTGATTGCAGATAATTTTATTACAAGAATTACAGATTAACCGAAGATAGTTAACTAATGTGAAGTAAATTTGAGATATTTATGCGCAGCTAAAAGAATCATTATGTATTAAAATGCTATGAAAAACTTGGGGGACTAATTAGCAATCACTTTGATGATGACCGCGGCTTACTCTACTTTTGATGCGAATGACTCGACCGGTTTCCCTCATTCTGCTGCTATAATTTCGTTCAAAGTTGAAGAAAACCATTCATCCGGTTTTTACCTTTTACCGTGGAAAATGCATAATTTAGCAACCAGGTAATTTCCACGCACACTAGTTTTTTACTGCTGCCGGAAATTTATGTTTCTAGCAACAGTCCTAAGAAATTAACTACCACCCAACCCTCCAAAAAAGCTAAAAGCAGCTGTAAATAAAAATCATCTTCCTTCTTCATCATTAGTTAGAAGAGAACAGCAACAGCACAGAAAGAAGGGAAACTTAAAAAAGGAAATTTTACTTTTTATAAAAAGAAGAGAAAAAGAAAAAGGAGATTCCCTCTCTGGCTTCAACCCCTTTACATCTCTTCTCCTTTCTAAACCCGATACCCGAAACGCTACCAACTCCGACACAGCCACTAACACCCTCTCGGAGCGAACCCGACCCGGTTCCCCGCCGAATCAAACACCACCCTGAACCCCTGCTGCTGGATATTCCCAATGATCGAAACCCCGTTATCGGTCCCCGCAAATGCGAAGCAAAACGTCCCCTTGGAATCCACCGGGATCAGATAATTCTCCGCCGGCAAGCTCACGTCCGCTCCCCCTCCAAAATGCATCACCAATGTCGGCACCTTAACCTCCGTCTTCCCCGCCAAATCGTAACACGTGTCGAACAGCGAGAACCCCCCTGTTGCTGCCTTCAGCTCCACCGCCCCGGCCTTGAACGCGTTCCTCATGGCTGAATAAGCGGGCCGGGAGAGCCGGGTCACCGACGTGCCCGAGTCGACAATCACTCCGCCTCGGCCGGTCGCAGGATCAAGCTTCAGATCCGAGCCTGAGAACCGCACCCGCGACCCGCCTACGCTGATGCCTGCTAGGTCGATGTAGTAGAACGTGTCCATCTTCGGGTTTCGGAGCATGGGGGTGAAGGCGACGGGCCTCGATCTCGGCACCGCCGATTCTCCGAAGATAACCGATGAGGTTCTCGTGGGAGGAGAGGTCGAGGACGAGGACAATCCAGAGGAGGTTCGGTCGACCAAGCAGTAGGAGAACTTGCGGCCGAAACGGCGCCCGGCTTGGGAGGGGAACGAGAGGCCGCCGCGGCCGAGGCCGAGGAGACCGGCGGCTGCGACGAAAAGGCCCTCGTTGTCGTGGCCGCAACCGAAGGCCACACGGCCTATTCGGGCACCGTTTCGGAAGGAGAGGGTCTCGGTGGCGAAGTCGCCGGTGGTGATGGAGCCGTCGCCGTAGGAGACCTGGTAGAGGCAGGACCTGCGTCGCGTGTCGCATCCGGAGACGTCGAGGCGGCGGCAGAGCGGGGAGGCGCAGGGGACGGAGGCGAAGGAGCGGGACTTGGACGGGTTGAATATGGGGTCGGTCTGGGCGTAGCAGCGGCGGCAGGGGTAGCACTGGACCCACACGATGTCGCTGCCGGTGTCCAGGACCATGTAGGCAGGGACGGCGGGGGTGCCGATTCCGATGCGGGTGAAGTACTCGCCGCTGCCTTGGGCCAGCCCCGATATCACAGCGCTGCTGAAGCCTCTCGGCCGAGTCGCGTTCGGGACCGTTGCAGCCGCGAGAGTTTGGTGTAGAGTGAAGACCCTGGCGGCGTCTCGATCTAGACGAAGGTTGAGGATTTTCTTAGCAGTAGAGTTTGAGGAGAAGAAGAGGGAGTCGCGGTGGGCGAGGTGGAAGTGGAGGGAGGAGTTGTAGTTATTTGAGGTGGTGGTGGTGGTGGGGACCACTGCTGCTGCTGCTGCTGCTTCGGGTTTGGCAATCTGGAGAGCGCCATTAGGGTTTTGGAGTGGGGTTATGGTTAGGGTTTGGTAGTGAACCGATGTCGATGAAATGGTGGTGAGAAGGAGGAAGAAGAAGAAGAAGAGAGAGGACGCCATGGGGGTGAAGTGAAACAAAGAACGAGAGTGTGCGGGTATTAATTTAAACAGTTGGAGGTGAGGATGGGAACGTAATTAATGAGGTGTGGATGGTGGTTTTTGGGAAAGTGGGGGGTGGTGGTGCTGCGGTGGACTGGTATAAATGTTCCTTTGACGGATATGTCCTTACGGTTTCTATATAAATTACTTAATAAATGGTCCGATAATTTATTATACTACTAGTAGTTTATTGAATGGTAAATATAGCCGTTGTATGGTGTGGTTTAATAAAAAAAAATCGCTCTTTTTAGGCAGAGATGGATGGGCGGTAGCAGGGGAGCGGCGGGTCAAGGGGAAACGTGATGTTGACAAGTGCTATTCAAGATTACTGGAGAACATGGTGGGCCCAACATGAGTGTCACGGTCACTTTCAATTAAGAGAGAGACTTTATTAAAATCTAGACTTCAGTCCACCGCAAACTCACTTGAATCCTGTGAAGGAGACGTGGCTGCCTGCCTTTTTAACCCATATCATGATTTGACAACCAACCAACCAACAAACAACGAGGATCGAACTGAACATGATAACATTGAGAGGATGATTAGTGTAAATGAACCGAACTTGGGTTCAGCTCGAAATCGGATCGTTTATTTTCGGATTGGTCTGGTTCAGGTTCGGTTCAGATTCATTTACCTCAGCTCAAGATTAGCTTGTTAACGGCTTGATTACAAAACAAATCAAGCTCATAAATTAACAAACAAGTTTCGCTTTAGCTCGTTTGTAAGTTTATCATAACCCGTTCACCAATATTACCATGTTGTTAAAAAGAAAGAAAAAGAAAATATTCAACACCTTTTGATGTGGATTCACTAAATATAAGAACTTTTTTATTGATATTTATATATTAATAAATTGATTACTATTTCAAATATATAAAACATGATATAAGAGAGCCGAACTCCAACTATAAACGAACGAGCTCTTGACTTTGGCTCATTATGCTTAAGTTCGGTTCGTTAATAAACCGAACTCGAATGAGCTCTTAGCGAGCCAAACTCAAGCTGTGCACCCCAACTTACTCGGTTCGACGGCGTTAGGATTGGGCCATGTGATTCCTAAATCTTGACGACCTGGGCCACTTTGTAACTCAGGGCTCGTGATCCTAATTTGTAATGGCGGGGAGATGATAAAGCATTATGAAGGGCGGTGCTTTTAACAAAGAATAAAGGGTGTATGCCTGCATGCTTTTGTATAAAGAGTGAAACGTAGCGCTGGCGAAGGAGCGGAAATAGACAGCTACAGTAATAAATTCTGCAATGGCCCTTTTAGGAGTCGGGTCGAATCACGACCTCTCGTTTTGGAGACGAAATACACCACATGAGCTATGCTTAATCGGCATAGACAGCTATAGTAAGTACCATGGAGAGAACATAGTAGGCACACCCTACATGGGCATGTTCTCTGCGTGGCCTTTTCCCCCTCTCCAACAATAGTTACATGCTGTGTTGGAAATATGTAACAAAAGGGAGCAACTATTGCCAAATGGATAATTCATTGGTATATTATGAAACACGGCATGGGCGCTGCTTTTCACCTGCGGGCCTGCGGCATCATGGTAAAGCTTCAATATGGTTACATCTCAATTTCTTTAAATTTCATCAGACAAATCGAAATGAGCTCTCTTTTCTACTTATAAACACAGGTATCTGTAGTGTGTGGCCAATTAAAAAGCATCTAAGTAACAAGGGACGAAAAATACCTTATGCTAACAATTTATGGGAGCATTCAGCTGGGGTGTTTGAAGATGATTACTTGAGAATAGTCAGGTTATGCTGAATATTTGCACTACCATGCATCTGACAAGGAAATATTTTGGTGAAACATACTCGACTGTAGAAGGAAAATACCTCACAAGTTCATTGATAACGAGGATATTAGCTTGATTGTCTACCCAGCCGACGGATGATTTCGAACGCATAGAAACACCATGATTCCGTACAACTTCTGGAAGCAACCATGTAAATATTAGTTGTAGTGCATACCCAATAAAAGTTTAGAACATGCTTGAAAATTTGACACCAACCACCTTTCTTTAAAGAAATGTTTGCAACGTTTCAGAGAAGGAACTTGAGTCGATGTCTCATGATTTTGAAATTTTTGGAGAATCTGCAAGCAACAAACGATGAGGCACTAAGAAAACTATGGTAAACTTAACGTGCAAGCCTACTAAAATATTTGGACAATATTTTTTATTCAATAATGTATGAGAAATTAGACTTGGAATCGAGCATTACATGCCCAAAGGATTAGCTTGGCAGGAAGCATTTTTTCAGAGCTGAAACTTCTCTTAAACCCCAGCAGGCCCATATATTTATTTATTGATATATTCGGAAGAATTACAACCTAATGCAGGAGTACTGCTCTTTATCCAAAGAATACTAAAGAAAATACCAACACTATAAAAAAACAAACATAGAGAAAAGGACAAACTAATATAAAGCTCGGACAAAGCCCTAGGCCCATCAAAACTCTATCCTTTCACAACTCAAAGACCCAGGACTATCATATGAAAATAGATCTGAGCCTTCAAGATCTCATGCAAGAGTCGTCCTCTTCTACAGGCAGAAGAAGATAAAAAAATCTCAGCTTTTATCCATAGAGAGGCTAAAAAATTCAAACTTCATCTCCAAAGCTTCCATTGTCAAGCCAATAACTCCTCCATAGGCAAAAGAGACCAAAGTCTCAACCTTCATCCATGAAAGGGCTCAAAGGTGTCAACTTTAACTCAAAAATCAATTTTTTTATCATCTCGGACCAATCGAAAATTGATTTTTATGCCCAAAGCTCATCGAACCTCAAATTTCCCAGCATATTGAGGAAGAGCCAATCAAGCAAATCAAAGGACTTCACATCTACAATCGTTCAGCATGGAGCAAACCCAAAAGAGATCTTTATAATTTTGGCACACAACAACTGGCATCGATCGAAAGAAGAGATCGATACTTTTTTGCTTCATCCTTCTCAACCTCGGCAGGTTTGAAAAAACTAATGTTGACAGTCTTTTTATTTCATCTGGAATTTTTTTTAATATAATAACTGCTGCTGGATCTGTTCATTTGCGCTTTTGATGCCGAGTAGTTTGCAATTTCATTATTTTCCTTGTAAGTATGCCTAAAAATAGCATCCGTCTCAGTAGCAAGATAATGGATAGCTTGGATGATGTAAAATAAGGACCATTTAGGCTTTGATTTTGTCGGTGAGGCAGTCGATGATAATTTTAGAGTCAGATTCTACCGCTAACCCTTGATTTTCATCAGCTTACACTGCAAAAGACCATCAAGAACTGCTCTGCATTCAACATCCAGAATATCGTCCACACCATAGAAGAATTTTGATGCAAAAATTACATCCCCTTTATTATTTCTTAAAACCGCACCTCCTGAGCTAACTCTATTTCTGATATCCATTGCCCCGTCAGTGTTTAGTTTATGCATATTTATAAGAGGTCTATCCCAAGAAAGTTGAGATAATTTTATGATGACCTTGCTCCAACCTAATCTAGTCATGGATTCCCAAGAGTAAGAGGATAGACGGGCAAGGATTAGATTTAATAGTAGTTTTGTTGGCCAACACCATGTTTCTTATGTCTGTTACGGCTTGAAACCATACAGAAAAGTTAGCAGAAGAATCAGCCGAGTTTGTAAAACTAGTAGAACAATCAGTAAAGCTTTCCTTCTGATATTTGCACTTGCATCTTATTTTCCAAATGTTCCAACTAATAATATGAGGGAGCCATTTTGCTATCTCTGAGTATTGAGGTCTGTTGTACCAAAATTCAAATATGGCTTCAATATTATCTAGCTCTTCAGCTCTTTTAGTAGTTTTAAAAATACCATGAACATGGTTCCAAAGAAATCTGGCAAGATCACTTTTAATAAAGAGAGATTCCATTTCTTCTTGTTGTGGGGATTTGCAGCATAAAAGCTTACTAGGGATATTAAATCCAATTCTTCTGATCACATAATCCAATGTCAAAGCATCTTTAAAAAGTTTCCAGCTGAAAAGCATAATTGATTTAGAAAGTGTCTTGTGAACTAGAAAGTTAGCATATTGTTTCTGCATATTTGAGCTTCTTATGTACTTCCAAGCAGAATGAAGAGTAAATTCTCCAGAATTGGTAAGTTTGCAAATCCTTTTATCAGACCATTTAAACAATAATTGTTACATTTGATTTTAGAAAGCAGATCCTCTAGAATATTTTTTTTGTATATATGTAAAATCCCAACCTTTATTAGAGAGGATTTTGTTAATAGAAAGATCAGTAACAGATGTAGAGACCCAATCTATAGAGGGCTGCAAACATGCTAGACCTCCTTCCACAAATCAATGTTACCATGACCCATTATCCATTTAGACAGAGAACTTACAATAGGAATGTAATGATAAATTTTCTTCCAGTCGGCAGAAACTGTAAAATTCATAATAGGCTTTGAATTTTTAATATATTTTGCATGCATATACCTTGCCCATAAACTGTCTCCCTTAATGGATTTTTAAGTTTTCTTCATATTATATGCTTCAGCAACTTCCTTAAGAAGTCTTATGTCAAGACCGCCCTCAATTTGAGATTTGCAAATATTCTCCCAGGATACCCAATTGGTGATGTTTGACATTCATGTCATCATTCCAGAAAAATTTAGAAAATTTTGAGATTATTCTGTTTATGGCAGTTGCAGGTGGATTACAGAAGGCAAGGATATGAACTGGCAATGACATGAGGACATGGGTGATTAAGGCATGCCTCCCAGCTTGAGATAAAAGCTTGATTGCCGTCTTTGTAGTTTTTGACTAATTTTTTCAACTAAAGGCTCAAAATAGAAGACTTTGCATCTCCCTTGATATACAGGCCCCCAAGTAAACAATTGGCCAAGATCCTTTATTTATGTCAATTACTTTCTAAATGGAGAAAACAGTCGAGGGAGGACAGTCTTTTCCTATGTAAAAGGCACTCTTCTGCTTAACTTTCTGTCCAGAAATACTCATATTCATGCAAGAAGTCAAAAAGAGCAGGTGATAAAGGACCACCTTGCCTAACTCTTGAGCCAGAAAAATATCCCTCTAATTGACCATTCATACTTACAGAGAAATGTTGAGTTGTCAGGCATATTTTGACCGGTTTAATAAATTGCTCAGAGAAACCAAAATTTGTCAAAACAAGAAAAATTAAAGGCCATTCCATTCTATCAATTGTTTTTTCCATATCCAGTTTTAGAATGAGGCTATGACCTTTAGCTTTCTTGCATAAATCTTGAGTAATTTCTTGGTCCAAAGCAATGTTTTCAGTCATTTCTCCGCCTTTTACAAAAGCCCCTTGCTCCTCTGAAATAACTTTTGGCAACACCTTTGCAAGCCTGCTAGATATTATTTTAGTGAAAGTTTTGTAGAAGTAGGTCTGTACTCAGTAATTCTGGTGCACTTTGATTTTTTGGGGTTGAGACATAAATGTAGAATTCAAAGATTTTGGTATGCAGCAATTCTTGAAGAAAAAAGAAATAGCTTCCTGAAGATCAGTATATCCCATGTGAAATTGTAGAATTCTCATTGTATCCATATGGACCAGGAGCACTATCAGAATCCATACAGCTCACCGCTTCTTTGATTTCGTCAGCTGAGGGAATAGATGTGAGCATGGTGTTGTCTGAATTAGTAACCAGGAGACGAATAATATTTGAAATGCACACTAAATTATCTTTATATTGAGAGGAAAAAGCAGTTTGGAAGTGCTGAACTGCCAGATCAATTAACTCATTTTGATTTTCAATCCAGCAATCATTATGGTTCTGTAGTCTAATGATTTTGCTGGAACTATTTCTGTAATACCCGGTTCCGCTATACCGTAACTGTATTTTAATGAATAATTTCCAAATATTTTCTCCCAAATTTTCCTACACAATTTTCTATATTTTCTAAAACCTAACTTCTAAACCTTTACCCTAATTAAACCCTATCCCCTTTTTATATTTTTCCCAATTCTTTCTTCCTACCCCAGACCCTATGGTTGCATTCGTACATCGTGTTCTCGTCCCGTTTAGTGAAACAGACTCGTTTGGATCGCTACGTGCATACTACGTGTATCCGTTCTTGGGAATGTGCATTTTCTTTAACCGGATATCGTTTTTTGGTTTTGCTTGACACGTATATTATCTATATTTTCAAACCGTAATTTTAGACCCAATCCGGACATATTTTGGAGTATTTTTGTATTAGCTGTAAAACTCAAATATATTTAATAAACTATTCTTATTATATAAACTATAAACTGTTTAAAATATATATACGTTTATATTCTTAACTAAATATATTTTAATCCTCACAACCTCTCCCAGTCACTCTCCTCTTTTTATTATATATTATAATTAATGTTTACCTAACACAATAGTTTTCCCTAGCCTTATCTTCTTCTCGTTCTCGTTCTTTCCCGCCTCCTCATCCCTTGTCCCCGCTTCCTACTCCGCTCGACCCGCCCCTGCAACGGCCTCGACAACGAGCCCTTGACCCCCCCACAACTGCCTCACCTCCCTCTCCCTCTACCTCACCTTCCTCTCTTTTAACAACTGACTCTCTCCCTCTCAACTCACCCTCAACCCACTGCAAACCCACCGCCGAATAGCCTCCTCCCCTCGCAAGCCCGCACCCACCACCACGCCCATCGCCTTGACCTCCGGCCGTCGCCCTTCCTCCGTCGACTCCATAACCGAGCCTCAACAGTCAACTTCACGACCACCATCGCCACCATGAGCTCCTTCTCGTCTCCTCTACCTCGTCACCAACCTCCTCCATTTAGCCCTACCTCTCGAGCTCCTCACCTCCGCCGAAGAGCTCGAGTCCACCAAGATTCCCCCGACCTCCTCATCTCCTTGTCTAGCCCTACCCACGAACCCGAGCTTCTCTCTTTCTCTGTTTCCCGACTCCGCGGCCACAACCCATAGCACCTCCCTTCACCGCCGATGCGTCTCCTTACCTCGCTGTCGACTGCAGCGATCCCCGACCTCATCACCGAGCTCCTCTTCTTATCATCCGCGTTGTCCACCCCACTGCGAACACCACCGTCTCTCTGCACCGATCCCACTTCAAATCCTGGCCCCCGCACCACCCATAGCCACCGCCTAACTCCGACTCACTGCTACTGCACCTGAGCTCGCATGGCCTGAATCCTCGCGGGAGCTTCCCCAAACCGCCACGAAAACCTCCAATGGCCCACTTCCCCATCACCTCACACCATCGACGACTGCCGCTGCCTCTCGCCGCCGACAGCTCCGCTGCGACCACCGTCATTGTCCCCTCGTCAAGCCGAGCTCCCTGATGCTGAGCATCGCTGAACTTCTAGCCGTCGTCTGAATTGTCGCCGCCTCCGTGCCACCGCGTACCCAGACGTGTCGCGTCTCGTACCCAGTCCCCATGCCACATCGTGTAAAGTCCCCGTGCCACGTCGTGCCAGCCCCGTGCTACACCGTATCCAATCCAGTGCTCGCGCCGTGCCACACCCGCACCACGCACCGAGTCAAGACCGTGCCCAGTACCGTGTCACGCCTGTGTCATCACCACGCCCACTACCGGATCACGCCCGCGTCGCCACTGCATCCAGTACCGAGTCACCGCGTATTGCGCCCGCGTCGCGCACGTGTCCAGCATCGTATCGACTCGAGTGACGAGACGAATCCCGCACGTGATGTCGCTTCTATATCAAGCGACCGAAGACAAGTAAAATCCCTATTCACTTGTTTAACATGCTATAGTAAGCATTAGCTAAAGAGATTATATTATAGTTAAATATATAAATAAATATAATTGGATCGAAACCTATGCTTGAATTTTGTGTAGCGAATCCCCGCGCCGTCTTACTTGAGTAGAGCCCGACTATGGCTTATTTCTGTGTTAGTAACGCGTGTAAATTAAATGGTTGACATCTAGCTTGGTCGATCGATGACTGAATGTTTATCTTAGGTGTTCGATGCGAACCTCATGCGAAAACAAAATCTAATATGGCAGAACTCATGATATTTAGACCCTAACACTGTCAACAAACTCTGTGTACAAATTTGGTGGCACATCAATGTCGTTTTCACACATAAAGTGACTCCCTAACCTTAATACCGAAACTTGCGTTTTACCGAACACTTGATACTGTTAAATTCATATTTAATTCCAGAAAAGTACAATCGCAGCGTGCCTGGGTTCGTTGCGAAAGGTACTGCATAACCTTTAACACGACGTGTAGCTTTACTGTTAGATATAGCTTATGAACATCGAAAACAAAGAACTTTACCTGACCTTGGACTGCAGTCCAGAGCAGGAACTTACCCTAGACATGCATTCGTACCCTGAAACCTTGCTATTTAATTGCGATAATGTGCGAAGCCAATTACCGTTGCGTAGACAGATGTCTTAGCTTTCCAACGGCACCGGTTCTACTAAATTCCCGTATCTTTTGTATTTAAATCATATTTTAAACGGATGGCATGTACGGAAGATTTCTGTCATTTCAGCTTGCACCCTTCATCAGTAATTTGATCATAACTCCCAAACCAAAATGAATATTGTTGATCCGTCTCCTATTCTGTACAGTTAATTCATAGCCCTACAATTAGTTTAACATTAGCGTCGCCTAATTATGCTTCCAACAGGGAGTAAAACGTGTTACGAAACGGACTTCCAGTTCAGAAATTGGATTTCCGCAGTAAACACTTAAAATGGAATGATCATAACTAGCAAACCCGAAACCCAATTGACACGGAACCAATTTTGCTGTACGGATAATTAAATATACTGCCTACCCTTTTTTTTATTGTTTTGCTTAATTCTGCACGTATTAATTGCATTCTTATGATATCATGTATCGGTTATACCCTCAGTAAGTAGTGGTCATATATATTGATAACCTAGTGACCGTGTTATATTACCAAGTGATAAACATTAGTGATTGGATTGTGGCAAAAAGCGTGAATGAATAAGTGAAGTGATATGTACTTGTACACAATCAGCGGAACCAAATAGTTATTACATTGTCGATGCCTATGAGACATATATAAGTGTAACTATAACTTGAATGAGACGGTTATGGAAGCACTTATATTAGTGTTATAGATAAGACGTCGAACACTGTCCATTTATTTTGGATATCAGTCGAGACATGCTTGATGGAGATCCCGTCTCCAATTTCTCGCGTAGACTTGTCATGTAGCGACTAGTATTTGGGTTCATGATCGGTATTTGATGTAGACCGCGGGTGTGGGGTAGTTTAAGTGTGAGTTCGATTAACGGAATCTTTGGAGTCCCACTGCCGGCATATACAGCGATTTCGGGAGTCGTATGGGTGATATTACTGATTATTAGCGAGCGTGATTCGGGCCCGTGTTCTCTTGCTCCTGGGGCCTACCCTTGGGATGGAGATACTCCTGCGGTGGTTGACGCTCACACTTGGACTGACGATAAATTTAGTGACTTGGACAGAGACTTAGAGACTGATAGGTTTAGTGATATGGACATTGCATTGATTATTGATTCGATATACCTGTTTTATTGTTTGTCTGTACCGGTTACTTCATGCTCATGTCATCACTCCATGTTTATTGTTTCATGTTCATCATCAGTGCATGTGTTTACATATGTATTTATATATTATTATTGTATCGCTTTGACGACTTGAGTATGCATGGTCAGAGTGAGAAGTGGACTTAGCTCGGATTAGGATATGTCATATCTCGAGGATATTGCGGACATCTAGATCAGCGACGCCAGCGCCGGCCTTTCCTTCGACTTTATCTGGTTAGTTTTTATCTGTTTTGATAGAAGTAGTGACTGCATTTCTCATTACCTGTGCATTGATTACTGATTACCACGTAATGCTAGAAGCCGAAGTGTGACTACGGCAAGATATTTCCTTGACCGTAAGAGCATGGCTAGCCTTGTCACCCCTTGTATTCCGTATTTTTGGAAGCGGGGCATGACAATTTCTCATATTCATACATGAATGAAACTACTCAGTGTTTCTGTTCCCATCTTTTAACCATTTCAATATGGATTTTTGCCTCCAAAAAATTTCCTCTTGATGCAAATTGTTTTCATATATGGTTTTAGCTCCCCAAAGTTTAGAAAAATTTTCTTCATTCTGAAAATTGTCAAAAGCTTTCTGTTTTGAAATAACTGCTTCTTCAAATATATCCAAATTATCCTGCAAATTACCAAAGGTTGTACTGTTCTAGCTTTTCAGAGTTTGTTTAAGCCTTTTGAGCTTATATGCAAACTTATGAATGGGGTCCATACTGTTGCCTATCTCTTTAACCCAACATTGTTCCACAGCAGCAAGAAAACTATCATTTGAAGACCACATGTTCTGAAATCTGAAAGACTTAAGGAAAGACTGAGTATCAGGGCAAGTGTAACTAATAGGAACATGATCAGAACAGCCTCTAGACCGGTGATGCACTTGACCACTTGGAAAAGTAGAAATCCAGATTTGGTTGAATAAGCACCTATTTATTCTTGACCGAACTCTTCCAAATCTCTCTTGAGCATTGTAATATGTAAACAAAGATCCTTTAAAACCACGGTCAATAAGGCCGCATATCATTAAAATCATCTATACTTTACAAATTTGCTTTTCCTCTGCCTTTCTTTTCAGCAACTGAAGCAATAGCATTGGAGTCTCCTCCAATGGTCCAGGGAGCAATAATGTTGTGGCTGAAATCTATAATTTCCTCTCATAAAGCTCTTCTTTCCATGTATGAATTTTTACCATAGATGGCAGATAGATAATAATAATCAATGGAGTCGATGTTGACTTTAATGGTAAGGCTTTGATAGGATGAATTAACTTTAATTGAAGCAACTGCAAAAATCCAAATTTTATTTGAGTAGTTACTCCAGGAGTGAGAAAAGCTTGTAGTTGAATCAATAAATTTGGCTCTGGTGAAATCCACCATGGGTTCCGTAATACAGAAAATATGTATTTTATCTGAGCTCTTTATTCTTCTAATTCTTTGCTGAGTTTGGAGATTAGAAATCTCTTTGACATTCCAGTAACAAATATTCATTGATAAACAATCTTCAAAGAATTTTTTGGGCTCTATTTACCCTTAAACCAATCCTTTTTGGGAGAGAAACCTGAGGTTGTTTTTTTGGCTTTACTCCGTCTTTGTTCATCCTCTTGAGGCAAAGTTTTTCTGCAAAAAATACTCAGCTTGCTATATAATTTTCCTCCCATCTTTGATAAGCTGTACTTTCTCAGAGACCATGTGTTCAAAGGAGAAGAAAGGATATTGTTCTACACTATCAGCCACCGTAGAAAATGAGACCAAAGCAGATCTTTCATGTAAGTTTTCATAAGATTTAGAAACCCTCATTTTATGAGTATTGATGCTTTCAGAAGTAGCTGCTTCTAAAACCAATTTTACTTTCTCCATCTCTTTGGGTATTTGATGAGTGAGTTGCTTACTTGATTCTTTTGAATAATATCCTGAGCTAAGGTTGAAGGCATCTGTGAATCCTTTACATTTGAATGAGAAGAACTAGCAATACTGATAGAAACCAATTTTCCCTTTTCCATATCTGAATTCTCAAAGGAAACAAGAGTAATTGAAACTACATCAGAAGAATTTTCTGAACTGATGGCCAAAGGTATGTTATCAAGCTTATTCGAATTTATCAGGAAATTTTCATATTGAGCATAATCTATATGAGCCTTCCCTTTGTGTTTAGCAGAAATAGCTGAATTGTCCCTTGGCAGAGTGACTGAGGTATTGACCATGGAAGCATTTTTGTCTGCCAATTGAACAACATTTTCTTCATTTATGGATTTCTTTATCCACTGTTGACTGAATTTCTGATTGGGATGAACTGTTGAGATAGTATCTTTAGCAGAACTCATGTCGTTATTCTGAGAGAGTTGAGATTTTCTACAATATTCTTATCATGACTTTGTTTTAAGCTGTGCTTACAGTAAGCATAACTTTTCTCAATTTTAAAATTTTGAGCAAACTTGTTTTCAGCTGAGGCACTAATCCAAATCTTCTTTGGTAAATCTTTCAATAAATCCAACTCCACACAAACTCTAGCCCTGTCAGTTCTTTTACATGTTAAAGTGTCCTCATCTATGGCAATCATATTCCCAATAGCCTTAACAATGGATTTGAGCATATTTAAGTTGTAGAAGTTTGATGGAAGTTTGGTGAGGGTAATCCAAGCAAGAACAGTGCTAAGCTCAGACTGAGTTGAGTAAAATGGATTCTATTTGAATAATCGAAAAAGAAAACCTTGTATATAGAGAATTTCTTTCATCCACACCTTAGCAAACTCAGAACTTTCTGTTAATTTGAGCAGCAAATGTCTTGAGTCTATGAAATTTATATCAAATTCATGCTTCGGTTTAAGTTTTTGCAGCATAAAAGCTTTTATTTCAGCAATTGGAGGCCTTCCATGAACACATTTAGCAACCAAGGTAAATTTCCTGTTTGTTACAGATTTTTTGAATTCCTTGGTTGAGAAAAATATGGCAGGATTGCCATCATCATCAATAGAAAATTGTTTTTCCTCAATTAAATGCAACTCTACAGGATGTTGCTGGCAATTACCCAAAAGAACTGAGGCATAATATTTTCTGGCTTCAATGCTCTCACAATCTATGATCAAAAACAAAAACAGAGTGAAGAGATTACGAAATCAGGCATCGATGGCATCGATAGCTGATCTCCAAAGCAAAGGCAGAAAAATCCCAAAATCGATGAAGATAATCAAAATCCACGGTTGATAAAGGAGAAGTTGATCAATTAGGATGAAATCGACCAAAAGATTTTAGGAGAAAGAGAGGGAATCAAAGAAATATGAGAGAGATTAAAAGAATTGGGGTTCAAGGAACCCTAATTTCCCAAATCGCCTCCATTACTAAATTATGCCCTTGATCTATATATCTCTTGCCAGGATGCATTTAGTTAAAAACTCAAGACGCTATACAAAATTAATAATTAACCGAAGAAAATAATGGAGAAAGTAATGCATTCATGATACATGCAACGCTTCTCTACAAGTAGGCTATAATATTATGTGCATTTTGTATAATAATCCGTCCATAATTTACCAGTAATCCGGAAGTGCATAGAAGACCATGATGCCAAACAGGTTCAGCAAATAACAAGGCTTATATATCCATTATCCTGGAGCCATATAATTGAAATGCAAGTAAAAATATTTGAGTTCCCATATATTGTTGGGTACCAGGTTGATCAAGCCATACCAAAACCATATAGTCCAACATGTTATCAAAATTGTCATATAACCAATTTCAATATTTATCAAAATAAAACAAAGCTACAAACACAAGTACAACACTCCTAATTATCAACTTCAGCATATAGTTTGTTTACCTCCTCCTTTAGCTTTGAAATCAGAGTTCCAGATTGAGTTTTAGTTGCCAGTTTACTTTTATATAAGCATAATTGAGCATAATGGAGTTCAGGATTTGAGTACAGGATTTAGGGTCAGAATTTACAGATAGAACATGGGAAGTAAAAATTGATTTCATAGAACCTAAATAGTAAACACTGGATAAAGGCCAAATGGATAATAATTTTTTTTTTGAATTCGTTGAAATTAAACACTGGACATGGGCTGAATGTATGATAGGATCTATGCAGCTAACCCCAAACTTTTGGGGATAAAAGCTTTTCTGTTGTTGTTGTCAGTCAACAAAATTACTCATGATGTGGAATCTCCTGAATTTTTTTCAGAGGCATTATAATTTAAAATTTTGGCTGACAGATCATTCATATAGGTGTTGGTGTGGTGGGCCTGGTGGCAGCGGCAAATGCTAATATGATGCTGATATTAGGAAGAAAAATACTGACTTGATCTAAATTAACTCCATTAGACGTTTCAGAACATTTAATATAATTAAAAATTAGGACATACTGCTGAGGTCATTGACCATATATTATAATCAATTCTTTTTTGTACTCATATATGACCGTGAAGCAGATTGGCAATGATATGATATCAGAAAGCTCATTAAGGTTGTCGGAACTTGTATAAAACTCTATATTGCATGAAACATCTCGAATAAGTTCGAAAGGAGTGCACAACTATGCTAGAAAGTTGAACAGAAGAATGACAAATGCATAGCTCATGATTAGTGAATTAGAAACATGTATTATAGGTCATGAAAATATCCTACGCCTACCTTGTAAAGTAATATGTATGCAGATTATGCACATAAACTCTCCTTTCAAAGTTTACAGGTTTTGCATGCTGGGAACAAGGGAGACTACTTCTTTGTACCATTAGAATAGAATAGATCCCAATGATTCTCTGTAGTAGCACCTGGCTTCAGATCTTCATCAAACGGAGAGAATATAAAGGTCAAAACAGATACACCAGGCCTCAAAGGAGTTCCTTTAGCTGGATGTCCTGTTACATGATTAACCAATCTTTGGTTGAATGTGGCGGCATTGGGTAATGACGTAGCATTATCATCAGGATTTCCTTGAGAAGGCCATCCTGTCTCTGTAACAACTAGAGGCAACTTATAGAATCAAAGGGAATATATAACAGATCTCAGAGAATCAACCAAAAGGTCAAATAAATTTGTGTACACTAAGCGTGTCTTTGGATTGGTATAATTGAAGTTCTGTGGATTCTCCGTAAACAAAGCAAAATCCAGGTGTATGTACGGAATCTCTTTAAAGGTTAAGCATGGGTAAATGTTAACCATAAATGGAGAGTTTGTTTTGTTAAGAAATCTCAAAACAGGTCAGAGAACAGGCTCTGCGATTGATTGATTCTTGGAACACTGCGGCTGAAGGAGGGAATCTTATTGCTAAAACTGCTAAGGAATGAGGGGTAGATAATTTGATTCTTCGGTGCAATCTAAATTTCCTTAATGATCTATGGAGATTTTTCATGGCACTAAGAAGAATGGGAGCAAATTCTGGAAGCATGAAGACCTCGTTTCCAACTGAAATAGAAGATATAGAAGTTTTATGATTGAAAGGAAGGATGCTTTGTTTGAGGATAAGGTCAGCTTTTGCTGGATTAGTAGCCAGAGAAAATACATTCTCGTTCGGAATGCATAATGATAAAGAGATATTTGTGTCCGCAAAAGCTCAGACAACTAATGGATCCATATCAAAGGCCTTCACATTCTTGATTGACAATGAGAATATCAGCTTCACTGCAACCTCTGGTGATGGAAGATTGGAGCCTAGTTGATCATAGTTCACTCCAATTTTAGGATCTGGAAGCAAACACGCCAACAAGAAATTTTACATATACTACATGGAAAGACAGAGAAAAAGGAAGGGGGAAAAGATGGGCTTTAAACACTTGCTTCAATAACATTGGAGCAGATGCACTAGATAGTGATTATGCACTTGTAAAAAAAACATGTGTTATAATGCCAGTAGGCAAAAAGGGCCGATGAGATTGAATTCAGCCAGGTACAAATATTGATAAATAAATGGTTTATGGTGACATCAGAATGAAGGAGATCTTGATGGAGACTTATTTGAGTCTTTGTTTTTGTCAAGTTTGGCTCATGTTTGAGTCCAGCCGAGTTATAAGCAGAGTCAAATAATTCGTGAATTATTCGCTGATTTATTCATGAATTCACGAATTTTTGATCAGCCGACTTAATCACCGCATTAATCGGCGGGCCGAATAATTCGCGATTTATTCCCGAATTATGTGAAAAAACAACGAATAATTCAAACAACAGCAAATAATTCACAAAATCAAAACCTAGCGTCTCATATATTAATTTCTTGCTCGAAATTCTTTCCGAACATTTCCCGAACACTTACCGAACCTTTTCCGAATACCTGCCGATTTTTTCCGAATAATTCTCCGAATCCGAATTTTCGACCTCGCCGAATTATATCCGAAAGACGAATTTATGACTATGGTTATATGTAATGTTCATTATTAGTCATTGATTTTTTTCTAATGAGTGACGATTGAGCAAGTATCCAGTGGCAAATGACCAATTCCATGACTCATGGAAGCCAGACCTAGCTAATATATAATGATGTAGTCAGCTCTAGTTAATGATCTAATGGGATTGACTTTTGATTGAAGCATGTTAAAAATTGTTGCTCAAGAATTTCTCCAAAGATTTGTTGACTAATTAGCGACTTTGATCCTATAGAGTGATAACTTAGTTTTTATTTTTGAGATATAAGGTGGCTAATTATCCCATCCACAGATCAGCATATCATTAAAAGACTGATAGCATAGTTATTATAAGAAGACTTGTAATAAGTGATATGAACATATTTCCAAAGTATTAACTTTTTGTACGACCGGGGAATATTCTCACCTGCATAAATTAATTTCCTAGGACAATCAAATGGGCCACATTTATTAAGCAGAATACAAGAACAAAGTAGATATTCAAGAGGCAAACAGCCTGCCAAAAAATGTGCTGCCAAACGAACAAAGTTAAAAGAGATGTATTCACACTAAGAGATCATGTTGTTCTCAATTCTCTAACTGCAGCAAATCTAATAGAACATACAGGATCTAGCTGCATTAAGAAATTGGTCTCGGTATTAAATGATTTGTGCCTTAGAATAATTAGTTTTATAGCCTACGAGCTTGAGAGCTGCCATAAGGGTGAGGTTGCATCCAGTTTTCAATGAGCCACAGCTCAAGAAGTTCGGACAGGAACGAATCTGGGATAAACTTGCTACTCTGGTTGATTATGGACACAGTTATTCCTGAATACGCTCTTTTGACACAGATGATTATGTGCAATATTCCAAAAAAATATGATAGAAAGGCTAAATCGAAGAATTCCTGAAAATAAATTTTTAAGGGTCCCCAAATAAGACCTCGTGAGGAATTCCTCTCATAGGGTAGAGCTGATATGACAATGTGGACAGGAAAAAACAACTTGGAATGTACCCAATATTTCCTAAAGATATATGGAATCGCCGAGAAAAATAGTTTGTACGAAGTGTTCTCTTCATCTCATAGGCTAATGTGGAGATTCAACAATCAATTATATAGCAGGCTATATAATTAGTGCCCACCCCAAATGGTTGGGCTAAAGGTCTTAGTAGAAGGAGGATGCATCAAATAGATTCAATAAGCTTTCGTGGGCTCAATCCTTTCATCTTCTTCATCTCCACTACAGATCCAGGAACTTAGGTCAAGAGGGGGCACATCAGCAACCATACATAATAAAGTTTTGTTAAGATACCTGACTACATTGTATATTTACGCCATCATAATTTGATTATAGAACAAAAGTTTAAATTACTATGAGAATAATAATTTTTACAATAATAAATACATAGGCTTCATAAATTGGACATGTTTTGTTTTAAAGTTTATAATTCTTCTTTAAAATCTTTAATGTGGAAGTAAGTTCCTTTAAAGTTTATTGTATCTTTATGCCACATGTTTTGTTAAAAAAAAACACTAAAAAAATAAATTTAAAAATTGACTTCAATGAGATTTAAACCTATGACCAATCTAATGTGCTACAAATTAAGCTATAAATTGTTGTTGGTTAATTTTGAAGAAGTAAATATATATATATCATATATCAAAAAATATCAAATTTCAATTGCAACCAATACCAGGTCATTTTTTCCCGAAATTTGAGAAGTGCACTTCTATGGAAAAATCGGTAATGGCATTCAGTAATTGGATTCAATCACCCAAGCATTGAACAGATCTAATTGACTACTAATATAATATATCACCATTCTAGCACAAAATTGTGCAACATTACTATTCAAATGTAAGTGACGTCAAATATTTCTCTTATATAACATGAATTCTTCAAACCCTTACAAAATAACAGACCAAAATTGAATCTCAAGGCAATTGATGACTTAAATTCCAACCAGTATCACCAGAAGATGTGCTAATCAAACCCTAAAATAAAGCAAAGACACAAATAATTGCAGGAATTGAGAATAAGCATCAAATCAGATATCGAATACAATCATTAATCAAATCAAACAGAAACCTTAAGTCACAAAAGGGGAAATTGCAATACCTGGGAACGTGAGAAGTACGGAAGAAGATCCAACGATGAGACACAAAAATAAGAGGAAGAAGAGGAGAGTGAGTGATGAGAATCTCTCGAGAGCTTGATCCCAATTCGTCGCCATTTCCCCCTTTCTTCTTTCGAGAAAACGAAGAAGACGACCAGCCTTGAAAGAAGCGGGAAAATGACCATCACAAACAATTTTCAGGCCCAAGAAACAGATCGTATATAGGGCCTTTGAGGCACGTGCTTCCATGGGATTATCCCAAGTTCCCACGTGCATTCCCGCTTCCACTGTACGCTCGACCCTATCCCCTTTCATCTCTTTCCGTATTTTTAATTCGAGATAGATAAATAAAATTAAAAAAAAAAAAAAAAAAAAACCCGCACCCCCACTCCGCAACCCCCCAAACCCAAAAAAAATGAAATAAAGTAAAGAGTCTCAATTCTCGATCTCTCTCTCACAATAAAAAAAAAACCCAAATTCGACTGAAATCATGTCAGCTGCCGTTCGATCGCGAGCTCTCCGAACGGCCGCCGCGGCCGCCGTCGAGTCCGCCTACTTCTCCTCCAACCGCATGCACGCCGGCCGACTCTCCGACGCCCACACCAAAGTGAACCGCCGCCGCCGCTGGGACGAGTCCCGCCACCGCAGCAACGGTCACTTGGTCTCTTTACAAGGCGATCTAGTTGATCGCGGATCGCTCAGCTCCACCTCCATCATCACCGCCAGATGCCGCGGCAGCGGTGGCGGAGGCGGCGATCCGCCGTAGATATGGCAGCAGCCTGGGAGTTCTGAGTCCGGTGCTAGTTCTGGGAATTTGGGAAAGATTAATGTTATTAGGGTTGGAGGAGGAGGAGGAGGTGGTGGTGGTGAGTTTGGATCGAGGGAAGGGTGCTGGGGGGGATCGAATTTGGGGATCGAGTTTCCGACGCCGAAGGAGATTGTTAAGGGGCTGGATAAGTTTGTTATTGGCCAGGAGCGGGCCAAAAAGGTAAAGTTTGTCGACTTTGGATTGATTTTGATAGATAGAAATAATTGGGTCGTGAATTTTTGTGCCTGGGAGTTAAAAAGTTGTGTTTTTTATGTGATAACTGCAACATACAAATACAGGATACCATGAACATGGAAAAAATATCAGTTTGATATAGATATGATGAATTTTCAAGTTGCATTCATGTTTGGTATCATATGATGTTACTGAAATTTAGTACTGTTTCAAACGAATAAGCATTACGTTCCATAGGATTGAAGCTACGTTTGAGAATCCTGACTCTTGTTATAGGGAGTGCTATAAACCGTGTTACCATAAATCGCTAAACTTAGCGATTCATGATTTGTAACGGTCGTTCTCAATCAGGGAACACTAGCGATTCAAATCGGAAGAATCAACATTCCTATCTAAAAATGGGCATAAACTTAGCTTTGTGTTAATAGAGCTATGTTATCCGTTATATGTAAATGTATCGAAAAAAATTAAATTATATATAGAGAGATGGGCAAGGATTCTATCGATAGGATTTGGAAACAAATTCTACCACTTTCTTTGCCTTTGGATTTGTATTGGGACATGTGCAATCAATTATGAAGAGAACAATTTATTCTTTTAAATAACGCATGATTAATAACACATATCTCAATGCAAATCCAAAAGCAAATAAAGCAGGATCCTAGTCCCCCTCTATCTCGCTATATATATATATATATATATATATATATATATATATCGAGAGAGAGAGAGAGAGAGAGAGAATAACGAAGGAAAGAGGCCCTGGGAGGCTTTTTTCGTTAGGTAGCAGCAAAAAATACATCCTCTACCATTTTATTTGACGATCGGCACCATTTCACCGTTGATTTAGTGGATGCAAAATTACTGGTTTACCTATAATAGAACTTTTTATATTGCTAAATCAACGGTGGAAATGTGTTAGATACACATGAAATTTGGTGTATCAATATATTAGACGGTGAAGATCAAGACAGACGGTGCCGATCGTCGAATAAAATGGTGGAGGTTGTATTTTTTGCCACCACCTAACGAAAAAAGCCTCCTAGGCTTCTTTCCTTCATTATATATATATATATATATATATATATATATATATATATATATATATATATATATGGGAGTGATCCATTGCAAACCGGTCCGCGTTTTTTAAAAATGGGAACTCCCGATCTACAACATATTTTAACGATCCGATCCGTTCAAGTTGATCACCCTACCCTCAAATATATGTATTTGAAAAATCAAGGGAATTAAAGACCTCTAGCCTATGCATCGATGTGTGCAAAAATGAACGTCGTTCGATAATGCAACATAAATGTTATCCGATGCATAGGCTAAATGTCTTTAAATCTCTTGATTTTTCACACATATATTTGAGGGTATGGTGATCAACTTGAACGGATTGGATCGTTAAAATGTGTCGTAGATCGGGAGTTTCCGTTTTTAAAAAACATGGGCCGGTTTGCAATGGATCGCTCCCCTATATATATAGAGAGATACATATATAGACGATCCAAAAAACACTCCATGTTCTAGAGCTACACTTACCGTTATGTATAAATGTATCCGAAGAAAATGACCCCTATCGTACCATGTTTCATGATAAATAGGATTCCGCGTTCCCGTTTTCGTTTCACGTACCGAAAATTTCCGCGTTCAAGGTAACACAGGTGCTAAATATCTAGATGAAGATGCTCAACTTAAGAATAGATTTCCTGGGATTTTTGGAAGAACCGGTTTATGCTATATTGGCCTTTCAGATAAATTGGTTGTATGTTGATATGCGAAAAAAGGAGATCTTGTAAACATTGGTTGACTTATATGACTATTGGGAAAACGATGAAATGCTTTGTAAATGGTGGGTAGATTTATTTTATCTAGTTTGGTACTTTTGATTGTGCTTTTTCACGTATCAGAATTAGAGTTGATAGTTCTAATACTTAGATCCAGACTATACACGACTATAAAGTAAACCATAAACTTGCGCCTTCTACTAAAGACACACACACTTTAAGTTTTTTGTTTAATAAATCAAGGACTGCCACCCCAATCCCTCCCACAAAAAAAACAAAAACAAACAAATAAATAAAAACCAGAAGAATATATAGAATTGCAAAGTTGTGTAGCCCACTTGATTTTGAATGAGAATTTTTCTACTATGCTATAGGCTTTGTAGATCAGAGCAGTTCCAGTTAGTGTGATTATTGACTCAATTAATTGGTTAGTTAGCTGGAGCTTGGAACAATTTCAACATATAAACATATTATATGATATCCGTTAAATCATATCATCTCGGATTAACGAATACTAATTGTGCTACACGTAGTATACACACTTTTTATTGTTTGGTGGACAGGATAAGTTCAAGAGGACATTTCCATGAATATTTAGAATTGCTTCATTTAATGTATTGCTAATGATCTCAAACTGTTAGAATTTTGGTGTGGAAGTTGACGCTATAATGGTGTCAGTTGGTTTCCTTAATTAATTACTGACATCGTCAGTTCTTTTCTTCAAGTTTTGTTTCCTCTTAGATTTTCTGATGGGAATAAAACGTAGCTTATATGGTTTAAAGTGGACAAAGTTTTCCCCCGCCAAAAAGCATTGGTTAAAGAATGAATTTTCAAGTATTTTAAAAAATGCCTAGTCTTTAAACACTTATTGATATACATTAGAATGAATTATCAAGTATTTTAAAAAATGCCTAGTCTTTAAACACTTATTGATATACATTATATCGATCCAATAATTCGTGTCTCATCATTGTAGATCGGTTATGGGAACAAAGAAGGTTGGTAACTTGTTGGTGCAGAGATGGTGAAAGGCTGAAGTTCGATTGGGTTGGGGTTCAACCTATGCCTATGCTAATGAAATTTAACTTCAAGTTTACTAGTAATATTAAAACATATATTTTAGGCTTAATTCCAAAAAAAACCAAACCTTTTAGCTAAAATACGAGAAACCCCAAACAGTTTTAAAATACACAAGAAACTACCATAAAACTTTCAAAATACACAAGAAACTACCAAAAAATCTTTCAAAAACTATGAGAAACCCCCCAAAATCAGGTGCCACATCAGCAATAAATAGCACAAAACTGCATACCATTAGGGTTTCTCGTAATTTTGAAACTATTTGGGGGTTTCTCATATTTTAGTTAAAATGTTTGGGTTTTTTTGGAATTAAGCCTATATTTTAGTACTATTTTGCACGTGCGATACACATTGATATTCATTTTGATTTATTTTTCCTCATTCCTATTCTCGTAATAGCTATTTTTCTTAGACACCATATGTTTTTTTAATCAAATGTTGACTCCATAAATATTGTTTATTAATGTTGTAGAAAACTCTATAATAAAAACTTTGGCTTCATTTTTTTTTGAATTTGAAAAGTTGGTGAGAATGAAGAAAAGTTGTCATTATTACTATTTTGTCTTATTATAGTGACATGGCGATCTCTAATCTATTATAAATGGCAACTTTTTCCCTTTTTTTCTTGCATTTCTAGAATAGATGAGATATGAGTGAGCTACAAAAGGGTTGCCATTTTAGTAGAGACAAATAAACGAGGCCAAATATGTTTTCCTTGGGTTTGTTTGGATTAATATAGAGTTCTATTTTGGTTTTTATCAACCCAAGTGCAAGCAAGATTTAAGGGGCCCCCTCCCTTTGAAGAGGACCTTCTAATACCGACTGCGTTTTTTTGTGCTCATGCCTCTTCGAATTTGTCGATGGCTACTGACCAAAGTGGCAATGCCAGTCTAGGAGTAGATTATATTTTCTGCATTAGTTTGTACATAATATGCTTTAAAAGAATTAAAGAAGATGGAATAAAATGCTTGATATCACTGATTTGCACTCCACTTGTTTTCTTCCATGGCAAGTGGCTTTCGGGTAAGAAATACAGTTTAGCCCATATGTTACGAATTATAGAACTATTGTAGTAATTTCTCCTTTGCAGTACTCAAACTAAAGGTTATAATCTGTGTGCTGAGGTGTATAGTTTATATATAGTTTATACTTGTCTAAACTCAGATGGGAATATGTTCTTTTGAGCTCCACTTTGTGGATATGCAATATGGCTTCTTCTAGGTACTTTGAGAATTTTAATCGCCCCTCATGTATTTCATTTTCCATTGGGCAAATAGTATCAATTATTAATACATATTGTTGATTTAATGAAAATAGTTGCAGGAGCATATGGTTATTAGAATTTTTTTTTATAGATGGCAGTTTTAATGAAGATTAACGACCTAACTGTATATTGAAACCGCTATTTTTTGGGTATCATTATAACAATAGTCCGTCGTTGATTCTCTTGTTAATATTGATATACATGGTATTTATGGAGGTGGCATGACTAGTCCTGGTCAATATGGTCTTCTTTTTTTTTCTTCCTATTTTGAATAAATTGGCACTAATTTACCTGGTTAAATATATTTAGTAGTTATTCAATTTAAAGATTTCACCAACTGTCTGTAGGTACTCGCTGTGGCAGTTTACAATCATTACAAAAGGATCTATCATGATTCATTGACCAGGTTGTTAAATGATTATTTCACATTAAATGATGTTTGCTATTTTTCCTCCCTGGAAGTTATATTTTGTTGTTCCTTCCTCAGTTCTTCTTTCCGTGGATATGGGAAATCAGTTACTCTGGAGTTTTCCACCATACTAACATAGTTTTCATGCTGAAACTTAGGTCTGCAGGAGATTCACATAATGGAGAAGCTAATGTAAATGAAACTGATGCAGTGGAGCTTGAAAAAAGCAATATTCTAGTAATGGGCCCAACTGGCTCAGGTATCTACAATGTTTCATTAGATGTTTGCTAGTGATGTGCTGTTGTGATGCTATTTCTTTTAAATTGTAGGACATTGAAAATGTGAAAGAATACTGTATAAAGACATTAGGGTGGTTTATGAGAATATTAAAAGGTTAACTGGCTCAGGTATCCATGATGCTTTATTAAATGTTTACAAGTGATGTGCTGCTGTGATGCTATTTCTTCTAAATTATAAAGGGGCAACGAAAATATAAATAGAAATTACGGTGGTTTATAAGAATATTAGTTAAGTATCAGGGACTTAAACCCTGTAGTAAGATTTTATTAAGGTTTCTGCAACTTTATCGTGAATGAATATCTCTTACATACCGCTTCCCTCGCCGTCTGTCTCGCTGCTGCTCTGAGCTTTCCCTTCAGATGCTCTGAAAAGGTTGGGGGATAGCATAGGGAAAATTGCAGTTTGAGATGATAGGTGGTGGTATGATAGATGGTGGTGCTGCGCTAAGGTGGCTATAGGCTGCATGAACCAGTAGGTGACATGATGAGCAGTACATGCTAAACCGCAAAATTCTGCTGAATTACATGGATTTGCATATTCATTGCTAGTTTACCTGAGTTGCCATATAAGTTTACTTATTGCTTGTCTATGCATGCTTCCTCTCTTCTTGGTATATTTCCTTGTTGGAAGGCATCACCTTTTATCTGTTTATATTTGGAAGTCACCTCCTTAAGAGAAAATCTCCGACAACCTTCAAGAAGTAGCTAAATACTATCAGCTATACTGAAATTATCATGTGGTCTCTTGTACCTAATTTTTCTTTGAGGAAAGTGTTCGTACACAACACTTTCTTAAGCAACTTCTACACAATAAGAAACAAAAGAGGGATCCTTTGTTTCTTGTTGTGTAGGAGTTGCTTAGGAAATTGTTGTGTAGGAACACTTTCCTCTTTTTTCTTTTTTTGGTTTTTGGATTTAGGCTAAGGGCAGTTGTAGATATTCCTACATCCATGTGTAAAGAATCGAACAAAATTGTATGTGAAAGTTCTTTATGCATGAAATTTAGCGGACTGCAGTTACTTATAGTTTACTTACACACTTACCATTTCTCAAGAACAGGGAAAACATTATTGGCGAAAACCTTGGCGCGCTTTGTGAATGTTCCGTTTGTTATTGCTGATGCAACTACTCTCACTCAGGCAAGTTTTACCCCTTTTTCTTCTTTTCTGATGCTGCATGCATATTGCATCGGTGTCTTACGCATAGGTTTTGTGCTTAGTTGATGCTTGTCCAGTTAATGTTCAAGATTAGTGATGTAAAACATTTCTTTGGGACATTTTGTTTTTAAAATGGATCATTCCTGTAATAATTTGTCCTTCAATAGTCTCCTATTCCATTTGTGGGATCTTTCTATACCTCCTCATATTTGATTTTTGTGCTTTTTTGGTTTATATTGCTTTTGTCTCTCATGTTTGGGACTTCAGTATCGTGTTGTCCAATATTATTATTCAAGAATTATAAAATAATGTATTGTCTTGTCTGCACTGTCTAATTGCTAGGACTATTACCAATATAAACTTTTGTATCCATTATTTAATATCCAAATACAAGGTTGGTCAAACCCTGCTCTGATTCCATCCAAAAAAATTCTGCAGATACTCGTTGCATGATTCTAGTTCTAGCATATTCTAAATCATAGTGACTCTATTTCAAGCTCTTACTGAACCAACTTCTCCCGACTAAATTGTAAATACATTGTTCACTTTCGTGTGCTTCACTAGCTTGGAAGTCCACCTTGTCAAATCTCCATGTCAGTCTCCATGATCTCAGTTTGATGACGAATTCTGAGGCACACTTTGCAAGTGATGGACACCAAAGCTTATGAGCCTATTGCTTCTGCTGGCAGGCTTCTCCCATCATAAACTTTGGTGGATGTTATCAAAAGATCCAAAGGATACACTACAGTCTTCATATTGATACCTTTTGATTACCTTCATTCCTCTGTTTAGACGTGCCTATAAATTTATCCGCTTCATTGAATGATCGTTGGCCAGGATCTTTTTCTTTTATGTTTGCTTGAGCAGGGGTGTTCTCTTCAAGTTGACATTTCCTTCATTGTTTCTTCACTGGGAAATCTTTTTCTTGATGCACTTTTGATTTTGAACAATCATACAGTCGGATAGGTACAGTCTGAAGGATCGGCCAACTCTAATAGATGCTGATGGTTGAATACTGAATTTCTATGAATTGTCTCCTTTGAAAATTATTAGGCTGGGCAAAATCATGTTTCTGTGAAAGCTGCATTTCTCTTATGAAGCATGGTGGTAGAATGGGGAAAATAATGATATGGAAGAACACATTTAAGATCGAAGTGTCGATATGCATTTATGGTAGTTGACGTTTCTTGAAGTTGCTAGTTATAGGTTATTTCTGGAATGGAATTAAGTTAATTAAGAGGTTTCTGTTGTTTTAATTTGCTACAAGGGAGATTAGTCATACGAGACTGCCATCTGACAACTTCTGCATTAATTATGATAGCATATTGATTTATATTGAAGGATATAAGGAGATGAAATTAATAAATTTTCCGTATACCTCTTTTTAGTCGTCTCCTTGTGTTTAATCATCAGCATAATATATATTGTAATAAATATATAGGCAAGTCATCAGACTAGCTAAATAATGTAGAAATGTGATTCTTGTAATTATGGAAACTTTAAGAACAAATCATTTTCCTTCAATGATAAAGGTTTTATTTTGATTTATGATCTTGACATAAGTAAAATCTTACCCGTCGGTAAAGTTCTATTATATTTGTTATGACGGGATTCAGCATTCCTAAACTTAAAATTAGTGATGTGTTCCTCATGATTAGATGCGCCTTTAGTCATCTTCACTAACTTATCGGTACGCTCTGATGCACAGGCTGGATATGTTGGCGAAGATGTGGAGTCTATATTATACAAACTTCTATCGGTACTTGTCAAACCTATCCTACAAAAGCATCACAGCAGTTTTATTCTTGTGCTCTTCTTTGTTTCACATGTTAACTTTTTTTTTTTTGCATTTGTTAAACGCTTGCAGATGTAATATAGCTATGACTATTTTTTCACCATCTTTACCTTTAATATTTTTCTTCCTTAAACAATAATCAGATACATACTTGAAAATGATGAAATATTTGGGCCATGGTTGATTAGTGCATCACATCTAAGCACTCAAATTGATGGACGTGCTGAATGTATGTGAGAGTCATCTTCCATTGACCTAGTAATATGGATAACATTGTGTTACAAATTGGGATGTTATAAGCGTTTGCCTCAAACATTCTGAGGTGGCCATGAAAGAATATTTTAAATTTTTTTAAAAGATGGCAAACCTATATGCAGTCTTCATCATAACTGTGAAATCCACTGGTTTAATGAAGCTTGTCAGTTATGCTTAGGACTCAAGTATTTTGTTCCTAATATATCCATCGCGGTTTCATGCAGGCTGCTGACTTTAATGTGGCAGCTGCCGAACAAGGGATTGTCTATATCGATGAAGTGGATAAAATCACCAAAAAGGTTCTTTCAGTTCACATTACATGGATATTCAAGTTTAACCTGTATTTGTGTTTTTAGTTAACAATCTTGTCATTTAATGAGCAGGCAGAGAGTCTCAATATTAGTAGGGATGTGTCTGGTGAAGGTGTGCAGCAAGCGCTGTTGAAAATGCTTGAAGGAACTGTGAGCCCTCGCAAACCTTCAAAAGATTTTTGCTATTCACAAACTCTCAAGATTCATTTCATTATCATTAGTCCACTTATTGGTGTTGGCTATTATATCATCTGCTTATTCAGTGCTTATGTGGTACATCATAATACATAAAACATTGAAAGCATGCTGTGCCATTAATATATTTTTTAATTACACGTGTTATGTTCTCTATCTATTTGTTTTTCTGAACTATCGTTCTCACTGAATGCTCATGTGATAGTGATAACTTTAGTCTTGGTTGGTGGTGAGAACTGTATTCTTTTCGATAGTCTTACTTGGGTAGTGTTAAGGCTGTTACTTTTTGGACACTGATACTGTGTAAAATTTTCAAATACACATGCTCACACAAAAATCATGGTATGTTGTGCATTTGAAGATAACTGTTTTGTACTATGATGAATTTCCAGGAAGTTTAATTGCTAAAATCACAATAAGATTGTAAACTATCTTTAAATCAAGGTTCAAGAAATCGGTTTCGGTTTCTCATAATTTTATTAGTTTTGCTGGGCTAGTTTCGCTAATCTCGGTTCGGGTTTCGGTTTCGACGGTAATACAACATACATAAGTTCGGTGCAAATATATTAAATACTTAAATTTATGGTTCTATATTACAAGACAGTGATCCTAGTGTTTAAAAATCCAGTCATGATGCAAAATATATTGAAAAGTGTACTTAGATAAGTATTAATATAGGGTTTTGGTTCACTTTTTTGCGGTTTTCTAACAACGAAAGCCTACAATGATCACAATGACATTAAAAATGGTATAAAAAATTACAATTTTAAAGGTTTCAGCCGAAATGATATTGTATGGTTGGTTTCGTATCGGTTTCGGGTTTTGTATCGGTCTCCACTGAAACCCGTACGAAACCATCACATATCGGTGGTTTCGGCCCAAACCTATAACCTTGCTTTAAATGCTAACAAGCTTTCAGAATTCTTTAAATGCTGATGTGTGGTGTGCCCCTTTAAAAGAATAACATTATGGAGAAGAGAAGAACAACAAATAGTTTAAGAATTCATAAATTACACCAAGCTGGTTTTGTCAAATGTCAACTCATTAAAGGAAAAAACACGGACTTATTCCGTTATCATTGTGATCCAAGTATTCCCATGTCAATATGTTGTTATGAAGTGAACTCTAAAATGAGAAGGCTTCTGGTGCGACTTGTTATTAATTGGCTACTAACCAGATGTCAACATCTATTTAAAAAGAACTAGATGTCAACATCGTGGTCTTGTAGTGATTTTATTGAATTATTCTTCTATTTTTCCTTTTGTTTCTGCCTTGTTTCTCTTCCCGAAAGTAGGGTAACCTTGGTACACCCTCCAAGCATACGCCCTCTTGTCAGATTCTTCTCTTACAAATCACATGTTGGGCATTAAACCAAATTGGTGCCAACTTTAATATTCTAGAAGTGTGTGTGAGACATGCCAGAATAAATTAGTTAAGATCCTTTGATCTTAGGCATACATTGCAGTAATATGTTCTAAGCCCATTGCAAAGACATGGGTGTCATGGGTGTTTGATTTAGATTTCAGGTTTCTTTCTATGGTGTTAATTTATTAGTAATTTAGTATTAGTTTCCTAATATTATAATCATTAAGGTTTACTCTGTTTAATTTTTACTTCCCCCCTTCTTAAGATGTGAATTGCTCCAATTAATGATTTCATCGTCTTTGAAGGAAAACTTTTTAAATAAGAATCTAACATCATGATCTACGTGTTTTGGAAGTTTAGTGCTCTGATTTCAAGCAGTGTCATGTCTAAAAATGTCTTAGGGTAATTTTAGTTGAGAATAGTACAATATCAGATCATAACAAAAGAAATTTGCAGCACATATCATGCTGTCCATATGGCAGGTAAAGTCATGTATCATTCTTACAATCTGTTTAAATCCCTGAATAATGTGAAGCGGTACCAAAGCACTGGTGCCAATGGAAGGCATAGCTTACACGTCTGACTCGTCAAGTTGTCAGTAACTTGATAAAGTTTGATTTACAGGGTGTTGCAGAGCTAGAACTGCAACTTGAGCAGGCTTTGTGGGCTGGGGCTCATTCCTATCCTTAAGTGAACTCAGCCCCCTTCCCTCTGACCACCAACTGTCTATGTGTCTCTAAACCTTAACCAACCTAAGCCTATACAGGTTAACCTCTCCAACCATAACCCAATAAATCATATTGTAATATAAATTCTTGGTAGTTTGTGTAGAACTTTGACAAGGTTTATGGATTCCTTTTTTTAGCAGCTTTTGGGAGTTAATGACTGCTCAGTTATCATCCCTTTAGATATGAAGAAAAATTGGCATAATCAGCCTCATTTTGTATGCATAAACAACATCATATCTAATTGACCCTGTTCCAACAACCTGCTAATGCAACTGAATTGAAGTTATATAGAGATCTTTGAATCCAACTCTAACATCTCTCTGGAAACTCCAACAACCAATACCAATTCGCAGGGTAAAGAGACTTGTCCATGTTCTGGTTGAGCCCAACTTAATTTCAGGTCAAGTTGATTACTCTCTCATAGTGTTTTTTTTTTGTTAACCATAGTCCTGTGTTAGTGTATGACAGCAAAATTTGTTGGGCATTATGTGGTGCACCACACTAAACGAGCTGTACTGAATATTGGTTCCAGATTTAGACACAACAGGCAGTACTGTTGCTATCTTTATTTCCATCAATTTATCTGACATTAATATTCCAAATGTATCTCTAAACTTGTCAAAGGTTGTGCGCTTTTCTGATTCAGTCACCTCTTGATGCTTGCATTTGCAACGATTTACTTTGCTGGCCACATCACATTATTATCACACGATTTTTCTTTTTGTGTTAAGTGATATACGCTAAAAATTTTGCCCCCTGAAATTCTATAATATGTTTCTTCATTAGGTTGTGAATGTACCAGAGAAAGGGGCTCGGAAGCATCCACGTGGTGACAATATTCAGGTAGCCACTACATTTAAAAGTATAATTGCTGTAGGAACGTCAGAAGAAAATGTTACTATGTTCTTGACAATTCTGTTTGCCTGAATAGTTTGCAGTACTAATATGCAATTAGATTTTGAAACTAAGTTGTAGTTTCTATAACTTGTTATTCTTGTCATATTAACAATGTTCTAAATATCTAATATTGGTATCGTATCGACCCGAAGATTTTCATATCGGATATATGATATCGTGAATTCGTGATATATTTTGGGATATTTTTTATAAAATATTTTTGTATCGTAAATACTATAAATAAAACTTAATACGAATAATCGGCTTTTTTAAATGAGTTTTTCCTCAATAACTTAGTTGTAGAGCGGTCATAGAAAGTGGTTGGTTGTAGTTTCGAATATTGGGGCAAATCCAGGGATTTTCACTAGCAAGGGCACCAAAAAGAGTAAGGTTCCGTTAAAAATCATACTAATGTTATAGAAAAACCCTTAAAAAATTTAAAACAATATGTAAAATCAATTTAGTTACAAATATAGAATAAACTATTTTTTACAAGAAAAATGACTTTGATATTCATACCCTCTTAAAAATAATCCAAAAATTAATTTAGGTAATGAAAATTGAACCCAAAACATTCTGTTGGGAAACAGTACACATTACCACTTGGATTACAGTCTTATTGTGCTCTATTTATGTTACAATCATATATAATAGATATCCAAAAATTCCAAAAACTTGTATAGAACATATATCAATCTCTATTTTCCAAATTTCAAACGGGGGCACGTGCCCTCTCTGCCTCTTTAGTGGATCTGTTCCTGCTTCGTTACGGGTTGGGTTGGGGCCATTATCAATGTTACCTAAAACCAATAACTCAAATAAAATTATGATATATCAAACCCGATATATCGGATGATTTTTACACAAAACTACAAAAAGATATAAAATCAATATATCGTATAGTTTCCTCTTTAAAACCGATATATGAGCCAATATATGATATATATCGACGATATTTAGAACACTGCATCATAATGTCTTCTGGTTCAAGTTAGTTATGCTTGTAAATGGCTTCTATTAGAGTGTTAGTTGGAATTTGAATGATCTACATCACTATTTGTGAAAATTGATGTCTGGAATACATGCTATCGTAGAACATTCATTAAACCAAAACAACGGCCATTGTTAGTAAGCCTTATGTATCCGACCATTTTTAACAAAAAAAAGGGGAAATGAAATAATCATCTATACTGGCAACAAATTGAGCTGAATTTAATAAGAAGCTAATACAGATGTTTAAAAAAACTGAAGGCATACTAATAGTAGTCAAACAGTCAAACTAATAGAAAGAGAAAAGATGAGCTACGCAACAAATTGTTGTGTAGCTCCCTGCACTATTAGCAAAAAAAATTGTTGCGTAGCTCCTTGCACTATTAGAGCAAAAAGTGGGGGTGGGCCCCTGCATGGGGCCCACCCCCACCCCTACTAATCTAAGCACGTAGAGCGCTGCATAGTTTAGTTGCGCAGCGCCCCTTGCCTCTAGGACAAATTAAGAGTTTGAGCCAGAAAGTTAAACGGGTAAGCTTCTGCAAAGTCCAAAACAAGGTACCACTAAATATATCATCTTTTGTCCTCCCTGTTAGTGTATATGCTCTAGAGGCCATTACTGTATCATACTAGTTTGTATATTACTTAATAGAAGCTTGGGATATTCACCTTGTATATACAATCTTGCTCAATATAGTAGTATGCCACTTGGTTTGTTTCTACTTCAATGTGTACATGTGTTTATTTTAGTATATCACCTATACACATTAGTGGAGCCCTTAGGATTTTTGCTTGATTACCAGCGTTGTGATGGCAGTCACACTAGTGGGGGCTGGGTAATCTATAAGCACATCCTTATGCGGGTCCCTAGTCGCAGGACTATCGAGACAGGGCATCGATACTCCGGAATAGACTAGCGTATGCGCTTCTCATCCCAGTGTGGGAGATGGTCTGTCCCACAGCCATCAGTACGTCGTACTGGAGATAGTATGCGGGTGCTCGTTGGGTTACGAGTACACTGAACAGGACTCGTCGGGAACTGATTGGTTGGTATTATACCTATCGTCAGTTATCAGTTCCCAGGTGACATGAGTACAGCTTAGTCCGTTGACTTGACACTGTCACTTCGTCTCGAGTGTGTTCCCACTGTATTTTGATTACTACCCTACCACGGTTCAAAGGAGTCGTGCAAACGGGTAGTAGTTGGGTGCAGTCCCGAAGCACTTGGAGGCAGTGACGGTTAGACAGGATTCGTCTCTCCCGGTATTGGGGGTTGACATCGCGCTGTGTCTAGGAGAGCCATTACACGAGTAGTCCCTGGCCAGGGCAAGCGAGATATACTGGTAGGTTTCCAGTGTTATCTCAGGGTGTTCTGGGCTTCACTCCGACACGACTTGTACCGCTATTAGGGGACTGACGTTTACCGCCCCCCTAGGCCCGCCATA
This sequence comes from Agapanthus africanus, assembly GCA_030015575.1. NCBI lineage: Eukaryota > Viridiplantae > Streptophyta > Magnoliopsida > Asparagales > Amaryllidaceae > Agapanthus > Agapanthus africanus. Next base: position 59,451,798 of record CM057348.1, read on the forward strand.
CGATGTATCAGATGAACAGACCGGACTGTACGGAGACTGTCACATTCAGGCTCAGTAGGAGTTCAGATGGGTTTCACCTCGTCAGTCTTCTTGTCGGCATCTACCTGGGGACCGTTACGCACAGCTAGTGCCGCTTGCGGTCTGTGGTTAAACCCACTGCCAGCGTAGTGTCGAGTCTTTAGAGTCCCACACAGAAAGCTATTCGCCTTAAGGCAAAAGAGTAGAGGTCGCATGGTTTTGCGACAGGTCGCATGGTTTTGCGACAGGGTTCGGTCACATCCGTGCTCTTGTGCGGGTTTAGTGTCCGGACAGTTAACACTAGCGGGCTTTGGTTTAAGCCAGATCCTAGTGTATGTTTTGGGATTGATTTCATCTAGTATGTATTCGTGTTTCTCGGAACGCGGATGCGGGTGTGTATGCACAGTTGACGGAGAGACAGAGGCAGATGATTCTCATTAGGGTTGTTGACTGTTGACCATTGACTTCTTGCTAAACCCTAATCAGAATATGATATATCATTAACAATAATATTAATTAAGTATTATGGTGACATGGTTGTTGAGGGGTTGACTTTGTTGACTTGTTGACTTTGTTGACCGGTTGACTAGGTTGGACTAGTTGACCATCATGATGACAATGGCTATCATTTCATGGCAAAGACTTTTTGCTTGCTTGTTCTCTTGTGAAAAATGAGTGCATGAAATGATATGGCTATTGTAGCTTAAACCATCACATAATACTTGATTGCTATGATTTGTTATGATGGCTTTGGATTATGAGAGCCAAGAGAGAAAAGTCTTTCTCATTCTATCATTTTCATTCTCTCTCTTGTTCTTGAGCTCTCATCCTCTTCCTCTTGCTCTCCCTCTCTTTAGTCTATGGTTCACTTGTCTCATGTGTTGAGAGGCAAGAACCATAGAGTAAAATCCCAACACACTCTTCTCTACTCATTCTAGTTCACAAGGTTTAGCAAACCGAGTGAACTAGTTTATTCAAAGTTCGAAGAAGAAGCCAAAGGTAGAAGCTTTCGGGTGGATCGATCTTCGGCGCAAGGGGACGACGGGGTGAAGCCGATCCGGACAACCATCAAGTGTAGAAGACGAAGGAGTTCAAGAAAGAAAGGTATAACCCCCTAACCGAGTAGTTAACAACTCTTAGTTAGGATGTTAGGTAGACAAGTTTAACAAAGATCCGTTTGAGTCCATGTTACCGCCTCTAGAAAATTGTTTTTCACCAAATTCCGCAAGCCCGTAAGTACCGGGAGAGGTAGCATGGACTTACAGTGGTATCAGAGCCTGGTTAAACACTACCTAACATGTTAGCATAGTAACTAGAAATTCGATCGGAGAAAAAGTCACGAAATATACCCAAAAATCCAACTTCTTGTCGATTTTTTTAAGTCTGTAAAAATAATAAATCATGCTTTAAAAATCGACTCAGGGTTTTTTAAAGATACTGTAGAAAAACGATGCAGAGATTCCATCGAACCACCGCGGAAACGCGGCATTAGCTTGCTATTGCCGCGGTTCCGCGGCCATCTTGGCTCTTCTCTGGATCTTCTTTGCTACAGTATATTCAGTGGGGTATTTTGGGAATTTTGGTATATGTTTTTTCAGCCCAGATTCTCCAGAAAGAAAAATTTATTTTTGGGGCTTTAAAAACCGTATTTTGATCGAGTTTCTAAAGTCTTAAGCTGACGGGTTTATTTCTGTGATGTGATATTTGTATTGAACGTCTGCTAATCGCTATATGTCGATTAGTGGGGGTTATACAAATCTGTGATCTGTAATGATGTTGGTTTGTGTATATGAATTCATTGGATTGTCGCGGATGAATAGCCGGGGGTTGTGAGACGAGAGTTTTCTTTTCTTTCAATTCATGTAAATTTGTAAATTGATGTAATAATTATTTGTATGGCCGCACAACTGGGTCGGGGTTGTAGCCGTCATTGTATAATTTCTTTTTACTGTTTTTGCTCCTAGGATAGACCCATGGAGGGGGTGCACAAACTACCGGGTATCCCGAAGTGCCGAGTGGCCTACTCACGGAGTTGAGGGAGGTTGCTTCGTTTCGGGTACTTGGCGGGTAGTTTGCCGCACCCGTAGGGGTCTTGGGTGGGGGTCTTGGGTGGGGTATTGGCTATTCACCGTGACCGTGTAATCTGCTTTTCGTTACAGGCTCGTACGAATTGCGGGTTCCTAGTATATCCAATGTGTTCATCTGTGATCTGAAATGGCTATCATTGCAATATATCTATATATGATATTATTTAGGCGTTGTTTATGTTTTACAGCCGCGCTAGCCCAGCCCCCGCTCTGTCGTTAGTTAAGTAACCTAACGGGTAATGACGGGGCCCCGTGGCGAATACGAATGGCATAAGCGTACGTCATATTTTGGTTGTTTTCTGCAATGGTAGGATTAAATGATGGGACGCATTAAAAGAACTAATGCAAGAATATCACGCATTAAAAGAACTAATGCAAGAAAATAAACTAAGTAAAAGTCGTTGGAACACTTTCGAAAAACCACTCGGTTCTTTTCAAAACCAACTTTTAAATGCGGAGCTTGAGCCACTCCTTTTAAAAGCTATCTCGTTCCATTGATTATATCAAGTTCACTACGTTCACGGTTTCGCCAAAACCATTCGTAGCCCTCCGTCGTTTCACATGAATAGTCAATAGTATTCAAGCTATGTATGTTGGCCAAAGTCAAGGCATAGTGATTGGTAGCTATTGGGTATTCATGTGCAGCATAGATAGATGCGTTGGTTTGGGACAGTCGTACTGCCATTTTGGCCAAAGTCAATGGTAGGTACGGGTGGGTCCAAATTAACCTGGAGAATGACGGTAGAACTTGACATGTGACTTATGATATTTTGGCCAAAGTCAAGGTCATAAGAGCATGGGGCAAAAATCCACATCGGGAGTTTCATAAGTACTGAAATTTGCTAGAGTTGCATACCATTTGGGGAGTGATGATTCTGGTAGGATTCCTTCAGTTTCGTCACGCGATGATATTTGGATCCTGATCCTACTGTGAGTATATGCTACTCCTCGGAAAATTTCTCACTTAACGATCAATGCTATAAACTAAGTAGGTGTCTAGAAAGGTGTTAGCGGGGCTACGCCCACAGGGAAAAGAGGTTATTTAATTAAGGAACTTCGCGAAAGCGTTGTAAAACCTCCCTCGAAGTACCGACACTGGCCTGGCTGAACGGTTAAGCAAGTATTGTACGGTGAGATTGATCCTGACTAATTCTTCCTTTATGGTTTGAGGAGGGATTCGAGAGACAGTGGGAGCCATCCTGTTTAGACAAACTAAAAACCACTCTAAACTTGCAAGAGCATCATGCTGAGTGTTTCTTCTCTCTCCTAATTGCAGCGACCAATCGACATGACTGGACTTAAGTTACTTCTAGATAAAAACATACTGACAGGGCCAAACTACAAAGATTGGCTCAGGAATGTCAAGATGGCAATCACTTACGACAAGCTGGGGTATCTTCTTACCACCAAAGCTCCCCCTGTCCCAGGTCCCAAAACCAGCGTCGCGGATAAGGAAATCCGTAAGACCTGGGAACTAGACTGCGCGAAGGCCAAGTGCCTCGTGCTTGCCTCTATGGACAATGAACATCAGAGGAGGCACGAGAATATGGACCTGGAATCCATATTTCTTCATACAAAAGAACTGTATGGAGAGCAGTCTCGTATCGCAAGATACGAAGTGTCGAAGAAGTTATTTTCGGCAAGATTGGCCGTCGGATCATCGGTAGCGGAACACGTGCTTAAGATGATTTACTACATTGAGGAGCTCGCGGACCTTGGGACCACGTTGGAGAATGAGCTCTATACGGACTTGATTCTCCAGTCCCTTTCTTCCACTTACGTCCAGTTTATCCTGAACTTCAACTTACAAGAAAAGGAAATTGAACTTTTAGAACTCCTCAACATGCTGAGGAGCGCAGAGGGCACCCTACAGAAAGGTAGGGAAACATCCACTTTGTTTGTAGGAGGATCTTCTTCTTCTAGGTCCAAGGCGAAAGCCAAGGGAAAGAAGAAGAAAGCTCCCGCCAAACCAAGGGGCGGTGTTAGTAAAGTGGATACGAAGGGAAAGGCAAAATCAACTAAGAAAGTGGGGAAGCTTGTGGATAAGGAAGAATGCTTCTATTGTCATAAGAGTGGATACTGGAAGAAAGATTGCAGGGCTTGGAAGGCCAGAACACAGGATCTGAAGCAGGTTGCGGCTTCAGCTTCAGGTGTGTATGTTATTGAAAACTGTCTTTCAATAAACTCTATTTCCTGGGTATTGGATACCGGATCAGGATCTCATATCTGTAATTCTTTGCAGGCGTCGAGAAACCGTAGGTTTTTGAAGGCAGGTGACATGACCCTCAAAGTTGCAAACGGAGCTAGCATGGATGCTAAGGCCGTGGGGGACTATCACCTGGGAATGTCAGATGGACATGTTTTGGTTTTACGTAATTGCTTTTTTGTACCCAACGCAGCTTGTAATATCATTTCTGTATTTTTGGTTTCTAAAGAAGGTTATGAATTTGCGTTTGTAAGCAATGTTGTAAACATTCACCTTAATTAAGTTTTGATTGGGTCAGGTACATTGAGTAATGGTATATACGTATTAAACCAACCACAGATTTTCAATATCCAGAATACACACAAAAGAAAGTCTCCAGAAATCAATCAGACTTTCTTATGGCATTGTAGACTGGGTCACATCAATGAGAGAAGGTTGACTAAGTTACATACAGAAGGATATTTGGATCCGTTCGAATATTAATCGTATGCCACTTGTCAATCCTGTCTCAAAGGAAAGATGACAAAGACTCCGTTTACTGGACACGGAGTAAGAGCGAGCGAGCTCTTGGGACTCGTACACAGCGACGTGTGCGGTCCAATGTCTACACTTGCGCGAAGCGGTTCTTATTTCATTACTTTTACGGATGACTTTTCAAGGTACGTTTATGTCTTCTTAATGAAACATAAATCCGAAGCCTTTGGAAAGTTCCAGAAATATAAGAATGAAGTAGAAAACCAAACCGGCAAAAGTATCAAGATTTTAAGATCGGATCGAGGTGGTGAATACTTGAGTGCCGAGTTCCTGGACTATTTAAAAGAGAACGGAATTCTCTCTCAGCTTACTCCTCCATACACTCCGCAACATAACGGTGTATCGGAAAGACGGAACCGAACCCTATTGGATATGGTACGGTCCATGATGAGTAACGCTGAGTTACCGCGATCATTCTGGGGGTATGCGCTAGAATCAGCTGCATACCTTTTGAACCGAGTTCCAACTAAGACTGTGCCTACTACACCATATGAGATGTGGTGTGGGAAGAGGCCCCATCTTAATCACATTAAGACATGGGGAAGTCCAGTTTTTGTCAAAAAGCAGCATGCGGACAAGCTCGAGGCACGCTCAGTACAGTGCAAGTTTGTGGGATATCCAAAGAACTCCAAGGGATATTTCTTCTACCGCGAAGAGGAACAAAAGGCTTTTGTTTCTCGTTATGCCCACTTTCTAGAACACCAGTTCTTAGAAAAGGAAATTAGTGGGAGCGCAGTAGAACTGGAAGAAATTCCAGAACCACAGACTATTACTGAAAGCTTAGTGGAACCAGAGGGTTCAAAAGAACAGGATATTGCTACGCCGCTCCGCAGGAGTAGTATGCAGTCTCATCCGCCCGGGAGATACTACGGTTTTCTCATAGACGGGGATAGAGAGGATTGCATCATAGATTATGATGAGCCTACTAGCTTCCAGCAGGCCGTTCAGAGCGTTGACTCGGTAAAATGGCTGGATGCAATGCGGACCGAAATGGAGTCCATGTACACCAACAAAGTATGGACGTTGGACATTGCTCCAGACGGGGTAAAACCCGTAGGATGCAAGTGGATCTTCAAAAGGAAGATTGGTGTAGATGGACAGGTTGAGACCTATAAAGCTAGACTTGTTGCAAAGGGTTTTCGTCAAAGACCTGGTTTGGACTATGACGAAACCTTTTCTCCAGTGGCTATGCTGAAATCCATTCGGATCCTTCTTGCTATTGCTGCCTTCCACGATTATGAGATTTGGCAGATGGACGTAAAGACCGCTTTTCTAAATGGAAATTTAGAGTGTGTATATGGACCAGCCAGAGGGTTTCATTCAGAGTGAGAGCAGCGGAAAGGTGTGCAAGTTGCTTAAGTCCATCTATGGACTAAAGCAGGCATCGCGGAGTTGGAACATCTGCTTTGATGAGACGGTCAAGGAATTTGGCTTTATCAAAAATCCAAATGAACCATGCATCTATAGTAGATTTGCAGCGAGAACTGTAGTATTCCTCGTTTTATACGTGGATGACATTCCTATGCTACAATCTGTCAAGGGGTTCTTGTCACACAGGTTCTCCATGAAAGACCTGGGTGATGCCTCATACATCCTGCGGATCCGGATCCATCGTGATAGATCCAAGAGGATATTAGGACTGTCACAGTCCAGGTACATCGACACCATACTGAAAAGATTCAGTATGGAAGATTCCAAGCGCGGTAACCTGCCGGCTTGTCACGGGATCACCCTCTCTAAAGAGATGTCTCCCAAGACTGATTTGGAGAGGGATCGCATGTCTATTATACCCTACGCTTCTGCGGTAGGCTCTATAATGTATGCGATGTTGTGTACCAGACCGGATGTAGCTTATGCACTTAGTGTAGTAAGCCGGTATCAGTCAAACCCCGGGGAGAAACACTGGATAGCGGTAAAGAACATTCTCAAGTACCTGAGAAGGACTAAGGAGATGTTCTTGGTGTATGGCGGAAAAGACCTCCAGATCGAGGCCTTTGCTGACTCCAGCTTCCAGAGTGACAAGGATGATTCCAAGTCCATGTCGGGTTTTGTCTTTACCCTCAATGGAGGGGCGGTGTGTTGAAAGAGTTCCAAACAGGAAACCGTTGCAGACTCGACGATGGAAGCGGAATACATCGCTGCATCTGATGCCGCAAAAGAAGCCGTCTGGATGAGGAAGTTCTTGAAAGAACTTCAGGTGGTTCCGTCCATTATTGATCCAATACCTCTGTATTGCGACAACAACGGGGCTATAGCTTTAGCGAAGGAACCCAGGTCCCATCAGAAATCCAGACACATCTTGAGGCATTATCACCTGATCAGGGAGATCGTGGATCGCCAGGAGATCGAGATTCGGAGGGTTGCTTCAGAAGATAACACTGCAGATCCATTCACCAAGGCCTTGTCCCAGACTCAGTTCGAGCGGCTAATCGAGATGATAGGTCTTCGATACGCCAGTACATGGCCTTAGTGCAAGTGAGAGATTGTTAGTGTATATGCCCTAGAGGCCATTACTGTATCATACTAGTTTGTATATTACTTAATGGAAGCTTGGGATATTCACCTTGTATATACAATCTTGCTCAATATAGTACTATGCTACTTGGTTTGTTTCTACTTCAATGTGTATATGTGTTTATTTTAGTATATCACCTATACACATTAGTGGAGCTCTTCGGATTTTTGCTTGATTATCAGCGTTGTGATGGCAGTCACACTAGTGGAGGCTGGGTAATCTATAAGCACATTCTTATGCAGGTCCCTAGTCGCAGGACTATCGAGACAGGGCATCGATACTCCGGAGTAGACTAGCGTATGCGCTTCTCATCCCAGTGTGGGAGATGGTCTGTCCCACAGCCATCAGTATGTCGTACTGGAGATAGTATGCGGGTGCTCGTTGGGTTACGAGTACACTGGACAAGACTCGTCGGGAACTGATTGGTTGGTATTATACGTATCGTCAGTTATCAGTTCCCAGGTGACATGAGTACAGCTTAGTCCGTTGACTTGACACTGTCATTTCGCCTCGAGTGTGTTCCCACTGTACTTTGATTACTACCCTACCACGGCTCAAAGGAGTCGTGCAAACAGGTAGTAGTTGGGTGCAACCCCGAAGCACTTGGAGGCAGTGACGGTTAGACATGATTCGTCTCTCCCGGTATTGGGGGTTGACATCGCGCTGTGTCTAGGAGAGCCATTACACGAGTAGTCCCTGGCCAGGGCAAGCGAGATATACTGGTAGGTTTCCAGTGTTATCTCAGGGTGTTCTGGGCTTCACTCCGACACGACTTGTACCGCTATTAGGGGACTGACGTTTACCGCCCCCTAGGCCCGCCATGCGATGTATCAGACGAACAGACCGGACTGTACGGAGACTGTCACATTCAGGCTCAGTAAGAGTTCAGATGGGTTTCACCTCGTCAGTCTTCTTGTCGGCATCTACCTGGGGACCGTTACGCACAGCTAGTGCCGCTTGCGGTCTGTGGTTAAACCCACTGCCAGCGTAGTGTCGTGTCTTTAGAGTCCCACACAGAAAGCTATTCGCCTTTAGGCAAAAGAGTAGAGGTCGCATGGTTTTGCGACAGGGTTCGGTCACATCCGTGCTCTTGTGCGGGTTTAGTGTCCGGACAGTTAACACTAGCGGGCTTTGGTTTAAGCAAGATCCTAGTGTACGTTTTGGGATTGATTTCATCTAGTATGTATTCGTGTTTCTCGGAACGCGGATGCGGGTGTGTATGCACAGTTGACGGAGAGACAGAGGCAGAGAATTCTCATTAGGGTTGTTGACTGTTGACCATTGACTTCTTGCTAAACCCTAATCAGAATATGATATATCATTAACAATAATATTAATTAAGTATTATGGTGACATGGTTGTTGAGGGGTTGACTTTGTTGACTTGTTGACTTTGTTGACCGGTTGACTAGGTTGGACTAGTTGACCATCATGATGACAATGGCTATCATTTCATGGCAAAGACTTTTTGCTTGCTTGTTCTCTTGTGAAAAATGAGTGTATGAAATGATATGGCTATTGTAGCTTAAACCATCACATAATACTTGATTGCTATGATTTGTTATGATGGCTTTGGATTATGAGAGCCAAGAGAGAAAAGTCTTTCTCATTCTATCATTTTCATTCTCTCTCTTGTTCTTGAGCTCTCATCCTCTTCCTCTTGCTCTCCCTCTCTTTAGTCTATGGTTCACTTGTCTCATGTGTTGAGAAGCAAGAACCATAGAGTAAAATCCCAACATACTCTTCTCTACTCACTCTAGTTCATAAGGTTTAGCAAACCGAGTGAACTAGTTTCTTCAAAGCTCGAAAAAGAAGCCAAAGGTAGAAGCTTTCGGGTGGATCGATCTTCGGCGCAAGGGGACGACGGGGTGAAAGCCGATCCGGACAACCATCAAGTGTAGAAGACGAAGGAGTTCAAGAAAGAAAGGTGTAACCCCCTAACCGAGTAGTTAACAACTCTTAGTTAGGATGCTAGGTAGACAAGTTTAACAAAGATCCGTTTGAGTCCATGTTACCGCCTCTAGAAAATTGTTTTTCACCAAATTCCGCAAGCCCGTAAGTACCGGGAGAGGCAGCATGGACTTACACTCCCAACTTAAGTTATATTTTGAAAGAGTAATTTTAAGAGAAATATAGGACTATATAAAGAATTTTTCTTGCTGGAGGCTCAAAAATTATTCGGTCGGTTCATAGAAACCAAATGGATGCACTTCCCTTATCAGTGGGGGTGCTTGTAGATGTTATTGAGTGAGGTGCATGTAGATGTGGTAATGTTAGAAGTTAGAACAATGTTCTCCTTTGGTAGTTATTCTTGCATTTGTCTGCATGAACTATGGAGAATTGGAGAATGTTGTTCCAAACTGTTCTATTGCTCCATGTCCAACATTAGCTTCTTTTGGCTTTGCTAAGGCAAAATACAGGATGATATTTACTGTTGTTTCTTTAAAGCTTTCAATTAGTAAAAGTTAATAATCAATACAATGTTATCAGTTTCCTTGCCACTTACACTTTTGGAGGCCTCATTGCAGATTGATACCAAAGACATCCTCTTCATATGTGGGGGTGCCTTTATTGATCTAGAAAAAACAATCTCAGAGAGGTACGGTGGCTGCAGCTATTTTCTTTTTCCATCTCCTTTTCAATTCTACAACTTTTGTGTTGTTACTTGTCAACTTACATTCCTGTAACCAAACAGACGGCATGACTGTTCTATTGGTTTTGGAGCACCTGTGCGAGCAAACATGAGGAGTGGTGGTCTAACAAATGCTGCAGTAACTTCGTCTTTATTAGAATCGGTAAGCTATAGGAGGCTGCAGTGGATAAACACATTAGTGTAATGTCTTTAAACTATTCATTTAGATACAATTATTGTCACTCAAACCAGGTTGAAAGTGGTGACCTCATTGCATATGGTCTAATACCAGAATTTATTGGGAGGTTTGCAGTACTTGTTAGTTTGTCAGCGCTAAACGAAGATCAACTTGTTCAGGTATGTTCTTTCTGTTATATCAAGAAGCCAGTTGCTGGCAGTGCATTCATGTGCTGCAATATTGAAACTTTCTTTGCTTCCTGCATAATTTTTTTGTATTATACACACATCAGTTTCCTTATAGTTATTTTATTTTAAAACATATATTCATAGGATATAGTTGATTACTTAATTAAAGACTGTAAACGCATAGACTTCCTCAGTATGTTCAATATCCTAACTAAAATTTCTTTCATGCTGTTTGTATTGTTCTCAGGTTCTTACAGAACCCAAAAATGCACTTGGCAAACAGTACAAAAAGTTGTTCCTCATGAATGATGTAAGTTTGGGTTTTGACTTTTGTTTGTTTCAAAATAATTAGATACACATAATGATTGTTTATCCTTCTTTTATTTTTGGCAGTGAAAAACATACCTATAGAAAGATTGATAACTGTTTGTTCTAATACGTGTACCAGGTCAAACTACACTTTACTCAGAAGGCTTTGCGGTTAATTGCAAAGAAAGCTATGGCTAAAAATACAGGGGCACGAGGTCTGCGATCGCTATTGGAGAATATTTTGACAGAAGCAATGTACGAGGTGAAGTGTTTTTTCTTGCTACCTATTTTTAAATAATGACCCGTCTTTGTCTTCCTTTCTTTTTTTTCCCCTTATTTTTTGTTTCTCCTTGTCCAGTATCGCTGAATTGAATGGCCTTTATTAATATGAATGAAAGTTATCGGAAAGGAAAATTTCTACCCTTGAGAACGGATTCAATGCATTGAGCTTTTTGTGACTTTCTTAGTGTGGTTATCCCTCAACTTAGCGCACATGCACATCTGCGTTGTGGCAGCATTTTGATTATTATCTTGGTGTGAATCGGACATGCTGCCATTTTGTTTCTGTATTGTGATAATAAAGTTATGATTTTTGCAACGGTGGTAACAAGCAATGTTCTTTATGTGTCAGAATTTTGGTTGTACCCGTTGGTACATGTGCACACGTATATCTGCCTTTATGCATGTGCAATTCATGTTGCAGCCTGCAGGCACACATAATGCGAGCACATGAAACATCTAAAAAATCTAGTTCTATGCATTAAGGATATGTACGCAATGATCCTGTGATGGGCCATGTGTCATCTTACTCTAGCTTCAATATTCTCTGCTCCATATGTCTCCTTGATGTCTAGGCACCTAAACTCAGTTTCTGCACATCAGTCTGTTAAAACTAAGTACATCTAGTTGGATGATCTTCTTTTTTTCCCCCTATTAGCTACCAAGCTCCACCTGCAAAATTTCGCTCAATTCCATGTAACTTATTTCCGATCAAACTTTCCTTTATGTAACTGCCCTATGTTGAGGAGGCTGAAATCACTTTTTTAATAGAATATAGTCCTGATGCCGGTCAGCAATAAATTGGTGGGAAATTTTCTGCGAGGTCAACTTTGAGCCAATTGAGTGTGGTTTGAGTTCTATAGATGTTGCCTTAATCAATATGGAAAGATCTACTGTGCTGTTTATATGACCTATATAAAATAGGTAAGAACGCCTATTCCTAAATCTGCAAGGGAAGGCATCAATATTATTAAGCATATACTTATTTATGCAAGCCATGGATTATTTTATTCTTATTTTGAGTGGCTCCTGTCCTTCTGCCCCTCTGTATTTACCCTATAGCCTATATTTGTCCTGCACAAGTTAGTCAGCATAATATTTATATAATTTCTTGTTTATAGTTATGTGGACGCATGTGGGACCCATCCTCTTCTCTAATAAATCAGGGTTGGTTTCCTTTATCCTTATCGGTTGCATGCCTTGATTTTGTGACCTTCTCACAATTTTTAATGCTCTATCAACCCTCCTACGCATTGTGGGAGTCTTTTAAGCGATATCAATTTTCTGAAATCATAGTTATACTAGTACGAAGCACTAAGGCTCACAACCCATTGTGTACTATATTATATAAGGTCAAATGAAATTGCGTCGTTAGAATCATATCTAGCTGTGTTATGTTAGCAGCCAAGGCTTTACTGTTGAAATGTGGTCTTCAGGAAGCTAGCATGTTTATGTTAACCTACCCTTTTCAAGCATTTCTCCCCAAGGTTATTGATTAACCCATTTACATGGGTGCCCAATTTTTCAAGAAGTGAAGCACTAGAATCAGTAATTTGGCGGTTTCATTTTGTATTTTATACTTGGCCAGTTATGTGACAAGGCTTTTTCGCCTTTAGGTTTCCAAGATAAGTAACAAGAATTGAGAAGGCATATTCTTGATAATTACCCCATTTTATGTTCTTTTTCTCCAGATCCCTGACATAAGAACAGACAAGGAAAAGATAGATGCTGTTGTGGTTGATGAAGAGTCCGTTGGGTCATTTGATTCTCGAGGATGCGGGGGTAAACTTCTCTATGGTGAAGGGGCACTCGAAGAATACCTTTCTCAACAAAATGGAAAAGAAACAGTGGTACGTGTCAGTAACTCCAATCATGCATGCATTTCAAACTTGTGCTTAATGTTATCATTGACTGTACTCAAAACCAGTGTTTATTGCATGTTATGCTGTGTTTTCAATGTAAATACATGGATTATTTTGCTATTATGTAATTTGAAAAGTTATTGTGGTTACCCATTTTCTCATTTTATGTTTTTACGATAATAATAATCTTAGGTGTTGTGTTGTGACCTTTGCCATCATTTGGCTGCCATATGATGTGAAATTATGGCCAGTTTATTTAGTAGAGTTTTTTCTTCATAATGTTTCGTTCCTGAAAAAAAGGTGAAGAACCATTAGAAGTTAATTTCGAAAGGACTTTATAGGCGGTTTATCCCTTTCAAATATTTATCCTTAATTTCCTAGGTAATGTTAATCATCCATGGTGTTTTTCGTGGGTTCTTGAAATCTCAAAGTGGGCATGTTATTTTGTTACAGATGTCCCTCGAACGATCCGAGGGAGAATCTGAGGTGGAACAGGAGCTTCCTTCTAGAGCCGCCAGCATGTAAAGACATAGAAATTGTCAAGTCCTGTACATGAGTAAGTTTATGTTTACTTAGTGGTTGTAATCAGTTGATGCCCATCCAATGTGACAATTTATTCCCATATTTATAAATGAAATATACTCGCGACTCGTGGCCAGCAAAACAAAACGAAATTTGCTCACGTCAGATCAGAAAAGTCTGTTGGTCATGCTGAAGAGACTACAAACACGGGATATAATTATAGGATCATTTATTTTGGATATCCAGCAAAATCGTGTACGGAAGTCGGATAACATAGTGTTTCGAATTCGAGGTTGAAGTTGGTTTTTCCTTTTGTTTTTGTCCGATGTGTTTCTTTTGCCTAATTTGTTTACTGGGAGTAAAGCCCTTTCCTTTTGGTTTTGCCCAATGTGTTTCTTTTGCCTAATTTGTTTACTGGGAGTAAAGCCCAAGGCCACAGCGATTGGCAAGATTGTCAAGATTGTCGATGCCTGCTCGTTTATCTCAGGCCCCATGTTCTTGTGAATGAGACATGATCCAGATCTGCTCTGGTTCGGAAATTTTCGCTTGCTTGCGGTGGACCATGCCCAGATGGTGCAATTGTAGCTTTCTGCCATCGAGTAAAATATTCAGGCTTCTACTCTGATTGCATCAGATTAATATGAAAGAGCGAAGATGATGGTGAATGTGGAGCTGTGTGCATGGCAACAGATACTAAGAGGATTGGGAAAAAGAAAATTAAATAAAAATCCTCCAATGTATTCTTTATTTCATCATCTAATTTAAACATATTAATTGACTTTTTTAAATTCAAGTTTCAAACGTTCTGCTCTCTCTTTCTCTATATTCATCTAAGCACTAACATATAAGTTTTATTTCATATATCTGAAGGCATATCCAAAACTTTATTTTGAAATTTCAATATTAAGATCACATGGAATGATTCTACACATTCATTATTACTACACATAAATGTGCATGGTACGTGCAAGAAACCACTATCATCAAATGAAAGTTTTGCACCACTATCATCAAATGAAAGAGCGTTGCATTGCTATCGCTAACAGTTAGATGGCATGAAAAAAAATATCCAATGCAAAACTCACATGGGATCTCACACGGAATATGGTGTTTTTTCCTTTTTTAGAAATCAGTCCACTTCTCGGTACGAACTTGCGACCTCTCACATTGGATAGGAAATTGATGCCAGCTTAGCTAAGCCCAGTTGGCTAATAGTGTTGGTCACCAAAGTGTTAAAATGAAACGTTAGATATTTACATGCCTGATTTTAAACTTTAGGTATTTATATGCTAACATCACCAAACTTTGAATATTTTGATGTCTTTTAGCCCGATTGTATTTTTTATCCTCAGTATTGTTAATTTATCCCCTCTGAAAACGATTAGACATGGTTAGATGAGAAACCTTTTTCTCCCCCAATAGGGAAGCAAAGTCTATATCAATCCTATACCTAGGAACTTTGAACACCTTGAGCGTGCATTGTGTAGCAAAGAGTACTAGACTAGAGAAAGACTTTTCTACCTAAGGATGCCTGTCATCGTCTCTTCATTCTAACTGTTTAAAACATTCAGCAGCAGCTACAGCTTCACATTCTAAAGATAAAACCCTCTCCATTGATTTTCATTTTGAACATCTCCCTCTCCAGTATAAAATAAATTAAAATAAAGAAATTCTCTTCACAGCTGGACAAAAGGTCGAGCTTCTTGCATTACATTGCGTCCTATTATTCACAAACACACAAAGAAAAAAAACAGAAGAAATTCTCTGACCCTTTACTTCCCAAGGAAAAAAGCGGCCCTAAAATGTAATTTTAACAGTTGTAAAATAGAAAAGCACAGTTGAATTTTGTAGATTGCAGTAGGCAGCTACTCATAACCAAAAAGAAAAAATGGCAACATTTTGTTTCTAGAACGATCAGGCAGAAAATAATGATAACAAATCAATGCATATTTCACAAGCATGCAAAGCAGAATAAATAGCTTTCAATATTTGAACCTCAGCTATCTAGGAAGATGCCACGGCGGTGCAATTTTACCATGGGAACTTGATTAGATCTGCTGAATCCAGAACAGATCCGTGAAGTTCAAGGCTCACTAAGACATTAATATACATCAAAATTCTTTCTGTTTAATATGCTTCAAATAGTGTGCCCCATCAACCATAAGTGAGATATCAAATTTTGTCCAACAAACAGCTGAATGATTTCATGCCGCTGCTATCCCATTCTCTTCCGCCAGTTATCAAGCTGATTCATTGGATGAAACCAAGGAGCTCAGTATCAAATCATTGCCCTCCTTGGACTTGAACAATGGAAGGCTTCCAGGGCTTTTCTCCTCCAATATGTGCTGAACCGGGTCGCCGCTGGGTAATTATTCAGAATGAACTCTATTTTATCTCCATTGATTTCCTTGCTATCCAGGAGTACCTGGCCATGGTAAAAAGCATCGAATATAAACCTAAATTTTACATAAATTTTATTTGATCAAAGAGGAGCCATCTATGCATGCATTAGTAAGCATGCCCCGTAAGAAACTCTATTAACTTTCATACTTGAAAAAATTGTGAAATGCTAATGGACCAAATATCAAACATAGATTAACTTCAAAAATGGTCACACAGCAATTTAGTAAATTTTTTCCCAGTAAGCATTCCCAAAAAAACACTTGAGCCATGGGTTTACGAGTGCTGAGATCATCTAAATGCGGGCCCTCCTCCTAAGCATAATTCGGTCCATTTCTGATGATGCTCATAATCGGGAACTTCCCACATCATGACACGTGGCAGATGACGTGTCCCGAGGCACACGGAAACAGGACATCAACCGCGTATTGGATACGTCCCCCGGGATATCGTGCATTGGAAACAGGACGTGTCCCGAGGCACATATGCTCTTTGATCCAACGGTGCTCTAATTTACAGAGCACAATCTTTCTTATTTATAAAGACTGGAAAGATATTTTTCCCTACAGAGCTTATTCTGTAGCTTGGTTTTTAATCACCATTGGATTTTTGATCCAACGGTACTCTGATTTACAGAGCACAATCTTTCTTGTTTAGAAAGATTGGGAAGATATTTTCTCCTACAGAGCTTATTCTGTAGCTTGGTGATTTTTTAATCACCATTGGATTTTTGATTCAACGGTGCTCTGATTTACAGAGTACAATCTTTCTTGTTTAGAAAGATTTGAGGAGTGTTTTCTCAATCAGAATTTAATTCTGTATCTTGGTGATTTTTAATCACTATTAAATTTTTGATCCAACGGTGCTCTGATTTACAGAGCACAATTTTTCTTGTTTAGAAAAATTTGAGGAGTATTTCCTCAATCAGAATTTAATTCTGTGCTCTGATGATTTATCATCTCCGTTGGATTTTTGATCCAACGGCAGAGAACTTTTAGTTCTGGCGCCAGCGCTCTCGTGCTTTGCACGTGAGACGCTGTCTCAGAATTTTTAACTCTTGGTGTTGGCGCTCTCGTGCCTTGCACGTGAGTGCGCTGTCTCAGAGTTTTTAACTCTTGGCGCTGGCGCTCTCGTGTCTTGCACGTGAGACGCTGTCTCCTAAGATTTTAACTCTTGGCGCTGGCGCTCTCGTGCCTTGCACGTGAGGCGCTGCCTCCTAAGAGTTTAACTCTTATTTAATAGATTTCTTTTTGTGTTTTGCACATTGGCGCCCGCGTGAGGAGCACGTGAGGCTCCATCATAGGATTTAATTCTATTCGAGGCATTACCTACATGCTTTGCATGTGGAGTTTTTCCTTTATTTTTATTTTTATTTTATTGTTATTATTTTTTTAAGGGAGCAAGTTTTGAGCCAAAATTTTGGCGGGAACAATACTGATATGATGCGATGCACTAATATGTATGCAACATGAATGCATAATCAACATGAAATCTGAGTATGTTTGGTATGAGAAAATCTTTATTTTTAACTTAGAAAAACTTCTGTGAAATAACTGAAGCAACATCTATGAAATCAATAGAAATCCGTATCAAGTATCGACACAAAAGATGTATATCTCAATGTCTCAATATCTCATATCTCTGTATCTCAAATCTCAATATCTCGGGCTCCGACAGTCCGTATCGGCCTACATCATCAAATCATATGACGACGATCGGTATCTTCCGGATATCCGCCGTGTCACAAATAACCGGTAGGTAGTGCTCCCCTGCCGGGCTCAATGCCATCATCTGCGATCTTCTTATCACGGGGTACCATACCGGGCCTAAATGTACCCGCAGACGGTGCATCCCCCTTCTCGAATCGGGTATATGATACTACTTAAAAACCGAGAAAACTCATGGTGGACGCCACACACATCACATTATGAGAAAACCACAAATTTCTGTTTTTAAAATGATAATAGGTTTTTAAAAATTCTTGCGGTTTTCCCAAAAATCCAGAAATCTCATAAATACTGAAATTCTCGTGAAGAATCACAATACATAAACATGTAGGAAAATGATAATGTCAATGATATGCATAACATGAAATGCAATTTATGACTAGAGACTATGTATGAATGATGATGAAATACGGTATATATACGACTAGCAATCCTTCGTATCAATCTTGAAGAAATAGAGAATACAACTACTAGTTTAAGTATCATGTATGATGCAAATGTTTTAATACTGATTTAGCAAGTTCTAAAGTGTTCATTGCATAGCAATTACCAAAGGCGTGTGTATTCACATGAATAGTGCACGTGCGACAGTAACCAATGGTAATGGTGCAAGTGTCCTATAAGATGATATCTCACACACACACACACACACATACACACACATATATAATGATGCGATGTAATGAGATGGCTAATTCGGAAACTTCGCATATAAATGCAAGTGCTATTAGTAATCCTACTGTCGGGCGCCTCGCGCCATCCAGACGATCCCCCGTAGATGTGTACATCTACTCACCTGGACGCCTCGGCTAATCTGATCCGATCCCCGCTTTATCCTACCGCGCCACGTCCGACGCCTCTGCACCCGATCTTAGAATTGTACATAAGTAAATAAGAGGATGTATATATCAATGGTCGCGGACACAACGATACATATCAACCACGTACACTGACTAGACGCGCACGGATTTGGTGCACAGAACGCACTCGCGATAACGCCACAAACTACAACTAGAGTCGCTACACGCTAAAACTACCGAGCCTAAAACCCAATCGTAACAATCTCGCATTTACAACACATTAAATATTATAGGAATTAAGTTGTAGGTCATTAAAATTTCAACTTAATTCAAATCGATTAATTTCTAAAAACCTAGTAAGTGTCAATTTGCCATTTTAGTTCAAAACTACATGTTTTAACAACTCTAGTGGCCACAATAATCACATAATAACTTATTTAAGCCACACAAATCTTAACTAAAATTTTATCTCACCAATTTATGTTGATTTTAAAAACCTAGTTTGCAAAATTATCTAATTTGAACAAGTTTGAAGCAACAATTGAAATTTTAACAATTAGACTAGAATTTTGCATGATTTAAAATGTTAAACTACACATTTAAACCATGATCAAATGATAAAAACCATAACTTGAGTTCAACACCTTCTCTTGAATTTCCAAATCTTGAAATTAAAACCATAATTAAACTCCTAATTAAGTTGATTCAAAATATTTAACCAACAATTAAACACTAGGGTTAGGATTTACCTCAACAAAAACTTGAATCTAGCTTGCAACTTGGCCTCTAAATTGCTTCCTTGCTCCAAGAATTCAAGCTAGAATTGGCCAAGGAATAATGGGTATGGGTTAAATTAGGAATTAGTGATGTTTTTTGTGGATTTTTGATGGATTTATGAGAATTTTTGAGATGGAAATGAGATGAGAAATGAGAGGGGCTGCCGGCGGGGGGGGGGGGGGGGGGGCGCTCGGCCATGAGCTGAAGAAGGGAGAGAGAGAGAGTGGAAATGTGTGGGTGTGTAGAACATCCTTAATTAATGCATCTTTTCACTTATACCCTTAATTATACCCTTTTTACATTTTATTTTCTATTAAATTTGAAGTGAGAATGAGATGAGAATTGTGAAGAGAAAGGGGGGGATGCCACCTAGGCTCGGCCACAAGTGAGGGAGAGAAAGAATGTGAGGTATATGTGTGTAGAAATTTCCATATTAATTACCTCTTTCAAGTCTTTTTAAATATTTTATTTTATTTCATTTCCTAACCTAATTTATCCTAGAATTCTCTAGAATTTTGAAGACATTATGAGAATAAGTGAATATATTATAACTTGTTATATTATTGTCATGGTTTACTAATGAATGATTAACCCATTCCAATTTGTAATTTACACTAATTAAATGTATAATTGAAAGCTTATAATAATATTTACAATAATTAATTAAGGAAAATTATTTAAATAAACTAACAATTTATAAGTGACTAAATAATATCAATTACTAATAATTACATATTTAAAATAGGCGTATTTAAGTCCGTAATGAAAAATAATTATAGTTAAGTTTTACGGAAAATACGATTTATTTTACTGATTATCAGAAATTTCACCTAAAGGATTTTATTTATTTATTTATTTATTATTATATTTTAAAACGTTACAATCTTCCTCCTTTAAAGAAATTCAGTCCCCGAATTTAAAATCTAACTACACGTACCCTCGAAGAGATGGGGATATTCCTTCCGCATCTCGTCCTCGGCTTCTCATGTGTCCCTTTTCGCTAATTGGGCCGCGCCAAAGAACTAATACGGTCGGTATGATCTCGGACTTCAGTTTTTTCACCTGCCGATCTTGAATGACCATCGGCTGCTCGATGAAAAAAAGACTGCGCTCCAGCTGGATTGTCTATTGCTGTATCACGTAAGAGAGGTCAAGAAGGAACTTGTGGAGCATCATTACATGAAACACGGGTGAATATCAGGAAATCTGGGTAGAAAAACCAAACGATAAATAACTGTGCCGATACGCTTTAGAATCTCTAAGGGACCCTCATATCTGGGACTAAGGTTCCCTTTCCTCCCAAATCTCATCACGCCCTTCATTGGAGAGACCCTCAAGAAAACATGATCGCCAACGGCGAACTCGAGTCTGCGACGACATCTGTCAGCATATGATTTCTGCCTGCTCTGGGCCGCTCTCATTCTATCCCGAATCAACTGTATCTTTTTCGGTCGTCTCCTGTACAATTTGTGGCCCTAAAATACTGCTCTCACTGAGCCCTGTCCAACATATGGATGATCGACATTTCTTCCCCGTATAATACCTCAAGGGTGCCGTTTGAATCTCCTCCTGGAAGTTGTTATTATTATAGGAAAACTTATCAAAGGTAATTGACGATCCCAACTGCCACCGAAAACTAAAATGCAAACTTGGAGCATATCCTCAAGAATCTATTGTAGGGTGTTTTTCGTCACCCCATTGAGATGGGAATACACGCACGCTGGTCAAGCATACTAGAGATTCCCCTTTCCTAGGGTAGGCGGGGGTTTATTGATTGTGGGGATCCGAATCTCCAGCAGCCGCGGACTAAACTGCCGTTAATTACCCTTCGTCTTTGGGGTGAGGGAACCTCCGATTAACGGGTTAAACTGGTCATGCGAACTCAATGTGCAGTGTTGTGTTTTGGATATACCGGGGCCTCGCAGAGTTTTTACGAGAGTCCCGCTACCCGGATAGCGGGCTCGGGGTCAAGGAGGCTAGCAGCTCCCTTACAGGGTGCGGGGCAGCGTCCCGTTAGAAATTTTTTTCTAACAGGGACAGTGTCGTGGAGTATGTGCGTGTGTATATACATATATATAAGGGAAAAGGGTATCCAAAGGATGCGTGGGAGAAAACGCCAGGGCATTAGTGCTTTGGGCGCTAGCGCCTCACGTGCCAGGCACGTGGACGCTCGGGCGCTAGCGCTTTGAGCGCTAGAGCGCTAGCGCTTTAGGCGCTAGCGCCTCACGTGCCAGGCACGTGGGCGCTCTGGCTCTAGCGCTTTGGACGCTAGCGCTCTGAGCGCAAGGACGCTAGTGCCTCACGTGCCAGGCATGTGGGCGCTCGGGCGCTAGCACTTTAGGCGCTAGTGCTTTGAGCGCAAGGGCGCTAGCGCCCCACATGCCAGGTATGTGGGTGATCGGGCGCTAGCGCTTTGAACGCAAAGGCGCTAGCACTTTGGGCGCTAGCGCCTCACGTGCCAGGCACGTGGACGCTCGGGAGGCAAAAAGGACTTGGTCCTGCAGTGGGAGTTGTACTCCCAGAAAGGAACACTTATTATTTTGTGTGTGTGTGTATATACATACATACATACATACATACATATATATGAGGAGTTAAACTCCTACAATATTTTGAAGCTGATAAAGGGGGGTTTCTCCCCTTGAGCCCTGGATCTTTTCCAAAGTGGGGTTTCTGGAGATGGGTCTCCTTCTTCTTTCTTTCGTTTGGCTGGATCTTGGAGAAAGGGGGTGAGATTTAAAAATCTCCCCTTTTTGAGATCTAATGGAAGATCCAAGCTCCCCTTTTGTGGTGAAAAACTAGTTAGTTTTGGAAAAGGAAGAGTAAAACTCTTGATTTAATTCAAAAGAAAGAAGAAAATTTTAGAACCTTGAGGAAGGAGAAAGAGGCACAGGCCCTATTTCTGAGAATGAAAAAGTTTCTATCTTTTATTCATCATCATGTTGCCTTATATAGGCTTACATATTTTCATATAACCCCTTGGGCTTTACAAAATGGCGTTTTGCCCATCTCATGGCTCACGTGCCATTTCTTTTTGCACATAAACCATGGGCTTTACAAAAATTTGGCTTTATGCCCATTCATGCATAAAAAATTACATCAAAATTATTTATTACATGATTTTTATTTTGGCATGGAGGAGGGCCAGCCGCTTCATGTTCGGACTCGACCTGGGCATGGGCCCACTTGATCTGGGCTTGGGCCCACTTAGGTTGGGGTTGACCTTGACTTTGACTTAGTTAACCGGGGTGCAATTTTCGACCCCCATAAAGTGCCCCCCATCAATAAATGCACACCACATATGTGGGTCGTGTGCATGAAATTGATGGATCTTCTTTCACCTGGAGGTGACTTTATTTGGTTCTCGCTTTTTGGGAAGCACTGCCCTTTTTACGACATGGACGATCGACATTTGCGTCTCCGAGGCGGAATGTCCGTGGTAGACGTTTCCCTGGCCCGGAGCGATTTGGTTCCCGATTTGTGGGAATCCTGCACTGCCCTTTTTACGACATGGACGGTCGACGCTTGACGCGTCTCCGAGACGGAGTATCTGTGGTAGACGTTTCCCTGGCCCGGAGTGATTTGGTTCCCGATTTGTGGGAAGCCTGCACTGCCCTTTTTACGACATGGACGGTCGACGTTCTGACCAGGAGCGATTTGGTTCCCGATTCGTGGGAAGCCGGCACTGCCCTTTTTATGACATGGACGGTCGACGCTCTGACCCGGAGCGATTTGGTTCCCGATTTGTGGGAAGCCTGCACTGCCCTTTTTACGACATGGATGGTCGACGCTTGACGCGTCTCTGAGACAGAGTGCCCGTGGTAGACGTTTCCCTGGCCCGGAGTGATCCCGTTCCCACTTTGTAGGAAGCCTGCACTGCCCTTTTTACGACATGGACGGTCGACGCTTTGACCCGGAGCGATTTGGTTCCCGATTTGTGGGATGCCTACACTGCCCTTTTTACAACATGGACGGTCGACGCTTGATGCGTCTCCGAGACGGAGTGTTCGTGGTAGATGTTTCCCTGGCCCGGAGTGATCTGGTTCCCGCTTTATAGGAAGCCTGCACTGCCCTTTTTACGACATGGACGGTCAACGCTTGACGCATCTCCGAGACGGAGTGTCCGTGGTAGACGTTTCGCTGGCCCGGAGTGATCTGGTTCCCAATTTGTAGGAAGCCTGCACTGTCCTTTTTGCGATATGGACGGTCGACGCTCTGACCCGGAGCGATTTGGTTCCCGATTTGTGGGAAGCCTGCACTGCCCTTTTTACGACATGGACGGTCGACGCTTGATGCGTCTCCGAGGTGGAGTGTCCGTGGTAGACGTTTCCCTGGCCCGGAGCGATGTGGTTCCCAATTTGTGGGAAGCCTGCACTGCCCTTTTTACGACATGGACGGTCGACGCCCTGATCCGGAGCAATTTGGTTCCCAATTTGTAGAAAGCCTACACTGCCCTTTTTACGACATGGACGGTCGACGCCCTGATCCGGAGCGATTTGGTTCCCGATTTGTGGGAAGCCTGCACTGCCCTTTTTACGACATGGACGGTCGACGCTCGATTTGACTTGCTCTGTTTCCTGCAGTGTCATGGGTGAACTTGACTTGCTCCTCCTCTTGCGGTGTCGAGATTGGATTCTGACTTGCTCCGCTTTCTGCGGTGTCGGAGTTGAAGTTGACTTGTTGATCGTGATTTGGGTTGACATCAGCATCGCTACACTGGGATATGGTACCAGGAGCGAATCATCATCTGTCTTTGAGAGGATTTTGGGATTTTGGTTTTTGTTTGGCATCTGCATTGCTTCACTGGAATAATACCAGGAGCAACTCATCATTTGCCCCGAGAGGATTTGGGAATTGGTTTTTGCTTGGCATAAGTATCGCTATACTGGAATATGGTACCAGGAGCAAATCATCATTTACGCTTGCTTATCAGAAAGCGATGGTTTAGGAGACAGGTTTTAGGTCCCTATCACCTAAGACTTTTCAATTTCGTAAGCTGTAAGGCTCTCACAAAGCATTTTCTCCCTACGGGTCGTAAGGATCCCGTATGTGTATTTTCTCCTTAGGAGTCGTGAGGACCCCCAAGTGTGTTGCTCCTTTATGAGTCGTAAGGATCTCACGCGGGAATTTTCTCCTCACAAAGTCGAGAGGACTTTGCGAGTGCATTTCATCTCTTTTTTTTACGAGTTTGTGCCCTTTCGGGTTTTCACAAACTCGCCGGCAGTCCTGCTGTTTTTACTCACGGAGCCCTTTCGGGTTTTCATCCGTGCCCATTTTGCTTGTGGACATACCATTTTTTTTCATTTTATTTCATTTTATTTATTTTATTTTTTTATTTTTGGTGGGACTTTGAATGTGGTCTCACCGGTAGGATTTGGGAGAGATTGAGATTGTTTTACGCCCGTAGATTGTATACGGTTTTACAGGATGTATGATCCAGACCGTAGGGCCGGAAGAATTTCGGAACTTTGTTGGCGTCTGCATCACTGCACTGGAATATGGTATCAGGAGTGACTCATCATTCGCTATTGGGGTATGGGGTTTGGAATTTGGTTGGCGTTTGCATCGCCGCACTTGAATATGGTACCAGGAGCGACTCATCATTCGCCGCTTGGGATTTGGAATTTGGTTGGCGTCTTCATCGCTGCATTGGAATATGGTACTAGGAGCAACTCATCATTCGCCATTGGGGTTTGGAATTTGGCTGGCGTCTGCATCACTGCACTGGAATATGGTACCAGGAGCGACTCATCATTCGCCACTTGGGGGTTTGGATTTTGGCCGGCGTCTGCATCGCTGCACTGGAATATGGTACCAGGAGCGACTCATCATTCGCCACTGCCTATTGGGAAGCGATGGCTTAGGAGACAGGTTTAGATCCCTATCACCTTAGGCTTGTCAATTTTATGGGCCGTAAGGGTCCCATAAAAGCATTTTCTCCCTACGAGTCGTAAAGATCCTGTAGGTGTATTTTCTCCTTAGGAGTCGTGAGGACCCGCAAGTGTGTTTTTCCTTTGTGAGTCATAAGGATCTCACGCGGGGATTTTCTCCTCACGTATCGTGAGGACACATGAATGGGTCTTTCCAAATGGAGTATAATTCCAAGAGCGGAGACCGGCCGCTGGACTGGTGATTGCAGTGGGGCATGAGTGTGATGAGAATTATTTGAGCCTGTAGACTGTATACGGTAGTCAATTTGGGGGACTAACCGTAGGGCCAGAAGAATTTTGGAAAACTGGATTTTGGTTGGCGTCTGCATCGCTGCACTGGAATATGGTACCAGGAGCGACTCATTATTCGCCGTTGTTTTTTTTTTTTGTTTTACCGCGATTGCTCTATCATTTCAGTTTTTCTTATCGCGAAGATGGCGATTGCCCTATCATTTCGGCTTTTATTAGCGGTTGCTCTATCATTTCGGTTTTATTTTCATCTTTATTTTACTCGCTGATTTTTATTGCGAGTTGCCCCATCATTTCGGCTTTTATTTTTCTTTTATTTACACATTTTTTTGTTTATTTACATATATATATTTTTACATTCCCAGTTTAACGACTTAGAGGTCAATTGTTTTCAGAGAAAGGCAGATGTCTGAGAGAATCAGTTTCACGAAGAACTTCGGTCTCCGTTTGTATGAAATTGGCGGTCCTGGGGCGGAAAGTCGGCTCTTCATCGCTGTCTGAGCTTGACTCTACATGGACTGAGGGGTCTTTCTGCCTATCATCCTCGTCGAGAGGGTTTTCATCATCCAGCGGAGGTGGCTGTTCTTGGGAAGCGGCAACCACATTCAAGCCAGATTGGATTTGAGATGTGGTGGCCCCGTCCTTACTCTTGCTGCGCGTGCCCTCCGTGTAGACAGTGTGGACCACATATCCAGCCATTTCCTCATCTTCGGCGGGGTAACCCTGTTCTTCGAACCTCATGAGGTTCAGCCTAGCAGGAGCCCTAACCCTTTGGTTGGCTCTATATCTGAGCCTTTTCTGTCTTAGCTTCTCAATTTTAAGGGCTTGGTGGGCATCTGTTTCCTGGGAAGCCACCGTGAGTCGATTAGCGGGGAGCTTAGAGAAGACACCCGATCGAGTAGTTGTCAGGGGCACCGCCGGAGCTTGCTTGAGATGTCTTATTGCTTTGTTGGTGTTGATGGCCTTGCCTCCAACTGGGGCCAAGGAGAGTCGTTCAAATACCGACTTGCGTTTGAGTTGGGGTGCCTTCGAGACCACCACATTTGGCCTCTTGCCTTTCGAGACCGGTTTGTCTGTCACCGGGGCTTGAGGAGCTGGGATGGCGTTAGCTGACACGAACAGGATAGAGCCGAATGGTAGCGGCGGCTCTTCCCATTGTTGCCCGAGACTGGCCAGAAGGACCGTCCTGGAGTCCATCTTCATCGTGTAGGAGATGGAAGCTATGTCGAGAGCTGAATTTGTCCTTGGAGACATCGTTGAGAAGTGATTGCTTGAAAACCTGCATGAAAGGGTATTATTTTAGTATAAATATCGATATGTATATTGATTGAGTTCGCATGAATGCTTAACCCGAAATATGGGAGAAGAGATAGGTCCCATCGGGCGTGCCAGAATCTGTAGGGTGTTTTTCGTCACCCCACTGAGATGGGAATACGCGCGCGCTGGTCAGGCGTACTACAGATTCCCCCTGCCTAGGGTAGGCGGGGGTTTATTGATTGTGGGGATCCGAATCTCCGGCAGCCGCGGACTAAACTGTCGTTAATTACCCCTCGCCTTTGGGACGAGAGAACCTCCGATTAACGGGTTAAACTGGTCATGTGAACTCAATGTGCAGTGTTATGTTTTGGATATACCGGGGCCTCGCAGAGTTTTTACGGGGGTCCCGCTACCCGGATAGCGGGCTGGGGGTCAAGAAGGCTAGCAGCGCCCTTGCGGGGTGCGGGGCAGCCCCCCGTTAGAAATTTTTTTCTAACAGGGACAATGTCGTGGAGTATGTGTGTGTGTGTGTATACATACATACATACATACATACATACATATATATATATATATATATATATATATATATATATAAGGGAAAAGGGCATCCAAAGGATGCGTGGGAGAAAGCGCTCGGGCGCTAGCGCCTCACGTGCCAGGCACGTGAGTGCTCGGGCGCTAGCGCTTTGAGCGCCAGAGCGCTAGCGATTTGGGCACTAGCGCCTCACGTGCCAGGCACGTGGGCGCTCGGGCGCTAGCGCTTTGGGCGCTAGCGTTCTGAGCGGAAAGACGTTAGCGCTCTGGGCGCTAGCGCCTCACGTGCCAGGCATGTGGGCGCTCGGGTGCTAGCGCTTTAGGCGCTAGCGCTTTGAGCGCAAAGGCGCTAGCACTTTGGGCGCTAGCGCCCCACGTGCCAGGCACATGGGCGCTCGGGCGCTAGCGCTTTGGGCGCTAGCGCCTCACGTGCCAGGCACGTGGGCGTTCGGGAGGCAAAAAGGACTTGGTCCCTGCAATGGGAGTTGTACTCTCAGAAAGGAACACTTATTATTTTGTATATATATGTGTGTGTGTGTGTGTGTGTGTGTGTGAGGAGTTAAACTCCTAGGATATTTTGAAGCTGATAAAGGGGGGGCTTCTCCCCTTGAGCCCTGGATCTTCCCTAAAGTGGGGTTTCTGGAGATGGGTCTCCTTCTTCTTCCTGTCGTTTGGCTGGATCTTAGAGAAAGGGGGTGAGATTTAAAAAATCTCCTCTTTTTGAGATCTAATGGAAGATCCAAGCTCCCCTTTGTGGGTTTTGTGGTGAAAAACTAGTTAGTTTTGGAAAAGGAAGAGTAAAACTCTTGATTTAATTCAAAAGAAAGAAGAAAGTTTTAGAACCTTGAGAAAGGAGAAATATGTACATGCCCTAATTTTTGAGAATGAAAAAGTTTCTATCTTTTATTCATCATCATGTTGTCTTATATAGGCTTACATATTTTCATATAGCCCCTTGGGCTTTACAAAATGGCGTTTTGCCCATCTCATGGCTTATGTGCCATTTCTTTTTGCACATAAGCCATGGGCTTTACAAAAATTTGGCTTTATACCCATTCATGCATAAAAAATTACATCAAAATTATTTATTAAATGATTTTTATTTTGGCATGGAGGAGGGCCGGCCGCTTCATGTTCGGACTCGACCTGGGCATGGGCCCACTTGATCTGGGCTTGGGCCCATTTGGCTTGGGGTTGACCTTGACTTTGACTTGGTCAACTGGGGTGCAATTTTCGACCCCAACATCTATATGGTCTTGACTGGCAGAAAATGAGCTGCTTTCCGTCAATCGGTCTACAATCTCCAAATAGATTCATACTCTTGACTGGTCCTAGGTAGGTCCACAATAAGATCCATAGAAGTCTGTTTCCGTTTCCACTCCAGAATGGCCAAAGGTTGTAATTCTCCTGCTGACCCCTGATTTTCGGCCCTGACTTGCTGATAAGTCAGCATCCCGAAACAAATCTATGACATCTTTTTTCTTCCCTTCACATGATATCCGGACGACATTAAACTTTTCGATCGATTCATCAAATTCCCATAATTTCCCAAGAGCTCAACACTTGAGCACAGTTTAAAAATACCCAGAACATGCCACAGTACCTATTGACCAACCGTAGAAGGGCAAACCCAAGCCTCATTAATGGCATCGCGGAACTGCCGCAAACCCTAAGGTTCGAAAGCGGTTCCATGGTCATTATATCGAGTTAGGGTTTCATTCTTCTAGAGGGTCCACAGAATTACTTGCATGATTTTCCGAATACCTTAAACTTGGAAAAATGGGTTTTTGATATTCGTTCGAACTTTTTAACTTCGCCTAGACAACATGCGAATACCCGAAACAATGTTTAAACTACGAATACGAAACACTCTGAATTGCCTATATTGTAAGATCATATCACATGCAAACTTAGCAAAAACAAGAAACACCTGAAACTCTAAAACCCAGATCCTGGAACACTGAAAAAAAAATTTGATGCCAGAACTCTCAAACAGGGCCGGATGTCACGAAGAATCTGCTAATCTGCCGTCGACTGTCTCTGAACCGTGCTCAAACAACAAAAGCTACCTCCGGGACTCCGACTCAAAACATCTGCCACAACATTCGCCTTGCCCGGACGATAAAAAAATCTCGCAGTCAGTCTTTCATTAGCTCCATCCAACGACGCTGTCTCAAATTTATATCTTGCCGCTGAAAGACATACCTCAAGCTTCTTGTGGTCCGTAAATATCTAGCACGACTTGTCGTAAAAATAGTGTCTCCAATCTTAAGTGTAAAACCACTGCAATCATCTCTTAGTCATGAGTGGAATATTCCTACTCGTGCTTCAACTGCCGAGAATCATCGCCATAACCAACAACACCGCTTGATCCTGAGGGTAAAGATAATACTGGTGCCGTAATCAAACGAGTTTTCAACTGCTGAAAGCTCTGCTCACAAGTATCAGTCCAAAGAAAAATGAACTCCTTTTCCGGTCAATCCGATCAACGTTGCAGCTATACGAGAAAAATCCTGTACGAACGTCGAAAGAACTAGGCCAAACCCAAAAGCTACGGACCTCTGTAACAGATACTGGTCTGGGCAAGTGCTGAACGGCCTCGATCTTCTTCGGTTCCATACTTACCATCTTTCATAACTACATGACCCAAGAATTCAACACTATCCAACCAGAAAACACACTAGGATAATTTAGCGAATGGCTGGTGTTCTCTCAAAGTGTGCAACAAAATCCTCATATATTGTCCAGGCTCCACTCGGTTCCAAAACTATACTAGGATGTCCCCAATGCATATGATGATAAACTGATCGCAAGTCAAACTTCGAGAAATGTCTTGCACCCAAGAGCTATTCAATAATTCATCTATGCGAGGTAAGGGGTATTTGTTCCGCACAGTAGCTTAATTCAACTGACGAAAATTGATGCACAAATACAACCGCCGTCTTTCTTCTTGACGAACAGGATAGGAGCACCCCCAAGGTGACACACTTAGACGAACATGCCTTTTATCCAACAAATCTTACAACTGATCTTTCAGTTCCTCAAACTCCGCCGGGTCCATCCGATATGGCAGTATAGAAAAAAATCTGTACCGGAAATCAAGTCAAAGCAGAACTCAATATCGCGCTCTGGTGACAAACCAAGCAACTTGTAATGCAAGACATCTTGAAATTCCCTCACAATCGAAACTTGGTCCAACGGAACCCCTAAGGTTCCAACATCGCAAACATATGCCAAGAATTTCCTGACATCCTTTCCTTAAGAGCTTACTAGCGCGAAAAGAAGAAATCAAATTGAGAAAGGTGGCGCTACAATCTTCCAAAATAACAAGAACTGGCTCACCCATAAAACTAAATCTGACTACCTCCTAATGGCAGTCCACGGATGCATAACGCGTGGCTAGCCAATCTATGCCCAGAAGAACTTGAAGTCCAACAAATTGAAAAGGAATCAAATTGACAGAAGAATCCCTACCTCTGATATGGACAAAACAAATACGATTGAGAAACATATCGAGCAACAACATCTTAGCCTACGGAAGAAATCACAACAAGTGGTTGATGTAGCAAGGACTACTATTGGCTAAACTTCAATACAAGGCATATGGATGTAGGGTGTTTTTCGTCATCCCATTGAGATGGGAATGCACACGTGCTTGTCAGGCATAGTACAGATTTCCTCTGCCTAGGGTAGGCAGGGGTTTATTGATCGCGGGGATCCGAATCTCCGGCAGCCGCGGACTAAGCCGCCGTTAATTACCCCTCGCCTTTGGAGCGAGAGAACCTTCGATTGACGGGTCAAACAGGTCATGCGAACTCAATGTGCAGTATTGTGTTTTGAAGGGGTTTTGGATATATCGGGGGCCCTGCAGAGTTTTTACGGGGGTCCCGGTACCCGGATAGCGGGCCGAAGGTCAAGGGGGCTAGCAGCCCCCTTGTGGGGTGCGGGGCAGCGCCCCATTAGAATTTTTTTTCTAACAGGGACAGTGTCGTGGAGTATGTGTGTGTGTTTGTATATGTATACACACATACACACACACACATAAGGGAAAAGGGCATCCAAAGGATGCGTGGGAGAAAGCGCTCGGGCGCTAGCACCTTTGGGCGCTAGCGCTTTGAGCGCTAGCGCCTCACGTGCCAGGCACATGGGCGCTCGGGTGCTAGCGCCTCACGTGCCAGGCATGTGGGTGCTCGGACGCTAGCGCTTTGGGCTCGACCCGGATATTGGCCCACTTGACCTGGGCTTGGGCCTACTCGGCTTGGGGTTGACTTTGATTTTGACTTGGTCAACCGGGGTGTAAATTTTTATCCCAACAAATTGCCCCTATCAATAAATGCACACCACACATGTGGGTCGTGTGCATGAAATTGATGGATCTTCTTTTATGTGGAGACGACTTGATTCGGTTCCCGCTTTTTGGGAAGCTGGCACTGCCCTTTTTACGACATGGACGGTCGATGCTGCCCTTTTAGCGACTTGGGCGGTCGATGCTGCCCTTTTTGCGACGTGGGCGGTCCGTGCTGCCATTTTTGCGACGTGGACGGTCGGTGCTGCCCTTTTAGTGACTTGGACGGTCGCTGCTGCCCTTTTAGCGACTTAGACGGTCGATGTTATCCTTTTAGCGACTTGGACGGTCGATGCTGCCTTTTTTGTGATGTGGACGGTCGGTTCTGCCCTTTTCGCGACTTGGACGGTCGGTTCTGCCCTTTTTGCGACTTGGACTGTCGGTTCTGCCCTTTTTGCGACTTGGACGGTCGGTGCTGCCCTTTTAGCGACTTGGACGGTCGGCTCTGCCCTTTTTGCGACTTGGATGGTCAGTTCTGCCCTTTTAGCGACTTGGACGGTTGGTTCTGCTCTTTTAGTGACTTGGACGGTTGGTGTTGCCCTTTTAACGACTTGGACGGTCGGCTCTGCCCTTTTTGCGACTTGGACGGTCGGTTCTGCCCTTTTAGCGACTTGGACGGTCGGCTCTGCCCTTTTTGCGACTTGGACGGTCGGTGCTGCCCTTTTAGCGACTTGGACTGTCGGTGCTGCCCTTTTAGCGACTTGGACGGTCGATTCTACCCTTTTAGCAACTTGGACGGTCGATACTGCCCTTTTTGCGACGTGGACGGTCGGTTCGGCCCTTTTTGCGATTTGGACGGTCGATTCTGCCCTTTTTGCGACTTGGACGGTCGGTTCTGCCCTTTTTGCGACTTGGACGGTGGATGACTTGATTTCCCTCGTTCCCAGTTTAACGACTTAGAGGTCGTCTGTTCCCAGTTTAACGACTTACAGGTCATCTATTCCCAGTTTGAAGACTTAGGGGTCGTTTACATTGGAGTTTAGAATTTTGGGGTTAGGGTAGGCATCATCGTTGCTAACACTGAAGCACATGTGCCAGGAGCAATTCATCATTTGCCTTTTCCTGTTGGGGGGCGATGGCTTAGGAAACAGGTTTATGTCCCTATCACCTAAGGCTTTTCAATCTTATGAGCCGTAAGGGTCCCATAAAAGCATTTTCTCCCTACGAGTCGAAAGGATTTCGTAGGTGCACTTTCTCCTTAGGAGTCGTGGGGAATCCCAAGTGTGTTTTTCTTTTGTGAGTCGTAAGGATCTCACACGGGAATTTTCTTCTTATAAAGTCGAGAGGACTTTGCGAGTGCATTTCATCTCTTTTTCATGAGTTTGCGCACTTTCGGGTTTTCACAAACCCGCCGGCAGTCCTGCTGTTTTTACTCACGAAGCCCTTTCGGGTTTTCATCCGTGCCCATTTTGCTTGTGGACATACCCTTTTTTTTTAATCTTCATTGCCGGTGGGACTTTGAATGTAGTCTCGCTGGTAGGACTTGGGAGAGATTGGGATCGTTTTACGCCCGTGGATTGTATACGGTTTTGCAGGATGTATGATCCAGACCGTAGGGCCGGAAAAATTTCGGGATTTTGTTGGCTTCTGCATCGCTGTACTGGAATATGGCACCAGGAGCGACTCATCATTCGCCGTTGGGGTATGGAATTTGGAATTTGGTTGGCGTCTACATCGCTGCACTGGAATATGGTACCAGGAGCGACTCATCATTTGCCATTTTGGGATTTGGCTTTTTGGATCGGCATCTGCATTACTGCACTAGAATAATACCAGGAGCAACTCATCATTTGCCCCGGGAGGACTTGGGATTTGGTTTTTGGGTCGGCATCAACACCGCTAACACTGAACCAATGCCAGGAGCGACTCATCATTTGCCATTTCTCGTTGGGGAGCGATGGCTTAGGAGACAGGTTTAGGTCACTGTCAGCTAAAACTTTTCAATTCTATGAGCCATAAGGGTCTCATAAAAGCACTTTCTCCCTATGAGTCGACAGAATCTCGCAGGTGTATGTTCTCCTTAGGAATCATGAGGATTCCTAAGTATGTTGCTGCTTTGTGAGTCGTAAGGATCTCACGCAGGGATTTTCTCCTCACAAG
This sequence comes from Agapanthus africanus, assembly GCA_030015575.1. Taxonomy (NCBI): domain Eukaryota; kingdom Viridiplantae; phylum Streptophyta; class Magnoliopsida; order Asparagales; family Amaryllidaceae; genus Agapanthus; species Agapanthus africanus. Next base: position 59,485,249 of record CM057348.1, read on the forward strand.
GTCGAGAGGACTTTGCGAGTGTATTTTATCTCTTTTCACGAGTTTGCGCCCTTTCGGGTTTTCACAAGCTCGCCGGCAGTCCTGCTGTTTTTACTTACGGAGCCCTTTTGGGTTTTCATTCTTGCCCGTTTTGCTTGTGGACATTCCGTTTTTTCCCCTCGCTGGTAGGACTTTAAAAGTAGTCTCACCAGCAGGACTTGGGAGAGATATGGGTCATTTACGCCCGTGGATTGTATATGGTTTTACAGGATGTATGACCTAGACCGTAGGACTTGTGTGCTCAAATCACTTGCGACTTGGAGCATTCATGCATAGTATTTCTTGAGATGTCGGCCATTGATGGGTGGCATGGATCTTTCTCCCTCGGCACTTATTAGTTGGTAGGATCCTCTGTCGAACACTTTCTCGATGACGTATAGTCCTTCCCAGTTTGGCTCGAATTTTCCCTTGGCATGTCGATTAGGGATGATCGGTCTTCTGAGGACCAACACCAATTCACCTTTCTTGAAAGCACGGAGACGTGTCATCTTGTCATAGGCCCATGACATTTGGGCTCGGTACAGCTCCAGATTTTTCTGTACTGCAAGTCTCTTTTCTTCGAGGGCGTCAAGCTCTTCCAGCCGAAGGAACACGTTTTCCTCCTCCGTCAATTCGTGCTGAACTACCATTCTTAAGCTTGGAACTTCAAATTCGAGAGGGAGGACTACCTCCACTCCGAAGAGTAATAGGTATGGAGTGGACTGAGTTGGAGTATGGTGTGTGGTACGATATGCCCACAACGCCTCGTGAAGCTTGAGATTCCAGTCTCTCTTATTGGCTGAAGTATTTTTCCTCAGGAGCTTGCATAGAGTCTTATTGAAGGCTTCAGCTAGCCCATTAGCTCTTGGATTATAGATGGAGGAATATCTCCAGTCTATCTTGTGCCGAGTACCGAACCTTGAGACTTTGAAGCTCTTTAAAGAAGGCCCGTTGTCAGAAATGATTCTTCTTGGCGTACCGAAGCGGTATAGAATATTATGCTGGAAGAATATCAGAATATCTTCTGTCTTGATTTCTGTTAGCGGAACAGTTTCAGCCCATCTGGAGAAGTAGCCTGTTGCAGCCAGTATGAACCGGTGGCCCTTGTATGATGGAGGATCAATTGGACCAACTATGTCGGTGCCCCAAACTTCGAAGGGCCACGATACTACCGTAGGATGCAACGGATTGGGATGCTTGTGAATGAAATCACCATGGATTTGGCAGAGATGGTATTTCTTTGCATGCTCTTCGCAATCCCTTATCATGGTGGGCCAGTAATATCCAAGCCGTTTGATCTGAAGCCGCATTTTGGGGCCGGACTGGTGAGCCCCGCAGACGTCTGAGTGAACTTCTTTCATGACCTTTTGGGCTTCGGCCAATGACAAACACCTGAGCCAGAGTTGGTCATATGACCTGCGGTATAGCGTGTCATTTACAAACACGTATCGGAGATCTCTCTTCTTCAACTGAATCCTCGCAGATTTTTTTTCGAGTAGCTTGTCGTATCGGAGATACTCAATGAAGGGTTCTCTCTAATCGGGCTCGTCTTGGATGATCGAAGCTTCTTCGGCTGGACTGCTCTTCTGTTCCACGCTTTCCACTTCTCGTAGAGAGACTGGGGGTAGAATTTGCTGGCTCCTTACTGTGATCAGAATTTCGTCCATGTCAGGATCAGCCAGCTCCTTGGCTAAGCGAGCGGGTACGTCAGCCTTTCCATTCAACGCTCTAAGGACTCTCATTAGTTCAATGTGAGTGAACCATTTCATAAGTTACACTACTCGGCCTCTGTACCGAGCTAACTCGGGTTTGTATATCTTATAGTCGCCGCTTACTTAGATGACGACAAGCTGAGAGTCACAGTAAACCCGTAGCCAAAGGACTTCCATTTCTATGGCGAGCTCCAGACCAGCTATCAGAGCCTCGTACTCTACCTCGTTGTTTGTACGAGGCTCGGTGGGAGCAAAATTACACCGTAGGGTTCCCATCGATGGTGTGATGAACACCAATTCTATCCCTGCTTTTATTTCCGGGATGCTTGATTTGCTGGAGGTCCTTATTGATGAGACTCCATAGAAGTAGAGCTCCCAACATGGCTCATCTTCCTCGAGGTGCAATATTTGTTCATCAGGTAATTCACAATTTAGCGGCGACCCTTCTAGTATAGGATGAGCAGCGAGGAATTCGGCTCGGGCTTGCCCTTTTATTACTTTCTGAGGAGTATAAACTATGTCAAACTCAAGCAGCATGACAACCCCATCTTGCCATTCTGTCGGCTAGGCTTGCCTTGGTCATTAAGTGTTTGAGCGGATCGACCTTGGAGATCAGTATAACCCGATGAGCAAGCAGATAGTGCCTCAGCTTCTTCACAGTGAATATCATAGCCAGGCATTGCTTTTCGATGGTGGAATAGTTGTGTTCCGCCCCGACTAAAGTTCGACTGAGGTAGTAGAGGGTATTCTCCTTTCCCTCCTCGTCGTTCTGGGCAAGGAGTGCACCGAGTGACTCATCTTGCATGGCAGTATAGAGAATCAATGGTTTGTCTGGAATAGGAGCAGCAAGCACTTGAGGGTGCAACAGGTACTGTTTGATGCTTTCGAACGCTTCTTGACATTCAACATCCCAGACAAAAAGAGCTCCTTTCTTCATGAGCTTTGAGAAGGGCCTATATCTCCCCGATAAATTTGAGATAAACCTTCGTATATAAGCAAGCTTGCCTTGAAAAGATCTTAGCTGCGTCAGATTCTTCGGAGGGGGCATCTCCATGATGGCCTTTATCTTGGATGGGTCAACTTCAATCCCCTAATGTCGGACTATGAAGCCTAGGAATTTTTCCGATGACACGCCAAAAGCGCACTTCAGAGGATTAATTTTCAGATCGTATTCCCTCAGTCTCATGAGAACGGTCCTAAGATCTTGGATGCGATCGGCCTTGGCTTTAGTCTTGACGACCAGATCATCAACATAACATTTGATGACTTTATGGATCAGATCATCAAAGATATTGGTCATTGCCTTTGATATGTAGCACCTGCGTTCTTCAGTCCGAACGGCATCACTTTGTAGCAGTATATCCCGATCGGGGTTCGAAATGCTATATGCTTCTCATCCTCAGGCGAAAATGATAAACAATCGAGAATTGGTTTTCGATGATATTTCCAACCAAATGTCAAGAATCTAAATGAGGCTCGCAGGAATCGATCGGATCTATAGACGTGATATAATCTCGAGATATTGTATTCTTGTCCTTCGAAGAATTGATACTAGATCGATGATGATCGACGAGAGTTAGGGCTTTCTCGTGAAACTAGGGTTTCATCATTTAACCCTTGTTCTTTTGTCGATATCATTCACATTCTAGCCTCTAGCAATTTCAAGAAATGATCGTAACTCCCCAATTTCGAGCGATATCAATCAAGAAAGCATCGCAACGAAACTAGGTTGTCGGTTCTTGAACTTGCTAGGGTTTACAAAACTCGTAGGAATCAAGAATCATTTAAAGATATGTTACATCATCATTCTATTGATCGTCTCGACTCCTCGACGAGCGGAGTATTACTCAAACATCACAACAAGAACTACAATTATAAATTGAGATCGAATCATGATGCAAGAATTTAAAGAAAACAAGATAAAAGAATTTCACCTTTTATTTATATCAACAATTTCATTACAGACGCTCAAGAACTACAAGAGGAAGAACTCGATTGTTGAATTGGCTTCGCTTTTCTCCGTGAGTCGTGGATCGGCTTGGACCACTTGCTCTGTTGAAGATCGGCTCCGCTCATAAAAGGTTGAAGGGCTTCTTGCTTGATTTGGTACTCGGGATCTTGGCTTTTGGATTGGAATTAGGGTCAGGGTTTCACACAAGTCTTGTCACTAGATTTGTGGAAGAAGATGAAGAAAGGGGTAAGAATGAAAAAAGTAAAGATTTAATGATTCTAGATTCTAGATTCTAGATTCAATGATTGGATTCCTCAACCCTAGGTCTAGGCTTCTATTTATAGACTTCCCAAACCCTAGGTCTAGGTTTGAAATTACAATTCCCTCCAAAAGTTTGTTGAGGAGTTTCTAGAAAGAGTTTGTTAGGAGCTAGCTTAGGTTTTAAGCTAGGATTAATTAAGCATTAGAAACCCTAGTTTGCTGATCTCGCAGAAGTCTCTGGAGTCTTCTGGAACTTGAAGAGCTTCTGGAAGTGAGGTAGGAGTTATGCACTGAATTTGAGGTGATGATGTGTCAAGGCTGCCGCGGAACCGCGGCTCAAGCCGGCTCTGGCTGCGGTTCCGCGGCCATGTTGGCTCTTTGTGGCTTGGTTCTTCTGGTGTGGTCTTGGGATGATATTTGGAGCTTTATCTGATGTGTTGATTTGTATTTGTCCCTTTGGATTGATACCAGAACTGAAATTATTGAGTTGGCGTAATGTTTGATCAGTACCATGTAAATTTTTGGCTTTTCTTTTGGGTTTTCCTGCACAGATCTCAAAACAAGTGTTGCGCAATATAGGGATGATGCGATGCCATGAAATGCGGTCAATTTCCTTTATAGTGCCGGTTTTAGGGTCTAACACATGCAATCTGATATTTAACGACTGATTTGCTAATATGTGAAATATGAATACCGTACACTTCTAAATGAATGCAAATGATAGGGAAATTGCCGGTTAAAAGATGCAGTATTTTCGACTGATCAGCGCCCAAGGTGCTGCCCCCACGCATCCTTTGGATGCCTTTTCCCCCTCTTTTTATGTACATACATATATATATATATATACATATGTATACATATTTACACACACACATACTCCACGACACTGTCCCTGTTAGAAAAAAATTTCTAACGGGGCGCTGCCCCGCACCCCGTAAGGGGGCTGCTAGCCCCTTTGACCCCCAGCCCGCTATCCGGGTAGCGGGACCCCTGTAAAAACTCTGCGTGGCTCCCGATATACCCAAAAACCCCTTTCAAAACACATCACACGCACACTGCACATTGAGTTCGCATGACCAATTTAACCCGTCAATCGGAGATTCCCTCGCTCCAAAGGCGAGGGGTAATTAACGGCAGCTTAGTCCGCGGCTGCCGGAGATTCGGATCCCCACAATCATTAAACCCCAGCCTATCCTAGGCAGGGGGAATGTATAGTACGCCTGACAAGCGCGCGCGTATTCCCATCTCAATGGGGTGACGAAAAACACCCTACAGATGCCCTCGATGAAACTCATCCCATGGCGCAGCAAAACCTAGAAGCTTACAAAGTAAGGACGACGCGCTCATACGAAAGACTAACTAGGCCGAGAACATTCCGCCAAGGCGAACTGTGCTAGTCGTAAAAAGACCTATGATCCCCAACCGTGCAAAACTGGGGAAATTCGAGCCAAACTATGAAGGTCCGTACATCATAGACAAGGTCTACCAAGGTAGGGCCTACTTGCTCATAGATATGCATGGCGAAAGACCCTTCCGGCCAATAAACGGCCGGTTCCTTAAGAAATACTACGCTTGAAAAGTCACGTCTCGGGTTAATGATAGATGACGACGCCTATGTCCGCTCGCTATCTTCCTGAGTCAAAACTCTAAAAATAGTATTCAACAGTACTTCATCCCAGACATGGAGATCTGCAGACCGGGAAGTCCCTAAACTAACAACGGACCGGGAAGTCCTTAAACTAACAGTGGACCGAGATGTCCTTAAACTAACATTGGACTGAGATGTCCCTAAACTAACAATGGACCGTAATGTCCTTAAACTAAGTATATCGCTTTAAACACAGCGACAGTGGAACTTAAGTCCGTGAGTCCCAGCGGTGAGGACTGCAAACTCAAATCCCACCGGCAAACAGATGGGTCACATGCGGCGAAACTATTCTCGAGAGTTTCATCGTGCAAAAAAAAAACGGTACGTCCACAAGCGAAATGGGCACGGATGAAAACCCGAAAGGGCTCTGTGAGTAAAAACAGCAGGACTGCCGGCGAGTTTGAGAAAACCCGCAAGGGCGCAGACTCGTAAAAAAATTCATGCACACTTGCAAGGTCCTCTCGACCTTGTAAGTGGAAAATACCTGCGTGAGATCCTTACGACTCACAAAAGGGAGCGACACACTTAGGGATCCCCACGATTCCTAAGGAGAGATTGCACTTACGAGATCCTCACGACTCGTAAGGAGAATCCCCCCTATGAGACCCTCACGGCTCATAGGATTCGAAAGCCTTAAGTTACAGGGATCTGAACCTGTTCTTAAGCCATCACATTCCCCAAGTTTCCCTACACACGGTCAACATCGATCCCTTGTATAAAATCCACGGGCACAAATAAACGTTCCCTCACCCAGTTCCACACATGGCACGAAATTTCCCCATTCGGTGAACAACACTTGTAGGTCCTCTCGACCTGCAAGGAGAAAACACTCTTGTGAGATCCTTATGACTCACAAGAGAAATTATCACTTTATGTGACCCTTACGGCTCATGAAGTCAAAAGCCTTAGTCGGCAGGATCCTAACCATGTTTGCTAAACCACCTTTGTTCAAATCGGCAAAGGCAAATGATGATTCGCTCCTGGCATCATTCCAGTCGTAGCGATACTGATGCCTAAATTGGTAGCAAATTCCAAGTCCTATCAAGGCAAATGATGATTCGCTCCAGTCGCAGCGATGCTGATGCTAAGATTGGTATCAGATCTCAAGTTCCATACTCGCAACAAAAATCGACGAGCCAAAAATACATATGAAATAGCCGAAATGATAGGGCAACTCGCAACAAAAATCAGCGAGTAAAATATATGCATATAAAAATAGCCGAAATGATTAGGCAATCGCGACTTTCACGATATAAAAAACTGAAATGATAGAGCATTGCGGAAAGAAATAAAAAAAAATTAAATGAAACTTTTTCCCTGCATGCGAGATCACATTGACCCCTGTATACAATCCATGGGCACAAATGAAAAGGGAACCATATTTCCCTACCGGGCTTCGTCAAAGGGAAGCCAATTCTCGATGGCTACGTCTACGGCCTAGAAATCAACAACAGCATTCCTTCTCGTTCCAACCAGAGGCAGATACGACGTCAGCAAAATGGAGCTACGGTAAAGTCCCCTATTTCCAAATCTTGACGGTACACAAACAACCTAGAGACTACCTCGGAGCCACGGCAAAGTCCCCTAGTTCCAAATCTCGACGGCTCACAGACAACCTAGAAACTACCTCGGAGCCACGGCAAAGTCCCCTAGTTCCAAATCTCGACGGTTCATGGACAACCTAGAGACTACCTCAGAGCCATGGTAGAGGCCCTAGTTCCAAATCTCGACGGCAACATCTACAGCCTAGAGATCAACAACAGCGTTCTTCCTCCCTCCAGCAGGATGCAGACGCGACATCAACAAATGGAGCCATGGTAAAGTCCCTAGTTCCAAATCTCGACGGTCCACAGACAACCCAGAGACAACCTCGACATTCATCGCAATATTGCAGACACAATGTCAACAAACGAAGCCAAGGAAAATCCCTCGCTTCAGGGTCTTGACGGAAACTCAAATGATACCTGAAAGACTATCGAAGATCATCCCACACCAGCACGGAGTGGTCGTGACTCATCGGAGCTCTCCAAACTGAGCCCAATCTCAAGTAAAAAGCGGCATGGAATATCCCTAACGCTTGCTCTTTCGACGGTAATTTCACCTGGAAGATTACTTGAAGACGTCTTGTCCAGCCTCCGAAGGGATCAGAGACACGACAGTTGCGGGGCTACTCGAACAGCAAGATTGCATATCGGGAAATACATCGGCCAACGCGACGGTAAGACGGGTAAAAAACCCTAGTAACACAGACTCTAACGGACTTCTATTAGCAGGAGTTAACTGTGACGTTAGGACATCCTTGAGAGAACTTCTCGACTCGTCTCGACTCGTGGGGAAAATAATGTTCCTGCGAGAACTTTTCGACTCGTCTCAACTCATAGGGAAAAGTTTTAGGCAACGGGGATATCAACCTGTCTCCTAAGTACTGGGGCCCTGCAAGTCGGTCCAAGATGGACTATTGCATACTATCCACATGCCACACTCTCCAAAGTCGAATATCGACGAGGAGAGAAGTAACCACTTACAAGTCCTCTCGACTTGTAAGAGGGAAAATTCTCTTGTGAGATCCTTACGACTCTCAAGAGAAAACGCACTTAGAAGTCCTCACGACTCCTAAGGAGAAAACATACCTGCGGGATCCTCACGACTCGTAGGGAGAAAAGTCTTTATGAGACCCTCACGGCTCATAAAGTTGAAAAATCTTAGGCGGCAGATCTGAACCTGTTTCCTAAGCCATCGCTGCCCTGCAAGGAGATCAAGATAGACTCTCTACGGGCCACATTTGCCAAAGGGACACGCTAATATGAAATAAAATATGTCGTTTATTCATGAATGCAAGTGAATACAAGATACATTTCACAAAGGAATCAAAATGAATGCATGTTATTCATAAATCACAAGTTTATAGTCAATCCAAAAAAAAAGAGGGGTACAAAGAAGGTTATTGAGGAGGAGGCGTCTTCAACAAATCAGCAAGCCGCTCGCGCGCACCTCTTAATCATTTCTCATGATTAGCCGCCGCGGCCAACTCCGCTTCAACTTGAGCCCGTTGTCGCAAACATGACGAAAGCTTTTCATCGGTTTCTAGCATGGCAGCTTCGCAGTCTTGCATGACCCGCTCGGTAAAGTCAAGCGTCCGCCTCAGCGTCAACACATCCGAAATACATCTCTGGAGATTGTCAAAAACAGCTTTTAGCTGTGCAGCATTTGCTTCAATCTGGGCGCGCAGTCGAACGGATTCGCTGGAATCCACCTCATGTTCCTTTCGTCTCAGGGTCGCCTCTTATTCAAAATGGCGAATGAAAGGAACACTATGCTCGACCCACGCAGCCCGCTGAGAGTTCGAAGCTAATACTTCAGGAGCGAGACGCTTGAGCTCAATCTCGTGCAGGCAAGCCTCGATCTTTCTGCAGTAATCAACCCAGGAGCCAACGGGATCTTCATCATGGAAGTTCGCGAGCGTCACTAGCATTGGATTAACTTCAACGACAAAATCTGTAGCAGAAGTGAGGGCCTTGGCATTCAGATCTTCGATAAATTCGCTCAACATTCGCCGGCTATTTGTGGCGTCCCTGGAAGATATGTGTTTAGTGAAGGGCCCTGTGGGCACTGGAATGCGAGACTTGAAAGGAGCTGGAGCTGACGCAATTACTGCAAAATGAATTACGGTCAAATGTCGACTCGGGAAATAAAGAAACACATGAGTGATGAAGTCTATTATACCGGCTATGACAGGCGGCAGGATGGAGAGTACCGGAGGCACGGCTATTCACTCATCTCCTCCTCCGACCCGTGACGCTATGATCGATATGAAGAAGAATTAGCAACAATACGTCTATTCATAAAAGAAGGGGGAAGACGTTAGCTGAAGAATATACTAACCAATACCAGAAAGTGAAATGACTTCCGACTGAAAGGAGAAATGCGGGTTCAACACCTGGCATAAGTGGTCGAAAAAGACTCCTGCAGAGTTGCGACGATGTACTGTCATTACAAGGAGAATGGTACCCACAGTGGAACAAGTAAGTTAAAAACCCATACCTTCCAATATTCGAGGGGGCATAGAAGAAGGCGAGGGGACGGCGATTGTCAGAGCAGCGACCGAAGGTACTTCTTCAGATGGCACAGCCTCAGGATTCACCTCGCCTATACTCAAGACAAACAAAATATCATCAAAAGGGCCGAACAGGATTGAAAAACTAAAAAAAACGGTGGCCCAAAGACTACCTGATAAATCATGGACCAGAACCATGACAGAGGCGTCGCCGGGTATAACGGATTCTTCACTCTCTCTTGGAGGAATAGATTCCGCGTCCATAGCTGTTAGTTATATGTATGCCCTAGAGGCCATTACTATACATAGGATGTATATTGTAGTGGATGCTTGGACATATATAGGGAGGACTTTCTTGCTCGACATGATAGTATGCTATCTGGTTACTCTTTACCTTAACGTGTACACTGATTGTCTCTCTCTGTTACATGTTGGTAAAGCCCTTAGGATGCGTACTTGACTACCTGGACTATGATGCGGATCATACTAGTGGGGACATGGTAGTCCATAAGTACATCCTTCAAAGTCCCTAGTCGTGGGTGTATCGAGACGGGGCATCGATATACCAGTGTAGACTAGCGTATACCTTCTCGACCCATACAGATGGGCGATGGATGATCCCATATCCATTGGTGTTTGACATCAGAGATGATATACGGGTGCTCAGTGGAGACTGGGTACACTGGACGGACTCGCCGAGAACTCCCAGATGGTATTATACCTTACGTCAGATGGCAGTTCTCTGGTGACGCTGGTACAGAGTAGTCTGTTGACCCGAGATCGTCATAGAGTCTTGTGTGGTTCCCACTGTGCTTTGATTTCCATCTTACCACGTCCAAGAGGGCGTGCAAAACGGTGGCTTTTGGGTACAGTCCCGAATCACATGGAGGCAATGAGCGATAGGAGGGAATTCGTCTCTCCCGGTATAGGGAGTTGATGTTGCGCTGTGTTCGATTGGCTATAACCGGAAATCCCTGGCCAGGGTTGCTGAGATTTACTGGTAAGTGTTACCAGTAGTTTCTCGAACTGTTATAGACCTCATACCGACATGACTTATCGAGCTATTGGGGTCTGACGTTTGCCACCCCTAGGCAAGATATGCGACATATCAGACGACGAGACCGGACTGTACGGTAAGTGTTACTGGTTGGATTCACAGGAGTGTGAGCGGGCTTGCTCGTCGATCTTCTGATCGCTCAATACCCGGGTGGCCGTTACGTTTAGCAGACCGCTTGCGGCTTGTGGGTGTTTGATATGATCATCACCTGCTGCCGGCGTATTGACGAGTCTTTAGAGTCCTACACAGAGGTTTCCTGGCTCAAGCGAAACGAAATAGGAGCGCATATGAGATATGTGCGGGACCGAGAATGATACCAGTATGTGATACTGTATTCGATTCTCGCGATTTGTGACATTGATCGGTTATATGCGATATAGCTGGGTTATCGGATCAAGTGTTGATTCGATAAGTTGTTACTGTTGATATTAGTCGGTTATATGCGATATGACCGGATCATTAAATCAAGTGTTGATTTAATGATTTAATGCATAATTATATATTTGATATATTACTTTGCATTAACTAGTATCGGTTCACTTTAAATGGATTTTCTCACTTGATGTACAAGTTGTATATATGATATACTTTTTGTGCAAATGATTGTATCATGTTTGATGATGCATGAATGCTAGGTTTTGTGTAAAGAGTTAAACCTTGGTTAAGTAAATGGTTAGGGTTTATATTTATTTATTCATTCATTTATCTTTTTATTTATTGGAAAAGATAAAAGAATAATACAAAATGGTTGCTTTCAATGGAGAAGCTTGTTGAAGCTTCATGAAGGTTTTGACCAAAGTAACCATTTTGTCTTCTTCTCCTTAACCCTAACCATTCCTTTAACCTTGGTCAATTATCTACACATAACTATAGTTAATATTATGATAAGTAATGATTTTTCTATTCTATTCTAATAACTTATCATAATATACTTCATCTTCTTCTTCTTCTTCTTCTTCAAAGAAGAAAACCTAGACTTCATCAATGGTGATTGATGAAAAAGAGTGAGAAATCCAATTCTAAAGTCTACCCACTTCCTATTTCTTCATCCTCTACCTCTTGCCAAGTAGTAGAGTGTGTTTTCTTCACAAGTTTCATGACTTGGTGAAGTGGGAGCTTGATCTTGCGATGCCTCGATGTAGATCATCTTCGGCACGAAGCCGACGACCTTGCCCGCCCATTTCTCCGATGAAGCCGATGCTAGAGCCCGGGTTTCCATTTGGACAGGGAGGAGACTTCATTGCGGAGCTATGGAGGTGGAGGACCGGATCTACAAAGGTTGTATATCCATTCTCTTAGTAAAATAGTTTACTAGTTCTTTTTCGCCTAGACATCTAGTTAACGATCCGTAGTCTAGGGTTTCTCGGCACCCCTAAAATTTGAAATTGGCATGGTTGATGCCTTGTGAGACCTCTTGAGAGTGCCTAGGAACCCTACAGTGGTATCAGAGCCTAGCTAGAGCCTTAGGCGATGCTTAGACGATGTTAGAAACCCGATCGAACCGAAACCCTAAACCCAAAATTGCTCTCTGTACATTTTTCAATTTCGGGGATTTTTCCACATTAAAAATATGCAGAAAATTCAGCAGGGAATTGTAAGAATTACTGTGAAGCCCGTACCCAAGATTCCACAACATTACGGCGGAACCGCGGCATTAGCATGGCTAATGCGGCGGTTCCGCGGCAGCTTTGTCCCTTCTCCCAGTAATTTTTGCACAGTAACTCTTATATTTTATTGTTGTATTTTCTGGGAATTTTTAATTTGACTCAAGAGTTGAGTGGTCTGGGGTTGTATTGGGAATCGTTGATTCGATCGGATTGTCAAACTTTGTCTATGTGTTTTTCCGGATAATTTTTTGAATATGTTAAAAAGTTCGACCGGATATAAATACCCACTTTTTCCCCTGTCGGGAAATTTCCAAGTGTTGGATTTTTCCGTGGTTTAAAGACGTTCTAAGTAGTGCAAGTAACGCGATGGACCCTCTAGAAGACAACAAACCTTAACTCGATTATGTGACCGTCTTGAACTGCCCTTTGAACCTTAGGGTTTGGGGCAGTACGGCGTGCCACATGTGAGGCGTTGGCTTGACCCTTCTACGGCTGGACCGTTGGTACTGAGGCACGAACTGAATGTTTTTAGACTTGTTTCATGTGTTGATCTGTATCGGGAAAACTTGGGTGTTTGACTGTTCGATCGAAAAGTTTAACATTTTGTATTTATCTGGAATGGGATACAATAATTGGAATCCACAAAAAGTTATGAGATAACTGAATGAATGTTATAAACATAGCAGTTTAGTCTCACTTGATCGGTTGCCACGGAATTTTGATGTGATCAAAAGTCCGTCGCAATCACATAGCGTACGCGGATACTCGCCGGGTAAACTTAATAGACAGCCTCACTCCATAGCCCCGACCAAGTGACTGTAGGAGAACCCCGTCGCCGAAAGCATCCGTCCGGGTGCTCGCGGTAGCGGTGTTCCGCCTTGGTGCACTTTGTCGACGGTATCGGGGGTGCGGCCGTCTACTGAAGTTTACGACGAGCATTCGATCAAGATGTCGGGAATCTTGTTGAATTGCCCGACTTGATATTGAAAAGAGTTTTCGATAATGAGACTAAAATGCGGGGTTTATAATTGTTAGGCATGCGATGTCTAAGTAATTCATTTGATTAGGCATGCGATGTCTATGGAGGTTGCGGATTCCAACTGTTGTAGTTTTACACTTTCTTTTCTGTGACCGTAAGTGTAATATGTGATATCGCCGGTTTCGTTGCTATATGTCAACGACAATTGGGATGGACATATTTACTTACGTTGATGACATATGATGTTATGTGTTGCTGGATATGTTATATTGGATCGTCGTGTTTGAATAGCCGGGGTTTTTTTTATGTGAGATGAGTGTTTTTCATTTTCATTCATGTAAAAACTTGTATGTAATATTCTTTTATTGGGGCACTTCCAGGTTGCGGAAGTTGTCACCGTTTGTATATTATTTACTTTTCCGCACTAGGTTAGACCCAAGGAGGAGGGCACAAGTAACCGGGTTTTGGAGTCCAGTGGGAGACCAACTCGAGGAGTCGAGTCCGGGTCTCCTAACTCTAGAATTGGTAGGGTTGCTTGCCGCTCTCGTAAGGGTCCAGGGGTGTGGGTTTGGCTATTCATCGCGACCTTGGAATCCGTGTTTTATACTGGCTCGTATTGAAAACACGGACGTCCTAGTATATCCAATATTTCATATGATTCTTCTGCTGCGTTATCTGTGATGTGATCATGTGATGTTCTGTGATGGATACTGTATATAGTATATATGATATATTATATAGGCGTTACTTATGTTTTACACCCGCGCTAGCCCTGCCCCGCTCTGCCGTTAGTTACCTAACCTAACGGTGCACGAGGGGACATCGAGGCGAATGCGGATGGCATAAGTGTACGTCGTATTTATCTGTGATGTTTAGGTATTTAAATGATGGGACTTCATTAATGTGATTAATGAAATAAAAGAAACCTAAAATGTTGTAGAATCGAATTTCAAAAATAAAACAGGTAGCTACAGTTCTTGCTTTGCACAGAGGTATATGTGATATATCCTGCACCTTATTCGATGAGGAAAGGACCGAGATCCCTTCACCGGGAGTGACTCCTTTAGCAATAACTGGCAGATGCTACACACTCGGTTTGTCTTTTGATTGATTTTAAGAGTTTTTGCTTTGCACAGAGATATATGTGATATATCCCGCACCTCATTCGACGAGGAAAGGACCGACGATCCCTTCACCGGGAGTGACTCCTTTAGCAAAACTAGAAAAGCCTAAAAAACACTCCATTTTAAAATCATTTGATTCTACAACGATATCAAGTTCATTACGCAATAGGTTTTCAGAAAAACCCGTCGTAGCCCTCCGTCATTTCAGATAAGTGGTAGTTAGTATTCGTGCTACGTTTGTTGGCCTGCGTCAAGGCGTAGTGTGCTGTAGCTAACTAGTATTTATCTGCTCATGCATATGATGCAGATTGGATTAGGGTAGTCGTGCGACTTTGTTGGCCTGCGTCAAGGGTCGTGCGGGTGGGTTTAATTCAATCAGGAAATGACGGGTTGAACTTGACTAGCGCACTATGGTTTGTTGGCCTGCGTCAAGGTCATAGGACGCTAGGGGCAAAATTATCGGGAATTTCAAGTGTTGAAATTTGCAATGAGATTGCATACCTTCTATGAGATAGTTGGATCCCGATACCCGCTGCGAGTAAGAGTTACTCCTGGGAGAGTTTTACACATTGCAATTAGCTAATCAAGTAGGTGTCTAGAAAGGTGTCAACGGGGTTACGCCTCTGGGAAAACGAGGTTTACATTAATTAGGTTCGTGCGAAAGCACGGGGGACCTCCCTCAAAGTACCGACACTGGCCTGGCTGAAAGATTGGCGAACTTGTAGTGTATAATTAATCCCGGATAGTCTTTCCTTTTAGGGTTTGAAGGAAGATTTGATAAAAAGCAGTGGGAGCCATCCTGATTAGATAAAATAATAACCAATCTATTCTTGCAAGAGCGCACGCTGAGTGTTTTCTTCTCTCTCTCTCCAGGTAGCGACCATATCACGCCTTAATCAAGATAATAATACGGATTATTGACCGAACCCGCTTGTTATACTGAGCTGGGGAACGTTGGTCCCGCTCCAACTTATAATTGTTATAAGACAGAGCAGGAAATTGGGGAATGCCAGAATTCCCGTGCCGCCCAAACGAAGAGAGTGCATGCTGATGCATCATCTTCGGGTGTGTTCTTTATACAGAACTGTTTCTCTGTATCCTCTACGTCCTGGGTATGTGATACCAGATCAGGATCCCAGATATGTAATCTGTTATATAGGGCTACAGAAAGGTAGAGAACTGAGAACGGGTGATAAGTTTCATGAGGCAGAAAACGGGGCAAGTGTTGCAGCCAAGTCTGTTGGTCACTGTCACCCTGTATTCCAAATACATTGATTCTGAACGAATGTTATTAGATACCGAACCCGATATACAAAATCATATCTATCTCTTTATTAGTAAAGAAATGATAAAATTTTGTATTGTTGGATAATGTTTTGAACATTTCCTATATCAAAAGTTGATCGGTTCAGGCACGTTATCTAAAAGCATTAATGTTCTAAATCAAACTACAGTTCTTAGTATACGGAACACACACAAGAGGAAGAGTTCAGAAATGAACAAATCCTTCTTGAGGCATTGTAGACTAGGTCATATCAATGTGACCCGACTAGCTGAAGTTACATGTAGATGCATATTTAAATCAGTTTGAATCTACATCTTGTGAAACTTGCCAGTCATGTCACAAAGATATAATGACACCAGCTCTGTTTATTGGAAACAGAGAAAGAGTTAGTAAACTCTTGGGATGATACATGTTGATGTATGTAAGGTCCCCTGTCTACACATGCCAAGACCGGTTCTTTGTACTTCATTACATTCTCTGATGATCTCTTTAGATTCAGACATATGTTCCTGTTGAAACACAAGTCCGAACCTTTTGAGATATTCACAGAATATAAGTTAGAAGTAGAGAACCAAAATGCGGGTATAAGTATTATGTCCTTTGATGTGATCAAGGAGGAGAATACTTGAGCACGGAAATACTGGACTATTCTAAAGGAGAATGAGATTCTCTCTCAGCATTACTCCTCCGTATACACCATAGCACGATGGTATATCGGGGCGGAGCAATCACACCCTATATGATAAGGTGTGCTCTATGATGAGTACTACTGAGTTACCTATTTCCTTTTGGGAGTTATGCACTTGAGAAGCTGCATACCTATTGAATAGGGTTCAAATCAAATCAGTTGCCTACCACTTCATATGTGATATGGAAAGGGAAGAGCCCATATCTTAAGATGGTTAAGATTTGGGGTTGTCCAGCTTATGTCTGAAAAGCAAAATCCGGACAAGCTCGAGGCAAGGTCTGTAATGTAGAACTGGAAAGGTTCCAGCTATGCAAACTACAGCAGATGATTTGGTAGAACCGAAGGATTCAATAGAAACCAACGAACCTCAGCCTCTCCGCCGATCTAGTAGGGTTCCTCACCCACCTGAGAGATACTTCGGTTTCTCTATGATAGTGGGAGCGAGGATTGCATCATGAGATGATGACCCAACTAGTTTCGAGCTGGCCATCAGGAGTGGGACTCTATAAAAATGGCTGGATGCTTAGAGATCTGAGATGGAATCCATGTACACCAACAAAGTATGGACTTTGGTTGCTATATCTGAAGGGTTAAATCCCCATCAGGAGCAAGTATATCTTGAGAAGATTACTTGGTGTAGATGGAAAAGTTGAGACTTTCAAAGCTAGACTTGTTAAAGGTTTTCGTCATCGACCAGGCGTGGATAACGATGAAACCTTTTCAAGTAACTATGCTTAAGTCCATCCAGATCCTACTTGCCACGGCTACATACCATGACTACGATATCTGGCGGTTGGGTGCCATGACTGCTTTTCTAAATGATGTTTTAGAAGAGTGCGTCTATGAGTACACAGCCAGAGGGCTTCTTAGACAGTGGGAGCAGCGGAAACGTGTACAAGATGCTTTATAGAATAAAGCAGGCATCGCGGAGTTGGAACGTCTGTTTTGATGAATTAGTCAAAGAGGTTGACATCAACAAAATGGTAGATGAACCTTGTATATACAAAAAGGTAGTAGGGAGTATGGTGATGATCCTCGTAGAATACGTGGATGACATACTCTTGATAGGGAAGGAGTTTCCTATGCTACGCTCGGTCAATCTCCGCTTATCACAATGATTCTCCATAAAGGATCAAACTGATACCTCCTAAATCCTGGGTTTTGGATCTATGAGATAGATCTAATTGGATGTTAGGATTCTCACTAGTTGTAGTGAGATGGTATCAATTGATCCTGGGGAGAATCACTGGAAGGGTTCCAGAGTGATAAGGACGACTGAATGTCAGTCACAGGCATTGTCTTTACCCTCAGTAAAGGGACGGTATGTTGGAAGAGTTCCAAGCTAGATACCGTGACATACTAGACGATAAAGGCAGGATACATCGCTACTTAAGATGCTACCAAAGAAGCTGTTTGGGTGTATATTGGTTCATGAGATGAACTGCGTTCCTACCATTGTGAGACAATGGAGTTGTGGCTTATGCCAAGGAACGACGGTCCCATCAGTGATCCAGACATATTCTAAGGTAGTATCACCTGATCATGGAGATGGTTGATCTCTAAGGGATCGAGGTTACGAGAGTAGACTCAGAGGACAACACGGCGGATCCACTCACAAAGGCCTTTTCCCAGAGAGAGACTTTTATGGGATGGTTGAGTATGAGATACTACAACCACTGCTATCAGATGGCCCTAGTGCAAGTGGGAGATTGTTAGTTATATGTATGCCCTAGAAGCCATTACTATACATAGGATGTATATTGTAGTGGATGCTTGGACATATATAGGGAGGACTTTCTTGCTCGACATGATAGTATGCTATCTGGTTACTCTTTACCTTAACGTGTACACTGATTGTCTCTCTCTGTTACATGTTGGTAAAGCCCTTAGGATGCGTACTTGACTACCTGGACTATGATGCGGATCATACTAGTGGGGACATGGTAGTCCATAAGTACATCCTTCAAAGTCCCTAGTCGTGGGTGTATCGAGACGGGGCATCGATATACCAGTGTAGACTGGCGTATACCTTCTCGACCCATACAGATGGGCGATGGATGATCCCATATCCATTGGTGTTTGACATCAGAGATGATATACGGGTGCTCAGTGGAGACTGGGTACACTGGACGGACTCGCCGAGAACTCCCAGATGGTATTATACCTTACGTCAGATGGCAGTTCTCTGGTGACACTGGTACAGAGTAGTCTGTTGACCCGAGATCGTCATAGAGTCTTGTGTGGTTCCCACTGTGCTTTGATTTCCATCTTACCACGTCCAAGAGGGCGTGCAAAACGGTGGCTTTTGGGTACAGTCCTGAATCACATGGAGGCAATGAGCGATAGGAGAGGATTCGTCTCTCCCGGTATAGGGAGTTGATGTTGCGCTGTGTTCGATTGGCTATAACCGGAAATCCCTGGCCAGGGTTGCTGAGATTTACTGGTAAGTGTTACCAGTAGTTTCTCGAACTGTTATAGACCTCATATCGACACGACTTATCGAGCTATTGGGGTCTGACGTTTGCCACCCCTAGGCAAGATATGCGACATATCAGACGACGAGACCGGACTGTACGGTAAGTGTTACTGGTTGGATTCACAGGAGTGTGAGCGGGCTTGCTAGTCAATCTTCTGATCGCTCAATACCCGGGTGGCCGTTACGTTTAGCAGACCGCTTGCGGCTTGTGGGTGTTTGATATGATCATCACCTGCTGCCGGCGTATTGACGAGTCTTTAGAGTCCTACACAGAGGTTTCCTGGCTCAAGCGAAACGAAATAGGAGCGCATATGAGATATGTGCGGGACCGAGAATGATACCAGTATGTGATACTGTATTCGATTCTCGCGATTTGTGACATTGATCGGTTATATACGATATAGCTGGGTTATCGGATCAAGTGTTGATTCGATAAGTTGTTACTGTTGATATTAGTCGGTTATATGCGATATGACCGGATCATTAAATCAAGTGTTGATTTAATGATTTAATGCATAATTATATATTTGATATATTACTTTGCATTAACTAGTATCGGTTCACTTTAAATGGATTTTCTCACTTGATGTACAAGTTGTATATATGATATACTTTTTGTGCAAATGATTGTATCATGTTTGATGATGCATGAATGCTAGGTTTTGTGTAAAGAGTTAAACCTTGGTTAAGTAAATGGTTAGGGTTTATATTTATTTATTCATTCATTTATCTTTTTATTTATTGGAAAAGATAAAAGAATAATACAAAATGGTTGCTTTCAATGGAGAAGCTTGTTGAAGCTTCATGAAGGTTTTGACCAAAGTAACCATTTTGTCTTCTTCTCCTTAACCCTAACCATTCCTTTAACCTTGGTCAATTCTCTACACATAACTATAGTTAATATTATGATAAGTATTGATTTTTCTATTCTATTCTAATAACTTATCATAATATACTTCATCTTCTTCTTCTTCTTCTTCAAAGAAGAAAACCTAGACTTCATCAATGGTGATTGATGAAAAAGAGTGAGAAATCCAATTCTAAAGTCTACCCACTTCCTATTTCTTCATCCTCTACCTCTTGCCAAGTAGTAGAGTGTGTTTTATTCACAAGTTTCATGACTTGGTGAAGTGGGAGCTTGATCTTGCGATGCCTCGATGTAGATCATCTTCGGCACGAAGCCGACGACCTTGCCCGCTCATTTCTCCAATGAAGCCGATGCTAGAGCCCGGGTTTCCATTTGGACAGCGAGGAGACTTCATTGCGGAGCTATGGAGGTGGAGGACCGGATCTACAAAGGTTGTATATCCATTCTCTTAGTAAAATAGTTTACTAGTTCTTTTTCGCCTAGACATCTAGTTAACGATCCGTAGTCTAGGGTTTCTCGGCACCCCTAAAATTTGAAATTGGCATGGTTGATGTCTTGTGAGACCTCTTGAGAGTGCCTAGGAACCCTACAATAGCTTCATCCCCTGACTCGACAATGGCCGTCGTAACGCTTGTGAAGCCCGCCGATACCAAGGAGCCACAGGGAGAAAGAGCAGCAGTCTGGACAGTCCCGGACTCCCGAGAAAGAGTAGCAACTTCGGGCACTGTAACCACCAGAGTTACACCTGTCATCCCATCGCCAAGGCTTGGCCCTGCAGAAAATGCGTATGTCAAAATTTGAGGATTGAGTTCTAATAAAAGACTAAGCGTTTCGTTACCCTGAAGTAACTTTTCGGTTTCTTCCCGAGCTGCACGTGCAACCTGTTTATGGGCAGTAGACAGGGAAGAGGGAACATCCGCCAAAGGAATATCAAGAGGCAGAATATTGCTTGAGCCCGCACCTACAGCCAAAATGGCATCGCGCTCCCTCGCCGTGTGCTTCCTACGCCTCCTTTCGGTCTGAGCCGTGAGAAATGACCTCTTCAAGACTTCCGACAAGGGGACGTCATCGTCCGAACCAAGCTCTGCCTCCGGAGCCGCTATGGCATCCATCATTGGCTGCTTTAGCAAAGCCTCCTGCGGTGACTTTGAGAGGGCCGTGGCTACGTTAGCTGGCTCTAAAAGTTCTGTTGCGTCGCCACTTGAGATCGGCACTGCACTTAGAATAACCTGAATTGAGATAGTCCCTGTGATAAGATGAAAGAGAGGATCAGGGCATGAATAAAAAGAATAAAGGCGTAATGAACTGAATTATACCAAGGCCCAAAGAAGCGTGGAGCCTCTCTTCCTCTTCGAACGTCCTAAGGGAAGCCGCGAGAGCCACTTTGGCAGAAATACCTATTGAAGAAGAAAGCGTCAGTAGAAGCATAATAAAAAGGAGATAGCTGCGGAAGAATATTACTGAAGTATCCCTGACTTCGCGATAGTGATCAGCGCCGCTTCATCGCGAGCCAGTCATTCGGAAGCCGCAAGGGCAGCCTGAAGATCAGTATCATCCGCAGGCGCAATGAATAAACCCTCATTGGTCCCGTACTCGCACAAACCCTCGGTTTATGGAGCATGTGTCTCCCGGCCAAATATGATATCGGCAGAGAATAGCGACTTCTTCTTTTTCTGCGAGCGGACGCCGGCGGCCGTTGACAAGAGCTTGCGCTTGACGAGCATTTTCGGACGACGGGTCCTAATTTCTGCACCAACGCCGGATTCCAGGGACGCTACAACTATCATTTCTACAGGAACACAGGGTAGAGGCTTCTCAGGGAAGGCGCACGAGACCATAACCGCAGCGACTTCACTTAAGGAGGGAGGAACGGCGGTCCGTCGCTTCAAAGGAACTGCCGGATTACCAGCTGGGACAACATGCTTATGATTAAGTAATAGCCACCTCTCTTCCCTGATAACAGCACTCGTCGCATGCTGATACCACGCCACGTAGACATTCGAAGCTTTCGGCATGTAGCTCGGCTCGCTGATGAGAAAGTTAGACCCCGTATTTAGCCGCATAAAGTGGTGCAGCGCACTGCGGATACCCTCTTCCGTAGCAACCGGCTCGGCTAAGAAAGCCTCGAGCGGGACACCTTGATTGTAACCCGACTGTTGAGCGAAACGGTGTGGGTTATACCTCATGAACAATGCCGAGGCGCCTTGCCTGAACATTAGAAAGCCTGGCCTAATCGAATATAAGTGCAGGATCTCCCGAGCCTTCAATATAGGAGCCCCGTCTTTAAAAGTATCACGCAGCAGTTGCACTGTCTTGGTAGATTCCTTCCCGATAGTTAAGACTCTATCGACAAAAGTCATACTATCCCCGACCATACGCGGGCGCAGGACCAGACGTCGAGCCTCTCGCTGCGACGGATCCAATGCAGAAGCGTCAACTAGAAACATGACCCGGAGAAAGTTATAGCCGTCGTAGAAGCGGGGTCGTTTGTGGACTCCGAAAGCACCAAGCACGTGCATCTCGACCCAGGACGTGAAGTAGTGCAACGGAAGATGTACAGGTTTTACCCATGACTGAGTAGTATCCGCTGCTAAGCTCAGGCCGTGATATAGATGAGCTAGCCCTACAATCCCAACGGCGACGCGCGTCCCTACAACCATGCGATGGGCTGGATAAAAGACAGACGGCCTCATGTCCCTACAACCATGCGATGGGTGCATCGGAAGCACAAACCAGCTCAACCACAGGCTGAATGTAATACCCGGTTCTTTTTTATACGCCCAAAATCCGTATTTCTCTTTAAACCATAAATTTTGTTATTTAATTATTTTAAAGAAACCCCAAACCCTAAATCTTCACTTTTTCTATTCCCATTATTCATTCAGCCCACTTCTTTAATTAAAACCAAGCCCAAACTTTTTCCTCAGCCCGTTTCATTTTTAAAACAAAACCCTATTTTCCTATTTTCTTCCCCTCATTTTATATCAGCCCCGGCCCATACCTTATATTATTTATTCTTTGATTTTTTTTCCAATAAGCCGGCCCAGCAGCTTTCAGGCCCACTCCCTTTTATTTTCCCATTTAACTTCCTTTAACCCTCAGCCCATTTAAAATTTTCCCATTTAAAATTTACCCAGCCCGTTTCAATCCCCAGCCCACACACCATATTTAAACTTAAAATAAATTCTTATTTAAACCCCAGCCCGTCTCCAGTCCCAGCCCGCCTCCTCAACAGACCCGACCCGCTTCTCCCATTCCCTCTTCCCCAACGGCTCTCCTTCTTTCCCGCTCACCCCTTCAATCCGCAACCCGCCTTCTCCGCCGCAGCTCGCGCCCACGCCCTTGCAGTGCCGTTGTCCCGTCGCTTCCTATCACACCCTCACCTCTCTCTTCTCTTTCATTTTCGAAATCCCTAACTCTCTCCATCCACCAAAAAACCCACCGAGCACCCAACTTCCCTCGAACCCACTGCACCCTCGACGCCGGCGATCACCCCATATCTTCATCGACCTCACCATTCCACCTCGCTCACTTCTCTCCACAAACTGAACTCCCTACACTACCCCTTCGCCTCCAGCCCTCCATCAACCGAGCAAACCCTATGCACACCAACCCCTGTGCCGAGCTCGACTACCACCCTGCCCCTCGACGCCGATGATCTCCACACCACACCGTCGACCCCTACAACCTCTGCATCTTCTCTTCCTCCTCCAAGATCCACACCCGAGCCCTCTCTCTCTCTCTCTCCGATCTCTCCCTCTCCCCCTTTCCTCTGTTCTCTCTTTCTCCCCTCTCTGCTTGCCTCTCTCTCACTCTTCTCTCTAAACTTCTCTCTCCCTCTAACTCTTTCTCACTCTCTCAGTCCCTCTCTCTAATCTCTCTCAATCTCTCTATCCCTCTCTACTCTCTCTCTCTTCTTCTACACTTTCTCTCACTCTCTCTGCATTCTCTTTCTCTCTCTTTCTCTCTTTCTCAGTTCTCTCTCTCTCTCTCTTTCCCAGTTCTCTCTCTCTCTCTCTCTCTAACATTCCCTCTCTCCCTCTCTAAACCTCTCCCGTCTTTCCCTTTTCTATCAACCTACTACCACCACACGACATCGTCTGAGCACGCAAACAACCACTGCATCGAGCCGTCAAGTTAAGCTCGAGCCGAGGCCAATCTTTGTCGTATTTGCGCCGTGATCGCGTCGTGCCATTGCAATAGACCACGTCGCTGCCGTGCATCCCCGAGACGTTTCCAGGCAAGTTCTCTACTTGCTACATGCTAAGTTATCTTTATTACAAATTAAAATAGTATAGATTCCGTAGTAATTTTTCCTGATAAATTATATTATGTACCTGTTCGATGCATGTTCCCAAAGAAAATAACTTTCTAATTTGACAGAACTGGATTGCTTACATTGGCCCTTGTTGTGATGAATACCTTGTACAAATTTCGTCGGATAATATGACCGTTAACGACTAAAACGACTACCCCCAAGTTTACTCGTAAAACTGGAATTTTATTGTACCTGTAAACCGTTAAAATCACCATAAATTATATGCATACTGGAATGATGCGTTCAAGGGATCAAATCGAAGCCGACTCGACGAACTATAACCCTGTGCTAATTTCCAAATATTTCCATACTCAAACTGTGTCAATATTTGGATCGGAGTGCGACTCTGGACCGCAGTCCAGAGCGACTCCAGTTGCTGTGTGCTGTTCCGTAATGGGTACCACACTGTTTCCTCAACTCATAGGTTGCAGAACTCCACTGTGTATTATAGGTGAATCTATTAGCTAGACAACACAAGTGGTTTCATCCTGTTTCGTTATCGTTTGCTATTTAACCTGTAATTTAAAAGATCGGGACGCATAACAGTCCCAACAGAATCAGAATTGACATACTAGTATTGAACAGTGTATATCTCCTGACGTGCAGACGCGATCGAAGATCCGTCTGTTGCGTTGAAAACCTTACTAAAAACCCTAGATTTCATTCAACTGTAGCGTCGCTAAAATATGATCCCAACTGGGATTAAAATGCGTTGCGAAACGGACTTCCGATTCTAAAACCGGATTTCCAGCCGTGAACGCTTAAAATGAAATGGCTATAATTAATGATCCTGGAACCCGATTGCCGTGAAACCAAATTCGTTGGTTAGATAACCAATCATACTATTTATTCCCAGTTCATCGTTTCGCTAAACTGTACACGTTTGATTTATGATAAATATTGCAAGTGGTAGATTACTGATTCATGACATCCTAATCGTGCTTTACATACTGTTTGTGCATCATATCATACATATGTCACTGCATTGATAACTTAGTGATAATGTGCATTACCCAGAGTTAGGTATTAGTGATGATTGTGGCAAGTACGTTAGTGTTCGTGTATAAGTGAATAAGTGAAAGTGATACGTACTTGTACACAATCAGTGAACCTTATGATTCTTTTGCATTGTCGACGTCTGTGGGACGCGTGTACGTGCAACTATAAGTGGTATGGGACACTTATGGAAGCTCTTGCACGGGTGTCACGGATAAGGCACCAGACACTGCCATTTATCTTAGGTATTAGTCGGGACGTGCTTGATGGAGGTCCTGCCTCCAGTTCTCGCGCAGACTTGTCACAGACCGATTGGTATTTAGGGTTATGGTTAGCGTTTGATGTAGACCACGGGGTGTGGGGTAGTTTGAGTGTGAGTTCAACAGAATCTCGGGAGTCCCATACCGGCTTATATATTTAGGGAGATATATGGAGATTTACAGGGTACATGATTATTACCGTGATTTACATGTTGGGCCCGTGGTCCCTTGCCCTTGGGTTCTACCCTTAGGTGGAGGACACTCGCGAGTGGTTGATTTCTCACACTTGGACTGACGATGGGTTTAGTGACCTGTGCAGTGAGACTTAGAGACTGATAGGGATGATAGCATCGATATACATACTTATTGTGTTGACATACTTGGCATATCATTTTACTGCTTTTACTGTTCCACTGCATCGATTTCTGCATGTTCATACCCATACCGTCATTGATTTACTGTTATATATATTTATTATCACTGTTAGAGTTGTCACTTGGATGTATATATTTTATTGCTATTGTGTCGCTCTGACGACCTGAGTATACATGCTCAGTGAGAGGAGAAGATTTAGCCTGGACCAGGACTAGACGTACATCACGGACATCTTGATTAGCTATCCAGGGTTATACCTTTTGTTTCCCCATCAGGTTAGTTCTTTATATTGTTTCATTTCAGATACTGCTTTTCTCATTACCTGCGCATTCTTTACTGATTAACATGTAAAGCTAGAAGCCGAAGTGTGACTACGGCAAGACTTTTCCTTGACCATAAGAGCATGGCTGGCCTTGTCAACCCCTCGTATTCCGTATTTTGGGAAGCGGGGCGTGACATGGTTTAGTTGGTATCAGAGCCAGGTTTTGCTTCGATTGGGATTGCAGTTTTCCGTGTAGAGCTTGACAATCTAAGACATCCCTCAGTCTAGATTGTAAACTTGATATCCTTGATCCATATTCACATTGAGTGTTCTGCTATCCATTCGCTAGGGTTTCGGGTGACTTGGCAAGGTTACGTGGTTGTAATTGCACTACCGTACTCTGTTTGAGTGACTTCAAATCCTACCGTTGATTTTCCACTTGTAATGAATTTCATCACATCTGATATTCTTGAATCTTTGTCCAGTCCATATTATATTTCAATTCTTATAGCTTGTGCCTTATATCATCCTCAGAATTATTGTTTCAGGATCATGTCGTCCAACGACTCTTCCTCTATCTCCACTCTCCAGAATCAGACCATTGAGATTCTGAGTGTACTGCAAAGTCTGAAGGAAGCCCAGGAGCGAACAAACGACTTGTTAGCTGAAGGACTGAGAAGGCAGGTGAATCAGGCACCAGCAGGAGTCTCAAATTGTAAAGGGATCCATGTTAGGCCAGGAAAAGAGAAGAAGATGAAACACCAATTTGTTCCCCCGCGACAGAAACAGCAGAAGACCCCATGTTGTGGGTACTGTAAGAGGCCAGGACATCTTCAGAGGGATTGTCGCCGCGCCCAAGGGAAATGTCTGATTTGCGGATCCAACGAACATCTTATCAACGGTTGCCCAAAAAGTAAAGAGCTACAGGGAGGAGATTCGTCCACACTCCCCACTTCTGCCAAGTGATGACTATTGCGTAGTTCGAATTTCGAGGATAAAGCAGACCCAACACAGGATTCAACTCGCGCAACGAGGATGCGGTGGTCGAGCGATCAAAGAAGAATTTTTATGTTTTCTACTTTCAGTAATAATGTTGTCATCCCCTTCTAAATATTCCTTTTCGTTTGAAGTCTTGTATCCGTCGAACTTTTAATCGAATGCAATAAAGAACTTTTAATCGAATGCAATAAAAAACTTTGAATCGTAATATATGTATCATTCTCTTGTCCTTTCCCCTATTCATACTATTCATTATCACCGCATTTTAATCTTGATTTTTCAGTTCCTTCCACCGCATATCTTTCTATACTTCGTACACTTAGCTATTTTCTTGAGGTACTCCACTGTCTAATCATGACTCTTTCTTTTCAGGCCATGGCCCACCCTGGAGCAGCGCCGCATCTAGATGAGGATGCACAGTTACGCGTTTCCTTAGACCGCACACTGATGAGTTCTGATGATGAGATCAACGATCCCCAGGTCAATTTCGGAAACAGCGATTCAGAGGACGAAGGAGCAGCCGCCCCAGAGTTTGACATGATAGACAATTCCGACGAAGAGGAAGGAGACCCCGAAGAGAACCCGATAGAGGAAGATCCCAAGGAAGACCCGATAGAAGAAAATCCAATGGAGGAAAATCCCATGGAAGAGAATCCAGAAGAAGAGAATCACATGAAATCGGACCTCGATGAAGAAGCTCCAGCCGAGAAAGAAGGACCAGAAGATCAAGACCCTGCTGTAGAAGAACTCCCAATGGCGATCCATGCGAGGCGATATGGGAATGGACGCCTCTACTTGAACGCGCGAGCCTACCGCAACCTGCTGAATCTCCACAATCGCGACTGACGGGATTTCTTTAGATGTTGTCTTCTCTGGCCAAATAAATCTGTGTATAGTTTAGGGCCATCTTTCGTCTTTGAGAATGCTTTGTTTAAAATCTTCTGGAATAAAATAAATTGCGGAGTTCGCTAATCTTTCGATCTTCTTAGTTCACTTGCTGCTTAATTATTTCTCCGGTACAATTATTTTCCTACTGAGGTATGTACACCCCTACTCCTTATATTGTCTTAACCCTCAATCAGATTAACCAGTACCACACCCGATCTTTTAGAGGTCCACCCTTCATCCTTCGTCTGTGCCCCGTTTGAGATCCTTCTGGGAGGAGAACATTTCTTGTGAAATTTTCGAGTTAGCTAACTCTTCAAATTTTTGATTCATATGATGTACCGACCGTCATCCTCCACATACTTCACCCTTGTAGTCCTTTGTTGCTCACCCTTACATCCTGTGCTGACCCGATCCCAATCTCCTTGATCTTCAGCTTAAGGCCGCCACACTCCGACCTTCTGAATGAGCCACACTTCCTGGTAATCAATACCCTAGCTAGCCATATATCTCCTTGTGTTTTTCCTATTACCCTACATATATATAGGGACATTATTATTCGAAAATTTGGTTTTCATTATATTATATTTATCGAAGAGTGTGTTTTATTGATTATTCCCGTTTTACGCATTTCAAGTACTCCACTACTAGCTTTCCATTATTTTCAATAGCGCAACCTTACATCGCGTATATTTTCGTTACATGTTTCTTATTTTCATTATGTGGGTTTTCTAAGTTATTTTAAAACTATTCGATCGATAAGTTATCCTAAAATGTTTTAACCTACCGACTAATCTTTCACTACCTTATTGTCGTTCTTTTATTTTTCGGGTATTGTGCCTATGTTTACTATTATAATTGATTGTGCCTTATACTTATTATTTCTGCTGTGCTACTTTTGATATACTTATATGTGCATATATTTGGGTTTCGATTTTATCGAGCACGCCTCGGATAATATTGTTCGTTATTGTTATTTATATTCCCGTATATATGTAGTTTGCTCTTATAGTTGTTCCTGCCTTATACTTATTTAGACCTATCCTTTTGTATGTTGTTCTTACATATATATATACCTTCAAACTTTTGTCCACCCGTTTTAAGTAAATCACTATGTATTAGAGTTCGATATGATAACTCTTCGCTTATTATTTTATAGCTTGTTGTTTCTTTTAAATTTCGAGGACGAAATTTTTGTAAGGGTGGTATGATGTAATACCCGGTTCTTTTTTATACGCCTAAAATCCGTATTTCTTTTTAAACCATAAATTTTGTTATTTAATTATTTTAAAGAAACCCCAAACCCTAAATCTTCACTTTTTCTATTCCCATTATTCATTCAGCCCACTTCTTTAATTAAAACCAAGCTCAAACTTTTTCCTCAGCCCGTTTCATTTTTAAAACAAAACCCTATTTTCCTATTTTCTTCCCCTCATTTTATATCAGCCTCGGCCCATACCTTATTCTTTGATTTTTTTTTCAATAAGCCGGCCCAGCAGCTTCCAGGCCTACTCCCTTTTATTTTCCCATTTAACTTCCTTTAACCCTCAGCCCATTTAAACTTTTCCCATTTAAAATTTACCCGGCCCGTTTCAATCCCCAGCCCACACACCATATTTAAACTTAAAATAAATTCTTATTTAAACCCCAGCCCGTCTCCAGGCCCAGCCCGCCTCCTCAACAGACCCGACCCGCTTCTTCCATTCCCTCTTCCCCAACGGCTCTCCTTCTTTCCCGCTCACCCCTTCAATCCGCGACCCGCCTCCTCTGCCGCAGCTCGCGCCCACGCCCTCGCAGTGCCGTTGCCCCGTCGCTTCCTATCACACCCTCACCTCTCTCTTCTCTTTCATTTTCGAAATCCCTAACTCTTTCCATCCACCAAAAAACCTACCGAGCACCCAACTTCCCTCGAACCCACTGCACCCACGACGCCGGCGATCACCCCATATCTTCATCGACCTCACCATTCCACCTCGCTCACTTCTCTCCATAAACTGAACTCCCTACACTACCCCTTCGCCTCCAGCCCTCCATCAACCGAGCAAACCCTCTGAACACCAACCCCTGCGCCGAGCTCGACTACCACCCTGCCCCTCGACGCCGACGATCTCCACACCACACCGTCGACCCCTACAACCTCTGCATCTTCTCCTCCTCCTCCAAGATCCACACCCGAGCCCTCTCTCTCTCTCTCCGATCTCTCCCTCTCCCCCTTTCCTCTGTTCTCTCTCTCTCCCCTCTCTGCTTGCCTCTCTCTCACTCTTCTCTCTAAACTTCTCTCTCCCTCTAACTCTTTCTCACTCTCTCAGTCCCTCTCTCTAATCTCTCTCAATCTCTCTATCCCTCTCTACTCTCTCTCTTCCACTGCTCTTTCTCTCACTCTCTCTGCATTCTCTTTCTCTCTCTTTCTCTCTTTCTCAGCTCTCTCTCTCTCTCTCTCTCTCTCTCTTTCCCAGTTCTCTCTCTCTCTCTCTAACATTCCCTCTCTCCCTCTCTAAACCTCGCCCGTCTTTTCCTTTTCTATCAACCTACTACCACCACACGACATCGCCTGAGCACGCAAACAACCACTGCACCGAGCCGTCAAGTTAAGCTCGAGCCGAGGCCAATCTTTGTCGTATTTGCGCCGTGATCGCGTCGTGCCATTGCAATAGACCGCGTTGCTGCCGTGCATCCCCGAGACGTTTCCAGGCAAGTTCTCTACTTGCTACATGCTAAGTTATCTTTATTACAAATTAAAATAGTATAGATTCCGTAGTAATTTTTCTTGAAAAATTATATTACGTACCTGTTCGATGCATGTTCCCAAAGAAAATACTTTTCTAATTTGAAGGAACTGGATTGCTTACATTGGCCCTTGTTGTGATGAATACCTTGTACAAATTTCGTCGGATAATATGACCGTTAACGACTAAAACGACTACCCCCAAGTTTACTCGTAAAACTGGAATTTTATTGTACCTGTAAACCGTTAAAATCACCATAAATTATGCATACTGGAATGATGCGTTTGAGGGCTCAAATCGAAGCCGACTCGACGAACTATAACCCTATGCTAATTTCCAAATATTTCTGTACTCAAACTGTGTCAATATTTGGATCGGAGTGCGACTCTGGACCGCAGTCCAGAGCGACTCCAGTTGCTGTGTGCTGTTCCGTAATGGGTACCACACTGTTTCCTCAACTCATAGGTTGCGGAACTCCACTGTGTATTATAGGTGAATCTATTAGCTAGACAACACAAGTGGTTTCATCCTGTTTCGTTATCGTTTGCTATTTAACCTGTAATTTAAAAGATCGGGACACATAACAGTCCCAACAGAATCAGAATTGACATACTAGTATTGAACAGTATATATCTCCTGACGTGCAGACGCGATCGAAGATCCGTCTGTTGCGTTAAAAACCTTACTGAAAACCCTAGATTTCATTCAACTGTAGCGTCGCTAAAATATGATCCCAACTGGGATTAAAATGCGTTGCGAAACGGACTTCCGATTCTGAAACCGGATTTCCAGCCGTGAACGCTTAAAATGAAATGGCTATAATTAATGATCCTGGAACCCGATTGTCGTGAAATTAAATTCGTTGGTTAGATAGCCAATCATACTATTTATTCCCAGTTCATCGTTTCGCTAAACTGTACACGTTTGATTTATGATAAATATTGCAAGTGGTAGATTACTGATTCATGACATCCTAATCGTGCTTTACATACTGTTTGTGCATCATATCATACATATGTCACTGCATTGATAACTTAGTGATAATGTGCATTACCCAGAGTTAGGTATTAGTGATGATTGTGGCAAGTACGTTAGTGTTCGTGTATAAGTGAATAAGTGAAAGTGATACGTACTTGTACACAATCAGTGAACCTTATGATTCTTTTGCATTGTCGACGTCTGTGGGACGCGCGTACGTGCAACTATAAGTGGTATGGGACACTTATGGAAGCTCTTGCACGGGTGTCACGGATAAGGCACCATACACTGCCATTTATCTTAGGTATTAGTCGGGACGTGCTTGATGGAGGTCCTGCCTCCAGTTCTCGCGCAGACTTGTCACAGACCGATTGGTATTTAGGGTTATGGTTAGCGTTTGATGTAGACCACGGGGTGTGGGGTAGTTTGAGTGTGAGTTCAACAGAATCTCGGGAGTCCCATGCCGGCTTATATATTTAGGGAGATATATGGAGATTTACAGGGTACATGATTATTACCGTGATTTACATGTTGGGCCCGTGGTCCCTTGCCCTTGGGTTCTACCCTTGGGTGGAGGACACTCGCGAGTGGTTGATTCTCACACTTGGACTGACGATAGGTTTAGTGACCTGTGCAGTGAGACTTAGAGACTGATAGGGATGATAGCATCGATATACATACTTATTGTGTTGACATACTTGGCATATCATTTTACTGCTTTTACTGTTCCACTGCATCGATTTCTGCATGTTCAAACCCATACCGTCATTGATTTACTGTTATATATATTTATTATCACTGTTAGAGTTGTCACTTGGATGTATATATTTTATTGCTATTGTGTCGCTCTGACGACCTGAGTATGCATGCTCAGTGAGAGGAGAAGATTTAGCCTGGACCAGGACTAGACGTACATCACGAACATCTTGATTAGCTATCCAGGGTTATACCTTTTGTTTCCCCATCAGGTTAGTTCTTTATATTGTTTTGTTTCAGATACTGCTTTTCTCATTACCTGCGCATTCTTTACTGATTACCATGTAAAGCTAGAAGCCGAAGTGTGACTACGGCAAGACTTTTCCTTGACCGTAGGAGCATGGCTGGCCTTGTCAACCCCTCGTATTCCGTATTTTGGGAAGCGGGGGGTGACATCGATGAACCCCAGAAAAAACGTCTCTTCATTGATGTCTGGAGTGGCAAGTTCTGCAAAGGGGACGACAGGGGTGTCTGGAATAAAGAAATTTCTTAAATCCGCTTCCACCGTCGACTGGTTATCCAAACCAAAGCTGAATGGGTCATCAAGCTTGGCGAATTTCGCGGCTTGTTTTGACAAAACTGCTGGGCGAAAGAAGAGGGTAATGAAATCTGTGAAGCTGACTCCGTGCCCTCCAGACTCCAGAAATAGACTCTCATAAATGTTCAACACCTTGATCAGGCTCGGCAATCGGTGTTGAACAACATTCTCCGGAGTAAGGCCCATCACCATTGATTTGGTGGCGAAGATGTACTCGTCAGGGGGAAATATCTCCTTGTAATGTTCCCCTCTGACGGGTAAGCCGGAGATTTCCACAAACTCCTCCAAGGAAATTAAAACTTCTCGATCCGATAAAAGAAATGTGTGAGTCGGGATGTTCCATTGCTCCAGGAAAGCCTTGACCCACCATACATGGGGCACGGGATACTGGAAAAGTGACGCATAAATTGCGGGGTACAACCCGAGCTTCAGCAGCAGCGATTTCTTGGCTGACAGGATGTATCGAGCCCACTGCAGGTATCCGGTTGAATGGCGAGGAGTCAAACCAATCATGTATACTTGTCCCCAAGAGCGCGACTCGCCTTGACATATGCGCCGTCCCAAAATATCCAAAGCCATCGTCGGCTGTACGGGTATTGATGCCATAAAAGGTTGAAGGCGACCCTCCGAAGTCCAGTTAACCTCCTCTGCAGCGTAATTCACTTGAAGCGAGTCGGCGTAGTGAATTACTGAAATTGGCTCTGAAGGCGTCGCACAAGAAAAACTACGCCGACCCCGAATGATCTGATTATACCACGACCCCTACAAGTGAAGAGACTTCTGCGCTGGGTCATGATCTTTGATAAGCGCGAAGACTTCCCGATCCACAGGCGCGTCGGCGAAGACGCTCTGTGAACGAACAAAAGGGAAGGAAGAATCGAAAGCCATAGTACCTGCACGAAAAGAGGCGAGGGTTAGTTGCCAACGCTATAATCCGAATTCTGACACTTGGTACTTTAAAATTGTACCGCACTGCACTGCAAGAGAAAGGGACCAAGGGGGACCGACAAAATCAAAGTGATGGCCCATCATTAATGAGGCAGTCACTCGTTAAGGATGGAATCCTAAAAGGATTCTCATTTAATGAGAAACTCATTGGGCTAAGGAGTTGAACTCTCTCGAGAGCAGTGCTCTGCAGACAGAAATCATATCTGTCAAATTTAATTAAGAGGGGAATAAAATTCCCCAAAAATTTCTATAGAGCTATGCTCTGTAAAAGCAATGGTACAATCTACCAGAAACTTCAAAAGCAAAGCTTTTTAACAAGGTAAAACCCCAAGATCTTTAAAGATCTGGAAGAAAAATCTTAGAAACTCTAAGAGTTCTTCATTTACGGGTTAAGAAACCCTAAAAAACATTTTTAAGATCTGTGATCTAAGAAGAGCAAAGCTTTGTTTAATGGGTTCGATTATGATCCTTACCAAAATTTTAAGCAGAGTTCTTACTCTAGAAGGGATTTCTTTGGGCAGAGATTTAAGCTAAGAAGAGGAGAATTAAATTCTCAGAAGAAGAAAGAACAGAAGAAGATGAAAAACGGTCATCTCAAGGGCCAAAGGCCCTACTTATAAGCAGGGGAAGCCGATTCAACTTCCAAGAAGATCCAACGGTGGAAAAGCAGCCACCGCTGCACTCACGTGTAAGCCATGTGAGCGCAACGGTGGGGGAGGCATTTGCTTCCCCCCAATAATAAAATAGTAAGGCTCGGTTCAAAATTTGAAAAGAGGCAGCGCCTCACATGCCCTGCACGAGGGCGCCGGCGCCGAGGGTAAAAGCTCTGAGGCAGCGCCTCACGTGCCTTGCACGAGGGCACCGGCGCCAGCGCCGAGGGTTAAAAACTCTGAAGCAGCGCCTCACGTGCCCTACACGAGGGCGCCGGCGCCGAGAGTTAAAAACTCTGAGGCAGTGCCTCACGTGCCCTGCACGAGGGCGCCAGCGCCAAGACTCTAAGGCAGCGCCTCACGTGCCTTGCACGAGGGCGCCGGTGTTGGAACTAAAAGTTCTCTGCCATTGGATTAAAAATCCAACGGAGATGATAAATCATCAAAATACAAAATTAAATTCTGTTGAGCAAAGATTCCTCGAATCTTTCTAAATAAGAAAGATTATTCACTGTAAATAGAGCACTGTTGGATTAAAAATCCAATGGTGATTAAAAATCACCAAGCTATAGAATAAGCTCTGTATGGGAAAATATTTCCCAATCTTGTTAAAAACAAGAGAAATATCTTCTGTAAAACAGGAGTCCTTGGATCAAAGATCCAACGGTGGATAAAATCCCCAGATCAATTAAGGATCTCTCAATAAGAAATTTCTTCAACTAAATCAACAGACTTGCCTCTACTATATAAAAGACCCAAGACTTCAAGTCTTGCACAGAGGAGACCCCCCATAAGATCTGAGGAAAAAAAAAAAGAGGAGCTCTCTTTTAGAAAAAGAAACCCTAGGTAAGAAGAAAGACATAGAGATTATTTTATCTCTTCTTCACCATTCCAAGAGTTTAACTCTTCTAAAAAGAACTTAGTTCTCTCTCTGGTTGAGGTCTGCAAAAGCAGGTCTCTCCACAAGTTGAGAATTTAATTCTCATCGGAGAGAATCTGTCATGCAGATTCAAAATTTAGAGGAAATGACTAAATTCAAAGAATTTAATTCTTACGAAAGATACAGGAATTTAATTCCTCTGATAAAACTAGGGTTTAACCCTGCATAAGAATTTAATTCTTATAAAAATAAGGGACCTGAAATTCTCAAAACTCAGATCAAGATTTCCATGCGCATAAAAGAAATGATCAGCGTTCAACGCTATCACGATATATCACGTGTTCCCACGTGAGCACCTCTGAGGAACAAAAAGGAGCGACTGAGATCGAGTCACGTGATCCCACATGACCTTCTAATAGTGCCTAGCACTTATAAAAGAAAAGGAAATAAACCCAAAAATAGTTCCCATTTTTGGGGCGCATCACGTGATCCCACGTGACCCTCTAATAGTGCCTAGCACTTATAAAAGAAAAGGGAATAAACCTAAAAACAGTTCCCATTTTTGGGGCGGGTCACGTGATCCCACATGACCCCCTAATAGTGCTTAGCACTTATAAAAGAAAAGGGAATAAACACAAAAACAGTTCCCATTTTTGGGGCGCCTCACGTGATCCCACGTGACCCTATTATAGTGCTTAGCACTTATAAAAGAACAAGGGAATAAACCCAAAGAAGCAGGCGCCTCACATGCCACGCGTGAGTGTTCCAAATTTCAGTGTTTAACACTGCTCTAGAGCCTCACGTAGGAGCACGTGAGCGCTGAGTAAATTTTAGTGTTTAACACTATGATAGGCCAACCTTAGCCTAAACTAGACAAGTCTCCCGAGGCCAAAACTCTTTGATCACCAATTAACCGAGCCTTCCTATGCTCAGGCCTCCCCAAATCGATCTCAGTTCTAAAGATGACTAATGATCCCCTAACAGATGGTATCTAAAATGGTGTTCATTTCACCATGATCTCTCCCTTCAATCCGAAGTTTGGTTCAAGGGTACATCTCTCCATACCTCTGATACATGTCGTTGTAATTCTTCAACGTCTTTAAAGAGGTGGAGGGTCTCGACAACCAACAGCTCTTTGGTGCACTCCTAAGTCCATGAGCACATCTCTGTGGACCGCAATGTCCTTAAACTAGCTGTGGACTGCAACGTTCTTAAATTAAACCCTCACCCTAAAAAATGGTGATCTACGGACCGTAACGTCCCTAACTAAAACGATAGAGCCCAAATGCTCTTTTGTTGGATTAAAAACAATCCTAAACCCCCGTTAAGTAGATCTTAGTCCAAGATCGGACTAACGTATCCTTAACAAATATTTAAGTTGATCTTAATCTCAGACGAGATTAACGATCCTTAAATCAACCCAAACCCAAATCTAAGAATATACGGATTTGGACTAATCCACGCCCTACAGGTGACAACATAAATTAGTCTCCGTATACAATCCACGAGCAACCAAAAATAAAACGAACACATACGACACGAAGTGACATTCTGGAATAGGAGAAAGTGGTTACCGCGACGCGGTAACGTAATTAACTGCAGAGGCTTGCGCCTGCAGGGAAGAGCGTCCCCACAATAAAAAAAAGCTCGCAAACGAGGGGGAATCTGACGAAGTTTGCTACAACGGCCGCATCCGTCCAAACCTCCGATACACGGTGTCATAAATCAACTTGGCATCTCCGGAGAGGTGGACGGATAAGCCTAAATAGCATGTGCCCCCAAATTCAGGAAATACGTCTGTCTTCTCGGTTTTCGGCGGTAAACAGGTATAACTTGTTCATATAAACGGATCAGGATGTAAACGGATAATCATGTAGTCAGGTTCAAGATATGGCCATGGTTCGGTCAAGTCAAGTCATTTGCATGTTCGTATTGTTCGGTATTCATGTTCAGGTTCAAGTGTTCATGTTTGGTATATTGGATTCATGTTGAATTAGAGTTATGATTGGATTCATATTTAGATTGTATTTAGATTAGACTGAAACTCAGATTGAGTCAGACACTTAAACATATTTGGATCCTCAATTAGACTTTGGTGTTATCGGTAACTGCTGCACATGGACGGCAGGATTTGTTTCTTTTTCCAAGATAATTACCATTGATAACCCCGTTTTAGTTTTCTAACTTAAATAGGCAAGCACCCACTTTCTCCGGCTCCCTGAGGCTCAAGAGAATTGGTCCCGCTTAAACGTATATTTACTATGGTCCTTAATGTAAATTTAATATAACTTGAGAGGGGTTTTATAAAAAATATTTTAAATATACTTACAAAATAAACATTAAGTATTTATTTAAGTTATTTAGGGTTTTCGTGGATGTAAATTTTATAGAATGAGATATGCTAGTGAATATAAATATAACTTGAATGGTTCAAGATATTTTAATGTAAAGTTTGACTTGTATTGATTCTTGATAGTATTTTCATGAAACTTATAATTCTTTTATTTTCTAGGAAACATGGAATTTTTATTATATATTTAAAATAGATGATTTGATAATATTTATATAATTATTAAAAATTAATTTTTATTATTAAATAGAAATTCTCGTTTTTCTTAAAAATTGTATTAAAATTCCATCGAGATCGTATGCTTCGTGAGGAGGTATCCATCTCGCTCTACTAGTCCCGAGAATGTGCGATAATTCGCATCATCCTGACCGTGTTCCCTAAAATGGGTTGTAGAGGTATAATCGCAAGAAATTAAGTAACACAATTTAAAGAAATCCGGTTTTTAATAGTTTAAGGTATTTTAATGAAAAGTCGTATTTTGTCACAAGATATTGGTTTCAAGAGAATCGTGCTATGTCAAGATGTGTGTATGTGAGAAATAGGTCATTACCTCGTGAGGTTTTCTAAAGGTATGCTAAACAAAAGTATTAAAAGATGTCGTATGTAAACTTCTTGGTATTTAACTGTAAAAACTTAAATAAAGTTGTTTTATATGGAGTTTTAAGGTGAAACTTGTTTCAAGACATTAGTTAATGATTAACAAGAAAAGTATAGTGATGTGGATGAGTGGTTATTAAGAAAAAAATTATAGTTTTCAAAGTTTTAGAAACAAAAGCCGGTATAACTCCACTTACCGACATGTTTTGAAAAAAAGATCATTTTAAGATAGGAAGAGAGGAAAAGAGATGGTACTTGCTTGCTAGAAGATTAGAGAAGAGATATAGGAAGAAATTGGTAGCTTCGTGGAGTCGTGAGGTCGCCGGAAGTGCCTCGAATCCTCACCGGAAATGGAACTAGGGCTAACTCCACTTATACTCTTCTTTAACTTAGGAATTTTTTAGAATTTTTGACAAGAGATTTCAGAATGAAGAGGGCTAGGGTATGGGGTTATATTTATAGGATAAAATTAGGGTTTGGAAATTGAAGAGAGAATTAAAAATGCATTAAAAATAGGATTAAAGGATGAATTTAAACTCTCTGGATAAATGTAGGAAAAACAAACAGTACCGGGGTAGTGGGGTAGGCCAAAGGTTAGGTGTGCAGAAAACGGCGACTATCCCCTATGTGGGGGCCCGGCGGTGTCGGCCTAGGGCTAGATCTCGCCGGCCAAACTGAAGAGGTTGGGCTCTGCATTGGTGCCATATGTCATCGGCTGTTCATACAACATTGTGAACATATTTATTTTTTCTGTCTTTTCATTTCTTACGTGTATTGCACGTGTAAACTTTTGGGCTTCGAAAAAGTTTAAAAGAAAAATTCAAAACAATAATATGAGGCTGATGGGATTCGAACACATAAGCTACGTCACAGCAGTGCGAGGCTTTACCAAAGAGCTACAAGCTGTTTCTTGCTATTCTTAAATAAAAACAACATTTCAAGTATACTCAGGCTTGCAAATACTCCATTCTGTACATTAACTTTTAAAAATTTTCGTACAGTGAAAATAGAGTCGTTACAGATAAGATAACCTGTCTTCGTGCTTTTAAGAAAGACGAATTGGTGTTGGTCCTCAAAAGACCGATCATTCTCAATTGACATGCCAAGAGAAAATTCGAGTCAAATTGGGAAGGGCCATACGTCATCAAGAAAGTGTTTGATGGAGGATCCTATCAGCTGAATGCCGAGAGAGAAAGGCCTATGCCATCTATCAATTGCTGATATCTCAAGAAATACTGCACGTGAATGATCCAAATCGCAGACAAATTGAGCACACTGGCCCTACAGTCTAGATTATACATCCTTTAAAATCGTATACAATCCACGAGCGTAAACGACCCCTATCTCTTCCAAGTCCTACCAGTGATGAAGCTCCACCAATATAAAAAACAAAAAAACGGTATGTCCACAAGCCAAACGGGCACGGATGAAAACCCGAAAGGGTCCCGTGAGTAAAAACAGCAGGACTGCCGACGAGTTTGTGAAAACCCGAAAGGGCGCAAATTCATGAAAAGGAGACAAAAATACAGCCGCAAGGTTCTCTCGACTTTGTGAGAAGAATATCCCCGCGTGAGATTCTTACGACTCACAAAAAATCAACACACTTTGGAATCCTCATGATTTCTAGGGAGAATATACACCTGCGAGATCCTCTCGACTTGAAGGGAGAAGATGCTTTTATGAGAATTTTACGGCTCATAAAATTGAAAAGTCTTAGGTGATAAGGATCTAAACCTGTCTCCTAAGCCATCGCTCCTCAACAAGCAACAGCAGATGATGAGTCACTCATGACACTACATTTCAGTGTTAGCGGTGCTAATGCCGATCTAAAACCCAAACTCTAAGTTTTCCCAAAGGCAAGTGATGAGTAGTTCCTGATTCTATGCTTCAGTATTAGCGGTGCTGATACCGACCCAAATCCCAAGTCTTCCCAAGACAAATGATGAGTCGCTTCTGGCACTATTCCAGTGTAGCAATACTGATGCCAAACAAAATCCAAATTTCAAGTTTCCCCCCAAAACTCAAAAATCTCGCCAAATAAGATAGAAATCAAATAAATCAAATCAAAATCCTACCGGCAGTGGTTCCAAGCTCAAAAGGTCCTGCGGAACGAACAAGAACTCCAAAACCAATCAGATCAACCAATTCAACACCAACGATCTCCTCGGTAGAATCAAACTCCACCTCAGAAACAAATCAATCCTGCAAAAGTGGAGCAAGTCAACTTCAATACCAACACCGCAGAAAGCGGAGCAAGTCAACTTTAATTCCGACACCGTAAAAAGCGGAGCAAGTCAAGTTTAACTCTGATACCGCAGAAAGCGGAGTAATTCAACTTCAATCCCAACACCGCAATAAGCGGAGCAAGTCAACTTTAATCTTGATACTGCAGAAAGCGGAACAAGTCATCTTCAATCCCGACACCGCAAGAAGCGGAGCAAGTTAAATCTAATCCTGACACCGCAGAAAGCGAAGCAAATCAACTTCAATCCTGATACAGTAAGATGCGGAGGAAGTCAAATCCAATCTTTGACACTGTAAGAAGTGGAGTAAGTCGCAAAAATGGCAGCACCGACCATCCAAGTCATAAAAATAACAGCACCGACCGTCCACGTCGCTAAAAGGGCAGTATCGACTTCCATGTCGTCAAAAGGGAACCAAACCAAATCAATCTCCATATATCACAAGATCCATCAATTTCATGCATACAACCCATATACGCGATGTGCATTTATTGATGGGGGCACTTTGTTGGGGTTAAAAATTACACCCAATTGCCAAAATCAGAAATCAAATTCAAGTTCAAACTCAAAACCAAAATCAAAATAAAAAAAACAAGTGGGCATAGGCCCAAGCCTAAGCCAAGTGGGTCTGAGTCCAAGACCAAGTATGAAAAGGGGCTGGCCAAAAGAGAAAAAGAAAAGGAAAAGATTAAATGTAATTTTTATTTTTTTAAATTAAATAGGCAAAAGCTAATTTTCTACAAGCCATGGAGATAAATGTAAAAGATGTAAGCCTATAAAAGGTCCTTCATGATGATTTGATAACAGATCTTAATCTGGAATCCTTAAAAAACAAAATCTTGAGTTTTGAGCTGCTCTTTATTGCACAGGTTTCTTTCTCCTTTCTCTTTTCTTTTTTTCAAAGTGCGCACGTCAAGAGGTCTCAAAAAGGGAAAAAGAACCCCTTTTGATTTTCAAAAGTCAAAATCTTTATGTTTTGGACTGTTGCTACATTGGGTTTCGACCCTATTTGCACTGTGCGAGGTGTGCACCGTGCTAGGTGTGCACCGTGTTAGGTGTCCATTTGGTTAGGTGCTCACCCTGTTGGGTGCACATCGAGCCAAGCGCGCACGGATACAGATGCGCACCTTGTTAGATGGGCACTTCCCTAAGTACGCACCTTACTGAACCTTTTGGCCCATCACGGACCCTTTGGCCCCCTTCACTCTCTCGCACTTCGCCAACTACGCGCCTTGCTAGGTGCGCGTCTCGACAGGTATGCACTTGTCACGTGCGCACCTTGCTATGTGTTCACTTTACTAAGTACGCACGTGGCACATATACACTCATCATCTCTCATGTTAGAAAAAAATTCTAACGGAGCGCTGCCTCGCATCCCGCAAAGGAGCTGTTAGCCCGCATTCCGCATAGGGGCTGCTAGCCCGCTTGATCCCAGCCTACTATCTGGGTAGCGGGATCCCGTAAAAACTCTGCGAGGACCCCGATATGTCCGAAGCACTCTCAAACTTGTTCCCAAACACAATACGTACATATTGCATATTGAGTTCATATGATCCGTTTGACTTGTTAATCGGGGTTCTCTTGCTCCAAAATAGAGGGTTAATGAACGACAATTTAGTCCGCGACTGCCGGAGATTCGGATCTCCACAATGATTAAACCCCAGCCTACTCAAGACAGGGGGATCTGTAATATGCCTGACAAGCGACACGCATTCCTATCTCAATAGGACGACGAAAAACACTCTACACGGTCTGGCTTCTTGAAGGGAGCTTTTCTCCTACGTAAGTTGGCTTCTATAGAGAGTTTTCCTTCCTATGAACAATATTTTAGATAGCAACAACTTGATTTATTTCCCTTAGCTACCATCTCTTTAGATACTAAACTTTCATTCAAGCACCCCTTTAACTAAAGACCCCTTTCACAAAGAGACAAATTTCCACACATCCACAACCCTTCATACATGAACACAACCTTCAACCAATAAACAGACATTCAATTCAAAAAATTAAATAATGACACATGTCGATATCTCTACATCTAATACGATATAATTGGATCGGATCCTCGACAATGAAAGATCACAAATGTCTCCTTTGAATCTTGTTTATAGTAATTTTCTACTGATTTTCAGTTAAATTTTTCTCATGTAAAAGAGAAACATTGTTTTTTGTGTGCTATAGATCAACCGAGTCATGAACCAAGGATTGGAAACTGTAGGCATAACTAATTAATATGTTAGTTATTGTATGGGTTCTTGCATAGGTATGCATTTTCTTAAATTTAGATAAACATGGCCACTTGATGAGGTTTGACATGTACAGTTTGTTGATTTGGTGGCGGTAAAACTTATTTTTTTATTTGACAATGTTCCCTTTTCTATTAAAAACTTGGCATATGCATTACTACATCACGAAGCTAATCAAAATTTGACCCTATAAGCTTTCATCTGGCATACAACAGACATAGAGTTTATCTTGTGAAAAATATTATATCTGTGTCGGTTCCTCTTTCTTTCTAGTTGATGCTGTAGTCGTTTGAATTTGTTGGACAAATCCCTATGACAGTTTTGTTAACTGCCTTTTTCTTTTCTTTTTTCTCGGTCAACATACGACTTTGTTGTTGTTTCATCCTATTCTAACAGAATAGTGTTGCTTGCAATCTCAAGCTAACTAGGAAATGATAAAAGCCAGTTTGAGCTATCCTATAATTAAGACTATT
This sequence comes from Agapanthus africanus, assembly GCA_030015575.1. Lineage (NCBI taxonomy): Eukaryota > Viridiplantae > Streptophyta > Magnoliopsida > Asparagales > Amaryllidaceae > Agapanthus > Agapanthus africanus. The sequence continues at coordinate 59,528,457 of CM057348.1, forward strand.
TCTAGATATAAATATTACATATAATTTGTTTGTGACACCCGGCGCCAAGGAATTTTTAGCGAATCTACCGACTATCTCTATAATGCTGCAACTCGAGAGAGAGAGAGAGAGAGAGAGAGAGAGAGACTACTCTTCATCAGCTGTTGATTGAACTAGATGGATTTGATACTGGAAAGGGTGTGATATTTTTAGGTGCTACTAATCACATGGATTTGCTAGACCCTGCACTTCTTCGACCAGGTCGCTTTGACCGAAAGGCATGTTGCTCAATTTTGATAGAATCTTACGGTCTCATAGTGCAGCAATTACTGGCTCATACAATCTTCATTCCTTTGCTACGTGCCACTATGCACACGCTTTGCTTCATGCACAACTACCATTCTAGTTAATGGGAACATGATATATGAAATTTGAGCATTGGTATATATTTTATAAAAAAAAATCCCAAAAGAAAATTCTCACGATTGTTGCATGAGCAGATGATAAAAAAGACAAGCTTTATTTTAACAAATAGATGAAACAAACTGGCACACCTTGATTCGTATACACAGTAAATTGATATTGATGGCATTTCATGGACGATCCATACGAATTGGTATTATAATTTCATTAACACCTTATACCTTTTCAGATATGGATCCGTCCTCCAGCTGCAAAAGGGAGGCTAGACATCTTAAAAGTTCATGCTCGCAAAGTCAAATTGTCGCCCTCTGTTGAACTGTCAACATATGCTCAAAACCTACCTGGTACTTGGAGTCCCTTGCATTCCTCTTCATCAATATAATGTTGATGCTATTCAATCCCAAATTTATTGTTAAACTGGAAATGCATCTATTATTTACATATTGCTTTATAAGTGTCTTGCTCTGGAGGGTTTCCTATATACTAAATAACAACTACTATTGTGTGCATAACAGAGATAAATATTCGTGTGGTGTTCTCAAATAAGGCAAGACGGAATAAGTGTTATAGTACATTTTATGGCTCTCGTTCCGCATGTCATAGCTCATCATTGGGCTGTGAGTTCAACCAATTGTGATATGTGCCCATTGCATGTGCCCTTTGATGCCATACAACACATTTTTTTGGGTTAAACGAAGATAAAAATCCCCGCGCATCATTAAAAGATGATTTAACAAAACTACATCAAAGGAAAAACAAAACAAAACAAACAAAGTTCCTAAAGAAATACAACTACAAAGAGATGGGGGGACCAAGCCCCCCTACCAGCGCAAGAGACTGCATGACGATAAATTGAATGTCCCACACCGATATACCAAAGAAACGCGAGGAATGACTCCCCTATCTCAAGTTGAAGTCTCTATCTATGTTTTCCTCCTGGGCCCCTGGCAGTAAGCCATCGACCCCTCTTTAGTATTCTTATTTCTGATCCTCATGAGAACCCTATACCCCCACTCCCGAGATCTCCTGTAGATGTATCTGGCACCTTCGCGGGGACCACACCTGAGGACTCCCCTTTCATTTTCTTTGATTCTTTCGCTTTCTAGGCATCAGATCTGATCTCGGCTTTCTTCGTTTTGTTAAGCTTAATGCGTACGCTTTTCTTGCTTGCCATATCAGCTGCCCCTTCTTTGTCCTTGTTGCTAGTTGCACCTACAAATGGAACTAGTTCCATAACCCCGCCAGTCTTATCACCTGTATTAGACGCACAGGCAATCGAATTTACAAAAAGATGGTTAGAGTTTGTACCATGCTCATCCAATGATGCTGTGCCAACATGCGCTATTGAAGTTGCGACCGCCTCATGTATGCCTTTCTCGAGGATGGCCTGAAGACCATGAGAGAAATTAATCTCAAATTTTTCCCCTATACTGTCCATCAAAGGCCTGTTGACTCGTGTGTTCATTTCTTTGGGTAGAAGGCCCAGCAAGGGAGAGCCCCCCCCTCTTAACACATAGTTGAATTGTCTGATGAGTGATCTGTCTAACTTATGCTGTACTTCCTTAACTAGTCTAGGAGAATGCGGAGATGCCAACTAGTTGTTAAGGAAAAAGACAAGACTCGTTTCCTAGTTTCCTCAACTAGGAATTTGATACCAGTCATAAGAGGGATTGGCATCAACTTGACAGCCGATCTTTAAACTCTGCCATAATTCATGGAGCTATCTTTCATATCTAACCATTTGTTGTTTAATGGGCTTAGCCGTCAATCGTAAAACTTGATCAACTCTTTCATGTAGCTTTGCTTTATAGCTAACCCCATTTTGTATAGGAGAAGGGTTAGCTAGAAGAAGGGTTAGGTGATGATGATGTTGATGATCTTATCATATGCCATTACGTGGAAAAATCACTTTTGAGTTGTTTTTAAGCATGAAAACATAAAAAAATCACAAGAAAATTTGTGTGGAAAACGCAAAAAGGAAAAGTTCACTCAGAGCATCGACTGTAGGTAAACAAAGTACATATCATGAATAATGGCACGATACATTTAGTTAATGGACAAAAAAAATAGATTATGAAATTTAGCGTGCATATTATTGAGTGGGAAAACAACAATCATCAGATGTTAGTCATAAGCCATAAAACAATTCAACAATCATCTCATATCACATTGTGAAGGATATTAAGCAAATCAATTGTTCATATTTGCTGGCCTATTAAGCGACAAACAACTAATATGGCTGATTGTTATAGGTCTTACAAAGTTACAGGGTACAAAATTCATGATTAAGCGTTCTTAAAAAGGAAAGAAGCTGGGCGGCAAATTAACCAACCGCTTAAAACCTTAACTGAGCTCTCAAGGATTGGAGCGTGACCCACATCAAAATTGGTGTCTAATAGCTCTTCCTTTACTTTATTGTATATTAATTTTCCCCCAACTTTTTTGTGTTTCTTTGAAGGCATAAAGTAATAGTAGACTATTTGAGCAAAAAAATACTAACTTCTGCTTGCGTTGGCCCTTTACAGAACATTTTATTGATGCTTAAATATTGATCTAATCTTGTGCATATTGAGGTCTATAAGAGGTGATCAACAAAAGAAGAAGATTTTTCTCCTCTATTCTTAAATCATAAGACAATTCGAGATGGTTTACATGCTATATACATGATGATCATTATCATCGATGGAAAATGAACTTTTTAGTACTAGGTTAAGGAGTCAGAACAATCGTGGTACAATTGGTGTTGACTCGGTACAAGCATGAATCAAACAAAAAGATTCTAGCCAAATAAAACACACTAATCGTGCTTTCCTTGCGTTAATTTGTTTTCTCAACTCTCACTATCCATCTGCCGCACTATATTTATCCGACTTTTGGGTCTGAAAGGGGCATGATTGTCAGGATGGACTGGAGCTAAGTTGGCATAGCTTATGCAGGAGGCTGCTTTGGTGTCTGTTAGGAACAGGCATGAGTCTGTTCTCCAGTCTGACATTGATGATGCGGTCGACCGGCTAACGGTGGGGCCCAAGCGCATGGGAATTGAATTAGGTCATCAAGGACAATGTCGAAGGGCCGTGACCGAGGTTGGGGTCGCAATAACTTCCCATTTGTGGAGACGCTATGAAGATGCAAAGGTCGAACCCTGCGAACGCATCTCAATCTTTCCTCGGGGCCAGGGTCGGTATGCTGCCATTTTAAAAAGGGCTAATTGCACAACCAGCAACCCCCCACCTCGACCCCGTAGTTTACTCCGTATATCACTTGTAACCCCCTTAAGCAACCCAAAAGGAAAATTTAAAATCATAAAGTTTAACTTAAACAATCATTTGAGTGTTTTAAGTTGAATTTGAGTGCTTTGAAGGGTTTTAAGCAATGAGCAGAGGGGTATTTCTGCTAATTGATTACCGGAAGCGGTACAAGTTATATACAGGGCAAACTACAGGGGTATTTTGTGCAATTGACCCTTTCAATTAAGTCATGATTATGTGATGCATCAGCATTGCAATCTTATGCAAAAATACCAAAAGTGAGCTGAATGTTTTACAGACACCGTCACAAATTGTTTTTCATCGTCTTGACGAAGAGTTATACATTTTTGAAAGGCGACCCCAGTTGCTTCATTGCCTTCAGGCGCGGTTATAAGATCCGGTATCTTTTTATTTCATCGGAATTTGTTTACCGGAAATGGCCTCTATTAGGGATGTAATCAGATGCGGATAATTCAAATGGATTCCATATTCATATCCGATTTTTTTTTATATGTCAAATACGGATATTGATTTTCATTTCCGTTGACTATCCGTATCCGTTTTCGTATCCGCCAACTATAACTAGATACGGATATGGTAGCACATATATTCCTTCCGTATCCATATCCATATGTGATTTAATATCCGACTTTTTATATTATGTATGAATATAATTTTTATGATATTCGTTTTATATTCATATACTTATCCGAATTTTTTCAAAAACAGATAGTGGTTTTCATTATCCGTATCTGTATTCGCATCCGACAACAACTACCGGATATGGATATTGTTACACCTTTATCCGATTTGTTTTCATCTCTGGTCATAATGCATCATGCAAAGCTGGAATCAACCACTGATTGTCATTTTCATTTATATTATCAACGACTGGTAACAAATTATTTTGAGATAAAGTTCACAGTTAACAAGGTGAATACACACATACATATACATATACATACATACATAGATATATACATGTATGTATACATACATACATGAGGATAATGGAGAAAATGTGCCATAAAAGAGGATTTCCTCATGTGGCATCAAAAAAATACACCCTCCGTGGTTTTTTTCCGACGATTGACACCCATCACCTCCATCTATATCATCTAAGATATAGATACACTAAATTTCATATGATTCAATCATTTTTACACCATTGATTTAGTGGGTGCAAAATTAACGGTTTTCTGACAATAGAACCTTTTTACGGAGAAAAAGTGGTGGAGTCACATGAAATTTGATATATACACATTTTAGATGATAAAGATGATGATGATGATGTGTGCCGATCGTTGGAAAAAACCATGGATGGTGTATTTTTATGACGCCATCTAATGAAAAAGGCCCCTAAGGCCGCTTTTCTTCATTACTCTCTCTCTCTCTCTCTCTCTCTCTCTCTCTCTCTATATATATATATATATATAACGAAAAAGGCCCCAGGGCCGCTTTTCTTCATTACTCTCTCTCTCTCTCTCTCTCTCTCTATATATATATATATATATATATAAAAGAAACTATCATCCTCACCATTGATTAAGATGAACAGTCCTAAAGCTTGCATATAGTATTTACCTGTATCCCCTATACTTATAAGTTACTCATGCACTCCTCCTACTTCACTTTTGAAAATTATTCCTCCTCCTCCACCACCGCCACCTTCTCTTCAACACCACCACCACCACCACCACCACCATCTTCCTCCTCCCCTTCCTCCTCCTCTTCAACCCATCAACACTAACTTCTTCCTCCATCTTATGATGGTGATGATGGCGGTGACGGTGGCGGTGAGGAGGAGGAACAAGGAGGCGATAGGTTGAAGAAGAGGAGGAAGAAGGCGGCGGGGACGGCGGCTGTCGGGAAGGAGAAGGAATAATTTTCAAAAGTGAAATAGGGGGGCTGCAGGAGTAATTTATAAGTATAAGGGGGATACAGGTAAATACTAACTATAGCGAAGACAAAGAAAAATATTGAAGTATGAGAAGGGTTAACAAAAAAAAAACACTATTTTAACATGCTTGAATATCTGTAAACCATATCTATTATCTGATCATTTTGAGCAGAGCTGAAGGGGGCGGGCTGGTCCCGGGCCCTTGGCAAAAATATGGACAAACTATCTTGATCCTTACATCTATAGCAAAATGTTTCACACCCTTATAAAGTTGTTATTTGATATAAAGGTCTCAATTAATGTTTGGCATAGTGGTAAAGGCTTGGTTAGAGGTCGTGGGTTTGACTGCCCTACAGGGGAAACTATTTTTTGATGCTACGTTTGATTTTATTTCCAACTTCCAACAAGAAATAGCTTTACCATGGAATTGTTTGACTAGATTATAAAAAATCTTGTTTTAAATAGACCTTTTTAAATTAATTATGTACCATTTTAGCTCTTTTAAAATAGGAGAATAAGGCATCTTTCTAAATTATAGCAATGCTAAGTCAATAATTATAAATCTATATGGTGTCTTCGGACCATTTGTTATCTGCATTCTTTTTTCTTCCCCTAATATGATAAATTTTTTGTCATAACAAAATCAACATATAATAATTTATTCATCTAATATGCTAAAATTAAATAAATAGACATGTATACTTAGAACCCTTGATGGTAGATCTTATTATTATTAATCTTAATTTTGACCGTTTTCATTGTTGTTATAATGGAGATAAGCCGAAGAAATTGATATATATGGATTTTCAAAAAAACAATTACCGGACTTTTAATCTACAACATATTTTTTAGAGTTTACAATATATTTACATGAATATACTTGACCCCGCAAGCAAAATTTTCTGGTGCTGCCCTATGAGATTCTCCATTTGGATAGGATCATAGGAACCTTCATTTCTTTTGACATACTTCCGGCTTATATGCATTTGTATTGTTACAAGTCATGGTAGCGAGATTTTCAAGTTTTGATGGCTGGCCTAAATTCTTAAAATAACAAATGATATTATAGTGATACATGGAGGTTCCTGTAACTCTCTCATAGCATAATCATTACCACCGCAAAGTGAATAAATCATACAAAAAAGTTGATATGGAATTATTAAACTAAAATTAGTAATAAGAAGCGTATCATTGATATGGGGACAGTTCATCTTTTAATTATTAAAACATTCATGGACATCAAGAAAAGGTGATTTGATTATTCGAAGCTGACGGAGGTCAGGATCTACTTCAGATGTTGTCCTCCGTCGATCTGTCGCGAGCGTTGATGAGTGGCTGATATTAGGTTTGAGGGTTGCCTCCTGAAGCGTGTCGATCTCAGTGGGCTTGATTTGGAATAAAGCCGAGCTACCTGTAAAGAAGTCCCGGGATGGTTGTACTACCGTGGACCCTCCGACAATCAAGTTAGTCGAGATATTTGAGCAGAGTAGCGGTCTATTGGGGTCAAATTGCCTTACTTGAGTCGTCTGAGAGAGGGTTTATATAGCGGCTTGCTATGGGCTAGCTGGCTCGAGATCCTCCCCGGCCGTTACGTCCCTGGTGTTACGCCTGCGGGAATGGCGGAATCCCCCATTAATGACGAGATACGCTCGTTAATGGAGGGGTCCGACGTCGTGGAACGCGGGATCGTGGGGCGGCAGATATCTCGCGTCTTGTGAGATTCGCGGAGCCGTGGCGAAGGCGTCTGTGACCCGCATTCTAGGTCGCCCGATAGAACCGAAGAGGCCTAGCTCGGCGAAAGGTCTAAAAGAGGGCGGGAGGCTGAGCTAATTCGATTCCTTGATAGCTCGGAGGCGAAGGACCAAGGAGCTCGGCGTGTAGGAGGGCTCAGAGGCGAGCCAATGGCCGTTTACATGGCGAAGGAAGGAACGTTCAGGGCATCCTCGGAGGTCGGGTCCATCCTTAGCGGGACGATAGCCCAGGAGACGTATCCAATGCGTGGTTCATACCCTGTTTTCGTGTGCCTCGGGACACGTCATCTGCCACGTGTCATGATCTGGGGAGTTCCCGATTATGAGCATCATCATTAGCCCCCCACTCTCGTCCCGGTCTATTTATTGGTCGGGTCGAGAGTGGTATGATCGGTTCCCCGAGCTCAGTTCGCAGTTAAGGACCTCGTCAGTGCGGATTTCCGAGGCGGTTAGGCGTATCCCCGATAACGTCAGCGGATCAGAGAGGAGATCATGTATTAAAGAGGGGGCACCGATTCGATCGTACGTCCGTTAGGGTGCATGCCACGTGTCCGACGCCGATTGGCGGACGTGACAGGTTGTCACCATCTTCTGGGCTCGAAAGGACGTCTCCAATGGTTGCGCGACACGTGGAGCGTCGACGGCTGGCGAGCGCGAAGCGTTGTTTTGGCGGGAAACGATCTGAGCCGTCGGATGAGTTTGCCAAAATGCTATAAATAGAGGTGGGATCCCCCCAGGGTCCACACTTCGCCATCATTTCCCTGTCGCTGCGAGGGATAGCTCGACGCTCTTTCCTTTAGGTCGGATCTCTCGCACTCTTTCCTCGGAGGACTCCTCCTTTGAATCAGGTTAGATGTCTTTCTCTGAGGAGTCTGTTGAGATAGTTAGGGTAAAGTCTAGAGAGTCTTCTTATGCTTCCTCCTCTTCCCCATCCGAGTCGGATTCCCCTCGTAGAGTTAGGGTTACCCGCGCCGCTCGTGGTCAGGCGACGGGAAGGGTCCCTAAAGCACGCATCGGGAACGCTCACGATGCGCCCTCCCTCTTTAGGAATGTGGACGAGCTCACCACGATTCGGGCTCGTTTCCACATTCCCCCTAGCTATTCGCTTCGTTTGGATAGGGAGGACGAGAGGGCGGATCAGGTGCAGGGCAAGGAGATCGCCTTGTATCTGAATGTGTTCTGGGCCAGAATGTGTCTGCCCTTTTCCCCCGAGATATGTGGGGCGCTTCGTTGCTTTCAACTAGCCCCGGGCCAGCTAGTGCCGAACTCATGGAGAATTCTCCTTGGGTTCCTTGTCCGATTGAGACTTGATAAAATCTCCTTCAGCTTGACCCTTCTCCTTTCCTCCCTTTGTTATAAAAATCATCCCGACACCCGTAAGGACGAGCCGAGCTGGGTGTACGTTTCCTTTAGAAAACACAGGGGAGGGAGGGACGGGTCAGGGGTCGTAGTAGTTCCTTCTTCCATCCACGAATGGAAGGAGAAGTTCGTATTCGTCGGGCCACTCGAAGGCGAGGATTAGCCTATGCCTGTACAGTGGCACATGGCCGACTGCCCGCGGGTGAAGCGGTCTTCCTCTCCCGAGGCGAGGGCGGTGTCGATGTGGGAGCCGATCCAATGGGCCGATGTTTTGCTTTCCGAGCAGGCCCTCAGTTGGGCCGGGCTCAGCCCCGCTCGATTCGTGGGTAAGTTAGGAGTCTAGCCGACCTGTCTAGACATGCATATTTTTCTTTTATTCTTTCTGGCGTTACTAACTCCCTTTGTGTATTTTCGTTTTCGCAGAACCGATGGACCGATCCAAATTCCTGGCTGCCATGGCCATGAAGAAGGGGAGGAAGACCGGGGGCGCTAGTTCGTCCCGCTCCGTTTCGAGCCCGGCCCTAAGGGCAGCCGCACTGGCTAGGCCTTCCACCACCCCCGGGCTTCGGAGACCAGCCGCGGGGAGAGTCACAAGCACGCTCGGGAACTGGAGCCCCGGGTGAGGGAGGTGGAGGATGAGACCGACCCCCCCCCCGAAGTCCCCCTCAAAAGGCACAAGAGGACGGTATCCCGATCTCCATCCTCCACAATCTTCGTGCAGGAGGGGGACGTTTGTTTCGAGGTGCCCTTGGGACTTTCTATCGCCGATAGCTTGCTTTCAGAGATGGAACGATCGGCCGGGAGCAAAATCCCCCGGGAGACCCTCAAGGCCCAAGTCGCCGCCATTGCTCAGGAGGCTATACAGGTCAGTACCCGCTCTCCGTTTAGGTTTTCGCTAAGCATTTTTTCGTCGGATCGGATGCTTTTTAACCCCTTCTTTTATCTTTCTTAGGTCCTCCAGCATTGCGCCCTCATCGCCAACATGGAGCATGAGGAGATTGCTCCGGCGATGCAGAAGGCGGGCGAGTTTTCTTCACGGGAAGATGATCTGCGGCAGGCGAAGGATAGGGTCTCCGCCCTCGAAAACCGGGTGGTCGCCGAGAAGGTGGTGAACTCCAAATGCAAGGAGTCCATTCGCCTTTTGAAGGAATCCAATAAGGCCACCCAGGATAGGTTGGAGGAGGCCAAGGTGCTGAACTCCACGATGAAGAACTCGCTTAACGCCTGCAAGAGGGAGACCGAGGCGGCGAAGGAAGCGGTGAAGATCGCCGACCTCTGAGCTGTGAGGTCGGTGGAGAGGTATAAGGAGTCGGAACAATTCTACGCCGACCTCGCCGATGCCTCGGCCATTGTCTGGCACCAGGCTCTCGATGCCGTCAAGGCGTTGATGCCGGGGTTTGCTGACGGTGAGCTCTGGCTCGAGTACCCCCTCGAGGATGAGCCACAGGGGGAGGCTGCCGGTAGGAGTGCTATAGATAAGGCTCCCGGTGGGAGTGCTGACCTAAAGGCAGTAACCCCGGCTCCCAGCGCCGAAGCCCCTGGCGGGAGCGCCGACCCTAAAGCCGTCACCCCTGCTCCCGACGCCGGCGCAGAGCAGGTCGAGATCCTCCCTGGTCCCAAGGCCTGAGCCTTCCTGCCTTTTTCCTTTCTTCTTTTTTGTTAAATCTTGTAAGCCTTCGGGCAATTTTGTAAGGCTGAAGAGCCTATAATACCTTTTGTAAAGACTCCCAAGTTGTGAATAAAGTCGTTTTGATTTTATGTTTTCTTGTGTGAGCCTGTTAGCGTTTTCCTCATATCGCGAGTCAGACTGTAGGTTGATGACTGGTGCTTTAGATGGCGATCGCGCGTCGAGTGAAAGCCAATTATTTGTCAAGTATACAAAGGTCGGTGTCTTGTGCCCCCGAAGTTGGTTGACTCCTTCGAGTAGAAGGGCATAGATTGGCCCATTCCTTCGAGTTGGACCGGTGACCGCTTCTCTTAGAATAAGTTAGATAAGAGCCTAGTTTAGATTGGTCGGCATTTGCCGAGGTTGAGGGCTTCAGATCCTTAGTGTAGATGGGTAGGAAGTTACCCGCTAAGGATTGACCATGCAGGGAAACTGCTCGGTGGACTCTTGGTGAGGGCTTTTGATCTTTGGAGTCGGTGGATAGTGAACTAACAGCTAGAGATGGACCGAGCAGGAAAACTGTTCGGTGGCCTCTTGAGGAGGGTTTTGACCCTTATCGTAGATGGGGAAGAAGTTACCTACTAAGGATGGACCGAGTAGGGAAGCTGTTCAGTGGCCTCTTAAGGAGGGCTTTGATCCTTAGCATAGATGGGTAAGAAGTTACCCACTAAGGATGGACCGAGCAGGGAAGCTACTTGGTGGCCTCTTGATGAGAGCTTTTGATCCTTGGCGTCGGTGGGTAGTAAACTACCAGCCAGGAATTGACCGAGCAGGGAAGCTGCTCAGTGGCCTCTTGATGAGGGTTTTTGATCCTTAGCGTAGATGGGTAAGAAGTTACCCACTAAGGATGGACCGAGCAGGGAAGCTGCTTGGTGGGCTCTTGATGATGGCTTTTGATCCTTGGCGTCGGTGGGTAGTAAACTACCAGTCAGGGATTGACCGAGCAGCGAATCTGCTTGGTGACCTCTTGATGAGGGCTTTTGATCCTTGGCGTCGGTGGGTAGTAAACTACCAGCCAGGGATTGACCGAGTAGGGAAGCTGCTCGGTTTTGCGAGGCGTCACTCGATCTCCCCCGACGTGTGAAAATCTGGAAGAGTGACCGTCGCGTGCAGCACGTGGCTGAAATGCATAGGCGGGGCATTCTAAGATGCACGTCGTTCTAACTTCGGTTGGCCGTGAGACACGGGATGCCCGCCACATGGCAGTCCCGTATTGGAAAAGTTGAAAATATCCCAGGATTCGCGCCCATGCACGCGCAAATTTCGGCCCCTGGGGGATTCTGTTGTGGATATAAATATAGAAGGAGATGGGTTTCTTTCAGCGTTGCTTTTCTGAGATGGCCGGGCGTATCTACACGATTGAAGAGATCGTTACTCCTGATGACGTCTATTTGTACAACCAGTCCCTCTCCGAGGAGACGTATCGGGGTGTGGTCCAGCGCATCGAGGACCATTTCGGCCGTCTACTTCCTCGTCGGCCGTCCCTCCTCCAATTGCTGATGTATGCAATTTAGAGGAGTTCCCCGGGCTGTACAACCCACTCTCCGAGGAACTGCAGGATGAGGCGCTCGATAAGATGCACACACTCTATGTCCTCGGCCTTATCTTGAAGAACAGGCATGATCGGTCGACGACCCTTCTTTTGGAGTGTTTCCAAAAGATGCATATCGCGGACTCTTGCCCGGCAGATGGAAGTTCCGGTGCCTCCGTGGCGTCCCGGGTACATGGGCAGCATCAGAGGGAGCGGGCTGAAGGGGCTAAGGCTCAGCTGGCGGAGATCTTCACAGAGTACCATCAGTAGTGCTTCCTCGACCACGTACCCCCTCTGTTGTAATTTTAATTTTTGTGTAAGGCTAAGGAGCCCATAATACCCATGATAAATAAAATTCTCCTTTTGCGACGTGCTATCGTTTCCTTTTTGTCTTCTCTGCGTGTTTGAGTTATTTTCATAAAACGAAACCCGTGACCTTTGAACCGAGTAAGAGGGAAACACATAGGAGAAATTTCTTCTAATTCAAAAGACTTAGAAAAATTTACATCGCTTTGGTAAAGAAGAAACATATATTCATGGATACAATTTTTAAATTCACTTGTACAACTTGAGCTTCTAGGCGTTGTAAGGTCGCGGAAACTTATGACCCGCCACGTCTTGCAAGTGATAGGCCCCGCCGGTCAATACCTCGGAGACGAGGAATGGGCCGTCCCACTTTGGGAAAAACTTGTGCAACTTGCCTTGGTCTACGAACTCGTTCCGCCTTAGGACCAGATCCCCAGTCTTGAAGGTACAATGCTTGACTCGTGCGTAATAGTAGCGAGAAGTTTGTTGTTGATAAGCGGCGGCTTTGATCTGTGCCCGGTCCCGCTTCTCTAGCAAGATGTCCAGATTAGTTCGGAGTGCCAAGGTATTAACTTCGTCATCGAATTGCTCGAATCTATAACTGGGCAGTCCGATCTCTATTGGGACCATCGCCTCGGTGCCGTAGGAGAGGCTGAAGGGGGTCTCTCCAGTGGGGGTCTTCTTCGATGTGCGTAAAGCCCATAAAACCCGGGGTAGTTCGTCGACCCAACTGCCCTGCCTTCCTTACAAATGAGTTCGAAGACCTCAGATTACATCTCGGTTAGCGACCTCAGCCTGCCCATTGCATTGAGGATGCACGACCGCAGCGAACTTCATGAGTACGTGGTATTCGTAGCAGAATCGCTTGACCTTGTCATTTTCGAAGTTCATCCTGTGGTCGGTAACAATACACCTCGAGATCCCGAACCGGGATATTATGTTGTTCTGCAGGAATTTGATTGTCGTGGTAGCGTCTGGTTTTCTGATGGGGACGGCCTCGATCCACTTCGTAAAGTGGTCTACCACGACGAGGATGTATTTGTGCCCGCCCGTACCAGTTGGGAGTTGGCCTACCATGTCCATTCCCCACTGGGCAAACGGCCATGGGGATGTCAGGGCCGTTAGCTCGGTAGCCGGAAGGCGGGGTACGCTGCTATAGAGTTGACAGCTCTTGCATCTTCTGACGAGCTTCTGAGCGTCCTGATGAATGGTCGGCCAATAGTACCCTTAGAGCAACGTTTTCTGGACTAAGGTGCGGGCCCATTGATGAGCTCCACCAACCCCTTCGTGAATCTCACGCAGGACGTAGTCAGCTTCTAGGTGGTCGATGCACCGAAGCAGAGGTTGCGTGTACGACTTCTTGTAGAGGTTTTCATTGATCCAAACGAAGTGGCAGGCTTTGGCCCGGAGGCGACATGCTTCCCCTTGATCTTCCGGGAGCATACTCTTATTCAGGAATTCTACGAAGGGCTTCCTCCAATCCCGGTCTTCTTCCCGGGCAGCGTAAACTTGAAGTGTTGTCGCCCTGTCCTCCACGCTGGGCCGTGCCAAGACCTTGAAGAGGAAATTTCTCTTGTAGTTGGCCGTATAGGAGGAGGCTAGCTTGCTCAGAGTGTCAGCCTAGGCATTTAGGTGCCGGGGAATCTGCTCCACTTGAACTTTGTCGAAGTCTTTTCGTAGACTTCTTACCTCGGCTAAACATTTCACTATCAGAAGCTCACGTGTCTCGAAATGGCCGGTCACCTGGCCTACGACATGGGCGGAGTCATTGTAGATTCGGGTCGTCTTCAGCCCCACTCCGGAGGCGATTCATAGTCCAGCTAGCAAGGCCTCATACTCCGCAGCGTTGTTTGAGGCTTTAAACCCGAGCTTCAAAGAATACTCCATCTCTACCTCATTCAGGCCTCGAATGATGAGGCCAGCACCGCTACCATCCTCGGTAGATGATCTATCGACGTAAAGGACCCAATCGGGGACGGAGTCGGGCCCCTCCCCAATCGAGGGTTGAGACCCGGGGTGATTTGCTGACACTGCCTCCTTGTTCGAGATAGTACATTCGACAATGAAGTCTGTCAGGACTTGTGGTTTGATAGCTTGCCTCGGGCGGTATTTGATGTTGAATTGAGACAACTCCCACCTCCATTTCTTCAGACGACCAGATGATTCGGGGGAGGCGAGAATAGCCCCTAAGGGACGCTTGGTGAGGACGAGAATGGTGTGTGCTTGGAAGTAGTGCCATAGTTTCCTTGAGGCCTCGATAAGCGCCAAGACAATCTTCTCTATGGCCGGGTATCTTGTTTCCGCGTCCTTAAAAACATGGCTTACGTAGTATAGCGGCTTCTGGACTCCTTCAACTTCTCAGACAAGCACCGAGCCCGCAGCCTGATCGGACATCGCTAGATATAGTGATAGCTCGTCTCCTTCAATTGGTCGGGTGAGCAGTGGGGGAGTTTCCAGGTGCGCTTTCAATTGCTCAAAAGCGATCTGACACTCTTCCGACCATTCGAACCTTGGGATCTTTCTCAGGGCTTTGAAGAATGGGAGACACTTTTCTTCGGACCTCGACATGAAGCGACTCAGGGCGGCCAATCTCCCTATGAGTCGCATGATTTCAACGTTGCTCTTCGGCGCGGCCATGTTGAGGATGGCGCTAATTTTCTCCGGGTTAGCTTCGATTCCTCGGTGGGTAACCATGAACCCGAGGAATTTGCCACTAGTGACCCCGAACGTGCACTTGGCGGGATTCAGCTTCATTATATACTTACGGAGGATGTCGAAAGCCTCGCAAAAATCTTTGACGTGCTCGTCCGACAAGGTCGACTTGACGAGCATGTCGTCGACGTAAACCTCCATGTTCCTCCCGATCTGTGGTTTGAACATCCTGTTGACCAAGCGCTGGTATGTAGATCCGGCGTTTTTGAGGCCGAAGGGCATCACTTTATAGAAGTACACCCCCCGATCCGTTGTGAATGCGGTAAGCTCTTCGTCTGCCGGGTTCATACGGATCTAGTTGTAGCCGGAGAAGGCATCCATGAAGCTAAACAATTCGTGGCCTGCCGAGTCGTCGACAAGCTGATCTATTCGAAAGAGGAGATAGATGTCTTTCGGGCAGGCGTTGTTGAGATCTGTGAAGTCGACGCACATGCGCCACTTCCCGCTTGCCTTTTTAACCATGACCACTGTAACGTTTTAAAAAAAATAATAAATAAATAAATAAAACCATTTAGGTGAAATTTCTGATAATCGGTAAAATAAATCGTATTTTCCGTAAAACTTAACTATAATTATTTTTCATCCCAGACTTAAATGCGCCTATTTTAGCTATATAATTATTAGTAATTGATATTATTTAGTCGCTTATAAATTGTTAGTTTACTTAAATATTTTTCCTTAATTAATTATTTTAAATATTATTATAAGCTTTCAATTATACATTTAATTAGTGTAAATTACAAATTGGAATGGGTTAATCATTCATTAATAAACCATGACAATAATATAACAAGTTATAATATGTTCACTTGTTCTCATAATGTCTTCAAAATTCTAGAGAATTCTAGGATAAATTAGGTTAAGAAATGAAATAAAATAAAATATTTAAAAAGACTTAAAAGATGTAATTAGTATGGAAATTTCGACACATATATACCTCACATTCTCTCTCTCCCTCACTTGTGGCCGAGCCTAGGTGGCAGCCCCCCCCCCCCGCCCCTCTCTCTTCACAATTCTCATCTCATTCTCACTTCAAATTTAATAGAAAAGAAAATGTAAAAAGAGTATAATTAAGGGTATAAGTGAAAAGATGCATTAATTAAGGATGTTCTACACACACCCACACATTTTCACTCTCTCTCTCTCCCTCCCTTCTTCAGCTCATGGCTGAGCCCCCCTCCCCCCCCGACAGCCCCTCTCATTTCTCATCTCATTTCCATCTCAAAAATTCTCACAAATCCATCAAAAATCCACAAAAAAACATCATTAATTCCTAATTTAAACCATACCTATTATTCCTTGGCCAATTCTAGCTTGAATTCTTGGAGCAAGGAAGCAATTTAGAGGCTAAGTTGCAAGCTAGATTCAAGTTTTTGTTGAGGTAAATCCTAACCCTAGTGTTTAATTGTTGGTTAAATACTTTGAATCAACTTAATTAGGATTTTAATTATGGTTTTAATTTCAAGATTTGGAAATTCAAGAGAAGGTGTTGAACTCAAGTTATGGTTTTTATCATTTGATCATGGTTTAAATGTGTAGTTTAACATTTTAAATCATGCAAAATTCTAGTCTAATTGTTAAAATTTCAATTGTGGCTTCAAACTTGTTCAAATTAGATAATTTTGCAAACTAGGTTTTTAAAATTAACATAAATTGGTAAGATAAAATTTTAGTTAAGGTTTTTGTGGCTTAAATAAGTTATTATGTGATTATTGTGGCCACTAGAGTTGTTAAAACATGTAGTTTTGAACTAAAATGGTAAATTGACGCTAACTAGGTTTTTAGAAATTAATCGATTTGAATTAAGTTGAAATTTTAATGACCTACAACCTAATTCCTATAATATTTAATGTGTTGTAAATGTGAGATTGTTACGATCGGGTTCTAGGCTCGGTAGTTTAAGCGTGTAGTGACTCTAGTTGTAGTTTGTGGCGTTGTCGCGAGCGCGTTCTGTGCACCAAATCCGTACGCGTCTAGTTAGTGTGCGTGGTTGATATGTATCGTTGTGTCCGCGACCATTGATATATACATTCTCTTATTTACTTATGTACAATTCTAGGATCGTATGCAGAGGCGTCGGACGTGGCGCGAAAGGATAAAGATGGGATCGGATCAGATGAGCCGAGACGTTCAGGTGAGTAGATGTACACATCTATGGGGAGATCGTCTGGATGGCGCGAGGTGCCCGACAGTAGGATTACTAATAGCGCTTGCATTTATATGCGAATTTTCCTAGTTAGCCATCTCATTGCATCGCATCATTATGTGTGTGTGTGTGTGTGTGTGTGTGTGTGTATGTGATGATCTTATAGGACACTTGCACCATTACCATTGGTTACTGCCGCACGTGCACTATTCATATGAACACACACGCCTTTGGTAATTGCTATACCACTAACACTTTAGAACTTGCTAAATCAGTATTAAAACATTTGCATCATACATGATACTTAAACTGGTAATTGTATTCTTCATTTCTTCAAGAATGATACGAAGGATTGCTAGTCGTATATATACCGCATTTCATCATCATTCATACATAGTTTCTAGTCATAAATTGCATTTCAGGTTATGCATATCATTGACATTATCATTTTCCTACATGTTTATGTATTTTCTTCACGAGAATTTCAGTATTTATGAGATTTCTGGATTTTTGGGAAAACCGCAAGCATTTTTAAAAACCTATTCATTTTAAAAACAGAAATTTGCGGGTTTCTCATGATGTGATGTGTATGGCGTACACCATGAGTTTGCTCGGTTCTTGAGCAGTATCATATACCCGATTCGAGGAGGGGGATGCACCGTCTGCGGATACATGGTGGGCCCGGTATGGTATCCCGGGACAAGAAAATCGCAAATGATGGCTTGAGCCCAGCAGGGGAGCACTTCCTACCGGTTATTTGTGACGCGGCGGATATCCGGAGGATACCGACCGTCGTCGTATGATTTGATGATGTGGGCCGATCCGGACTGTCGGAGCCCGAGATATTGAGATATTGAGATTTGAGATACAGAGATATGAGATATTGAGACATTGAGATATACATCTTTTGTGTCGATACTTGACACGGATTTCTATTGATTTCATAGATATTGCTTTAGTTATTTCACAGAAGTTTTTCTAAGTTAAAAATAAATATTTTCTCATACCAAACATACTTAGGTTTCATGTTGATTATGCATTCATGTTGCATACATATTAATGCAACGCATCATATCAGTATATACGTAGGTTGTGACGCATTTACGTGCATGCTTACGATAGCCTTATTAGATGTTACTTACTACTTACGAGCTAGCAACTCACCCCCGTGTGCCACAGTATCTTGCAGGTTTGACCTGTTAGCACAGTAGTGGCGGGTGTGCCTTCTTTTCCGCCTCGTTGCATCGACTTACAGCTTGCGCACAGGTGAGTTTTTGGAGGATTTGCTTTTTCTCCCACCGTGTATTCTTATTTGTATCTGGCAAACTCCATCTACCTTTGTATATTGGACTAGACGGTGAGATTTGAGACTTGTATTTGTGGTTTGGTGTCGATGCTCACTTGAGCCGACGTGCTGCTTTTATACTTTTATACTTATTTCGCATTACTATGATATATTCATTGCATGTGGTTGTGATTCCGGCTTTGGCGAAGAGCTAGCTCTCGCTTGGGGATGCCTTTATTCATTTATATGTATTTTTCTTGTTTGTACCCGTTTGGGGGTCAGTATTTACAAAAGAGACCCTGCCGAAATTTTCGGGAAATTTTGATGATTTAAAAATATTAATGTGACTTATTTGGTGTAAATTGCTTTCTTTAAATAAGTTTTCCTTCACTCTATTGCTTTAAATGGTTTAGATTTCTGGGTTTTGGCTTACTTAGATTACGTTGCGCCTTGAGACGTTACGTAATTTAAGTGCCAGTCACGTTCCGTACTTTCGGGTTGTGACAAAGTTGGTATCAGAGCGATAGGTTTTACCTTTCTGAGTGTAGGATGACCCTTGGTAAATGGAGTAGGTGACTTAAGCAGAGTAGCGTAGCGTGTGTATGTTCCGCGACATACTTACGATACGGTACTCCGCCTAAGTGACCTTAGGATATATATTTGCTTGTATTTCCTTCCTTGATTCCGGAAATCCTTTGATTCGATCGCAATGTTCCTATCGATCATGTTTCTTGTTCCAGCCACTATGCCGCCGGAGACTACGAGGGCCAGAGGGCTGCCGCCAGAGATGAGATTAGAGTAGGCTCGTTTGAGATGAGGACCGATCGGGGCGGTATGCCTACCCCTCAGGGACAGATTGGTCCGCCCTTTTCCAGGACGAATGGATAGGCTGGAGTCGACCATTCAGGGCTTGTGACAGATGGTTGGATCGTTAGTTGAGGCTAGTCGAGCTCCCGAGAGCTGATGATTTCCTTCCTATTTCAAGGACGACGATTGTACCTGCTGCTCAGGCAGCTGTTTCTGTTGTTACCAAGACTATTTTCGTATACTTACAGAAGGTTTTGAGGCTGGAGCCTCCAGCTTTTACCGGCACAGATGTAGCGAAGAATCAGCAGACATTCCCCGACAGGGTGGCTAGGATTTTTCGTTCACCAAAATGTCCTGAAAAGACATGGATTGTGCTTGCGAGTTTTCGTCTAGAGAGTTCTTGCTCAGACGTGGTGCAAGTCAGTCGAGAGAAGTCGAGCTGCAGATTTACCTCCTATGACTGGGATGAAGTCCACAGAGGTATTTCTTGCTCGTTTCTTTTCAAAGAGCGTTCGAGATGTCCGAGCTCGTAGTTTTGAGTCTTTGTGCAAGACTCCAGGAACGACAGTGTCCGGGTATGATATTCAGTTTACTTAACGGTTCGATTTGCTCCTAGGCAGGGGGAATCTGTACTACGCCTGACAAGCGCACGCATTCCCATCTTAATGGGGTGACGAAAAACACCCTACAGATTCTGGCACGCCCGGTGGGACCTTTCGCTCCTCCCATATTTCGGATTAAACGTTCATGCAAACTCAATCAATATACATATCGATTGCCTATACTGAAATGATTTTTTTTCCGTGCAGCAATCAACTTTCAACTACAATATCTCCCAAGATGAATTTAGCTTCCGACGTGACCCCGATTCCGTACGTGGTCAAGGTCAATGCTCGTGTGGTTCTCCCCGCAAGCCTCAGTCGACAGTGGGAGGAACTGCCCCGCCAGTTTGGCTCCATCATTATCTACCCTTCCGGAAGCGCTCATCTGGCAAAAATCCCGGCAAAACAGGTGGCCAAGCCAGTCTCAAGGGGCAAGAGGCCGAATGTTGTGATCGCCAAGGCACCACAACCGAAACTTAAGACGGTATCTGAACGACTCTTTAGTGCTCCAGCCGGGGGCAAGACTTCCGGTACAAAGGGCAATATCAAATGTTGTGAGCGGGCTCAGGCGATGACTCCAACAAATGCCCGATCGGGCGTCTCCTCTGGCCTCTCTATCAATCGATCTACGGTGTTTTCCCGAAGAGCCGAAGTCTGCCGAGTGCTTAAAACAGAAAAGTTAAAGCAGAAGCGGCTCAGGTATCGAGCCAACAAAAGGGCCAGAGCTCCGGCCGGGTGGAATCGTATGAGATTCTAAGAGCAGAGTCATCCTGCAACGATAACTGAATCGGCCGTAAAAATTAGCAATTCCTTCGAACCTCTGAAGTGGGTTCAGAAAAATTCCATGACCGCCAGGATCAAGAAGACAGCAGTCCGAACGTTGCTACAAAGAGACGTGTCCCGGCCCCAACGAAAAAAATGTGACACCGTCTCTTCCAGAGTCTATCAGGCGCTCTGTGCCGCATGAAAACGGCGGGGCAAAACCAAAAAGGAAGCGTCATCACCATTCAAGAATCCAGCCAGGCCAGCTGCCTTCAGTCGACTGCACGTTGTTTCCCCCAATCAGAGCAAAACTCTGTTTGAATTTCAAATTCAAAAAGTGAAGCAACGCTTCAGATCTCTTGCGCTGCGCGTAGAGCGCCACGTGTCAACAACAGACACACCAGCGCAAGGGGCGCTGTGCCCAAGGCAGCGCACCCCAATCAGAGCAAGGCTCTGTTTTAAAATTCAAATTTTAAATAAAGGAAGCAACGCTTCAGATAATTTGGGCTCTGCGCTGCGCGCCACGTGTTAAACAGTGGTGCGCTAGTGCAGGTGCGCTGCGCGCCATGTGTCAGCACAGGCGCGCTAGCGCAGTTTCGCTGCGCGACATGTGTCAAGCGCAGGTGCGGTAGCGCAGTTGCGCTCCGCTCTGCGCTGCGCGACACGTGTCAAGACAGGTGCGCTTGCGCCAATTGTGCCAGCGCTAAAATTTAAATAATAAATTATTTAATTAATCAGAATTAAAATTCTAGAAAGATCTTTCTAATCTTATTAAAATAAGAAGATTATTTTCTGTAAAACAGAGGCCTTAGGATCAAAGATCCAACGGTGGGGAAATATCCCCAGATCAATCAGAGAAAGATCTCTGTAACTAACTCAACAAACCAATTGGCCCTAGGCCCCTAGACTCCAAGTCTCAGAGATACACACATAAAGAAAAGGGAGAACTCTGAAAAATGTTTGAAGGGCAAGCCTTTGAAGAAAGAAGATCATCTTCTTCAAGATAAAGAATTAAATTCTTGAAGAACAGAGATGAAAACACCTCACAAAAAGAAGAATTTCTTCTAAAAAGATCAAAGATCTAAGAAAAAGATCAAGATCTTCACTACAAAAAAAATAAAAAAGATCAAAAAAGATCCAATCACAAAATATTAAAGAAGTAATTTACTTCATTTCTAGATCTTTTGATCTATATAAAGGCACAGCTTTTTGATGAACCATTGGTTCTTGAATTTTTAGGTAGAACCTCTTTAGAACAAGAAAAACTTGTTTCTTTGATCTGAATTAGATCAAGATGCGCTCTGCGCTGCTGTACAGTGCCTTGCACTCTTGATTTGCGCCTCTGCGCTTCTTGGACTGGCGCAAGTCACCAGAGAGCGCCACGTGTGAATCACAGAACAATCTGCGCCTTGTGCTTCTAAAACAGAGCACTGTGCTCTTGGGTTGGCGCACTGCACCAGGGCACGCCACGTGTCAGCAGCGCACTAGCGCAGCACACTGGCGCAGCGCGCTGCGCTAACAGACTTGCGCTTAGCAGAGCGCGACACGTGTCACCTTCACATGCGCTAGCGCCTTGCGCTCTTTAATTAGCGCAAAGTGCCTGACAGGCCACGTGGCGCACTATCAGACCACTAAAATACTATGCATTATTTAAAAGGGCAGAGCCCAAGTAAAGGCCTAACAGGCCAAATAAAAATGCTATGCATTATTAAAAAAGGGCAGAGCCCAAGCAAAAGTCTAACAGACCAAATAAAAATGCTATACATTTAATTACAGAGCCCATTGCTATTCATTATAAAGGGCAGAGCCCAAGCAAAGGCCTAACAGGCCAAATATAAATAAAATGTTACACATTTTCAAATGGACTTAGCCCAATCCTGGTCCTAAGTCCTCAATTTAAACTGAACTGAGCACAACTGCTCTTCCAATCAATTCACACCCGGTTCGAGGGTACATCTCTTTACTCCTCTGGCATCCGTCGTTGTAATCCCTCAACGTCGTCAGAGAGGTGACGGGTCCCGACAACCACACACTGATACGGACTGTAGGGTCCTTAAACTCATGGACTATGACGTCCTTAACCTTGACCGTGACGTCTTAAAACTAATACCGGACTATGATGTCCTTAACCTTGACCGTGATGTCTTAAAACTAACGTTAGACTGTGGGGTCCTTAAACTCATGGACTATGACGTCCTTAACCTCGACCGTGATGTCTTAAAACTAACACCGGACTGTGAGGTCCTTAAGCTCACGGACTATGACGTCCTTAACCTTGACCGCAATCTCTTAAAACTAACATTGCACCGTAATGTCCTTAAACTACCTATCGACCGCAACGTCACTAAACTAAACAATAGAGCCCCCCAATTGCTCTCTTGTCGGATCTAAACGATCTCGTTAAGTCGATCTTAGTTTAAAATTAGACTAACGTGTCCTTAACGAACGTTTAAGTCGATCTTAGCCTCAAATAAGGCTAACGTATCCTTAAACACATCCCCCCAAACCCAAATCTAAGAAAGATACGGATTTGGACTAATCCACGTCCTACGGGCGACGGCATAACTTAGTCTCCGTATACAATCCATGGGCAACCGAACACAAAACAAACACACACGACACGAAGTGACCACATGAAGAAGGAGAAAGTTGTTACCGCGATGTGGTAGCGTAATTAACTGCAGGGGCTTGCGCCTGCAGGGAAGAGCATCCCCACAATCAAAAACCCCTCAAGCGAGGGGGAATCTAACAAAGTCTGCTACATCGGACGCATCCGTTTAAACTTTCGATACACGGTGTCATAAATAAACTTGGCATCTTCGGAGAGGTGGACGGATAGCACCAGTTAGCATCTATCCCGAATTTCAGGCAAGACGTCCCTGTCGCGCCGTCTTTCGGAGCGGAACAGATTCTGGCATGCCCGGTGGGACCTTTTCCTCTTTCCACTCCACACTTCGTGTGTCGTATTCACGAACGAATCGCGGTTTATTAATGGTTTCCCTTGGGTTTCAAGTTACTAAGATTTGGTCTCTTGCTTGGCGCAGAAAGCAAAACAGCAATGGCATTCACCTGCTCGAAGTGCTCCAACTGCAGCTGCAACTCGCGTCCTGCCTTAATTGGGGGCATAACCTACGGGCCCCAAGCGGCCTCTCTATTCACAATGCCCGTGGAGCAGATTACTCAAGCTACCACAGGGCTGTTTTTCGGAACCATGCTTCCGCCGACAAGCTTCAGCACCCAAGTGCCCGTACCAGAAGCTCCCAAGAAGTCGGTCTTCGATCGACTTACAGTTACTGCGGCCCCTCTCAGCGGGTCGTCCAGCACTAGCACTTCGGTCTTCTCCAGACTGGGCCAAAATGAAGCTTGCGGTCCCAGAGAAGGTTATTCCAAAGAGAGTAACCAACCTTGCTCCCGAAGTCGTCAAGACGGCTTCTCCTGCCAAGGGGTCGGTCTTTACAAGACTGACCGTCCCAACTCCAACTCCTGCTCCTTCTACTCAAAGGACATCAGATTTTAATAGACTGACATCGGCAGCGGCCCCTCATCTGAACAGGGGGCAAGATAAGGCCATCCCCGACACCGAGCCAACTCCATCAGCTCGACATGCTCGACATCGCCACTAGCGCCGAGTGAGGAAGTCCGGAGGCAACTCCCCTTCTGGGCTAACTCCACCAGCCCCGACGGCGGAAATTAATACTGCTGTTCCAACTGGGAACAGGTTTGAGCTGTTGAATAAGGTGCGTAGGAATTCTCCTACCGCTGTACTGAAAAGGTCTCCTCCTCCACTGGAGAAGGTTGCGGAAGCGAAGCCAGAACGGTCCCCGCAGCGGCTGTCCTTTAAAATCTATAAAGTTTGGCGGCAGGCCCGAGACTCAGTGATCGATCCAAATTTCTCTCGCCAGCACAAGAAGCTGAAGGTCCAACAAGAAGTAAGCCATCCTGCCAAGCCACGAAAAGCTATTTGGGTCCCTACTGCTACGGCCCCCTCAACTTCAACCGCTCATGAAAAGAGAAGGCCGGAGAAGATCCCCATGCCTGTGGCAAAAGTCAGAGGCACTGAACCCAAACGCCCTAAGTCTGGGGGCATGGTCGTCCATGCCGTTTACATGGAATCTGGGAAGGAAGATAGCCGCGCTTCGACGGGCCACCGACCACTCACCCGATCCATCACAAGAGCCCAGGAGCAGCAGCAGCAGAAGCTCGAGGAGATGCTGACTGCAATGGCCGCGCTCACCGGACCAAAAGAAAGCCCGGAGGCGTTATCGGAGCAGCGTCGCGAACACAAAACTGATACTGAGTTCCTTCGTAGAATGCTTGAAAAGAAGGACAAGGAGGCTGCAGAACAAGCAGCCAATATAAAGAAGATGGCTCTTCTGTTTCAAGACATGGTCGGGATGATGATACAGCCGGATCCCCCAGCCGAAGATCCCCCAATTATCCTTGAAGATGACAAAGGAGAAACGTCGAACCCTCCTCCGGCTGTTTCAGCAGCCAAAGAGGAAACAATTTCCAAAGCTGCCCTGGATGACTACATTGCTCAACAAATACGAGTACACCAGGCAAATGAGGCAGCCAGCCAAGTTGTCAAAACGGGGCGACCATATCTGAGCTGGTCTGATCAGATAAAATACCCGCCGGGCTACACGATCTCGAAATTCCATGTCTACAAGGGGACTGGCAATCCCCATCAACATGTCGCCCAGTTCAGGGCTCTTTATGGCAACACCGGCGGTGATGATAAGCTCTTGCTTCGCCAATTCGTCGGCAGCTTATCGGAGACGGCGTCTGAGTGGTATTCCGAGCTTCCGAATGACTCCGTCAAAACTTTTGCAAAGATGGAGTTGCTATTCACTCAGCGATTCGCAAGCGCCAGTGAACGCACCCCGATAATAGCTTTGATCAATGCAAGAGTGAAGCCGGGCGAAACTTGGGTTCAATAAGCAATCCGATGGCGGAACTTGTAGTCGAAGTGCGAACAGCGTATCGAAGAAGCACCAGCGGTGGGCATGTTCGTGGGCACTCTCGATCCTCATACAACTGTTGGAGATAGTGCCCTCAGAGTCAATTATTGGATCACAGGCACGTGATTGCAATGATTGAGGGAGGACCAATCCCGGTAAGACAGTCTTACTCGAGATGATAGTATGCTATCTGGTTTACCTTTATCATCGTGTACTGTTTCAGGTGACCTTACAGGTCGCTATTACACGTTGATAGAGCCCCTAGGATTCTTGCTTGATGACCAGCAGTATGATGGCGATCATATACGTGGGAGCTGGGGTCTATAAGCACATCCTTAAATGGTCCCTAGTCGTGGGAGTTTCGAGACTGGGCATCGATACTCCATTAGTAGACTAGTGTATACAGTCGAGACCCCGACGAGGGGCGGTGGCCGGTCTCACAAGCCACTGGTGTCAGTTGGTTCACCTAAGATGTATACAGGTGCTCATTGGGTTATGAGTACACCGGACAGGACTCGCCGGGAAACTGCTAGTTGGGATTATACCAGACGTCAGATAGCAGTTTCCAGGTGACATGTGTACAGGTTAGTTCATCGACCTGAGATCGTCATTTGTCTCGTGTGAGTTCCCACTGTGCTTTGATTACTACCCTACCACGGCTCAAAGGAGTCGTGCAAACAGGTTTTAGTTGGGTACAGTCCCGAGCCACATGGAGGCAGTGAGCGGATCTGCAGGGGTTCGTCTCTCCCGGTATTGGGGGTGAGGTCGCGCTGTGTCTAGGAGAGCCATTACGCAAAGCCCTCGGCCGAGGCAGGAGATTTACTGGTAGCTATTCCAGTAGTATCTCAGGGCGTTCTGAGCTACACTCCGACACGACTTGTACCGCCTTTGGGGGTCTGACTTTTACCAACCCCCTAGGCCCGCCATGCGATGCTCATAGACGAACGGACCGGACTGTACGGATATTGTCACTGACAGGCTCAGTAGGGTGTCAGGATGAGTTCGCTCATCGACGTCCCTTTTGGTCAATAGCTGGTGGCCCGTTACGTATTGGCTTATACCTCTGACGTGCTAGTGGTTAAATCCACAGCCATAGTATTGACGAGTCTTTAGAGTCCACCACACTTTCAGTTACTCAAGTTTTCGGGCGAAACGCTGTAGAGGCCGTACGGAGATATGGCAGGGTCCGATCAGATACGTGCGGTATTGCACGGATCAGGATCGGACGGTTTGTACTAATGGCCGTATGGTTATATGGCAGGGTTCGATCTGATACGTGCGGTATTGCACGGATCAGGATCGGACGGATTTTACTAGCCGGCTTTGGTTTAAGCCGGATCCTAGTTTAGTACAGTGTAGATTTTGTCTCTTTGCATTTGTATCCGGACGGAATACAGATGCGGGTGTGTATGCACAGTATCGGGGTTTTTCCTGTAATTTATTACGGGACCAGTTTTCTGGAGTTGCCAGTTTGCTTTCCGTTCCGGCCGGTTTTCCTTTGTTCTTTCCCGGCCGGACTTTTCCGATGGAGGGGGTTATTTGCAATTGTGCAAATAACATTTGAGGAGGGGGTTTCTTGCACTTGTATTCATTATGATAAGCATCTTTTGTTTTTCATCCATGATGGTGCATTAATGAGATTTGAGTGGGTATGGGTTTGATGTAAGTAATAAGCATGGTTGATGTTTGTTTGTGGTTACCTCTTGATTTATCCTACACTCACCTCCCTTATATGTGATGCTTTTCCCTCCACCATTTCCTAGCTTGGATGGCCGGCCACTTTTGATGAGGAATGAGAGAAATTTCCATTTTAGTGTAGCACACATTTCATCATCTCATTCTTCTAGTTTTTGGAAAAATGAAAGCACCATTTTTCCTTAACCTTATTCCTCCATCACCAATGGCAACTTCACTACTCCAAAGAGACATAGACTCTACACTACTTCTACAGCAAATCTTGGGCGCGTCGGCTAGCCAACTTCGCGCCCGAGTTGCCTCGGTATTGAGGTGGGAGCCCGTAAAAGATACAGACGATGTGGTGCCCTTCCGGCAAGGAGGCGACGACCGGAGTTTCCGCGGGAGATCGGGACGATGACGAGAAGACCGGAGGACTCGGATCACTCGGTATATCTCTCACCCTTTCTCTTGTTAGCTAGTATCGGTTAATGGTTACGATCCGGGTAAATTGTCCGCGGTAGCGCCAGTTTAAAAGTTAAGAAAATTTTTGATTCCGCATTTTGGCCTCGGATAGATGGCCGGGGCGCTGCCGTGGCGCAACATGGTATCAGAGCCACGCCATTAACCTTGCCTAGCTTGTTCTAGTGTGTTTTACATTTCCGATTGAACAAAATCCCAAAAACCACATTTCGTGTGCATAAGTTTTCTGTCGATTTTTTCCGAGCTCTAAAATTTTTTCAGGTTGTAAAAAACTAATGTACTGGAAATTCTAAGACTACTGGAAAAATTCGACACAGTCAGTCGATCACCCAAGCGCGGAACCGCGGCCAAACCCCCCCTTCGGCCGCGGTTCCGCCGCGCATTGGTGTCTTCACTGTAGCATATTTTTTCAGTGGGCTTCTGGGCTAATTTTTGGGGTTTTGGAATATTAATATTGGGCCCAGATTTTCTGTGAGTGCTACAGTATTACTTGGGGGCCCACTTGTTAATTTTTGATCGATTGGATATTTTAAACACATTATTTCACAGTATTTACATTATATCTGCGACCGTGAATATCACTTGATCGGTAAATCCTGTCTAACTGCTATAGCCCGGTTAGACGGATTTGCGAACGTGATTTTCACGTTGATGTTCTGTGTTTATGCTGTGTTGTTGCGGATCGGTCGGTGGGGATAGCCTGGATGCAATGCTAGTACTGTTTTGTTTTATATGTACATTTGATATTGCGGGGCGAGCGTTCGACATGTGGACTGCCGTCACTGCCTGTTTGTATTATTCTTTTGGGGCACGACCTGGTTGCGGTCGATGTACCCGGTGTATGTATATTTTACTTTCTGTACTAGGATTACCCCGCGGAGGGGTGCACGGATAGCCGGATTCTAGAGGGCAACGGGCCCGCATCTCATGGCATTGAGACGGTGGGGGCTTCACTCTAGGATTGGCGGGCTATTTGCCGCACTCGTAGGGGGTGCAGGT
Source organism: Agapanthus africanus (assembly GCA_030015575.1). Taxonomy (NCBI): domain Eukaryota; kingdom Viridiplantae; phylum Streptophyta; class Magnoliopsida; order Asparagales; family Amaryllidaceae; genus Agapanthus; species Agapanthus africanus. The sequence goes on from CM057348.1 coordinate 59,557,051, forward strand.
TGACCCAGGAGGGGTGCCCAAGTTACCGGATTCCATGAAGTGCTGGGTGGTCCATTCACGGTGCTGAAAGGGGCTGCCTCGCTTCAGGTTTTGGCGGGTGACTTGCCGCGTCCGTAGGGGTCTAGGTTTTCATTGCACAGGCTATCCACACGACCAGGGGAACGTCGGGTTTCAGCAGCGGCTCTGTGAAACCCGGGGCTTCCAGATATCTGTATTGTTCTGTGATGCTGTACATTTCTGTGATGTTGCATTTTATTCACGCCTTGAGCGAAATATAATATATTGGTATATATATTAGTAGATGTTGTATATGTTTTACATCCGCGCTAGTCCAGTCCCCGCTCTGTCGTTAGTTAGCTAACCTAACGGGTAATGACGGGACCCAGTGGCGAATGCGGATGGCATATACGTATATCAGTATATTTTCGTTCTTTGTGGTGTGATCAATTGATGGGACTGCGTTGATTCGGATCAATGCAAGATAAACAAACCTATTCTGATGTTGTTGGAACACTTTTCAAAAAGCTGTTATTGCAAGGACGTTCACTTTTGTTTTGCATCGTGGTATTCATTTGGAATATCCTGCTCCTCAGTCGACGAGGCAAGGGCCGAGATCCCTTCACCGGGAGTGACCCCTTGGACAGAAGTTTGCGTCAGGGCATTAACTTCACTATAGCCGATTACTTTTGCTTTGCATCGTGGTATTCAGTTGGAATATCCTGCACCTCATTTTACGGGGAAAGAGCCGAGATCCCTTCACCGGGAGTGACCTCTTTAGCGAAGGTTTTCGTCACTATATTTTTATAAAAGGCTATGCAGTTCCTTCAACGATATCAAGTTCATTACGTTAAAGGTTTTTCGCCAAAAACCATTCGTAGCCTCCGTCATTTCCTACAGGTATTATTTGGTATTCGTGCTGCGTTTGTTGACCTAGTCAAGACGTAGTGTTCGGTAGCTAAGTGGTACTTGTTTGTTGCATAAGTGGGATTGGTTAAGACAGTCGTGCGGCCTTGTTGACCTAGTCAAGGGCACGTACGGGTGGGTTTAATGAAATCCAGAAAAATGACAGGTTGAACTTGACTGGCGGTTTATGGTTTGTTGACCTAGTCAAGGTCATAAACCGCTTGGGGTAAAAATCACATCGGGAGTTTCAAAAGAACTGAAACTTGCCAGACATGCGCATACCTTCTGGAGTGTGGTGACGTGAGTGGATTCCGTCACGTTATCATGCGATGATAGTTGGATCCCGATTCCCACTGATGAGTTGGTTTACTCCTCGGATGATCCCGACTAATTCTTCTTTCAGGTTTGGAGGAGAATTTGAGGTTACAGTAGGAGGTTTCCAGATTAGATAAAGTGATAACCTTTCTGATCTAGGTTAGAGTGCACGCTGAGTGTTTCTTTTCTCTCTCTCTTTGGCAGCGACCATTGACCCGACCCTGGACTATGACTCAGTGACCAAGTTGACTGAACCTTCTTAACACAGGCTTTTGGATTGTCAGAGTTGCAAACCTCATTGCCACTCCTACTTTTACCCTTTTCTCCAGGACACCCCGTATTACTACGAACGTCCACTTCCATTGGACAAAACCATCGTATGGTTAGATACGAACTCGAAGGAATTCGAGGATGGTTTCCGGTTCTGGAGAAAACGGATAGGATTATTCAGTTGTCTTTTCCCTTTTACCTTCTCTCAAGTTGTGAGTACTCCTTGGTTTAGGAGATAGTACACCTATTATGCAAATTGGATAGTCTTCTTCCAAACCTTAGGCTGGTGCCGACCGGTAGGGAAGGAAGAAAACCAATCAGCATAACGATGGTGTGCAGAAGGTATTAAGTTAAGACAAAGAAAGGGATTAGTAAGAGGGCAAATTAAATTGCGACTACTATTCACGACCAAACCAAGTACTTATTCGCCAATCCTAAATCACCTTTGTATTTCTCCAGGACACTCCGTATCACTACGAAGATCCACAGTTTATTGGATACTCCATCGTATGGTTATATACGAACTCGAAAGGAACTTGTTCCAGTTCGGGGATGGATTCTGGTTCAGGAGAAATAGGAATAAGGTTTATTCGGTTGTCTTTTATCTTCACCTTCTCTCGCTTTGCGAGTGCTCCTAGGATTAGGACAGTACACCTTTTATGCTTATTGGATAGTCTTCTTCCAAACCATAGGCTGGTGCCGAACGGTAGGGAAGGAAGAAAACCATTTGGCCTAAAGGGGTGTGCAGACGGTAATGACTAAAGACATATAAAGGGATTTGGACAGATGGCAAAGAGATATACGGTTATAGTTGTGAATCTGGATAATGGTAGAGGCATTACTAGGAATACCAGGATACCCCATCGAAACATTTCAATGTTTCAGTTCAACTGTGTAATGTTAAAAGAAAACTGATTTCCCGATTAGACACTTGCTCCAGGGTATGTATTTACCAGGTTTGATTCTCACATCTGTATGGTTTTACAGATGATGAGTGGGAGTAAGTTATTGGGAATAGGGTGATCATCCTCATTATATCGGGATTCGTTGTAATCGGTGATATTTGAGGAGATCATCTGGGCTGTTTGCCGGTCGGCAAATATTTGGTTTTGAATATCCGCTGTTGTGCACCAATTTCAAATTGATATATCTGTACGTCTATTTTCATAGAGTGAGATATACCTTTTGATATTATGTCGATGACATTTACCTATATCAGTGGATGGTTAGGTAAGGAGCATTAAACAGCGGTGTAATTCTTCTAAACCATAAGTACAGTTTTCAACCTACGACACACAGTGAAAGAGTTGTTAGACTCAGCGGACTTATACAGAGTATTGTATGTTGTCCAGTGTCCATTGGGACAGAGGGGTTGGTCCTCATACTATATTCTTTTTACTTTTAACTTCTCTAGTTCTTAGACATATGTTTCGTAGAAACACAGGGTCTAAGTTTTGAGGAGTTATAGGTATTTGAATAGAGTAGAGAACCAGGTGTAGCAAGTATCGGGATTCTTCAAGGTGATCGAAGATGTAGATACTTGTGTATGGTATTCAGTTGATAGTAATGATAAAGAGAAATTGCTTCTCTTTCAGGTTACTCATAATTGGAAGCATTCCTAAGTTGAGTAACGCTGATCGGCCTCCTTCCATTTAGTTGACATGCACCGGAGATAGCTGCATGATTTGAATCTGGTTCTTTTAAATCAGTGCCTCTGGTTCTATATTGGATATAAAACAGTTCATATCTTAACGATGTTAAGGTACAGGGAGTTGTCCGGCTTATGATTAAAACCAGACACTGGACAACTCAAGGCACGTTTCTATAATGGCTGTTTGTGGGTTGACCCAGGCTATGACGAGGGTTGACTTTCTACCATCTGGAAGATCAATAGTGATATTGTTCTTAACTCGCCACAATTTAAAAGGAAATGGATATTTTTCAGAAAACAGTAGTGGGAGTATGGTAGAACTGGAAGTGATTCCAGAACCGCAAACGATTACTGAAGATTTGATAAGGAACCTAAAGATTCAATCTGATTTGACATTCCATTGGCCACTCCGCAGATAAGGTGGGTAACTTCAGGCACCCGAGAGGTACTCCGGTAGCCTCAAGGATGGTGACAGGGAAGTTCTTGTTTACCCACACTTGCCATTGTTGTTGTTCCAGGCTGCGAGACCCGGCAGGAGGATGAGTATAGCGTCGTTCTAAACTAGCTTTAGAAGTGCACGTCTATATGACTCTGCCAGAGGGTTGTCGTAGTCAGTGGGAGCAGCGGAAGCATTGGTGGACATCAGGCTTATGTCTATAGACTAAAGCAGATATAGCGGAGATAGATCATCTATTTCTGATGTGACAGTCATAGGTTTGACGTCATCAGAATAGGGGATGGATCTGTTAAGAAGGTAGTAGGGTGTGATGTCCTGGTATTTGATGACATACACAGAGTAGGAAGTGATATTCCTATACTACAATCGGTTATACTTTGGTTATCACACAGTGTTTTCTCCACACAGGACTTGGATATTATATCAGACATTCTGGTTACTAGATCTATAGTTTTAGATCTAGATTTGGGTGGTTTCCTAATCTGGGTACCTTGACAGCATTCTATGAGTATTTAGAATGGACGACTCCTGGCACGGTAGCATACCTGCAGGTAATGGAGTCACCCTCTCTAAAGGTGTCTTACAGACTAAAGGGGAGAGGATGTGCATGATTGGCAGATCACTTGCTTAGGCAATTGAGTCAATCATGAGATGTCAAGTACCACACCAGATGTTGTTCTTGCAGTAGATGCAATAAGTTGATATTGATCCAATCCTGGAGAAACAGTCGGAAGCAGTTTTAGAACATAAGTTGATGTTCTAGGGATATGATAGCAGCAGCCTCCTTTAGGAGACGGTTATCATTCCAGGCTCCCAAGGTGACCTAGATGGTAGAGTGGCTGTCAGAGTAATAGTTTTTCCTTCTGACGAGGGGCAGTATTTTGGACAGGTGGTCCAAGTAAAAACTGAGGGAGGCATGGCGCAGGATACTGATTAAGTTCAGTTGATGATACAGTCTAAGAAGTTTGGATTTGGAGTTCATTTATGAGCTAGGTCCCATCAGATATCCAGACATACTCTAAGACAGGTATTGCTCATTTCGGGAGATGGCTTTCTCTGCGAACTTGAGATATAGAGAGACATAGAAAGAAACTTCAGTGCGGATCCACTCACTGAGGCTATTCCTCGAACGCAATAGTTTCGCAAACGAGCTTTGTGAGACTGACTAGTAGAGGAGTTGGGTGTTCGGTGTCACACGGGCTGTGAGTATGCGACATCGCAATAATTAGCCTTGAGTGCAAGTGGGAGATTGTTGGAGATAGTGCCCTCAGAGTCAATTATTGGATCACAGGCACGTGATTGCAATGATTGAGGGAGGACCTATCCCGGTAAGACAGTCTTACTCGAGATGATAGTATGCTATCTGGTTTACCTTTATCATCGTGTACTGTTTCAGGTGACCTTACAGGTCGCTATTACACGTTGATAGAGCCCCTAGGATTCTTGCTTGACGACCAGCAGTATGATGGCGATCATATACGTGGGAGCTGGGGTCTATAAGCACATCCTTAAATGGTCCCTAGTCGTGGGAGTTTCGAGACTGGGCATCGATACTCCATTAGTAGACTAGTGTATACAGTCGAGACCCTGACGAGGGGCGGTGGCCGGTCTCACAAGCCACTGGTGTCAGTTGGTTCACCTAAGATGTATACAGGTGCTCATTGGGTTATGAGTACACCGGACAGGACTCGCCGGGAACCTGCTAGTTGGGATTATACCAGACGTCAGATAGCAGTTCCCAGATGACATGTGTACAGGTTAGTTCATCGACCTGAGATCGTCATTTGTCTCGTGTGAGTTCCCACTGTGCTTTGATTACTACCCTACCACAGCTCAAAGGAGTCGTGCAAACAGGTTTTAGTTGGGTACAGTCCCGAGCCACATGGAGGCAGTGAGCGGATCTGCAGGGGTTCGTCTCTCCCGGTATTGGGGGTGAGGTCGCGCTGTGTCTAGGAGAGCCATTACACAAAGCCCTCGGCCGAGGCAGGAGATTTACTGGTAGGTATTCCAGTAGTATCTCAGGGCATTCTGGGCTACACTCCGACACGACTTGTACCGCCTTTGGGGGTCTGACTTTTACCAACCCCCTAGGCCTGCCATGCGATGCTAATAGACGAACGGACCGGACTGTACGGATATTGTCACTGACAGGCTCAGTAGGGTGTCAGGATGAGTTCGCTCATCGACGTCCCTTTTGGTCAATAGCTGGTGGTCCGTTACGTATTGGCTTATACCTCTGACGTGCTAGTGGTTAAATCCACAGCCATAGTATTGACGAGTCTTTAGAGTCCACCACACTTTCAGTTACTCAAGTTTTCGGGCGAAACGCTGTAGAGGCCGTATGGAGATATGGCAGGGTCCGATCAGATACGTGCGGTATTGCACGGATCATGATCGGACGGTTTGTACTAATGGCCGTATGGTTATATGGCAGGGTTCGATCTGATACGTGCGGTATTGCACGGATCAGGATCGGACGGATTTTACTAGCCGGTTTTGGTTTAAGCCGGATCCTAGTTTAGTACAGTGTAGATTTTGTCTCTTTGCATTTGTATCCGGACGGAATACAGATGCGGGTGTGTATGCACAGTATCGGGGTTTTTCCTGTAATTTATTACGGGACCAGTTTTCTGGAGTTGCCAGTTTGCTTTCCGTTCCGGCCGGTTTTCCTTTGTTCTTTCCCGGCCGGACTTTTCCGATGGAGGGGGTTATTTGCAATTGTGCAAATAACATTTGAGGAGGGGGTTTCTTGCACTTGTATTCATTATGATAAGCATCTTTTGTTTTTCATCCATGATGGTGCATTAATGAGATTTGAGTGGGTATGGGTTTGATGTAAGTAATAAGCATGGTTGATGTTTGTTTGTGGTTACCTCTTGATTTATCCTACACTCACCTCCCTTATATGTGATGCTTTTCCCTCCACCATTTCCTAGCTTGGATGGCCGGCCACTTTTGATGAGGAATGAGAGAAATTTCCATTTTAGTGTAGCACACATTTCATCATCTCATTCTTCTAGTTTTTGGAAAAATGAAAGCACCATTTTTTCTTAACCTTATTCCTCCATCACCAATGGCAACTTCACTACTCCAAAGAGACATAAACTCTACACTACTTCTACAGCAAATCTTGGGCGCGTCGGCTAGCCAACTTCACGCCCAAGTTGCCTCGGTATTGAGGTGGGAGCCCGTAAAAGATACAGACGATGTGGTGCCCTTCCGGCAAGGAGGCGACGACCGGAGTTTCCGCGGGAGATCGGGACGATGACGAGAAGACCGGAGGACTCGGATCACTCGGTATATCTCTCACCCTTTCTCTTGTTAGCTAGTATCGGTTAATGGTTACGATCCAGGTATATTGTCCGCGGTAGCGCCAGTTTAAAAGTTAAGAAAATTTTTGATTCCGCATTTTGGCCTCGGATAGACGGCCGGGGCGCTGCCGTGGCGCAACAGCAACTATCTCACAGTTCATGATGTTCTTCAAACCGACCACATTCCAGGCATTAATCGACAAGTTAGCCCAGATGGATCAAATGGGTCATAGACCGTTGCCCCCAAAGCCGGAACCTTAGAACGACAACGGTAAAGGGAAGGCGACCTTCGTTGCGAACACCCAACAGCAGCCCAGTGCCCCAAAGCTAACGGATCAACTGGAAAAGAGACGGCGCTATTACAATGAGAAAATGAAGCGTCCTTACTCATTCCCACGGGACAAGACGAAGAGGCTGTTCGAGCTGGCTATGCGCAACAAGCTTATCAGTTTGCTGAATCCCAGGCGACCGCCGCAACCCAGCGAAGTGAATAATCCCAATTACTGCCCTTACCACCAAATGGTAAGTCACCCAATCGAGAATTGCTTCATCTTCAAGGGATGGATCGAAGATCAGTACCTACAAGGCAAGTTTGTGCTGTCCGAGAAGTGGAAAGTAAACCCGCCACAGCCGCACACTCCAAAGAAGACGGACACACAGGGGGCAACGTGTTCGTTTGTTGAAGAAGCTCCATGGGAGGTCGTGCTGTCGTCCAAAACCAAAAGGATGCTGAATAATCTTCAGACGTGCCCGGCGATCAGATGGAAGAACCAGCTGGAACCTCAGATCATCGAAGGGATGCTGAAGCCGCGCCCAACTCCAAAGATTGGTGGTGATGGCCCAAGCACTCACACCCAGCCGTCAAAATCTTCAAAGAAGAAGAAGAAGAGATCCAAAAAGCCCGTGAAGCCTGGTGACAAGCGCACGGACTTGCAGAAACATATCGACGCGCTGAAGGAGTATAATCAAAAGGCGTGGACTCCCATCACGCTTCAAGAGTTCCTCAGCCACATCCTTAAAGACGAAGATGACGGAGAAAGCTCGTCGGATGAATCTGAGGGTTACGTAGCAAGTTGTCATGTGATCTCTCACTCGTTTACAGATGATGAAGGAACTCCTTGCACCGAGAAGCTGGGGGCAAATCCTGAACCAGAACTTCTGGGGCCGTCAGATGAAACGATCGACACATTACTCAACGAAGCTCTCTCGAAAAGTAAAGCTGATCGGGAGCGCGAAACGGCCATATTTGAATGAGCCAAGCACCGACGACTAGACGAAAGAGTTGAGACACTCCCGTCAAATATAAAGACATCCGTTGCGGATAAAAATAAATTCAAGACGAGGAAAAGGTTTGCTAAAGCCATATCAATGGGAATGAAGCTACTGCCCTCTGAAAGAAACACTCCCGGTGAAGCAGAGATGCATCCTAGCTACTGCTTATATCATCGAAAGATTTCGCACCCCATTGAGGAGTGCAATACTTTTAAAAGATGGTGGCAGGGATATGTTGCTCACCGGCAACATTTTAAGCGGATGAAACGCAAAATTCGGCGAGAGCAAAGAAGTGCAACTGAGGAGTATAAAAGAGACACCGGTAGCTGTCGCATGGTCAACGCCAGGGGATCGCAAGTTCTCACCTTCGGGAGCGACTCTGTCGAGGAAATGGCTCTTGACCCCCCTCTTTAAAGAATCCGCATTAGGAGAAGAGGAAGAATTGAAGACCTGTGAAAATATCCAGCTGCACAATCGTACGCTTCCAGAAAAGAATCTCGGATATACGAATAAAAAAGATAAGGGAAAAGAAAAGGTCTCCGAGAATATCGCCCTGGACGACCAAGTCATGAAAGAGCTGACCGCCAAGGACCCGCCAAAGAAGAGTAGGTGGACTATAACGTTCTGGCGCACTTGAGGAAGTTACCCTCGCAGCTCAGTATTCTCGACGCCCTTCTACTATCCAAAGAAGCGAGAGATTCACTGATCAAGGCGCTACAAGAGCCAGAGCAATTCCAAGCTTTTCTCGCCGAAGAAAAGATGAAGGACTAGCTGGAGGAAGTACACACAGCCGATATCACCTTCAGTGATAAAGACCTTCTCCTTGGGACGTGCGAGCACAACCGTCCCCTCTATGTCTCAGGGTACTACCACGATATAAAGATAGGCAAAATCCTGGTCGACAATGGGTCTTCCGTCAATCTCCTCAACGCGCGAGTGTTGAAGGAAATCTGCATGAGCGTCCAGCATCTCGCTCGTGATAAAATCACCATCTCTGGTTTTGATTCCCAGTCGTCGCGGACTCTCGGATCTGTGATACTAACGCTACGCTTCGGGCTGCTTGTCACAGACATTAAATTTCATGTCATTGAAGCCAAGATATGCTATAACGCTTTGCTCGGCCGGCCTTGGTTACATGAGTACAACATCATCCCTTCTACACAACATCAGTATATGAAATACTTTAAGAATGGTCTTGAGTACACTGTGACAGGAGAGTTGAACCTATTCTCCGTGAACGAAGTCCGGAAATACGAAGATGCAAAGTACTTCTTACCAGATTTCGAAAACACGGAGAGATGTCATAAACCAGAGAACAAAGCTATCGCCACCATTCCTGTCTTCGGGAGTGATACTGAGGAAGTGGAGGAGATGGTTTATTCAGGCCTATTCCAATACAACAAGCCGGAATCGTCCACTCCTATGTTGATCTTTGGCAGCGACTCAGAAGATGAGGTCTATGCTATATTTTCCGCTCGGCCTTCAATACAAACATTCGCTGGTGAAGAACAAAGTTTGCAAGTTGCCATGGTTCTGCCCAAACATCATAAAGAACTAAACGCGCTTGATACCTACAGTGTAGAAGAGCTGCAGACGTTCTACGTCCCTCCCAGGCGGAAAGGCGAAAAGGCGATCCTATTCTACCGCTCCGGGAAAACTAAAGTGGAGAAAGAAATCTGGCACGGCGCGGATCCTACACTTGACAGACTTCAACCCATCCATCTGCCTAGATATTATACAGAGGGCTTGAAAAGACTGTTGAAGCACCAAGGGATACCCTTCAAACAGACCGCCCGAAAAGCTAAGTTCTATGACAGGGTCTGGAACGTTCCCGGAACTCAGTGCAAGTTGCCCAATGGGAGAATGGAAGAGATCGGGCTTGGATATGTTCGGTCCAAGAAACGGGAACCGCTCCGCGACTGCTACGTCGTACATGACTTTGATGAAGAAGGGGATGCTCAATGGGAGAGTGCTAATCCTGAACCAGAAAAAGTCCCCGACGTAAAAATGCCCAGTCCGTCGTTCGAAGAACAAATGGACAAGCTTATAAGGGAAGCTGGTCAAAAAGTTCGAGACGACCATAATCGTGAAATGGCTATCTATGAGAAAGCCAGGATGCAACGCCTTCTCCAACAAGCTGCGAAAGATGAAAATGCCGCTCCCTGTCAACCTGTTGTAAAAAAGGCCCGACGCAGAGGCAGAAACAAGTCGAAAAGTGGAAAAGACACTCAGCAACGACAAGGTGGGACCAAGAAATCACGCGAGTGGCGATCGAACGGTCCGGACTTATCCCTTATGAAGAAGATGAGTCGAGCATACTCTTTTCCCCAGGACAAAACAAAGAAGATACTTGACCTCGCTATAAGGCATCAAATGATTACACTGCCGGAATCTAAACACCCCGAGCAAGTAGGCAAAATCTCTCATCCGGACTATTGCTCTTATCGCCGAGCAATAGGACATCCTCTCGAAGATTGCTTCACCTTTAAGAACTGGGTCGAAGATCAGTATCAGCTCGGCAAGTTCGCTCTATCCGACAGTTGGAGGATAACTCCACCGCATAGACATGAATCCAAATCTGCGAGACTGGAATAAGATCCACATCGGTCTTCGAAACAAGCTCGTACTTGTCATATGATAACGATATCGAAAGAAGAGCCCGAGAATATGGAAGACCTTCCCTGGTGCTTTGAAAACAATGATGATGAGGTGATCTCAGAGTTTCCACCGGCGCCAAAAGAGCTGGAAGATGGAATACACACTACTGCAGATAACCTCAAGAAGATTGATTTGGGAACGGCAAGTGACCCGCGACCCACATTCGTCAGCGAGCTGCTATCTGAAGAAAGGGTGGTTGCGTTAAAAGACGTGCTTATGCAGCATAGAGATTGCTTCGCATGGAACTATTCCGAAATGCCAGGATTAGATCCAGAGATCGCGGTCCAGAAACTAACGATATCCCCGGACATCAAGCCAATCAAACAAGCACCGAGAAGAATGCGGCTCGAGCTTAAGATGAGCATTAATGCCGAAGTCAAGAAGCTGATCGACTCTGGGTTTATCCAGGAAGTTCAGTATCCTGATTGGATCGCCAACATCGTCCCGGTGATGAAGAAAAATGGGACAGTGCGCATATGCGTGGACTTCCGGGATCTCAATAAAGCCTGCCCGAAGGACGATTTCCCAGTACCGGTCACTGAGCTGATGATAGACAACACGTCCACACTCGAAGTTTTCTCTTTCATGGACGGCTCATCAGGATATAATCAAATAAAGATGCATCCCGAAGACCAGAAGCATACCGCTTTCCGGACCCCTTTGGGTATATTCTGCTATAAGGTGATGCCCTTCGGTCTAAAGAACGCCGGTGCCACTTATCAGAGGGCCATGACGAAGATCTTCGATGACCTCATAGATGAAATCGTCGAATGCTATATCGACGACCTCGTGGTGAAAAGCAAATCATATGAGGAACATCTCGAGCATCTGAAGATCGTATTTCAACGCCTTCGGCAATATAACTTGAAGATGAACCCACTCAAATGCGCGTTCGGGGTCTCCTCGGGCAAATTCCTGGGATTCATCATCCGACACCGAGGTATCGAGATAGATCCGTCGAAGATCAAGGCGATCATGGAAATGCCCCCGCCAAGGAATCTCAAACAATTGCGATCTCTCCAAGGGAAGCTCGCGTACATCCGGCGATTTATAGCCAATCTCTCTGGCAAATGCCGTCCTTATAGTCACATGATGAAAAAGGGGACCCCGTTCGTCTGGGATTACAAATGCCAAGGCGCGCTGGACGAAATCAAGCAATATCTGCAGAACCCGCCAGTGCTGGCCGCTCCGGTCAAGGGAAAGCCTCTCATTCTTTATACAACAGCCCTCGAAAGCTCCTTAGGCGCATTATGGGCACAAGAGAACGACCAAGGGAAGGAGAGAGCCCTCTACTATTTGAGTCGAGTTCTACTGGGGGCAGAAAGCAATTATTCTCCCATCGAAAAACACTTCCTGGCGTTGATCTTCGCAATAACGAAACTTCGGCACTATGCGTTGGCACATGAAGTCCGTCTCATATCGAAGGTGGATCCCCTAAAATATTTAATGTCGAAGGCCATACTGACGGGGCGACTCGCTAAATAGGCCCTGCTCTTGATGGAGTTCTCAATAACTTATCAACCTTTTAAGGCGGTGAAAGGCCAGGCCATCACCGACTTCTTCGCCGAGCATCCGATACCGGCTGATTCTCCTTTGAATTTTGAACTGCCAGATGAACACGCGTTCGATGCGATCGACGGTGGTGATAACCGGTGGGAACTTTATTTTGATGGAGCGTCTTCCATGAAGAAACGCAGACAGAACGCGCCTATAATCAAATCAGGGGTAGGTCTTATCTTCGTGACCCCACAAGGAGGGATAATGCGCTTCGCCTTCTCCTTGACAGAGCCGAGGACGAACAATGAAGCTGAATACGAAGCTTTGATAGCAGGCCTCGAGATCGCCATCAACATGGGAATTGAAAACCTCCTCATATACGGAGACTCCCAGCTGGTCGTCAGTCAAGTAAATGGTGACTATCAGACGTGCAAACCAGAGTTGGTGAAGTACGGCAAAAAGGTGCAGCAACTGTTGACCCAAATTCCCTTCTACATGCTGGAAAGCATACCGCGTGCAGAAAATAGCAAAGCGGATGCACTAGCTAAGCTCGCTAAAGAACAGGCCAACGAGAACCTCGATGACGTAAGAATCATGGTACAAAGCCGTCGGGTGCTTACCCCAGCAGAAATATCTCCGGAATCATCCGAAAAAAAGAAAGCGACTGAGCAGACGGCCCTGCAAATATATAACCAAGGAAAGGCTGAGGATTGGAGAGAAGTCTTTATAGACTACTTCAAATCCCGTCGAACGCCTGAAGATGCGTCCTCAAGTCATCAGCTTATGAAACGAGCTCTGTCTTTCGCCTTCGTCAATGGTACTCTGTACAAGAGGTTATTTGATTCTCTGTGGTTGAGATGCCTGGGACCTGAAGAGGCAAAAAGAGTCGTCTAAGAAGTTCACGACGGACTCTGCGGTTCTTACCAAGCAGGCCCGAAGATGAAGTTGAAGATCAAACGAATGGGTTATTATTGGCCCACGATGATCCAGGATTGCCTTGAGTATGCGAAGCAATGCCATTCGTGCCAAATTCATAGGGACTTTATCCATCAGCACCCAAATCCGTTACACCCGACAGTGGCTAGCTGGCCGTTTGAATTGTGGGGGACTGACGTAATCGGCCCCATCGAACCAGCATCGTCCAGGGGACACCGATTCATCTTGGCGACGACTGATTACTTCTCCAAATGGGCAGAAGCAGTACCACTGAGGGAAGTGAAGACGGAGAATATCCTCCATTTCTTCTAGACGCACGTCATTTATCGGTTTGGAACTCCGAGACGGATCATCTCCGATAATGGGGCAGCCTACAGAAGCCACAAAATCAGCCGCTTCGCACAACAGCACAACATAGACTGGAGATACTCCTCAGTTTATAATCCCCGAGCTAACGGTCTAGCTGAGGCTTTCAACAAGACCTTGACGAAGATCGTGAAGAAGACGGTGTCCCGAAATAAGAAGGACTGGCACGAGAGACTGCAAGAAGCTGTCTGGGCATATCGAACTAGTTTAAGACGGCCACGAACGCAACGCCATATGCATTGGTATTCGGTACAGAAGCGGTACTCCCCTTGAGATAGAATTACCCTCTCTACGAATGGCGGTCCATTACGAGCTGACGGACGAAGAAAATGCTCACCTTCGGCTTGAGGAGCTTGATGCCCTTAATAAAACCTGGCTCATAGCCCAACAAAATGTGGAGGCTTATAAAGCGAAGATGACGCGCACGTATGAAAGATTGACCAGGCCGAGGACATTCCGCCAAGGCGAACTCGTGCTAGTAGTCAAAAGACCTATGATCCCCAATCGCGCCAAGCGAGGAAAATTTGAGACGAACTATGAAGGCCCGTACATCATAGACAAGGTCTACCAGGGTAGAGCCTATCTACTTATGGACATGCATGGCGAAAGACCTTTCAGACCGATAAACGAGCGCTTCCTGAAGAAATACTATGCCTAACGAGTTACGGCCTAGGTCAATGATAGATGACGACGACTATGTCCACTCGCTATCTTCCTAAGCCCAAAACTCTATAAGTAGTAGCTGGTTAACTGACCGAAACGTCCTTAAACTAACAGCGGACCGAAATGTCTTTAAACTAATGACAGACCATTATATCCTAAAACTAACTGTTGATCGAAACGTCGAGAAGCTACGGCGGGTCGCAGCATCCCGAAGCTGATATAAAAAATAATAAATAAAATAAAATAAAAATAAAAACGGTATGTCCATAAGCAAAAAGGGCACGGATGAAAACCCGAAAGGGCTCCGTGAGTAAAAACAGCAGGGCTACCGGCGAGTGTTTGTGAAAACCCGAAAAGGCGCAACCTCGTTAGAAAAACAAGGAAGAATAAAAAATAAAAAACGGTATGTCCATAAGCAAAATAGGCACGGATGAAAACCCGAAAGGGCTCCGTGAGTAAAAATAGTAGGGCTACCGGCGAGTGTTTGTGAAAACTCGAAAGGGCACAGCCTCGTTAAAAGACACTTACAGGGTCCTCTCGACCTTGCAAGGAGAAACCACCCGCGTGAGATCCTTACGACTCACAAGGGAGCAACACACTTAGAGATCCCCACTATTCCTAAGGAGAAATTACACTTGCGAGATCCTCACGACTCGTAAGGAGAACTCTCTTATGGGACCCTCACGGCTCATAAGATTTGAAAGTCTTAAGTTACAGAGACCTGAACCTGTTCTTAAGCAACCCCCAACCTTCGATATTGCCCTACAAGCGGCTCGATACTGACCCTTGTATACAATCCACGGGCACGAATAAACACTTCCCTAACCGAGTCCCATCCGTGACTAGAGATATGTTCGCACGGTGAACAACTCTTGTAAGATCCTTACGACTTATAGGAGAATATACACTTAGGAGTCCTCACGACTCCTAAGGAGAAAACGCACATACGAGATCCTCACGACTCGCAGGGAGAAATACCTTTGTGAGACCCTTACGACTCATGAAGTCAAAAGCCTTAGTCGACAGGACCCTAACCCTATTTGCTAAGCCACCTTTGTTCAATATCGACAGAGGCAAATGATGATTCGCTCCTGGCAATATCCCAGTTGTAGCGGTGCTGATGCCGAAATCGATGTTTAATTTCAAACTTGCGGCAAAAATCCAGCAAGTCACACATGCATACGAAATAGCCGAAATGATGAGGCAACTTGCAGACAAAATCAGCAAGTAAAAATGTATGCATGCGAAATAGCCGAAATGATGGGGCAATCGCGACCTTCGCGATATTAAAAGCTGAAATGATAGAGCATCGCGGAAAGAAATAAGAAATAAAAATGAAGTTTATGCCCTACAGGTGATATCACATCAATCCCTGTATACAATCCAGGGGCGCAAACAAAGAAGGAATCACACTCCTCCTCCCCCAGGTTCACAGGTAGCTTGGAAATTATCTCAGCATTTGTCCCAGCAGACAACATTAAGCAAAGCGGAACAGCGGCAACCCCCAGTTCCATGACTCGACGGTATACAGATGACCAAGAGTCAAATTCCGACTCTGTGAAATGCGGATAAACTCAACCATTCCTGGTTACGTGGAACATGGATAACGTCACTTCTGACCCCGTGGAAAACGTCCAGAGCGGATCCTGGTCCTCGCAGAGCACGGCAGTGAACCCGTGTGAAGCATCCAGAGCGGAGCCTAGTCCTCGCCGAACACGGCAGTGAACCCGTGTAAAGCATCCAGTGCAAATTCCTGGTCACGTGGAACACGGATAACGTCACTTCTGACCCCGTGGAAAACGTCCAGAGCGGATCCTGGTCCTCGCAGAGCACGGCAGTGAACCCGTGTGAAGCATCCAGAGCGGAGCCTAGTCCTCGCCGAACATGGCAGTGAACCCGTATAAAGCATCTAGTGCGAATTCCTGGTCACGTGGAACATGGATAACGTCACTTCTGACCCCGTGAAAAACGTCCAGAGCAGATCCTGGTCCTCGCAGAGCACGGCAGTGAACTCGTGTGAAGTATCCAGAGCGGAGCCTAGTCCTCGCCGAACACGGCAGTGAACCCGTGTAAAGCATCTAGTGCAAATTCCTGGTCACATGGAACACGGATAACGTCA
Source organism: Agapanthus africanus (assembly GCA_030015575.1). Classification (NCBI taxonomy): domain Eukaryota; kingdom Viridiplantae; phylum Streptophyta; class Magnoliopsida; order Asparagales; family Amaryllidaceae; genus Agapanthus; species Agapanthus africanus. The sequence goes on from CM057348.1 coordinate 59,573,469, forward strand.
CTTCTGGCCCTGTGGAAAATGTCCAGAGCGGATCCTGGTCCTCGCAGAGCACGGCAGTGAACCCGTGTAAAGTATCCAGAGCGGAGCCTAGTCCTCGCCGAATACGGCAGTGAACCGTGGGAAGCGTCTAGTGCAAAATTTCTGGTCACGTGGAACACGGATAACGTCACTTCTGACCCCGTAGAAAGCATCCAGAGTGAATCCTGGTCCTCGCAGAGCACGGCAGTGAACCCGTGTGAAGCATCCAGAGCGGAGCCTAGTCCTCGCCGAACACGGCAGTGAACATGTGTGAAGCATCTAGTGCAAATTCCTGGTCACGTAGAACACGGATAACGTCACTTCTGACCCCGTGGAAAACATCCAGAGTGGAGCCTGGTCCTCGCCAAACACGGCAATGAACCCATGGGAAGCATCCAGAGCAAATATCGGACTGTGAGGTCCTTAAACTCACGGACTATGATGTCCTTAACCTCGAGCGTGATGTCTTAAAACTAAACAATCAAACAAAACAATTTCAAACTGATTTTACCTTGGTTTAAGGGTACATCTCTTCACTCCTTTGATATTTGTCGTTGAAATTCCTCAACGTCTTCAAAGAGGTGACGGGTACCAGTAACCATACATTTCACGGACTGTGGAGTCCTTAAGTCCATGGACTATGACGTTCTTAACCTCGACCGTGATGTCTTAAAACTAACAACAGACTGTGGAGTCCTTAAATCTACGGACTATGATATCCTTAACCTTGACCGCGATGTCTTTAAACTACGGTACCCCGGAAAGTATCCGCAACAACCCCTGACTCCGTGAAATGTGGATAAGGGCAACTTCACCTATCATTTGCGAGTCCTCACGACTTGTAAAGGAGTAAATTCTCTTGTGAGATCCGTACGACTCTCAAGAGAAAACACACTTAGGAATCCTCACGATTCCTAAGGAGAAAACGCACCTACGGGATCCTCTCGACCTGTAGGGAGAAAATACTTTATGAGACCCTCACGGCTCATAAAGTTGAGAAGTCTTAGGCGACAGACCCTAACTCTGTTTTCTAAGCCGTCGCCACTCTATAAAAAGCATAAGATTGACAGTTATATACTATCTACAGATCGTACTTGCTAAAATCGTAGGGCAAACAACACAGCAAGAAAGAAGAAAGCAGAGAAATGACATAAGGCATCATGAAGAATGTATATCTTTTATTCATGAATCCAATTGAGTACAAGTTACATCGTGTTAAAGAATAAAAGAAACAAACATATTTTATTTAAAATTACAAATGATACAAAATGTTCATTGAGAAGGAAGCGTCTTCAACAAATCCGCAAGTTGCTCTCGCACTTCCATCAGCGCCTTCTCCTGATCGGCTGCTGCAGCCAACTCTGCTTCCACGTGGGCCCGCTGCTGCAAGTAGGATGAAAGTTGTTCTTTGACGGCTCACTGAGCTGCTTCACGACCTTGGGCATCTCGCTCAACGGTATCGAGCTTCTGCTTCAATGTTAACCTGTCGGAGATACTTTGCAGGAGGCCCTCGAAGATAACTTTCACCCGAGCAGCATTCGCGTCGACCTCAGCACGCAGTCGAACAGACTCGCTTGAGGTCTTTTTGCATTCTCTCTGCCTTAAAGCCGCTTCTTGTTCAAGATGGCGGAAGTAAGAAGCGCTCTGCTCGATCCATGCCGCCCGTTGAGTACTCGTGGCCAAAATCTCAAGGGCAGGACGCATAAGTTCCAGCTGATACAAGCGGGCCTCGATCTCCCTGCAGTGGTTAACCCAAGACTCGACGACGCCTTCATTGTGGAAATTTACAAGCGTCGCCAGCATCGGATTAACCTCAGCAGTGAAATCTGCAGCAGATACAGGAGCTTCCGCGTCAAGCTCCTCAACGCATCCGCTCAGTATACTCAGACTCATCGCAGCACCCTTTGAGGATGGACGTCTGGAGAATGGGCCTGCCGGCATCATAATGCGGGACTCGAAAGGAACTGGAACCAGAGCGATAGCTGCAAAACAAAACATAATCAGATGACAGACCTAAAAAAACAAGAGATTCATGAACAATGGAATTTACTATACCAGCTGCAGCAGGAGGCAAAGCTGGGAGGACCGGTGGCGCAACCGATCTTTTATCTCCTCCTTCGATCTGTAGCACTGCAATCAGGACAAGAAAAAAAAATCAGAAACAATTTCATTATTGAAAAAAGAAAGAGCATTAATTGAAAACTATACTCACCAGCGCTACTGGAGGAAGCAAGCTCCGACAGGAAGGAGAAGTGTGGGTGCAGCACCTGGTACAGGTGATCAAAAAGCACTCCTGCAAAGACGCAATAGTACAACGTCAGTACATAGATTATGCAGCATAAAGATGAAACTGATAAGTCACAAATCCATACCTTCCAGCATCTGGGACGGTACGAAGGAGGGTAGAGAGGTGGCCACCATCAGGGCAGTAACTGACGGCGCTCCCTCGGGTAAATAGGCATCAGCACTAGCCGCACCTGCGTTAGAAACAAGATAAGCCCTGTCAGGAAGGATTGCAGAATAAAAAGGACGGTAACCCAAAATTTACCTGATGAGTCGCCAGCCGAAACGGCGGCGTCTCCCTCCTCTATTGGCATGGGTTCACCTCCCGTTGCCTCATCGTCGGACTCTACGGGAGCCGTCGTCGTGCTCGCAAGGCCAGGAGACGGCGAAGGACCATAGGCAGGGAGAGCAATGATCGGAACGGTGCCCGACTCTTGAGAAAGAGCGGCCGTCTCGTCCTCGGCAATCATGCCCATCTCACCCGCCACCCCCTCGGGCTCAGCGGTCGCGGCCGTCTCGTCCACCGCTGTCGTCGGTCGCAGCCGCTCCATCCGTTGCTGCCCCAGGCTCGGTTGTAGCAGCCGTCTCACCTGCCACCCCCTCGGGCTTAGCATCAGCAACCTTCTTGGGCATAGTAGGCGTGACTGTCTCGTCAGCCACTAGCTCGGACCCAGCAACTACGGCTGCACCACCTACCGTCGCCTCGGTTTCGACTGCTGCTTCATCCACCGTCCCCTCAAGCTCGACGGTCACCGCCGCTCCTCCAGTAGGACTCGTCCCTGCAGGACAAGATGTATAAGAACCGATAGTTTTACAACTTTTACAACAAACCCTCGAAAAGCACATTACCTGAGGTGGATTGACCGTTGGCTTCCCGAGCTGCACGCGCCGCCCGTCTATGAGCAGTAGACAAGGCGACCGGGGGCTCCTCTGAAGGAGTAGCAGCGGGAGTAACGGCGCTTGAACCCGCTCCCATGGCCAAAGCAGCGCTACGCTCCTTTGCTGCGCGCCTCAAGCGCTTCCTCTCCTCCCGGGCCATCACGACGGACCTTTTTGAAGCCTCCCTCGGCAAGGCGTTGTTGTTCGCGTTCAGAGTTGCCCCTAGAGCCTTCAAGGCATCCATCTTCGGCTTTTTGAGTTGGGTCTCTCACGGCAGCCCCGAAGAGGCCGGGACTTCGGTAGCTGGCCCGGGGAGAATCCCCGCATCGGCTTGCGAAGTAGATCCCGCGGTCCCTGCAATGAGATAAAGAAAAGGTTAGATTGGCCATAAAAAGGAGAATAAAGACTCAATGAGCCGAGACGTACCAACGCCCGATAAAACGCGTTTCCTTTCCTCCTCCTCGAAGGTTTTGAGAGAAGCAGCGATGGCTTCTTCGGTAGAAATGCCTGTTTAAAAAAGGAAAAGCGTTAGTCAAAAACAATGATAAAAGTACGATGAAATGACGAAGAATACAACTGGTGATTACCTGATTGCTCGAGTTTAGCCAACCACACTTCGAGCCTTGCCGATCGCTCAGAAGCCACGATGGCGGCCACCAGATCGGTGTCTTCTGGCTCTACGAAGAAACCCTCGTTGGCTCCATACTCACTTAGGCCTTCGGTAAGAGGGGCCTGAGGCTCTAAGCCAAGGACGGCATCAAGAGAAAGAACCGACTTCTTCTTCCTCTTCTGCACGCGAGCCCCGGGTGCACCCAAAATCAACTTACGTTTCATGGGCACCTTGGGACGGCGGGTCCCGATGTCCGAGCCCACGCCGGATTCAGGCGATGCCGCATTCACCGTCTCCACCGGAGCACGGGGCGCTGGGAGCACGTCCACAGTATCACGAGGCAATCCGCACGGGGGGCTTAGCACACGCGGAGGCTCATCTCCAGCATCTCCTCTCAGCAGAGGAACGACATGGGTCCTTGGCCTTAGGCAGGCTTTGCGATCGCTGGCGGGGGGCACACCCTTACGGTCAATCAGCAGCCGCTTCTCTTCCCGGATAACAGCACCCATCACGTGCTGATACCAAGCCTCGTACACGTTTAGGGCCCTTGGAACGCAACTCGGCTCGCTAATGAAGAAATGGGAGCCCGTGTTCAGCCGCATAAAATGATGTAGTGCACTCCGTATTCCCTCCCTGGTGGCCGCGGGCTCTTCCAAAAATGCCTCCAAGGGGACCCCCTGATTATAGCTTAGTTGTTGGACGAACCGATGGGGGTTGTACCTCATAAAGAGCGCCATATCGTTCTGCCTGAACACCAGGAAGCCCGGCCGGATGGAGTATAAGTGAAGAATCTCCCGGGCTTTCAATACGGAGGCCCCATCCTTGAAGTTATCACGCAACGCCAATACCGCCTTGGAGGTCTCCGGGCCGATGGTCATGACCTTGTCCATGAAAGAGATGCCCGCTCCGGCCATGCGCGCATGAAGAAGCAACCCCTAGCCTCCCGCGGAGGCGGATTCACAATAGAAGCACCGACCAGCCGCATGACTCTCGGGAGTCTGCACTTCTCGTAGAAAGAGGGCCTCTTGTGAATACCAAAAACCCCGAGCACATGCATTTCCATCCATGAAGTAAAATAGTGCATCGGGAAATTGGCGGGTTGCACCCCCGGTTCATTTGCGTCCGCCGCCACGCTGAGTCCATGGTACAGGTGGGCCAACCCGGCGATTCCAATCGACAATTGTATACCAACCACCATCCGATGCGCTGAGTAGAAGACGGACAACCTTATGTAGCGTGGGTGCATGGGGAGCGCAAACCAGCACAGCCATAGCCCCAGAAACCCGAGAAAGAAGGTCTCCTCGTCGATGCCCGGGACGGCGATTTCCAATAAAGGGATGATGGCGGCATCAGGGAGATAAAAACCCTTTTGATCGTCTTCCAGTACTGGTCGACGATCTAAGCCAAAGCCGAAGGGGTCGTCGAGCTTGGCGAACTTTTCGCTCCGCTGCGATAGAATCTCCGGTCGAAAAAAGCGGGCGATGAAATCTGCAAAACTGACTCCCCGGCCTCCCGATTCCAAATAGAGACTTTCATACATATTCAGCACCTTCACCAGACTCGGAAACTGGTGCTGACTAGCATTCCCCGGCGTTAGGCCCATTACCAGCGGCTTGGTGGCGAAGACATATTCATCAGGAGGAAGTAGCTCTTCATAATGCTCCCCCCTCACCGGCAAACCGAAAATCTCAGCAGATTCTTCCAGGGGGATGGAGACTTCCCTGTCCGACAGAAGAAAGGTATGGGTGGGGCTGTTCCATTGTTCCACGAATGCCTTAACCCACCACGTCGAAGGAGCAGGGTACTCGAACAATGAGGCGTAGACTGCGGGGTACAGACCAATCTTCATCAAATGCGTCCTCTTCGCTGACAAGATGTATCTGGCCCACTGCAAATACCCAGCCAGTTGTCGAGGGGTCAATCCGATGTTATAAGGTTGTACCCAAGGGCGCGACTCACCCTGGCATATGCGCCGCCCCAGAATATGCACGGCTGCCGGTGGCTGCACGGGGATGGCAGCAATCGAAGGCTGAAGAAGATCCTCCGAATTCCAATTTACGACCTCCACGGCATAGTTCACCAGGGGCGCATCTGCATATGGGATCGACGAGATCGGCTCTGACGGTGTCGCACAAGAGAAGCTTCGGCGACCCTTGATAATCTCGCTGTACCACCTACCCCACAGGTGAAGGTTCTTATACTCACGGTCGTAATCCTTGATAAGAGTAAGAACCTCCCGGTCCACCGGCGCCTTAGGGAATCCTCCCTCTGAGCGGAAGAATGGGAACGAAAGATCAGCAGACATGTTGCCTGCAAGGAAAAGCGAAATTCAAGTATCAGTATCATAATTTGATTTAAAAAAAAAATTCCGACGCTTGGTACTTTGAAATTTGTACTACACTGCAATGCAGTGGAGAGGGGACCAAAAGGGGACCCACAAAATCCAAATGACAATGCATCAGTTAATAAGACAGCCTCATCATTGGATGAGACTGTCAATTAATGAGGAGATCCTCAAAAAGAATATTCTCATTAAATGAGAAATTTCTTGAGACAAGGAGAAAATCTCCCTTTTCAGAGCAAAGCTCTGTCACAGAGTGACACTTGTCAAACTCTGATCACAAGGGAATAAAATTCCTTAAAGAGCCTAGCTCTGTAATAATGATGGAAAAATCCATCAAAGGAAAAATTAATTTCTAAAAATTAAAGTTTGGGATCTTAAAGATCCATGAAAAACTTTCAGGAGTTCATCATCAGAAGATCAAAAGACCTATAATCTGTCAATGAGCAAAGCTCTGTTCATGGGTTAAGAAACCCTAAAACAAATTCTTGAGAGCAAAGCTCTGTTTGTGAAACCCCAAAAAGGATTTTTTTAGATCAAAAGATCTATAAGAGCAAGGCTCTATTAATTAAAGTTGATTTAATTAAGTTTAAATTTTTACCTAAAATTTTTTCTAGAGTTTTAACTCTTAAGGTTCTTGAAAACAAGAGCAAGGCTCTGAAAATAAAATTATTGAAGATGATAATCATCTGCTGAGGACCAAGGGTCCTATTTATAGGCGCTCAAGCGCCTCTTCAACTCCTGAGTTGATCCAACGGTCTGGATCTTGCCACCGCTGCACTCACGTGTGCGCCACGTGAGCGCAACGGTGGGGGGCATTTTTTCCCCCCAATCAGAGCAAAGCTCTGTTTGAATTTCAAATTCAAAAGGTGAAGCAACGCTTCAGATCTCTTGCGCTGCGCGCAGAGCGCCACGTGTCAACAGCAGACACGCCAGCATAAAGGGCGCTGCGCCCAAGGCAGCGCACCCCAATCAGAGCAAGACTCTGTTTTAAAATTCAAATTTTAAATAAAGAAAGCAACGCATCAGATAATTTGCGCTCTGCGCTGCGCTCTGCGCTGCGCGCCACGTGTCAAACAGTGGTGCGCTAGCGCAGTTGCGCTGCGCGACACGTGTCAGCGCTGGCGCGCTAGCGCAGTTGCGCTGCGTTCTGCGCTGCGCGACACGTGTGAAGCGCAGGTGCGCTTGCGCCAACCGCGCCAACGCTAAAATTTAAATAATAAATTATTTAATTAATCAGAATTAAAATTCTAGAAGGACCTTTCCAATCTTATTAAAATAAGAAGATTATCTTCTGTAAAACAGAGGCCTTAGGATCAAAGATCCAACGGTGGGGAAATATCCCCAGATCAATCAGAGAAAGATCTCTGTAACTAACTCAACAAACCAATTGGCCCTATATAAAGGCCTCTAGACTCCAAGTCTCAGAGATACACACATAAAGGAAAGGGAGAACTCTGAAAAAAATTTGAAGGGCAAGCCTTTGAAGAAAGAAGATCATCTTCTTCAAGGTAAAGAATTAAATTCTTGAAGAATAGAGATGAAAACACCTCACAAAAAGAAGAATTTCTTCTAAAAAGATCAAAGATCTAAGAACAAGATCAAGATCTTCACTACAAAAAAAATAAAAAGATCAAAAAAGATCCAATCATAAAAAATTAAAGAAGTAATTTACTTCATTTCTAGATCTTTTGATCTATATAAAGGCGCAGCCTTTTATTGAACCATTGGTTCTTGAATCTTGAGGTAGAACCTCTTTAGAATAAGAAAAACTTGTTTTTTTGATCTGAATTAGATCAAGATGCGCTCTGCGCTGCTGTACGGTGCCTTGCACTCTTGATTTGCGCCTCTGCGTTCCTTGGACTGGCGCAAGTCACCAGAGAGCGCCACGTGTCAATCACAGAACAATCTGCGCCTTGCGCTTCTAAAACAGAGCGCTGTGCTCTTGGGTTGGCGCACTGCACCAGGGCGCGCCACGTGTCAGCAGCGCACTAGCGCAGCACACTGGCGCAGCGCGCTGCGCTAACAGACTTGCGCTTAGCAGAGCGCGACACGTGTCACCTTCACATACGCTAGCGCCTTGCGCTCTTTAATTGGCGCAAAGCGCCTGACAGGCCACGTGGCGCACTATCAGACCACTAAAATGCTATGCATTATTTAAAAGGGCAGAGCCCAAGTAAAGGCCTAACAGGCCAAATAAAAATGCTATGCATTATTAAAAAAGGGCAGAGCCCAAGCAAAAGTCTAACAGACCAAATAAAAATGCTATGCATTTAATTACAGAGCCCAATGCTATGCATTATAAAGGGCAGAGAGCCCAAGCAAAGGCCTAACAGGCCAAATATAAATAAAATGTTACACATTTTCAAATGGACTTAGCCCAATTCTGGCCCTAAGTCCCCAATTTAAATTGAACTGAGCACAACTGCTCTTCCAATCAATTCACACCCGGTTCGAAGGTACATCTCTTTACTCCTCTGGCATCTGTCGTTGTAATCCCTCAACGTCGTCAGAGAGGTGACGGGTCCCGACAACCACACACTGATACGGACTGTGGGGTTCTTAAACTCATGGATTATGACGTCCTTAACCTTGACCGTGACGTCTTAAAACTAATACCGGACTATGATGTCCTTAACCTTGACCGTGATGTCTTAAAACTAACGTCGGACTGTGGGGTCCTTAAACTCATGGACTATGACGTCCTTAACCTCGATCGTGATCTCTTAAAACTAACACCGGACTGTGAGGTCCTTAAGCTCACGGACTATGACGTCCTTAACCTTGACCGCAACGTCTTAAAACTAACATTGGACCGTAATGTGCTTAAACTACCTATCGACCGCAACGTCACTAAACTAAACAATAGAGCCCCCCAATTGCTCTCTTGTCAGATCTAAACGATCCCGTTAAGTCGATCTTAGTCTAAAATTAGACTAACGTGTTCTTAAAGAACGTTTAATTCGATCTTCGCCTTAAATAAGGCTAACGTATCCTTAAACACATCCCCCCAAACCCAAATCTAAGAAAGATATGGATTTGGACTAATCCACGTCCTACGGGCGACGGCATAACTTAGTCTCCGTATACAATCCACGGGCAACCGAACACAAAACAAACACACACGACACGAAGTGACCACATGAAGAAGGATAAAGTTGTTACCACGATGCGGTAGCGTAATTAACTGTAGGGGCTTACGCCTGCAGGGAAGAGCGTCCCCACAATCAAAAACCCCTCAAGCGAGGGGGAATCTGACAAAGTCTGCTACATCGGACGCATCCGTTTAAACCTTCGATACACGGTGTCATAAATCAACTTGGCATCTTCGGAGAGGTGGACGGATAGCACCAGTTAGCATCTGCCCCGAATTTCAGGCAAGACGTCTCTGTCGCGCCGTCTTTCGGAAGGGAACACCCATTACCAAAACATGAGGGTCAAGACAGCGATCCGAGAAATCAGTCGTCGATAATAAAAAGACGGCTGGATATGTTATCCATACGGTCTATATGGCAGGCGGGCGCCCAAGCGACAACCTACGCAGCAAAAGAAAGGATGGGGCCGCCACATCCCAAGCCCAATCTGGCTTGAATGTGGTTGCCGCTTCCCAAGAACAGCCGCCTCCGCTGGATGATGAAAACCCTCTCGATGAGGACGATAGGCAGAAGGACCCTTCGGTCCAGGCAGAGTCAAGCTCGGATAGCGAGGAAGAGCCAACTTTCCGCCCCAGGACCGTGGAGCAAGAGCTGCTTCAAGAGCTTCGAAAACAGCTCAAAAGCAAAGATAAAGAGATGGCCAAGCTCTATTCGAAAATTGACGACCTAACGAACGTTGTGATGTAGCTTACGGCTCAAATTGCTCGAGCGCCTCCCAATCAAGCACAAGTCGCTACTCATGAGCCGGATGGTAACAATCCGAAGCGGCCGATGCCTATCCCTTTGGGTCCAAGATTGGTCGAGCCGCATGAAAGCCAGCCACATTCCGCTTCTAGGGACGCCTTGGCCACAGATGGTACTATCCCGCTAACACAAGATCGGATAATGGATTTGGTCACCAGCAAGGTTAAAACATTGGTGGCCGAAGCTGAAGCTCGGAAAGAAATTGGCAGTAATGGGCGGCCATATCCCGCACAGTACGATCTGATCGAGCTCCCAAGCGGCTACGTCATTCCTAAGTTCAGAAAATTTGACGGGACGGGAAATACAAATCAGCACGTCACCCATTTTAAAGTATCATGCGGAAATACAGAGGGCAATGATGTGCTCCTTCTTCGTCAGTTTGTCAACAGTCTGACCGGTGTCGCTTTCGACTGGTACGCGAGTATACTAGACGGGTCCGTTATTACCTTTGCCCAAATGGGGTTTCTGTTTCGGTAAAGGTTCATGAGTGTCAGTGATAAAATCTCCATTGCTGACCTTGTGAGGACCAAGCCGGGGAAGAATGAAAGCAACACCGACTTCATCGCCCGATGGCATAATCTCACAGTCAAATGCGAACTGCTGCTGGAGCAGGACCAGTCCGTCAGCCTTCTCATTGGTAACCTCAGCAATTGGATGGTCCCATTCTTGTGTACAGCAGGCCTCAAGACGTTTCAAGAGCTAACCAAGAAAGTACAAATGCTAGAACGCTCGAAGTAGGAGTCTACCCCGGACTCTCAGAGAGACAAGACTTGGAAAAGCAAGCGGGACAACAACCGTAGAAGCGGGAGTTTCAGCAGCACCAATGTCTTCAATACGTCCGACAATGAAGAAAAGCGAAGGGCGGACGAATCCAAAACCAACCGGTCTCGAAATCCATTGCTGGGAGGAGATGGGCTTTCCCTAGAGAAGAAAAAGAACAAGATTTACTCTTTCAGAAGGGATAAGGTCCGCAAGATATTTAAAGATGCCTTGAACAACGGTCTACAATTGCCGAAGTCGAAAAGACCTCAAGAAGCAAAAATGACCGACAATCTCCTGTATTGCCCGTACCACAGAGTAGTGAGCCATGCGATCGAGGATTGCTATATCTTCAAAGACTGGGTTGAAAAGAAGTACAAAGCTGGAGAGATCGAGCTGTCCAAAAGTGTGTTGGTGAACAATCAAGTTGCAACCACCAACTTTATACAAACAGAAACTGAAGCCTTCTGCGAGCAGACAGCCGAACCCGCTACCTTGAGAAATGAAACCGACTCACAGCAGCCTCCTTGGAGTAAGCACATATCTAACAAGATGAAGAAGATTCTAAAGCTACTTCGGAAAGAGCCCAGAACGGAATGGGAAGGGCAGACGAAGCCTACTGTACCAGCTGCCAATTTGGCCCCATCAGGCTCAAGAAGAAGAGAAGTGCAGCTCGACGCGAAAAAGAGTCTGCAGGGAGATCAACCATTCAAAATTATATTGATTCCCTCGAAGACTATGAACAGAAGGAAAGAACTCTAATTCAATTGAAAGAGTTCTTCCCTGTAGAATTGGCTGAAATTCTGGAAGAGTTAGAAGAAGACTCCAATGAAGAGATCCCAATAGTGACATGCTACGCCATCCATCTTGGCAGCGATTCTAAGGAAGAGCTCTGTTTTCCCGAAGAGGACGAGAAGCTCGCCACAAAGGCCAACCAAATCCAGCTTAGAAGTGGCAGGGCTCTACCGCCAGATCAGGGCAACGCCCCAAAAGGAAAGGAAAAACAGGTGGCTAATGAGGAAGATGGCAGAGAACCGGCTAATGAAAACTCAAATCCTTCCTCAGTGGACTACGACGTCTTGGCTCATCTCTGGAAGCTTCCGTCTCTCCTTAGCATCTGCGATGCCTTGGTTCTATCTAAAGAGCTTAGAGATGTTCTCATTCATGCTCTACAAAACCCTGAGCGGTATCAGGCTCGCTTTGCGGAAATTAATATGAAAGAAGCCCAGTACGCTCTGCATGCCGCCGCAATCACATTTAAGGACGAAGACTTGCTACTGGGAACAGCTGAGCATAATCGGTCGCTTTACGTGACCGGGTACAGCGACGGAGATCGGATTAATCGCATATTGATTGATCCGGGGTCCTCAGTGAATATCATGAACTTGCAGACTCTGAAGAGTTTGTCAATAGACATCTGACACCTGTCAAGGGAAAGGATTGTCATTTAAGACTTCAATCAAAATGCCAACAAGTTCTGGGGTCTATAGTTTTACCAATCAAATTTGGGGATCGGCAAGCCGAAGCTAAGATATACGTGATCGACGCTGACACGTCTTATAAAATTCTCTTAAGACGGCCGTGGCTCCACGATTACGGCATCATTCTGTCAACTCTCCATCAATGCATGAAGTATACTAAAAATAGCGAAGAAAGACGCATTGACGGAGACATCCAGCCGTTCGGTGTGCATGAAGTCCGATATGAAGATTCTTGGTACTTCATGAACCACCAAAATACTAAACCACAACCGACTGAGGATAGAACGGCCCCAAGACTCAGACGAAAATCTGAGCCGGCTGTCACCTTCAAAAGCAAAAGCGCCCAAGTGCGCCCGCGTTTCGGTAGCGACACTGGTGAGTCCGATGCTGGAAGTCCGTCCTTCCGTAAAACTCGCCCTCATTTCGGTAGCGATACGGATGAATCTGTTATTGAAGCCCCATCTAGAAGCAAAATCCGCCCTTATCTTGGTAGCGACACTGAAGATTAGGAGGGAGAGGACCTGCCCTGCAACAGCTGTGCAGATTGGACCCCTATGCAATAAACAAAACTATGAGAGACCTTCGAAATTGCAGAAGGGCTCCTAGCTGTCATAAGGGTGCTGGAGCAGATGTGCAAAGAGCTCGATGCATTGTCAGTCTCTACCGTGGACCAGTTGAAAACTTTCTACGTTCCCGGGAGGAAAAGTGGACAGAAGGGCATCCTATTTTATGGGTCAAACCCCGTTGTGCACCTGGACGATTTGTCTGTCACGTGCCTTCCCTATGAGAGAGGCATAAGAGTCATCCTCAATCCTAAATACTATTCACCCGAGATGCGGGAATATTTCAAAAAGTGCGGATGCCGGTTATATCAAACGGATTCCGAAGCAAAGTTGTATGAAGAGCAATGGCACTCGCCCCAGGTCCGAGCACTCATCGATGGACGAATTCCAAACAAATGGGGCATAGGCTTCATTCAACCTGATTCCAAAGCGTGCTACATGATCCATGTTGGTGAAGCCAACGAAAGATCAAATGATGATGACGAGATAGCCGAGCCAGAAGAAGCTCCTCAAGAGCTCGAAGATGGCGGACAAGCAACCTTCGACGAGCTAGACGAGATTGACTTAAGAACGCCCGATAATCCAAGGCCGACCTATATCAGCTCACTCTTGTCAGAGGAAATGAAAGTGCAGATAATCTCCCTGCTGCACGAGTTCGTCGACTGCTTCGCGTGGACGTATAAAGAAATGCCTGGACTTTCCCCTAAAGTGGTCGTGCATAAACTGGCTATATCTCCTGATGCTAAGCCAGTCAAACAAGCTCCTCGAAGAATGAGAAGGGAACTAGAAGAAAAGGTCATCGAGGAAACCAAGAAGCTCATCGATGCTGGCTTCATCAGGGAAGAGAAATATGCGGACTGGATCGCATGCATAGTCCCAGTGAACAAGAAAAATTGGCAGATCCGAATTTGTGTCGATTTCAGGGACTCAACAAGGCATGTCCTAAAGACGACTTTCCGCTACCGGTCATGGAAATGATGGTCGATGACACCTCAAATTATGAGTTGTTCACCTTTATGGATGGCTCGTCTGGGTATAATCAGATCAAGATGTCCTTGATTCTTGATTAGTCTAGTGACACCTGAATCAATCGATAAAATCTTGAATCATGTTTTCTTTTCTTTTCGATTAACTTTTTAATTCAAACAAATCAAATATAAAAACGAATCGCACAATCCCTGTGGACGATCCGCACTCGCTTACGATCTACAACTGACACCGTAATTGATTGCGGTCAAATATAATTCTTTGATTGTGAATTTTATTCAATTTTCTAAATACCGACACAAAGAAACTTATTCGTTTTATTCGATTTACACAGTCTTGAATTTTATAAACAATCAGGCGCTGTGCGCCTAGGTGCTGTGCGCTCAGGCGCTAGAGTGCCACGTGTCGGCACGTGGGCGCTCTGCGCTTGAGCGCAAGCGCGCCACGTGTCGGCACGTGGGCGCTTTGCGCTTCAGCGCCTGACGCTCGAGCGCAAGCGCGCCACGTGTCGGCACGGGGGCGACTTGCGCCTGAGCGCTTGCGCTTGAGCGCAAGCACGCCACGTGTCGGCACCGGGGCGACTTGCGCTCGAGCGCTAGCGCGCCACGTGTCGGCACGTGGGCGCTTTGCGCTTGAGCGCAGGGCGCTGTAGTGCAAGCGCGCCACGTGTCGGCACGTGGGCGCTCTGCGCTCGAGCGCCGGGCGCTGTAGCGCAAGCGCGCCACGTGTCGGCACGCGGGCGCTCTGCGCTTGAGCGCCGGCGAGAAAATAGGCTTTTAGACAAAAAAATTTCTCGGGAGAGAAATCAGAGAGGAGTTGGACTCCTGAGTGTGTTTTTTTGGGTTTAGTGAAAGGGGTTCTTCTTCTTCCTCTTCCGTTAGCTGGATCTTGAAGGTCAAGAGATGTGAGATATCAAAATCTCTCCTTTTTTAGATCTGATGACAGATCCAAGTTCCCCTTTGTGGGTTTCGTGGTAAAAAACTATTTTATTTTGGAAAAGGAAGAGTAAAACTCTGGATTTAATTCAGAAGAAAGAAGAAGGTTTGAGACCTTCAGAAAAGGGAAAGAAATACAAACCCTAGGTTTTTTTGAGAGAATGAAAGTGTTTTTTTTATTCATCATCATTTTGCTTTATATAGGCTTACATATTTACATATAGCCCCTTGGGCTTTGCAAAATGGTGTTCCCATCCCATGGCTCATGTGCCATTTCTTTTGCATATAAGTCATAGGCTTACAAGAATTTGGCTTTATGCCCATTTTGTTTACATTCATGCATAAAAAATTACAAAAAAATTATTTATGACATGATTTCGTTGTTGGCATGGGGAGGCTGGCCGCAGGCTCGACTTAGGCATGGGCCCGCTTGACCTGGGCTTGGGCCCACCTAGCTTGGGGGTTGACCTTGACTTTGACTCGGTCAACCGGGGTGTAAATTTTTACCCCAACAAATTGCCCCCCATCAATAAATGCACACCGCACATGTGGGTCGTGTGCATGAAATTGATGGATCTTCTTTCACGTGGAGGCGACTTGCTTTGGTTCCCACTTTTTGGGATGCACTGCCCTTTTTACGACGTGGACGGTCGACGCTTGACGCGTCTCCGAGACAGAGTGTCCGTAGTAGACGTTTCCCTTGCCCGGAGCGATCCGGTTCCTGCTTTGTAGGAAGCCTGCACTGCTCTTTTTGCGACATGGACGGTCAACGCTTGACGCGTCTCCGAGACGGAGTGTCCGTGGTAGACGTTTCCCTGACCCGGAGTGATTTGGTTCCCGATTTGTGGGGAGCCTGCACTGCCCGTTTTGCGACATGGACGGTCGACGCTCTGATCCGGAGTGATTTGGTAGACGTGTCCCCGGCACGGAGTATCGCTGGTCGACATTTCCCCGAGGCGGAGTGTCGTTGTTGGACGTTTTCCTGATGTGGAGTGTCTGTGTTGGACGTTTCCCCGATGCAGAGTGTCGCTTGCTGACGTGTCCCCGGCACGGAGTGTCTGCTTGACGTTTCCCCGGCACGGAGTGTCGTTGTTGGACGTTTCCCTGATGCGGAGTGTCTGTACTGGACGTTTCCCCGATGCAGAATGTCGCTTGTTGACGTGTCCCCGGCACGGAGTGTCGCTGATCGACTTTTCCCCGGCACGGAGTGTCGCTGATCGACTTTTCCCCGGCACGGAGTGTCGCGGGTTGACTTTTCCCCGGCACGGAGTGTCGCTGATCGACTTTTCCCCGGCGCGGAGTGTCGCGGGTTGACTTGCCCCCGGCACGGAGTGTCACTGATCGACTTTTCCCCGGCGCGGAGTGTCGGGTTGACTTTTACCCGGCACGGAGTGTCGCTGATCGACTTTTCCCCGGCGCGGAGTGTCGGGTTGACTTTTCCCACGCGCGGAGTGTCGCGGGTTGACTTTTCCCCGGCACGGAGTGTCGCTGATCGACTTTTAACCGGCGCGGAGTGTCGCTGATCGACTTTTACCCGGCGCGGAGTGTTGCGGGTTGACTTTTCCCCGGCACGGAACGTCGCTGATCGACTTTTCCCCGGCACGGAGTGGCGGGTTGACTTTTCCCCGGCACGGAGTGTCGCTGATCGACTTTTCCCCGGCGCGGAGTGTCGCTGATCGACTTTTCCCCGGCGCGGAGTGTCGCGGGTTGAATTTTTCCCGGCACGGAGTGTCGCTAATCGACTTTTCCCCGGCGTGGAGGGTCGGTGGTTGACTTTTCCCCGGCACGGAGTGTCGCTGATCGACTTTTCCCCAGCGCGGAGTGTCGGGTTGACTTTTCCCCGGCATGGAGTGTCGCCGATCGACTTTTTCCCGGCGCGGAGTGTCGGTGGTTGACTTTTCTCCGGCACGGAGTGTCGGGTTGACTTTTCCCCGTCACGGAGTGTCGCTGATCGACTTTTCCCCGGCGCGGAGTTTCGGGTTGATTTGATTCCGAGGCGGAGCGTAATTCCGGCAGGGAAGGTAGATATCCTGAGGCGAAGCATGATTTCGACACGGAATAAATTCTGGGACGGAGCATGATTCCGCCATAGAGGTTGTTGGTTTGATTTGATTTGGGTTGACATCAGTATCGCTACACTGGAATATGGTACCAGGAGCGAATCATCATCTGTCTTGAGAGGATTTGGGAACTGGTTTTCTGTCGGCATCTGCATTGCTGCACTGGAATAATGCCAGGAGCAACTCATCATTTGCCCTGGGAGGATTTGGGAATTGGTTTTGTTTTGGCATCTGCATTGCTGCACTGGAATGATGCCAGGAGCAACTCATCATGTGTCCCGGGAGGATTTGGATTTGGTTTTTTGTTTGGAATCTGAATTGCTGCACTGGAATAATGCCAGGAGCAACTCATCATTTGCTCCGAGAGGATTTGGATTTGGTTTTTTGTTTGGCATCTGCATTGCTGCACTGGAATAATGCCAGGAGTAACTCATCATGTGCCCCGAGAGAATTTGGGAATTGGTGGCTTAGGAGACAGGTTTAGATCCCTGTCACCTAAGGCTTTTCCATTTTGTGAG
This sequence comes from Agapanthus africanus, assembly GCA_030015575.1. Classification (NCBI taxonomy): domain Eukaryota; kingdom Viridiplantae; phylum Streptophyta; class Magnoliopsida; order Asparagales; family Amaryllidaceae; genus Agapanthus; species Agapanthus africanus. Next base: position 59,590,802 of record CM057348.1, read on the forward strand.
ACGTAAGGGTCTCACAAAGCATTTTCTCCCTACGGGTCGTAAGGATCCCGTAGGTGTATTTTCTCCTTAGGAGTCGTGGGGACTCCTAAGTATGTTGCTCCTTTATGAGTCGTAAGGATCTCACGCGGGAATTTTCTCCTCACAAAGTCTAGAGGACTTTGCGAGTGCATTTCATTTCTTTTTCTTCTTTTACGAGTTTGCGCCCTTTCGGGTTTTCACAAACTCGCCGGCAGTCCTGCTGTTTTTACTCACGGAGCCCTTTCGGGTTTTCATCCGTGCCCATTTTGCTTGTGGACATACCATTTTTTTTGTTGGAGGGATCGGGATTGTCTTACGCCCGTGGATTGTATACGGTTTTGTAGGATGTATGATCCAGACCGTAGGGCCGGAAAAATTTTAGGACCTTGTTGGCGTCTGCATCGCTGCACTGGAATGTGGCACCAGGAGCGACTCATCATTCGCCATCGGGGTATGGGATTTGGAATTTGGTTGGCGTCTGCATCGCTGCACTGGAATATGGTACCAGGAGCGACTCATCATTCGCCACTTGGGGGTTGGGAAGCGATGGCTTAGGAGACAGGTTTAGATCTCTATCACCTAAGGCTTTCCAATTTCATGGGCCGTGAGGGTCCCATAAAGGCATTCTCTCCCTGCGAGTCGTTAGGATCCTGCAGGTGTATTTTCTCCTTAGGAGTCGTGAGGACTCCTAAGTGTGTTTTTCCTTTGTGCCTCGTAAGGATCCCACAAAGGTTTGTTCTCCTCATGTATCGTGAGGACACATGAGTGGGTCTTCTCAATGGAGCATAATTCCAAAGGCGGAGACCAGCCGCGTAACTGATGGTTGAAGTGGGGCATGGGTATGACGAGAATTATTTGAGCCCATGGATTGTATACGGCAGTCAATTTGGGGACTGGCCGTAGGGCTGGGAGAATTTTGAAAATTGGATTTTGGTTGGCGTCTGCATCGCTGCACTGGAATATGGTACCAGGAGTGACTCATCATTCGCCACTTGGGGGTTGGGGAGCGATGGCTTAGGAGACAGGTTTAGATCCCTGTCACTTAAGACTTTTCAATTTTATGGGCCGTGAGGGTCCCATTAAAGCATTTTCTCCCTGCGAGTCGTAAGGATCCCGCAGGTGTATTTTCTCCTTAGGAGTCGTGAGGACTCCTAAGTGTGTTTTTCCTTTGTGACTCGTAAGGATCCCACAAAGGTTTGTTCTCCTCATGTATCGTGAGGACACATGAGTGGATTTCCCTCGTTCCCAGTGTTTAATGACTTAGAGGTCGACTGTTTCCAGTTTAACGACGTGGTGGTCATCTGTTTCTAGTTTAAAGACTTAGAGGTCTGCTGTTTCCAGTTTAACGATGTGGAGGTCATCTGTTTCCAGTTTAACGACTTGGAGGTCATCTGTTTCCAGTTTAAAGACTTAGAGGTCATCTGTTTCCCGTTTAAAGACTTAGAGGTCATCTGTTTTCAGTTTAACGACTTAGAGGTCTGCTGTTTCCAGTTTAAAGACTTAGAGGTCTGCTGTTTCCAGTTTAAAGACTTAAAGGTCGTCTGTTTCCAGTTTAAAGACCTAGGGGTCGTCTGTTTCCAGTTTAAAGACTTAGGAGTCGTCTGCTTCCAGTTTTAAAGACGTGGAGGTCTATCTATTTCCAGTTTAAAGACTTAGAGGTCATCTGTCTCCAGTTTAACGACGTAGAGGTCGTCTGTCTCCAGTTTAATGGCGTAGAGGTCGTCTGTCTCCAGTTTAACGATGTAAAGGTCGTCTGTTTCCAGTTTAATGACGTAGAGGTCATCTGTTTCCAGTTTAACGACTTGGAGGTTATCTGTTTCCAGTTTAACGACTTGGAGGTCATCTGTTTCCAGTTTAACGACGTGGTGGTCATCTGTTTCCAGTTTAACGACTTGGAGGTCATCTGTTTCCAGTTTAAAGACTTAGAGGTCTATCCAGGGGCATAGGCATGATGAGAATTATTTGAGCCCGTGGATTGTATACGGTAGTCAATTTGGGGACTAACCGTAGGGCCGAAGGAATTTTGAAAAATTGGATTTTTGTTTGTGTTTTTTTTTTGTTTTACCGCTATTGCTCTGTCCTTTCAGATTTTCTTATCGCGAAGATCGCGATTGCCCTATCATTTCGGCTTTTATTCGTGGTTGCCCCACCATTTCGGCTTTATTTTCATCTTTATTTTACTCGCTGATTTTTATTGCGAGTTGTCCCATCATTTTGTCTTTTCTCTATTTTTCTTTTATTTACACATTTTTTTTGTTTATTTACATATATATATGTATATTTTTACATTCCCAGTTTAACGACTTAGAGGTCGATTGTTCCCAGTTTAATGACGTGGTGGTCAGCTGTTCCCAGTTTAACGACGTAGTGGTCCTTTTTGCTTATCCCAGCTCCTTGAACTTTGATCTTGGCGGAGCTGTGTTGATGACCTAGCTCTGTGGCTTGCCGATACATCCGAGGATTGTGAGGTTTTTCCAAGCTTATATTGGTCCTCTGCCCAATCTTTGAAAATATAGCAGTCTTCGATGGTATGACCCACCACTCTACGATATGGGCAGTATATGGGATTGCCGGTCATGTTCATTTCCTGTGGCCTCTTTGGAACAGGCAGTTGCAGACCGTTGTTCAGGGCGTCCATGAATATTTTGCGGACTTCATCCCTCCTGAAAGAGTATACCTTCTTCTTTCCCTCCATTGGAGTAGGTGCCTTTACTGATGCCGGTCCTCGAGGCACATGTCTTGGAGGATTAGGTTCCCGAAAGGTTTCGGTCTCCATTTGCATGAAATCGGCGATCGTAGCTTGACTGTTTGCTAACACGCCTTTAGACAGTTCTATCTCTCCCATCTTGTATTGCCTTTCGACCCAATCTTTGAAGACGAAGCAGTCATCAATGGCATGACCTATCACCCTGTGATAGGGGCAATATTTTGGGTCGTCGGTCATATTCTCTTCTTGCGGTCTCTTTGATTCTGGCAGTTGTAGACCGTTTCTTAGGGCGTCCCTGAATATCTTGTAGACCTTTTCCTTCTTGAAGGAAAGACCTTTTCCAGCTTCTCTTTCAGAGGCGGTTCCCCCCCAGTGTATGTATCGGAGGGACTGGAGGCTGATTGCGGCCGTTTTTCGCGAAGGCGCTCCGCTTTTAGGTTGAAAGGGATATCAGTTGGCTGCCCTCGGGTATCAATCCCTGGCTCATGAGCCAAAATTTGATTCTGCTGTAATTGCAATCGGGCGACTTGGGTCGCGAGATCTGCCACGACGTTTGCCAGCTCGTCGACTTTGGAATAGACCTCGGCAATCTTCTCATCCCTGTCCTGAAATTGCCTTTGAAGCCATTGGAATAATGCTTGTTCTCCGGCTATGACAACCGGGTAATCTTTATTGCCTGAGCTCAATTCCGTAGGAACCACGGGCTCCTTTGGCTTATCGGCCTGAGCGGGCTCTTCATCATTTAGATCGAGCCGATGCTGGGTAGCGTCAACCATATCATCACCATGGCTGTGAAGAAGAGGAGGGTTCGTTTCTTCATGTCCGGCCATGTAGACAGTGTGGATAACACACTCAGCCATTCTTTCATCACTGGCAGCTGGTTTCGCGGAGCGGTCCGGGCTTTGGAAATTCATAAATTTTAACATGGCCAGAGCCCTAGCCCTTTTGTTGGCTCTATATCTGAGCCGCTTCTGCCTCAGCTTCTCTGCCTTGAGCGTCTGGCAGGCTTCTGCTCTTCGGGAAGCCGCCACAGGCTGAGTGATGGGGAGGCTTGAGAAGACACCCAATCGAGCAGTGGTCAAGGGCACCGCTGGAGCTTGCTCGGGATGCCTTGTTTCTTTGCTGGTGTTGATGGCCTTGCACCCAGCTGGGGCCGAGGAAAGTTGTTCAAACACCGACTTGCGTTTGTGTTGGGGCGCTCTTGCGACCACGACATTCCGCCTTTTCCCCTTTGAGACCGGTTTGTCTGTTACCGGAGCTTGAGGAGCTGGGACGGCGTTAGCTGACACGAACATAATAGAGCCAAATGGTAGCGGCTCCTCCTCCCATTGTCGCCCAAGACTGGCCGGAAGGACTGTCCTGGAGTCTATCTTCATTGTGTAGGAGACAGGAGCTGTGCTGAGAGCTGAGTTCATCATCGGAGACATTGTTGGAAAGTGATTGCTTGAAAACCTGCATGAAAAAGCATTATTTTAGTATAAATATAGACATGTATATAAATTGAGTTCGCATGAACGCTTAACCCGAAATATGGGAGGAGAGATTGGTCCCACCGGGCGTGCCAGAATCTGTAGGGTGTTTTTCGTCACCCCATTGAGATGGGAATACGCGCGCACTTGTCAGGCGTACTACAGATTCCCCCTGCCTAGGATAGGCTGGGGTTTAATGATTGTGGGGATCCGAATCTCCGGCAGCCGCGGACTAAGCTGTCGTTAATTACCCCTCGCCTTTGGAGCGAGGGAACCTCCGATTGACGGGTTAAATTGGTCATGCGAACTCAATGTGCAGTGTGCATGTGATGTGTTTTGAAAGGGGGTTTTGGGTATATCGGGAGCCACGCAGAGTTTTTACGGGGGTCCCGCTACCCGGATAGCGGGCTGGGGGTCAAGGGGGCTAGCAGCCCCCTTGCGGGGTGCGGGGCAGCGCCCCGTTAGAAATTTTTTTCCAACAGGGACAGTGTCGTGGAGTATGTGTGTGTGTAAATATGTATACATATATATGTATATATATATATATATATATATATGTATGTACATAAAAAGAGGGGGAAAAGGCATCCAAAGGATGCGTGGGGGCAGCACCTTGGGCGCTGTGCGCCTAGGTGCTGTGCGCTCAGGCGCTAGAGTGCCACGTGTCGGCACGTGGGCACTCTGCGCTTGAGCACTGGGCGCTTGAGCGCAAGCATGCCACGTGTCGGCACATGGGCACTTTGCGCTTCAGCGCCTGACGCTCGAGCGCAAGCGCGCCACGTGTCGGCACGGGGACGACTTGCGCTTGAGCGCAAGCGCGCCACGTGTCGGCACGGGGGCGACTTGCGCCTGAGTGCTTGCGCCTGAGCGCAAGCATGCCACGTGTCGGCACCGGGGCGACTTGCGCTTGCGCTCGAGCGCTAGCGCGCCACATGTCGACACGTGGGCGCTTTGCGCTTGAGCGCCGGGCGCTGTAGCGCAAGCGCGCCACGTGTCGACACGCGGGCGCTCTGCGCTTGAGCGCTGGCGAGAAAAGAGGCTTTTAGACAAAAAAATTTCTCGGGAGAGAAATCAGAGAGGAGTTAGACTCCTGAGTGTTTTTTTTGGGTTTAGTGAAAGGGGTTCTTCTTCTTCCTCCCCCGTTAGCTGGATCTTGAAGGTCAAGAGATGTGAGATCTCAAAATCTCTCCTTTTTTAGATCTGATGACAGATCCAAGTTCCCCTTTGTGGGTTTCGTGGTAAAAAACTATTTTGTTTTGGAAAAGGAAGAGTAAAACTCTAGATTTAATTCAGAAGAAAGAAGAAGGTTTGAGACCTTCAGAAAAGGGAAAGAAATACAAACCCTAGGTTTGTTTTGAGAGAATGAAAGTGTTTTTTTTATTCATCATCATTTTGCCTTATATAGGCTTACATATTTACATATAGCCCCTTGGGCTTTACAAAATGGTGTTTTGCCCATCCCATGGCTCATGTGCCATTTCTTTTTGCACATAAGTCATGGGCTTACAAGAATTTGGCTTTATGCCCATTTTGTTTACATTCATGCATAAAAAATTACATAAAAATTATTTATGACATGATTTCGTTGTTGGCATGGGGAGGCTGGCCGCGGGCTCGACTTGGGCATGGGCCCGCTTGACCTGGTCTTGGGCCCACCTAACTTGGGGGTTGACCTTGACTTTGACTCGGTCAACCGGAGTGTAAATTTTTACCCCAACAGCATCGAGCTCCTCAAGCCGAAGGTGGGCATTTTCTTCATCCGTTAGCTCATGTCGGACCACCACTCGTAAAGAGGGTAGTTCTATCTCCAAGGGAAGTACCGCTTTCGTGCCGAATACCAACGCGAATGACATTGTATTCGTGGCCGTTTTGAACGTGGTTCGATACGCCCAGAGAGCTTCATGCAGTATCTCGTGCCAGTCCCTTTTATTTCTGGACACCATTTTCTTCATGATCTTTGTCAAGGTCTTGTTGAAGGCCTCAGCTAGACCATTAGCTCGAAAATTATAGACTGAAGAGTATCTCCAATCTATATTATGCTGCTGTGTGAAGCGGCTGATCTAATGGCTCCTGTAGGCTGGCCCATTATCCGAGATGATTCGTCGCGGAGTGCCAAAACGGTAGATGACCTGTGTCCTGAAGAAATGGAGGATGTTCTCCGTCTTCACATCCCTTAGCGGTACTGCTTCTGCCCACTTAGAGAAGTAATCGGTTGTTGCCAATATGAACCGATGTCCTATAGATGGCGCTGGTTCGATAGGCCCGATTATACTGGTTCCCCACATTCCGAATGGCCAGCACGCCGTGTGTATCGAGCGCATCAAGTTCCCTGTAATGCCATTGCGGAACCATGGCAATTTGCAAACTCTGATCAGCTCCAGTGAAGGTTTGCATTGACAGGCGGACGGAGAATACTGCGTTGTCCTCATCTTCAGAGTCGCTGCCAAAGACCAAAATAGAAGTAGATGGTCCTGGCCTGTTGCCTTAGGGTTACCCTGAATAAGCCATCTCTTCATCCTCCTCGGTATCACTCCCAAAGACCGGGATAGTGGCGACGACTTTTTGTTGGTTCTCCGGTTTACGACATCTTTCCGTGTCTTTGAAGTCCGGTAGGAAGTACTTGGCGTCTTCATATTTGCAGACTTCATTTACGGAGAATGGGTTTAGTTCCCCCATCACGGTGTACTCGAGGCCGTCTTTGAAATACTTCATACACTAATGTTGTGTAGAAGGGATGACGTTATACTCGTGTAACCAAGGCCTGCAATGGCATGAAATTTGATGTCAGTGACAGGCAACCTGAAGCGTAATATTAGTATTAGAGACCCAAGGGTTCATGACGATTGCGAGTCAAAACCGGAGATGGTAATTTTATCTCAACCCAGGTGCTGCATGTTCATGCAAATCTCCTTCAGCACCCTCACATTAAGAAGGTTGACGGAGGACCCGTTGTCAACCAGGATTTTCCCTTTCTTGATGTCGTGGCAGTACCAAGTGACATACAGAGGATGGTTGTGCTCACACGTTCCAAGGAGGAGGTCTTCATCGCTGAAGGTGGTGTCAGCTGTGTGAACTTCTTCCAGCCCGTCCTTCATCTTTTCTTCTGCAAGGAACGCTTGAAAGTGATCGGGCTCTTGTAACGCCTTGATCAGGGAATCTCATGCCTCTTTAGACAGGAGAAGGGCATCCAAAATGCTCAATTGCGAGGGTATCTTCCTCAGGTGTGCCAGGACATTGTAATCCACCTTGTTCTTCTTAGACGGGTCCTTGGCTGTGAGCTCTTCGACGACTCTATCATCAAGAGCAATCTCCTCAGGGAATTTTTCCTTCCCCTTGTCTCTTTTGCCCGAACCTTTATTTGAGGGTCCGAGATTCTTTTCAGGTGACGTACGGTTACGCAGCTGAATGTTCTCACAGTTCTTCGTCTCTTCTTCTTTTTCGGAGGTGGATTCCTGGAAGAGAGGGACGAGAGCTATTTCTTCATCAGAATCGCTCCCGAAGGTAAGAACTTGAGAATTTCCTTTTGTCAAAATGGCATCAACCATATGACAGTTACCGGCTGTTCCTTTATGCTCATCTGTCGTGCTTCTCTGTTTCCGACGAGCTTTGCGCTTCATCCGCTTGAAGTGTTGTCGGTGGGCAACGTATCCCTGTTGCCACTTCTTGAAAGCATTGTACTCTTCAGTAGGGTGTGTGACCCTCCGATGGTACAAGCAGTAGTTCGGATGTACATCCGCTTCGTCGGGGCATATACTCCCGGAAGTATTTTCTTTGAAAGGTGGCAGCTTCACTCCCATTGACAGAGCTTTGGCGAACTGCTTCCTTATCTTGATTCTGCTCTTGCTGGTGGTAGGGGCGCTTCGATCCGATTGAGGTACTTTATAGCTTCTCATTACCGGAGCTTCTTCAGCCTGACGCCGATGCTTGGCCTTTTCGTATATGGCCACTTCACGTTCTCGGTCAGCTTTGCTCTTTTGAAGACCTTCGCTCAGCAGCCTGTCAATCAGGTCGTCTGATGGTTCCAGGGATTTTGGCTCTGGTTCTGCCCCCAGTTTCTCTACGTCAGGAGCTTCTTTACCATTTACCGACGAGTGAGAGATCATGTGGCAACTCGCCCCATAATCCTCGGGTTCATTTGATGAGTTGTCTCATTCATCAATGTCACTGTCTCCATTCTCAAGAATATGCTTGAGGAACTCTTCCAGTGTGACTGGGGTCCGCGCCTTTTGGTTATATTCCTCCAGTGCATCGATGTATTTTTGCAGACTCGTACGATTGTTGTCAAGCTGCACGGGTTTCTTGGTTCTCTTCTTTTTCTTCGAATACTTTGAAGGCTTGGCCTGGAGGTTTTGCCCATCGTTAACAACTTTCGGCGTTGGGCGCGGTTTCAGCATCTCGTCAATAATCTCGGGCTCCAGTGGGCTTTTCCATTTGATCGCCGGACAGGCTTGAAGATCCTTCAGCATTCTTTTAGTTTTAGCTGAAAGGACAACTTCCCATGGAGCTTCCTCTACAAATGAGCATGATGCCCCCGGCGTATCCACTTTTTTAGGAGCGTGCTGTTGTGGCGGGTTTACCTTCCAGTTTTCGGACATCGTGAACTTGCCCTGTTGGTATTGGTCCTCAACCCAGTTTTTGAAGACATAGCAATTTTCGATTGGGTGGACCACTATTCTGTGGTAGGGGCAGTAGTTGGATTGTTGATGTCACTAGGTTGCAGTGGGCATCTCGAATCCAGCAGAGTGATAAACCTGTTGCGCACCATTAATTCGAACAACCTCCTCGTTTTATCCTGGGGAAATGGATAGGGACGTCTTAACTTTTCTTCGAGGGATCGCGGCTTGTTGCTTTGGCGAGCAATCGGTTTCGGGTCACTCGGTTGTTGTTGAGCATTGGCGACGAAGGTCGCTTTCCCTTTGCCTTTTTCATTCCGAACATCCGTTTTTGAAGAGGACGGCCTATGGCCCATCTGGTCCATTTGGGCCAGTTTGTCAATCAAGGCCTGGAAGGTAGTCGGCTTGAAGAACATCATAAACTGGGATATAGTTGCCTGAGGATCAAGAGTTCCCACGAACATGCCCACCGCAAGAGTTTCTTCTATGCGATGTTCGCATTTTGATCATAGATTACGCCACCGAATTGCGTATTGAACCCAGGTCTCTCCTGGCTTCACCCTGGCATTGATCAATACCGTGATTGGGGTGTGCTCGCTTGTGCTCGCGAATCGCTGTGTGAATAGTAATTCCATCTCCGTGAATGTTTTGATAGAATCATTTGGGAGCTCAGAGTACCATTCAAATGCCGTCTCCGACAAGCTGCCAACAAATTGGCGAAACAACAGTTTGTCATCGCCCCCGGTATTACCACACAAAGCTCTGAATTAAGCAACGTGTTGGTGTGGATTGCCCGTCTCGTTATACACATGGAATTTGGGGATCGTATATCCTGGCGGGTACTTAATTTGATCGTATCAGCCTGGATAAAGTCGCCCAGTCCCGACGACTTGGCCAACTGGTTCGCTAACTTGATGAGCTCGTATTTGTTGAGCTATGTAGTCATCAAGGGCCGCTTTGGAGATTGTCTCCTCCTTGGCTGCTGATAAAACCGGAGGAGGGTTTAAAGTCTCCCCTCTGTCATCTTCAATGATTATCGGAGGGTCTTCAGCTGGAGGGTCCGGCTGGATCATCATCCCGACCATATCTTGGAACAGGAGTGCCATATGCTTCATGTTAGCGGCTTGTTCCGCGGCTTCTTTATCCTTTCTTTCCAGTACCCTCCGCAGGAACCCCGTATCGGTCTCCTGATCCTGGCGCTGCTTAGACGATGCTTCCGGGCTTTCTTTTTGCCTAGCAAGTGCGGCCATCTTTGTCAACATCTCCTGGAGCTTTTGTTGTTGCTCCTGAGCTTTTGTCACAGACTGTGTAAGTGGTCAATGACCCGTGAAAGTACGGCTTTTCTCTTTCCCGGAAGCCATATACACCGTGTGTACTACCATGCCCCCAGATTTGGGGCGTTTGAGTCCACTGGCTTTGAGATTTGCCGTAGGTGGTGGTTGATTCTCTGGCCTTCTCTTTCTGTAGGAGGCCGAAGTTGAGAGGGTCATTGCAGCAGGCACCCATACAGACGGTACCTTCCGTGGTGTGACGGTGGGATGGTCCTCCTCCTTCCGAGCCTTCATTTTCCTCCCTCAGCTGGAGTAGTCTTTATCAATCACAGAATCTTGAACCTTCCGCCAAACTCTGTGGATCTTGGAGGACAGCCGCTGAGGGGGCTGCTCCGGCTTCGCCCGTACCACGTTATCAATCGGTGGTGGAGACTTCTTTAGTACAGCGGTCGGAGAGTTCTTTCGCACCCTCCTGAGCGGTTCAAAGCTGTTCCTAGTTGGAACAGCAGCGTCAATTTCCACCATTGGAGCTGGTGGAGTAAGTCCGGAGGAAGAGTTGCCCCCAGCTTTCTTCACTCGGCGCCAGTGGCGATGTCGAGCATGTCTTGCGGATAGGATCACCTCAATTGTAGAAGCGACCTCGTTATGCCCCTTGCTTTGATGAGAGGCTGCTGTTGGTGCCAGCCTGTCGAAGAATGACGTCCGTTGAGAGGGAACGTCTAACCTGTCGAAGACTGACTTTCGGCTAGGGGAAGCACTTGTAACAACCTCACCCGCGGTAGAAGTTGGGAGGACTATCCTTTTTGGGATAGCATTATCAGGTATCGCGAGCCTCTTTACGGGCCCACTTGAGCTTAGGCTCAGCCTGTCAAAGACTGAGGCGATGGAATTAGACGACCCGTTGAGAGGGGCCGCGGTAGTTGCAAGCCGATAGACTAACCTGTAGACATGTCACCAGGGAACTGCTATCTGACAATAGGTATAATACCAACTAGCATGTTTCCGGCGAGTCCGTCCGGTGTACCCATAACCCAATGAGCACATGTATACATCTTAGGTGAACAAACTGACAGCAATGGCTTGTGAGACCGGCCACCGCCCCCCGTCGGGGTCGCGATCAGTATACACAAGTCTACTCTAGAGTATCGATGCCCAGTCTCGAAACTCCCACGACTAGGGACATTTAAGGATGCGCTTATAGACTACCCAGCTCCCACGTATATGATCGCCATCATAATACTGGTAGTCAAGCAAGAATCTTATGGGCTCTATCAACATGTAATAGTGATCAATAAAGCCACCTAAAGTAGATACATGATGATAAAGATAAACCAGATAGCATACTATCATCTCAAGTAAGACTGTTCTACCGGTATAGGTCATCTTTCAATCATCGCAATCGCGTGCCTGCGATCCAATAATTGACTTGAGGGCATTATAGCCAACAATCTCCCACTTGCACTTAAGGCTAATTATTGCGGTGTCGTATACTCACAGCCCGTGTGATACCGAACACCCAAATCCTCTACTAATCAGTCTTGCAAAGCTCGTTTGCGAAACTATTGTGTTCGAGAAATAGCCTCAGTGAGTGGATCCGCTCCAATGTTTCTTTTTGTATCTCTCTATATCTCAACTTCGCGGAGAAACCTATCTCCCGAAATGAGTAATACATGTCTTAGAATATGTCTGGATATCTGATGGGACCCAGTTCACAAATGAACTCCAAATCCAGTAAACTTCTTAGACTGTATCGTCCACTTAATTTAATCAGTATCCTGCGCCATGCCTTCCTCAGTATCCGCTTAGACCATCTGTCCAAACTGCTGGCCCCTCAGAAGAGGGAAAACTATAACTCTGACAGTCACTCTGTCATCTAGGTCACCTTGGAAGCCTGGAATGATAACCGTCTCCCAAAGGAAGCCGCCGTTACTATATCCCTAGAACATCCACTTATATTCATAAATTGTTTTTGAACGTTTCTCCAGGATTGGATTAATATAAACTTATTGCAACTAGTGCAAAAACAATATCTGGTGTGGTACTTGACATCTCATGATTAACTCAATTGTCTAAGCAAGTGATATGTCAATCATGCACATCCCTCTCCCTTTAGTCTGTAAGACACCTTTAGAGAGGGTGACTCCATCACCTGCATGTACACTACCATACCAGGAGTCATCCATTCTAAAACATCTTTAGAATACTGTCTAAGTATCCAGATTGGGAAACTACCCAAATCTAGATCTAAAACCATAGATCTAGTAACCAGAATGCCTGATATAATATCCATATCCTATGTAGAGAAACCACTGTGTGACAACCACAGTATAACCTATTGTACTATAGGAATTTCACTTCTTACAAAGTGTATGTCATCCAAATACCAGGACATCACACCTTACTACCTTCTTAACAGATCCATCTCCTATTCTGATGAAGTCAAAACCTATGACTGTCACATCAAAAATAGATGATCTATCTCCGCTATACCTACTTTAGTCTATAAATAGACACAAGCTACTTGTCCACTATATTTTCGCTGCACCCACTGACTATAACAACCCTATGGCAGAGTCATATACACGTGCACTTCTAAAGATAGTTTAAAACGATGCTATACTCATCCTTCTGCCGGGTCTCATAGTCTAGAACAGCAGTAATGGCAAGTCTGGGTAAACAAGAACTTCCCTGTCACCGTCTTTGAGGATACCGAATCACCTCTCGGGTGCCTGAGATTACCCACCATATCTGCGGAGTGGCTAATGGAATGCCAAACCCGATTGAATCTTTAGGTTTTATTAAATTTTCAGTAATCGTTTGTGGTTCTGAAATCACTTCCAGTTCTACCATACTCCCACTACTGTTTTCTGAAAAAGTCCATTTTGCTAAAACTGTGGCGAGTCAAGAACAATATCACTATTGATCTTCCAGATGGTAGAAAGTTACCCCTCGTCATAGCCCGGGATAACCCACAAACTGCCATTACTGAAACGTGCCTTGAGTATGTCCAGAGTCTGGTTTTAAGCATAAGCCGGACAACTCCATATACCTCAACATCGTTAAGATATGAACCATTCTATATACAATATAGAAACAGAGGCACTAATTTAATTAGAACCAGATTCAAATCATGCAGCTGTCTCCAGTGCATGTCAACTAAATGGAGAGAGGCCGATCAGCATTACTCAACTAGGAGTGCATTCAGATATGAGTAACCTGAAGAGAAGTAGGTTCTCAAAACCATTACTATCAACTGAATACCAAATACAAGTATTTACATCTTCGATCACCTTGAAGAATCCCGATACTTGCAACACATGGTTCTCTACTTTATTCTTGTACCTATAACTTCTCAAAACTTGGACCTTGTATTTCTATGAAATACTTGTCTAAAAACTAAATAAGTCACAAGTAAACTGAATATAGTATGAGTACCAACCCTTTGTCCTAATGGACACTAGACAACAAACAATACTTTGTATAAGTCCCATGAGTTTAATAATTCAAACCATGTGCGTCGTAGGTTGAAAACTGTACTACGGTTAAGAAGAATTACACCGTTGTTGAATACTCCTTACCTAACTATCAACTGATATAGGTAAATGTCACAGACATAATTTCAAAAAGTTATATCTCACTTTATAAAATAAACGTACAGATATATCAGTTTGAAACTGGTGCATAACTACGGATATTCAAAACCAAATATTTGCCGTCCGGCAAAAACCCAAGTGATTTCCTCAAATATCACCAATTACAACGAATTCCGATATAATGAGGATATAATCACTTAATTCCCAATATCTTACTCCTACTCATCATCTGTAATACCATGCAGATGTGAGAATCAAACCTGGTAAATACATACCCTGGAGTAAGAATTTAATTGGGAAATCAGTTTTCAATTAACAACTCATAGTGAAACTAAAACATGAAAATGTTTCGAAGGGGTATCCGGGTATTCCTAGTGATGCCTCTTCCACTATCCAGATTCATGACTGTAACCGTATATTTCTTTGTCATCTCTCCAATCCCTTTATTTGTCTTTACTTATTACCTTCTGTACACCATACTTAGGCTAAATGGTTTTCTTCCTTCCTTACCTTTTGGCACCAGCCTAAGCTTTGGAAGAAGACTATCTAATAAGCGTAATAGGTGTACCCTCCTAATCCTAGGAGCCCTCGCAACCTGAGAGAAGGTAAAGGGAAAAGACAACCGAATAATGCTTATTCTATTTCTCCTGAACCAGAATCCATTCTCGAACTGGAACAAGTTCCTTCGAGTTCATATGTAAATCTACGATGGATTATCTAATAAATGTGGATCTTCGTAGTGATATGGGGTGTTCTGGAGAAATGCAAAGGTGAATTAGGAGTGGCAATGATATACGCGGTTTGGTCGTGAATGATAGCAGTCGTAATTTATTTTACCTTCTTTCTAATCCCTTTATTTGTCTTTACTTATTACCTTCTGTACACCTCACTTAGGCTAATTGGTTTTCTTCCTTCCCTACCTTTCGGCACCTGCTTATGGTTTGGAAGAAGACTATCCAATAAGCGCAATAGGTGTACCCTCTCCTAATCCTAGGAGCCCTCACAACCTGAGAGAAGGTAAAAGGAAAAGATAACTGAATAGTCCTATTCAATTTCTCCAGAACCGGAAACCATTCTCGAATCTGAAACAAGTTTCTTCGAGTTTGTATATAACTATACGATATTCATATCCAATAAATATGGATCTTCGTAGTGATACAAAATGTTCCGGAGAAAAGCAAAGGGTAAAAGTAGGAGTGGAAAGGAAGTATGCAACTCTGACAATCCAAAATCCAGTGTGTTTTAAGAAGGTTCGGTTAACTTAGTTTATGAGTTCTAATCTAGGGTCAGGCCATGGTCGCTGCCAAAGAGAGAGAGAGAGAAAAGAAACACTCAGTGTGCACTCTAACCTAGATTAGAATGGTTAATCACTTTATCTAATCAGGATGTCTCCCACTGTATCCTCAAATTCTCCTCCAAACCCAAAAGAAGAATTAGTCGGGATCATATAAAATCACCTGAGGAGTAAACCAACTCATCAGTGGGAATCAGGATCCAACTATCATCGCATGATAACATGATGGAATCCACTCAAGTTATCACACTCCAGAAGGTATGCGCATGCCTGGCAAGTTTCCTGTATATTTGAAACTCCCGATGTAATTTCTGCCCCATGCTCTTATGACCTTGACGAAAGCCAACATATCATAAGTCACATGTCAAGTTCTACCCGTCATTGTCCAGGTTAATTTGAACCCACCCGTACATACCCTTGACGATGGCCAACATAGTCATACGACTGTCCCAAACCAACGCATCTATCTATGCAACAAAAAAGTAACAAATAGCTACCATACACTATGCCTTGACGAAGGCCAACATACATAGCATGAATACTAAGTGCTACCCGTCTGAAATGACGGAGGGCTATGAATGGTTTTTGACGAAAAACCTTTAACTTAAAGAACTTGATATCGTTGAAGGAACCAGATAGCTTTACAAATATATAGTGGCGAAAACCTTTGCTAAAGAGGTCACTCCCCATGAAGGGATCTCGGCTCTTTCCTTGTCGAATGAGGTGTAGGATATTCCCAACTGAATACCTTGATGCAAAGCAAAAAAGTAATCGACTATAGTGAAGTTATTATCCTGACGCAAACTTCTACCCAAGAGGTCACTCCCGGTGAAGGGATCTCGGCTCTTGCCTCGTCGAATGAGGTGCTGGATATTCATTACCGAATACCGTTGTGCAAAACAAAAGAAAATGTCATTGTAATAACATCTTTTGAAAATTGTTTCAACAATATCATATATAGGCTTGTTTTATCTTTGCATTGATCAGAATCAACGCAGTCCCATCAATTAGTCACACCAGAAAAGAACGAAAAATATGATGTACGTATATGCCACCCGCATTCGCCACTAGGCCCCGTCATCACCCGTTAGATTACTTAACTAACGGCAGAGCGGGGGCTGGACTAACGCGGGTGCAAAACATATACAACATCTACTAGTATATATATAAATATATATAACAATCGTCCCATATAAAGAAACATCTCAGAATCTCAGCCAAGCAACACAGAGTGGTGGATAATCCTGGAGCCTCGGGTTTCCTTTGAGCCGCAAGTGAAACCCGACGTTCTCCTGGTCGTATGGATAGCCTATGCAATGAAAACCTAGACTCTTACGAGCGCGGAAAGTTACCCGCCAATCCCAGAAGTAAGGCAACCCCAATCAACAACGTGAATGGGCCACCCAGCACTTTACGAAATCCGGTAACTTGAGTACCCCTCCGTGGGTCAACCTATATCCCTTACGAGTGCGGAGAATAGCCCGCCAATTATAGAGGGAGGCCCCCTCCGTCTCAATGCCGTGAGATGCGGGCCCGTTGCTCTCTAGAACCCGGCTAACCGTGCACTCCACCGCGGGGTAATCTTAGTACAGAAAAGAAAAGAGTATGTACAACGGTGACATCGACTTCAACACGGTCATGCCCCAAACAAATAATATACAAACTGGCAGTGACGACAGTCTACAAGTCAGACGCTCGCCCTGCAATATCAAATGTACAAATAAATCCAAACTGTACTACCATTTCACCCAAGCTATCTACATGACGATCCCGCCACAACCACAGCACAACACAGAATATCAACATGAATGTCACGTTCGCAAACCCGTCTAAAGAGCATATAGCAGTTAGACGTGTTGTACCACTCTAATGACATTCACGGTCGCAGAAAGTAATGTATGTACTGAAAACTATGACATTAGAATTCCGCACGCAATTAGCAAACTAAACCAATTTCTAAAACCATGAAAAAAACAGTGAGCTAAAGTTCCAAAAACCGACCGTTTAAAGCCAATTTGGAAGTCCGAATCAAAACGAAACACGCCCGAACCTTCGCGGGGAGTTAGAGCACGAAATTAAATTCGAGTCGGGGGCCTATAGGGCATACCCTACCCCCGAGGCCACCACGAGGTGGCCAGGGGGTGAGGCAGACCCGAAACTGTCCAAGGTGTGGCAGTTTTGGGTCCCCACCGCCAAGATCACCTTGTAGTGGTCTTAGGGAGTGGGCCCAGCCGTTCGGTCCCCCCGAGGCTTCCCCGAGGTGCCTATACACCATCCCGCGGCTTCTCAATTCAAACCGTAAGTCCGCGGGGTGTGCAAACATCTCAAACTTTCAGTTTTCGGAACTGTTTTTGTCATAAGTTTTTGCACAACAAAAACGGCGGATTTTTAATGTTGCAAAGAGTTAACTAAGGCTTATGGAGTGGCTTTGATACCATATTGGGTTACGACAGTGCCCCGGCCATCCATCCATGACCAAATACGGAACAAAAATTTATAAAACTTGGCGCTACCACAACCAATTACCCGGATCTATCCATAAGCCCTAGATAACAATACATGCAAATGAGTTAGAATGGTTATACCGAATAGATCCGTGTCCATCGGTCTTCAATCCATAGGTGGTTGTGAGACCGGACACCGCCCCTCATGGCGGTCTCGATCAGTATACACTAGTTTACTCTAGAGTATCGATGCCTAGTCTCGAAACTCCCATGACTAGGGACATTTAAGGATGTTCCTATAGATTACCCAGCTCTCACGTATATGATCGCCATCATAATGCTGGTAGTCAAGCAAGAATCCTATAGGCTCTATCAACATGTAATAGTGATCAGTAAAGCCACCTAAAACAGATACATGATGATAAAGACAAACCAGACAGCATACTATCATCTCGAGTAAGACCGTTCTACCGGTATAGGTCCTCCTTCAATCATCGCAATCGCGTGCCTGCTATCCAATAATTGACTTGAGGGCACTATAGCCAACAGTTTATTGGCGGGAGCATAGTCCCAAAGAACAGTCCAGTGGTGGACTGAGTCACATGTTCCACTGGCATTGCGAAGATGGAGGCTGCCTGGGGCCCATAAGTCTCTCCCCCGGCAGGGACGGAGTGGGAGTTGCTGTTGCAATTGGTGCAGTTGGAAGCCATCGATGTCATCTTCTCTTCTGCATAGGAGCAAGATACCAAACCTTAGTACCTCGAATCTATGGGCAACCATAGCAAACCGCGATTCGTTCGCGAACACGGCACACGAAGTGTGGAGTGGAAAGAGGAAGAGGTCCCACCAGGCGTGCCGGAATCTGTTTACTGCCGAAAACCGGGAAGACAAACATCTTGCCTGAATTTGGGGGCAGATGATATTTAGGTTTATCCGTCCACCTCGCCATAGATGCCAAGTTGATTTATGGCATCGTGTATCGGGGGTTTGGACGTATGCGGCTGTTGTAGCAGACTTCGTCAGACTCCCCCTCGTTTGCAAAGGATTTTTTTATTGTGGAGACGCTCTTCCCTGCAGGCGCAAGCCCCTGCAGTTAATTACGTTACCGCGTCACGGTAACAACTTTCTCCTGCTCCAGAAGGTCACTTCGTGTCGTGTGTGATCGTTTTATTTTTGGTTGCCCATGGATTGTATATGGAGACTAATTTATGTTGTCGCCCGTAGGCCGTGGATTAATCCAAATCCGTATATTCTTAGATTTGGGTTTAGGTTGATTTAAGGATCGTTAATCTCGTCTGAGATTAAGATCAACTTAAATGTTTGTTAAGGATACGTTAGTCCGATCTTAGACTAAGATCTACTTAACGGGGGTTTAAGATCGTTTTTAATCCAACAAAAGAGCATTTGGGCTTTATCGTTTTAGTTTAGGGATGTTACGGTCCGTAGATTACCATTTTTTGGGGTGAGGGTTTAGTTTAAGGGCATTGCAGTCCATAGCTAGTTTATGGACATTGCGGTCCACAGAGATGTGCTCATGGACTTGGGAGTGCACCAAAGAGCTGTTGGTTGTCGGGACCCTGCACCTCTGTGAAGACGTTGAAAAATTATAACGACATGTATCAGAGGTATGGAGAGATGTACCATTGAACCAAACTTCGGATTGAAAGGAGAGATCATGGTGGAATGAACACCATTTTAGATACCATCTGTTAGGGGATCATTAGTCATCTTTAGAACTGAGATCGATTTGGGGAGGCCTGAGCATAGGAAGGCTCAGTTAATTGGTGATCAAAGAGTTTTGGCCTCGGGAGACTTGTCTAGTTTAGGCTAAGGTTGGCCTATCATAGTGTTAAACACTAAAATTTGCTTGGCGCTCACGTGCTCCCACGTGAGGCTCTAGAGCAGTGTTAAACACTGAAATTTGGAACGCTCACGTGTGGCACGTGAGGCGCCTGCTTCTTTGGGTTTATTCCCTTGTTCTTTTATAAGTGCTAAGCACTATTAGGGGCTCACGTGGGATCACGTGAGGCGCCCCAAAAATGGGAACTGTTTTTGGGTTTATTCCCTTTTCTTTTATAAGTGCTAAGCACTATTAGGGGGTCTTGTGGGATCACGTGACGCGCCTAAAAAATGGGAACTGTTTTTAGGTTTATTCCCTTTTCTTTTATAAGTGCTAGGCACTATTAGAGGGTCACGTGGGATCACATGACGCGCCCCAAAAATAGGAACTGCTTTTGGGTTTATTCCCTTTTCTTTTATAAGTGTTGGGCACTATTAGAGGGTCACGTGGGATTACATGACTCGATCTCAGTCGCTCCTTTTTGTTCCTCAGAGCTGCTCACGTGGGAACATGTGATCTGTCGTGATAGCGTTGTACGCTGATCATTTCTTTTATGTGCATGGAAATCTTGATCTGAGTTTTGAGAATTTTAGGTCCCTTATTTTTATAAGAATTAAATTCTTATGCAGGGTTAAACCTTAGTTTTATCAGAGAAATTAAACTCATGTATCTTTCGTAAGAATTAAATTCTTTGAACTTAGTTTTTTCCTTTAAGTTTTGAATCTGCATGACAGAATCTCCCCGATGAAAATTAAGTTCTCAGCTTGTGGGGAGATCTGTTTCTGCAAAGCTCAACCAGAGGAAGAACTAAGTTCTTTTTAGAAGAATTAAACTCTTAGAATGGCGAAAAAGAGATAAAATAATTTCTATGTCTTTCTTCTTACCTAGGGTTTCTTTTTCTAAAAAAGAACTCCTCTTCTTCTTCTTTTTTTGTTTTCTCAGATCTTATGGTGGGTTTCTTCTGTGCAAGACTTGAAGTCTTGGATCCTTTATATAGTAAAGGCAAGTCTGTTGATTTAGTTGAAGAAATCTCTCATTGAGAGATCCTTAATTAATCTGGGGATTTTATCCACCGTTGGATATTTGATCTAAGGATTCTTGTTTTACAGAAGATATTTCTCTTGTTTTTAACAAGATTGGGAAATATTTTCCCATACAGAGCTTATTCTGTAGTTTGGTGATTTTTAATCACAATTGGATTTTTAATCCAACGGTGCTCTGTTTACAGAGAATAATCTTTCTTGTTTAGAAAGATTCGAGAAATATTTTCTCAACAGAATTTAATTCTGTATTTTGATAATTTATCATCTCCATTGGATTTTTAATCCAATGGCAGAGAACTTTTAGTTTTAACGCCGGCGCCCTCGTGCAAGGCACGTGAGGCGCTGCCTCAGAGTTTTTAACTCTTGGCGCTGGCGCTCTCGTGCAGGGCACGTGAGGCGCTGCCTCAGAGTTTTTAACTCTCGGCGCTGGTGCCCTCGTGCAGGGTACATGAGGCGCTGCCTCAGAGCTTTTAACCCTCAGCGTCGGTGCCCTCGTGCAGGGCACGTGAAGCGCTGCCTCTTTTCAAATTTTGAACAGAGCCTTGCTCTTTTATTATTGGGAGGAAACAATACCATGGTCTCGGCAAGTCTGATAACTGCAAATCAATACAATCAATACAATATACATCACGGGGTTTTAAAGGAGTAGACTGCTACGGAATGTGTTAAAAGTGGCACGATGATGGACACTAAAAAACACCTGCATGAACATCCGTAACATTGTCCCGTGGGTTTTGATGGGGCCTTGTACTTTCCGTTTCCTATAGTCCACGGGATAGTTGGACTCCTCTCGTATATACTGATACATTCTGTACCAAGTTACAAACAACTACGTTAACATAACAAACACATAATTTATCTATTATATGCTCTTTACCTGTCTATTTCTATTCTATCTTTTGGGACTTATCGAGTGCTGCTTCACTGACGATATTCCTTTCTCTTCTTTTTTTGAAATGTTGTCAGGAGGACCCGACTCTCAGGAGATCGAGCCCAGCCTGGACGATTTGGAGCAGTTTACATAAGGGCCAAAATTCTAGTTCCTACTTGTACTTACTTTTCTTTCAGTTCATATGCCATTGTTTAGGCATCGCTTTCTTTCATTGTACTTTACTTTTCAGTTGTATGTAAAGAATGGTTATCAATAAATAGTTATTTTTTTATTACATCTCCTGTCATTCTTGTGTTATTTATTTATATTGTTTATTTACGCTTAGTGTGTTTATTTCGGAGTAAATACGTTGCAGCCCGCCACGTCTCCTTCCCTGTACATCGGAAAGCGGGGCATGACAAGTTTTGTTGGTGGCCCATGTAGGCCAGTTCTGTATGGAAACCTAAGCAATATATCATAAGAATTATGAGAATCGTCAACTATATATTCTTTACATTTCAATTCTTTGAATCTATCCTAACCCTAATTTTTCTTTCAAGGTTAAGGATTCCTCGAACAATACCAGCACCAACGTGAATGGAAATACTCCACCTCCTCTACCACCACCACCTACCGTAGCAGCTCCTATCAACGAGCAGACGATATTGCTTAAGGAAATTAAGAGCCTTTTGGAGGGACAACAGCAGCAGACTGCCATCCTCCTACACCGCCCAGAAGCTGAGGCACCCGGTATGAAACAATTCCGGGTACTGCTGATTTATGGCACCGTGTATCGGAGGTTTGGACGGATGCGGCCATTGTAGCAGACTTCATCATATTCTCCCTCATTTCTGAGGGGTTTTTGATTGTGGGGACGCTCTTCCCTGCAGGCGCAAGCCCCTGCAGTTAATTATGTTACCGCATAGTGATAACCACTTTCTCCTGCTCCGGAAGTTCACTTCGTGTCGTATGTGTTTGTTTTATTTTTGGTTGCCCGTGGATTGTATACGGAGACTAATTTATGTCGTCGCCCATAGTGCGCGATTAGTCCAAATCCTTATATTTTAGATTTAAGTTTTTACTTAAGGATCGTTAATCTAGTTTGAGCTTAAGATCAACTTAAATGTTTGTGAGTAGTTGGAGCTCAATTGTTTTTTTTTTGTTAAGGATACGTTAGTCCAATTTGAGACTAAGATCCACTTAACAAGGTTTTAGGATTATTCAGATCCAACAAAAAAGTATTTGGGCTCTATTGTTTTAGTTTAAGGACGTTTCGGTCCGTTGTTAGTTTAAGAACGTTTCGGTCTGTTATCGCCATATTTTAGGTGAATTTCTAGTTTAAGGATTTTTCGGTCCAACATTCTCATTCGGTCGCGAAGTTGCATAACTCACCCATCCAACTCTTGTTTGCTGAGACGCTGCTTCTTGTCCTTTATTTGCATGGACACTTCACGCTTTAGACTATTTTTACCTTCTTGGACTTCTTCATCTATCATCGTGCAAATCGGGTTGTTTTGCAGGAAGTACTGGGCATTTTAAACAGCACCTGCCCCCTGCTTATCAATGCCGCTTTTCGATACTGACGGAGCGTCTTCTTCATATACAAAGGAACGAGATATCACGTCATTCCCAAGACGACACATGCCGTTACGTGCGCACCACGTGAGAGGATTCAATCCTCAAATGAGCTTAGTTCTCTATAGGAGCTTAGTTCTCTAAGTTAGGGCCTTAGCTGCCCCCCATAATGCGCATATGCGCAAGCGCCATGTGTGCCACGTGCGCACCACGTGCAACGCATGTGCGCCCGCCGTGCGAGGATTCAATCCTTAAATGAGCTTAGTTATCTGCTTCCCCCTAATAATAAAATAGCAAGGTATTTTTTAAAATTTGAAAAGAGGCAGTGCCTCACGTACCTCGCACGAGAGCGCCGGCGCCGAGGGTTAAAAACTCTGAGGCAACGCCTCACATGCCCTGCACGAGGTGCACGATGGCGCCGACGCCAAGAGTTAAAAGCGCTGAGGCAGCACCTCACGTGCCCTGCATGAGGGCGCCGACACCGAGGGTTAAAAACTCTGAGGCAGCACCTCACATGCCCTGCACGAGGACGCCGGCGCCGAGGGTTAAAAACTCTGAGGCAGCGCCTCGCGTGCCCTGCACGAGGGTGCCGCCGCCAAGAGTTAAAACTCTAAGGCAGCGCCTCACGTGCCTTGCACGAGGGCGCCGGCGTTAGAACTAAAAGTTCTCTGCCATTGGATTAAAAATCCAACGGAGATAATAAATCATCAAAATACAGAATTAAATTCTGTTGAGGAAATATTCCTCAAATCTTTCTAAACGAGAAAGATCATTTTCTGTAAACAAAGCACCGTTGGATTAAAAATCCAATGGTGATTGAAAATCATCAAGCTACAGAATAAGCTCTGTATGGGAAAATATTTCCCCAATCTTGTTAAAAACAAGAAAAATATCTTCTGTAAAACAGAAGTCTTTGGATCAAAGATCCAACGGTGGATAAAATCTCCAAATCAATTAAGGATCTCTCAATGAGAGATTTCTTTAACTAAATCAACAAACTTGCCTCCAGTATATAAAGGACCCAAGACTTCAAGTCTTGTACAACGGAACCCTCCATAAGCTTCAAGTTCGAAAAGAAAAAAAGGCTTTAAGAGAGAAGAAAGAAGAAGAACTTTCTTCAAGGTAAATAAAAGTAATAGAGATCAGATTATCTCATCTGCATATCTAAGGGTTTAACCCTCATAAAAGAACATAGTTCTTTCCTTGGATCTGAGATCCATGAGACAAGTCTCCCACAAATGAGAATTTAATTCTCATGGGGGATGAATTTGTTCTTGGGGATCGAAGATCCAGAGAAGAACGGAGAATTGAACTCTTTAGAACATAATACACGAAGAAAAATTAGCGCCAAGCGCCTCACGTGCCCTTCACGTGGGCGCTGCTCAATAAAGAGTGCTTAGCACTCAATGGTTGGCGCTCAGCGCCAAACGCCTCACATGCCCCTCATGTGGGCGCCGCTTAATAAAGAATGCTTAGCACTCAATGGTTGGCGCTCAGCGTCAAGTGCTCCACGTGCCCCTCACATGGGCGCTATTCAGCATAAAGTGCTCTGCACTCATAAACCAGTGTCCAACGCCTGGCGCCTAGCACCAAGCGGCTCATGTGCTCCATACGTAAGTGCCATAAAGAGTGTTTAACACTCCATAAAAAAAACAAAAAAAAGAAAGAAGGGAAAAGCAAGATAAAGTGCGGGCGTATATGGATGCTCAGCATCTTTTGGCACAGAAAGAGAACCAAGCCCAAGCAAGTGTTTAACACTTTATTCGAAAATGAAATGACTGGGCCGAGCCCAAGTTTGGCCAAACTCCCAATCAACCGAGCACATGGGCTCTTTATTTTTCCAGAGTGGTAAGAGTCCCAAACAAGACTACCGAGCTTTTGACGAATATTCATTGGCTTCAGGGTACATCTCCCCACACCTCTGATATATGTCATTGTAATTCTTCAACGTCTTCAGAGAGGTGGCGGGTCCCGACAACCAACAATTCCTTGGACCGCAACGTCCTTAAACTAGCTATGGACTGCAATGTCCCTAAACTAAGACGATAGAGCCCAAATACTCTTTCGTTGGATCAAAAATGATCCTGAACCCCCGTTAAGTAGATCTTAGTCCAATATCGGACTAACATATCCTTAACAAACATTTAAGTTAATCTTACTCTCAAACAAGGTTAACGATCCTTAAATCAAACCAAACCCAAATCTAAGAATATACGGATTTGGACTAATCCACGCCCTACGGGTGACAACATAAATTAGTCTCCGTATACAATCCACGGGAAGCTAGAAATAAAACAAACATACACGACACGAAGTGACTTTCTGGAGCAGGAGAAAGTGGTTATCGCTAGGCGTTAACGTAATTAACTGCAGGAGCTTGCACCTGCAGGGAAGAGTGTCCCCATAATCAAAAACCCCTCGCAAACGAGGGGGAATCTGATGAAGTCTGCCACAATGGCCGCATCCGTCCAGACCTCCGATACACGGTGCCATAAATCAACTTGGCATCTTTGGAGAGGTGGACGGATAAATCCACATAGCATCTGCCCCCAAATTCAGGCAAGACGTTTGTCTTCCCGGCTTTCGGCGGTAAACAGATTCTGGCATGCCCGGTGGGACCTGTTCCTCTTTCCACTCCACACTTCGTGTGTCATGTTTGTGAACGAATCGCGGTTTAATATGGTAGCCCCTGGATTCGAGGTACTAAGATTTGGTGTCTTTCTCCATATAGAAAAGGAGATATCGATGGCCTCCAGCTGCGCTAACTGCAATAGCAACTCTCGCTCTTCCACGACTGTAGGAGTGACTTACGGTCCCCAAGCGGCCTCCATCTTTGCAATGCCAGTGGAGCAGGTGACTCAGGCCACCACTGGATTGTTCTTTGGGACCATGATCCCACCAATGAGCTTCAATGCTTCAATACCATCACAAGAAGCTCCAAAGAAGTCGGTCTTCGATCGGCTTACAGCTACCATGGCACCTCTCAACGGGTCATCCAATTCCAACGCCTTGGTCTTTGACAGACTGGGCCAAAGCTCCAGTGGGCCCGCAAAGAGGCCCACAATACCTGAAGGGGTTATTCCGAAGCGGATAGCCATTCCTGTTCCGACAGAAGAAGTCGTCAAAGGGGCTTCTACTGCTAAGGGATCGGTCTTCGCAAGACACGGCCGTTCCAACTCCTGCTGCAGGCGAGGTCGTTAAAAATTCTTCCCCTGCCAGAAAGTCTACCTTCGACAGATTGATCGTTCCCTCTCAGCGGACGTCAGTCTTCGACAGGCTGACACTGACAGCAGCCTCTCATCAAAGCAGCGGGCATAATGATTGATTCAAAGAATATTTATAACCGCAATCAAGAACGGCATCACTTGGTAGCTAGCCGGTGAGTACGGGTCGGTCCACAGGGATTTTGTGTATCTTCAATTTGTTCTAACGAGTTAATTACGATTGGTGTCGGATTGATTAAATCTAAAAACTAAGTTGATCTAGACTAAAATCTTGCTAGGGTTAGGGTTAGGTTAAGTTTGGAAAGTCAATATTCCTCACCGCTTTCTATGCCATGTTTAAGATCTATGAGGTGTTATGGTAATAATTAATAAAGTGGATTAGTACCATCGGGAAGAAACGATGTTTCTTCCTCTATGTTCTTGTCCTTCCTTTCTTAATTCTTACCCTAACCTCCATGGAAAACATATCAAACCGGTCGTTTATACTACGGTATCACCGCTACCTCATGGGATAGGGTGCCGTAGGGAGCGGTGTGTGCATGTATGCATGTAGTCCTATAAAAACGTTTGATGGGCAAGAAAGGGGTGAAAGATCTTCATCTCTCAAGCCTTCCCAAAATCTAACCCTAACAAGCGAGGAGACTACTCACTCATTAGGGAATTAAAAAAACATTTTCTAACTATCTAAGTAGGGCAGAGAATAAAATCTAAAGTAGGGCAGAAAGGAAAATTATACTAGGGCAGATAATAAAATTAACTAGGGTAAGAATAGAAAACTTACTCTAATTTGATGCACTCTTCATTCTTTACAGAAATTTACAGATCTGAATTTTGATAAAATGAAATGAGGCACAAGAAGAGGCATAACCTAAAAGAGGTTTTAGGGTTTCTATTTATAGAGCATAGAAACCCTAGGGTTACAATCGAGTCACGTCTGCTTTTACAATTTTACCCCCTAAGAAACCTAGTCTACGCGCCGCCGGCCACCTAAAAGATTTTGCACCGACACAGGTGACACGTGGCTGCGGATCCGCGGTTCCGCGGCCATAAAGAGAGATCTTGAGCTGAGAATTTCAGGGAATCTTCTGGTGGTCTTTGGCTTCTTGTTTCTTTGCTTGGTTTCTCAGGTTGTCTTTTAGTTTTTTTCTAGATTTTCACAGTGAGTAGTGTCGTGGACTTTACCGTTTGCTTCGTGTTGAAATCTTGAATCTTGCACCGTCTTTGTACTTTGTGAACTTGTTCACTGATCTTCGATTTATTCTTCAACTGTAGGCTTGATCAAGATTCTTCCATTTGTTGGTCGTAGTCTCACTTTTGTATTGTCTTTTCATCTTTTTCACTGTTTTTATTCCAAGAACCTGTAACCTGCAACTATGTAGCAGATATGGGTCAAAAGCATCTGTTTATTTGTAAAATGAATAAGAATGGGGAATATAATAATGCAAAATTATGATATGAACACATAACGAGGTAGCTTCAACAACAGAGGTGGTCCCGTTTGCACAACGTGCTAGACGTCGCCACTGGCGCCGAATGAGGAAAGCTGGAGGCAGTTTCCTCTCTGGACTTACCCCACCAGCTCCAACGGTGGAAATTGACACTGCTGTTCGAACTGGGAACAGGTTCGAGCTGCTCAGGAGGGTGCGTAAAAACTCTCCAACCACCATATTGAAGAAGTCTCCTCCGCCTGCTGAAAGTATGACACAGGTGATATAGGAACAACCTCCTCAACGATTGTCCTCCAAGATCCACAGAGTCTGGCGGAAAGTCCAAGACTCTGTAATTGACAAAGATTACTCTCACCGGCTGAAGAAAAAGATTGCTTGGCAAGAGGAGGACCATCCCTCCATCGTACCACGGAAGGAATCATCTGTAAGGGTGCTTGCCGTAACGCCCCCCTCAACTTCGACCTCCTACAAGAGGAGAAGGCCAGAGAAGATCCCGGCGGCAAATATCAAAGGCAGTGGACCTAAACGCCCCAAGTCTGGGGGCATGGTAGTACACACGGTGTACATGGCTTCCTGGAAAGAGGAAAGCCGTACTTCCATGGGTCATCGACCACTTACACGGTCTGTGACAAAAGCTCAGGAGCAACAACAAAAGCTCCAGGAGATATTGACAAAGATGGCCGCACTTACTGGGCAGAAATAAAGCCTAGAAGCATTGTCTGAGCAGCGCCAGGATCAGGAGACCGATACGGAGTTCCTACGAAGAGTGCTTGAAAAGAAAGATAAAGAGGCCGCGGAACAAACAGCTAATATAAAACAAATGGCACTCATGTTCCAAGATATGGTGGGGACGATGATCCAACCATTTCCTCGAGTCGAAGACCCTCTAAAAATCGTTGAAGACGACATAGGGGATACATCAAACCCTCCTCCGGCTTTATCAGCCGCCAGGGAGGAGACAATATCCAAAGCGGCCCTTGATGACTACATAGCTCAACAAATACGAGCTCATCAAGCGAGCGAAGCAGCAGGACAAGTCGTCAGGACTGGGCGATCTTATCCAGGCTGGTACGATCAAATTAAGTACCCGCCAGGATATACGATCCCCAAATTCCATGTGTATAAGGGGACGGGCAGTCCACACCAACACGTTGCTCAATTCAGAGCTTTGTGTGGTAATACCGGGGGTGATGACAAACTGTTGCTTCGCCAGTTTGTTGACAGCTTGTAGGAGACGGCATTTGAATGGTACTCTGAGCTCCCAAATGATTCTATCAAAACATTCACGGAGATGGAATTACTATTCACACAGCGATTCGCGAGCGCAAGCGAGCGCACCCCAATCACGGCATTGATCAATACCAGGGTGAAGCCAGGAGAGACCTGGGTTCAATACGCAATTCGGTTGCGTAACCTATGGTCAAAATGCGAACAGTGCATAGAAGAAGCTCCTGCCGTGAGCATGTTCGTGGGAACCCTTGATCCTCAGGCAACTATATCCCAGTTTATGATGTTCTTCAAGCCGACTATTTTCCAGGCCTTGATTGACAAACTGGCCCATAGGGACCAGATGGGCCATAGGCCGTCCTCTTCAAAAATGGATCCCCGGAATGAAAAGGGCAAAGGGAAAGCGACCTTCGTCGTCAACGCTTAACAACAACCGAGTGACCCGAAACCGGTTGCTCGCCAAAGCAACAAGCCACGATCCCTCGAAGAAAAGTTGAGACGTCCCTATTCGTTTCCCCGGGATAAAACGAGGAGGTTGTTCGAATTAGCGGTGCGCAACAGGCTTATCACTCTGCCGGATCCAAGACACCCACTGTAGCCTAGTGACGTAAGCAGTCCCAACTACTGCCCCTATCATAGAGTAATAGGCTACCCAATCGAAGATTGCTACATCTTCAAAAACTGGGTTGAGGAGCAGTACCAGTAAGGTAAGTTCGCGCTGTCCAAAAACTGGAAGGTAAACCTGCCACAGCAGCACGCTCCTAAAAAGGTGGACACGCCGGGGGCATCATACTTATTTGCAGAAGAAGCTCCATAGGACGTTTTCCTTTTGGCTAAAACTAAAATAATGCTGAAGGATCTTCAAGCATGCCCAGCAATCAGGTGGAAAAGCCCGCTGGAGCCCGAGATCATTGACGGGATGCTGAAACCGCGCCCAACACCGAAAGTTGGTAGCGATAGGCAACACACCCAGGTCAAGCCTTCAAAGTCTTCGAAGAAAAAGAAGAAGACTAAGAAGCCTGTGCAGCATGACGACAAGCACACAGACCTGCAAAAATACATCGACGCGCTAGAGGAATACAACAAAAAGGCGCGGATCCCGGTCACACTGGAAGAGTTCCTCAAGCATATTATTGAGAATGGAGACAGTGACATTGATGAATGAGACAACTTGTCAGAAGAACCCGAGGATTATGGGGCGAGTTGCCACATGATCTCTCACTCGTCGGTAAATGGCAAAGAAGCTCCTGACGTAGAGAAGTTGGGGGCAAAACCAGAGCCAAAATCATTGGAACTATCAGACGACCTGATCGACATGCTGCTGAGCGAAGCTCTTCAAAAGAGCAAAGCTGACCGAGAACGTGAAGCGGCCATATACGAAAAGGCCAAGCGTCGGCGTCAGGCTGAAGAAGCTCCGGTAATGAGAAGCTATAAAGTACCTCAATCGGATCGAAGCGCCCCTGCCACCAGCAAGAGCAGAATCAAGATAAGGAAGCAGTTCGCCAAAGCTCTGTCAATGGGAGTGAAGCTGCTACCTTTCAAAGAAAATACTTCCGGGAGTATGTGCCCCGACGAAGCGGATGTACATCCGAACTACTGCTTGTACCATCGGAGGGTCACACACCCTACTGAAGAGTACAATGCTTTTAAGAAGTGGCAGCAGGGATACGTTGCCCACCGACAACACTTCAAGCGGATGAAGCGCAAAGCCCGTCGGGAACAGAGAAGCACGACAGATGAGCATAAAGGAACAGCCAGTAACTGTCATATGGTTGATGCCATTTTGACAAAAGGAAATTCTCAAGTTCTTACCTTCGAGAGCGACTCTGACGAAGAAATAGCCCTTGGCCCTCTCTTCAAGGAATCCACCTCCGGAAAAGAAGAAGAGACGAAGAACTGTGAGAACATCCATCTACGTAACCGTACGTTGCCTGAAAAGAATCTCGGACCCTCAAACAAAGGTTTGGGTAAAAGAGACAAGGGGAAGGAAAAAGTCCTTGAGGAGATTACTCTCGATGATAGAGTCGTCGAAGAGTTCACAGCCAAGGGCCCGTCTAAGAAGAACAAGGTGGATTACAATGTCCTGGCACACCTGAGGAAGATACCCTCGCAATTGAGCATTTTGGATTCCCTTCTCATGTCTAAGGAGGCACGAGATTCCCTGATCAAGGCGTTACAAGAGCCCGATCAGTTTCAAGTGTTCCTTGCAGAAGAAAAGATGAAAGACGAGCTGAAAGAAGCTCACACAGCTAACATCACATTCGACGATGAAGATCTCCTTCTCGGAACGTGTGAGCACAACCGTCCCCTGTATGTCACTGGGTATTGCCACGACATCAAAATAGGAAAGATCCTGGTTGACAATGGGTCCTCCGTCAACCTTCTTAATGTGAGAGTGTTGAGGAGATTTGCATGAACGTTCAACACCTGGCACGGAACAAAATTACTATCTCCGGGTTCAATTCGCGGTCATCACGGATGCTTAAATCCGTAATATTGACATTACACTTCGGGATGCTTGTCACTGACATCAAGTTCCACGTCATCGACGCTAAGACTTGTTACAATGCTTTGCTCGGTAGGCCTTGGTTACATGAATACAATATCATCCCTTCTACACAATATCAGTGTATGAAGTACTTCAAAGACGGCCTCGAGCACACAGTTACAGGGGAGCTAAACCCTATCTCCGTAAATGAAGTCCGCAAGTATGAAGACACTAAGTACTTCCTACCAGACTTCGAAGACACGGAAAGATGTCATAAATTGGAGAATAAACAGAAAGCCGTCGCCACCATCCCGATCTTTGGGAGCGATACTGTTCATATCATAATTTTGCATTATTATATTCCCCATTCTTATTCATTTTACAAATTAACAGGTGCTTTTGATCCATGTCTGCTACATGGTTGCAGGTTACAGGTTCTCGGAACAAAACAGTGAAAATGATGAAAAACGATACAAAAGTGAGACTACGACCAACAAATGGAAGAATCTTGATCATGCCTACAGTTTGAAGAATACACGAAGATCAATGGACAATTTCATAAAACACAAAGGCAGTGCAAGGTTCAAGACTTCGACACGAAGCAAAGGGTAAAAGTCCACTACATTATGCACTGTGGAAATCTGGAAGAGACTAGAAAACATTCTGAAGAACTAAGTAAAGAAAAGCCAAGTAAAAAGAAACAGAAAGAACCCCAGAAAAACCCAGCCAGAGACCCCACTAGATGGCTGCGAATCCGCGGCTAAACAGGGCTTTTGGCCGCGGTTCCGCGGCCATGATGAGCGCGTGTCGGTGCTAAAAAGAGACGGTGTGGCGGTGCATTGACTAGGCTTCTTAGGGTAATTTTGTAAATGCAGATAGGGATCGAATGTAACCCTAGGGTTTCTATGATCTATAAATAGAAACCCTAATGCTCTTTTTGGAGTATGCCTCTTCCTATGCCTCATTTTATTTATCAAATTCAGAATTTATTCTTGTAATGTTTGAAGAGTGCATCAAATAAAAAGTAAGTCTTTTTTTACCTTACCTTAGTTAATTTTCCTTTTTGCCCTACTTAATTTTATTTATCTGCCCTAGTTATAACTTTTATTTATCTACCATAGTTGTTAAATTAATATCATAAAAATGAAATCTTTTATCAATTCCCTAATGAGTGAGTAGTTCCTCACTTGTTAGGGTTAGGAATAGGAAATGTTTGAGAGATGAAAATCTCTCACCCTTTTCTTGTCCGTCATATATTTAATAGGACTCTATGCATACATACACACACCGCTCACTACGGCACCCTATCCCATGAGGTAGCGGTAATACCGTAGTTTAAAAAGACCGGTTGTGTATGTTTTCCATGGAGGTTAGGGTAAGAATTAAGAAAGGACGGACAAGGACCTAGAGGAAGAATCATAGTTTCTTCCCGATCGTGCTAATCCCCTTTATTAATTATTACCATAACACCTAAATAGATCTTAATTAGGGCAAAGAAAGCGGTGAGGAATATTGACTTTCCAAACCTAACCTAAACCTAACCCTAGCAAGATTTTAGTCCTAATCAACTCATTTCAGTTTTCATTGATAATCCAATCCACCACAATTGGAATTAACTCATTAGAACGAAAAGAAAATACACAAAATCCCTGTGGACCGACCCATACTCACCGGCTAGCTACCAAGCGACGCCGTTCTTGATTGCGGTAAAATATTCTTTGATTCATCTTTCGAAAGCGCAAGCGCGCATAAAATCCCTCTCAATCAGATACCGAGGAGGATGAAGAGATGGACTTCTCGAGGCAACCCCAAGGCAGTAGGCCAGGACCATTTACTCCTATTTTGGTCTTTAGCAATGACTCTAAAGATGAAATCAACACAGTATTCTCTATTCTTCCATCAATGCAAACCTTCACTGGAGCTGATCAGAGTTTACAAATTACCATGGTTCCGCAGCGGCATTATAAAGAACTCGATGCTCTTAATATATACAACGTGCAAGAGCTGCAGTCTTTCTACGTCTCTCGTAGGTGGAAAGATGAAAAGGCGATCCTCTTCTACCAGTCCATGGAGACCAAAGTGGAAAGAGAAGTCTGGCATGGCGCCGAATTTGCGCTCGACAGGCTTCAACCAATCCGTCTGCCCAGATACTATGCATAGGGACTGAAAAGGATATTGAGATGCCAAGGCGTACCCTTCAAACAGACAGCTCGACAAGCTCAGTTCTATAACAAGATTTGGGACGTTCCCGGGACTCGGCGAAAGATGCCCAATGGAAGGATGGAGACGACTGGGCTTGGATACGTCCAGTCCAAGAAACGGGAGAGATTCCTTGGCTGCCATGTTATAAACGACTTCGGTGGAGAAGGGAATGCTCATCCAGATAGCACTGGTATTGGATCAGAGCAAAATTCCGCCGTAAGAATACCAAGTCCTTCATTTGAAGAACAGATCGACAAGCTAATAAGGGAAGCGGGTCAAAAGGTTCAGGATGACCACAGCCGCGAAATGGCCATTTACGAGAAAGCAAAACGCAACGTTATATTCAGCAGACTACGGAGGATGACGATGCCCTTCACCCCCAGCCCGCTGTGCACTCTCGTGGCTAGAAAAAAGCCCGACATAGAAGCAACAACAAGGTGAAGAATGGGAATGACGTCCAAAAATAACGAAGCGGATCCAAGAAGCCACGCGATCGAGAAAAGGTCCGCTGGAATTCATCGCTGATGAAAAAAATGGGTCGAGAATATTCTTTCCCCCAAGACAAGATAAGGAAGATATTCAACCTTGTCATGAAGTACCAAATGATGATGCTCCCGGAGTCTCGGCACCCTGAGCAAATAAACGAGGTCTATCATCCGGTTTATTGCTTCTACCACCGAGCAATAGGACATCCTCTTGAAGATTGCTTCACCTTTAAAGACTGGGTCGAAGACCAGTATCAGCAAGGCAGGTTCGCTCTGTCCGACAATTGGAGGGTAGCCCCACCACGAAAGCATGAGCCAAGAGCAACCTACACTGCGAAGGAAAGTCCTGATCAACATCGGGCTTGGAAATGAGCTTGTACCTGCCACATGATAACATTCTCAAAGGAGGGAGAGTATGAGAATGTGGACGACCTTTCCCAGTGCTTTGCAAATGAAGATGGGGACGAGGTGATATCAGATTTTCCATGGACGCCAAAAGAGCTAGAAGACGGGATACACACCATAGTAGACAATCTGAAGAAAATCGACTTGGGAACGACAAATGAAGCAAGGCCAACGTTCGTTAGTGAGCTGCTGTCCGAAAAGCAGGCGACTACACTAAAAGACGTGCTTATGCAGTATAAAGACTGCTTCGCGTAGAACTATTCCGAGATGCCGGGACTAGATCAAGAAATAGTTGTGCAAAACTGGCTATATCGCCGGACGTCAACCCAGTCAAACAGGCGCCCAGAAGAATGCGGCTCGAATTCGAGATGAGCATCAATGCCGAAGTCAAGAAGCTAATTGACTCTGGCTTAATCCAAGAAGTTCAATACCCCGACTGGATCACCAACATTGTCCCAGCGATGAAGAAAAATGGGACAGTACGCTTCTGCGTGGACTTGCGGGATCTCAACAAAGCTTGCCCGAAAGATGACTTCCCAATACCGGTTACCAAGCTGATGATAGATAACACGTCCACTCATGAAGCATTCTCCTTCATGGATGGATCTTCAGGGTATAATCAAATAAAAATGCATCCTGAAGACCAAAAGCACACCGCCTTCCGGACTCCACTAGGCATATTCTGCTATAAAGTGATGCCTTTCGGTCTGAAGAACGCTTGTGCTACCTACCAGAGGGCCATGACAAAGATCTTCGATGACCTCATACACGAGATTGTCGAATGTTATATCGACGACCTCATAGTGAAAAGCAAATCGTACGAGGAGCACTGGGGGCATTTGAAAATAGTGTTCCAGCGCCTTCGGAAATATAATCTGAAGATGAATCCTCTGAAATGCGCGTTTGGAGTATCCTCAGGCACATTCCTAGGATTCATCATCCGACACCGAGGTATCGAAATAGACCCATTGAAGATCAAAGCGATCATGGAAATACCCACGCCAAGAACTCTCAAACAACTGCGGTCTCTCCAAGGAAAGCTCGCGTATATCCGACGGTTCATAGCTAACCTTTACGGAAAATGCCGCCCCTACAGTCATCTAATGAAGAAGGGGACCCCGCTCATTTGGGATCATAAATGCCAAAATGCGCTAGACGAAATCAAGCAATATCTGCAGAACCCGCCGGTACTGACCGCTCTGGTCAAAGGAAAGCCCCCCATCCTGTACACAACAGCCCTTGAAGGTTCTTTAGGCGCGCTATGGGCACAGGAAAACGATCAGGGAAAGGAGAGAGCCCTATACTATTTGAGTCGAGTTCTCCTGAGGGCAGAAAGAAACTACTCCCTCATTGAAAAGTATTGCCTGGCATTAATCTTCGCGGTAATGAAGCTCTGACATTACGCCTTGGCACATAAGGTCCATCTCATATCAAAGGTGGATCCTCTCAAATATTTGATGTTAAGAGCCATACTAACGGGAAGGCTTGCCAAATGGACCCTCCTTTTGATGGAATTCTCGATAATCTATCGACCTCCCAAGGCAGTGAAAGGCCAGGCCATCGCCGACTTTCTCGCGGAGCATCTAATACCCGCTGACTCTCCTATAAATTGCGAGCTGCCGGATGAATATGCGTTCGACACAATCGACGGGGAGAAATAAGGGAGTGATACCCGATAGGAACTTTATTTCGATGGAGCATTGTCTATGAAGAAGAAAAAGCAAAATACCCCCATAATCAAAGCCAGGGTGGGCCTTATCCTCATGACTCCGTAAGGAGGGATAATGCGTTTCGCCCTTTCCTTAACAGAGCCAAAGACAAACAACAAGGCTGAATACGAGGCTTTAATAGCAGGTCTCGAGATCGCCATTGACATGGGAATCGAGAACCTCCTCATATATGGAGACTCCCAGCTGGTCATTAGCCAAGTAAAGGACGACTATCTGACATGCAAGCCAGAGTTGGTAAAATATGGCGAAAGAGTGCGGCAACTGCTGACTCAAATCCCCTCCTACGTCCTGGAAAGTATACCACGGACGAAAAATAGCAAGGAAGATGCGTTAGCCAAGCTCGCTAAAGAACTGGTCGACGAAAACCTCGATGACGTAAGAATCATTGTGCAAAGCCGTCGGATTCTCGCACCAGCAGAAATATCTCCTGAGTCGTCCGAAGAAGAGGAAGCGACCAAACAAGCGGCTTTCCAAGTAGAGGACGAAGAAAAGGCTAAGGATTGGAGAGAAGTCTTCATAGACTACTTCAAATCCCATCGAATGCCCGAAAACGCATCTTCAAGACATCAGCTCATGAAACGGGCTCTGTCTTTCGCCTTCGTCAATGATATTCTATATAAGAGATCATTCGATTGTCTGTGCTTGACATGCCTGGGACCAGAAGAAGCAAGGAGAGTCATCCAAGAAACTTACAACGGACTCTGTGGTTCCCATCAAGTTGGCCAAAGATGAAGTTAAAGGTCAAGAGAATGGGTTACTATTGGCCCACAATGATTCAGGACTTCCTTGAATATGCAAAGCAGTGTCACTCATGCCAGATTCACGGGGACTTCATCCATCAGAATCCGAATCCGCTACACCCAACATTGGCAAGCTGGTCGTTCGAGATGTGGGGAACCGATATAATCGGGCCTATCGAACCAACATCATCTAAGGGACATCTGTTCATATTGGTGACAACCGATTACTTCTCTAAATGGACCGAAGCAGTACCGCTAAGAGAGGTGAAGATGGAGAACATCCTCCATTTCTTCAGGACCCATGTCATTTACCGGTTCGGCACTCCGTGACGGATCATCTCGGATAATGGGCCGGCCTACAGAACCCATAAGATCAGCCGCTTCACCCAGCAACATAATATAGATTGTAGATACTCTTTAGTCTATAATCCCCGAGCTAATGGTCTAGCTGAGGCTTTCAATAAAACCTTGATGAAGATCATAAAGAAAACGGTGTCCAGAAACAGAAAGGACTGGTACGAGAGATTGCATGAAGCTCTCTGGGCTTACCGAACCACGTTCAAAACAACCACGAATACCACGCCATTCGCGTTGGTATTCGGCACGGAAGCGGTACTTCCCTTGGAGATAGAGCTACCCTCACTACGAGTAGCAGTCCGACATGAGCTGACGGATGAAGAAAATGCCCACCTTCGGCTTGAGGAGCTCGATGCCCTCGATGAAACTCGTCTCATGGCGCAGCAAAACCTAGAATCTTACAAAGCAAGGATGACGCGCTCATACGAAAGACTGACTAGGCCGAGAGCATTCCGCCAAGGTGAACTCGTGCTAGTTGTCAAAAGACCTATGATCCCCAACCGTGCCAAACGGGGGAAATTCGAGCCGAACTATGAGGGCCCAGACGTTATAGACAAATTTATCAAGGTGGTGCCTATTTGCTCATGGATATGCATGGCGAAAGACCCTTCCGGCCAATAAACGGCCGCTTCCTTAAGAAATACTACCCCTGACAAGCTACAACTCAGGTTAACAATAGATGACGACACTCATGTCCGCTCGCTATCTTCCTGAGTCAGCATTCTGTAAGTAGTATCCGACAAAACTTCGCCTCGAAGCTATGGACCGAAATGTCCCTAAACTAACAATGGACCATAATGTCCTTAAACTAAATACGTCGCCTCAAACACGGCGATAGTGGAATTCAAGTCCATAGGTCCCAGCGGCGAAGACTGCAACTCAAATCCTGCTAGCTACACAGCTACCCCGGTGGCGAAGTCCCACCGTGATCGCAAAAAAAACGGTACGTCCACAAGAGAAATGGGCACGGATGAAAACCCGAAAGGGCTCCGTGAGTAAAAACAGCAGGACTGCCGGCGAGTTTGTGAAAACCTGCAAGGGCGCAGACTCATAAAAAAATTCATACACACTTGCAAGGTCCTCTCGACCTTGTAAGGAGAAAATACCTTCGTGAGATCCTTACGACTCACAAAAGAGCGACACACTTAGGGATCCCAACGATTCTTAAGGAGAAATTGCACTTACGAGATCCTCACGACTCGTAAGGAGAATCCCCCTATGAGACCCTCACGGCTCATAGGATTCGAAAGCCTTAAGTTATAGGGATCTGAACCTGTTCTTAAGCCATCACATTCCCCAAGTTGCCCTACACGCTGTCAACATCGATCCTTTGTATACAATCCATGGGCACAAATAAACGTTCCCTCACCCAGTTCCACCCATGGCGCGAAATTTCCCCATTCGGTGAACAACACTTGTAGGTTCTCTCGACCTACAAGGAGAAAACACTCTTGTGAGATCCTTACGACTCACAAGAGAAAATATCACTTAGGAATCCTCACGACTCTTAAGGAGAAAATACATCTACGAGATCTTCACGACTCGTAGGGAGAAATACCTTTATGAGACCTTTACGGCTCATGAGGTCAAAAGCCTTAGTCGGCAGGATCCTAACCCTGTTTGCTAAGCCACCTTTGATCAAATCGGCAAAGGCAAATGATGATTCGCTCCTGGCATCATTCTAGTCGTAGCGATACTGATGCCTAAATTGGTAGCAAATTCCAAGTCCTCTCAAGGCAAATGATGATTCGCTCCTGGAAACATTCCATTCGCAGCGATGCTGATGCTAAGATTGATATCAGATCTCAAGTTCCATACTCGCAACGAAAATCAGCGAGCAAAAAAAAATGCATATGAAATAGCCGAAATGATGGGGCAACTCGCAATATAAAAATCAGCGAGCAAAATATATGTATGTAAAATAGCTGAAATTTTTGGGCAACTTGCAATAAAAAGCAGCGAGTAAAAAGAAAAATAGCCGAAATGATTGGGCGCTGCGATATAAAATAGCCGAAATGATTGGGCAATCGCGACTTTCGCGATATAAAAAGCTGAAATGATAGAGCATCACGGAAAGAAACAAAAAAAACAAAACTTTTTCCCTGCAGGTGAGATCACATTGGCCCCTGTATACAATCAATGGGCACAAATGAAAAGGGAACCATATTGCCCCACTGGGCTTCGTCAAAGGGAAGACAAGTCTCGATGGCTACATCTAGGGCCTAGAAATCAACAACAACATGCCTTCTCGTTCCAACCAGAAGCAGATACGACGTCAGCAAAATGGAGCCATGACAAAGTCCCCTAGTTCCAAATCTCGACGGTTCACAGACAACCTAGAGACTACCTTAGAGCCACGGCAAAGTCCCCTAGTTCCAAACCTCGACGGTTCACTGACAACCTAAAGACAACCTCGGAGCCATGGC
Organism: Agapanthus africanus; assembly: GCA_030015575.1. Lineage (NCBI taxonomy): Eukaryota > Viridiplantae > Streptophyta > Magnoliopsida > Asparagales > Amaryllidaceae > Agapanthus > Agapanthus africanus. The sequence continues at coordinate 59,630,272 of CM057348.1, forward strand.
AGAGTCCCTAGTTCCAAGTCTCGACAGCAACATCTACAGCCTAGAGAGCAACAACAACGTTCTTCCTCCCTCCAGCAGGATCCAGACGCGACATCAACAAACGGAGCCATTGCAAAGTCCCCTAGTTCCAAATCTCGACGGTTCACAGACAACCCAGAGACAACCTCGACATTCGTCGCAATATTGCAGACACAATGTCAACAAATGAAGCCAAAGAAAATCCCTCGCTTCAGGGTCTTGAAGGAAACTCAAATAAGACTTGAAAGACTATTGGAGATCATCCCATACCAGCGCGGAGTGGTCGTGACTCATCGGGGCTCCCCAAACTGAGCCTAACCTCAAGTAAAAAGCATCATGGAATATCTCTAACGCTTGCTCTTCCGACGGGAATATCACCTGGAAGATTACTTGAAAACGTCTTGTCCAGGCCTCGAAGGGATCAGAGACACGATAGTCGTGGGGCTACTCGAATAGCAAAATTGCATATTGGGGAATATATCAGCCAACGCGACGGTACGACGGGTAGAAAACCCTAGTACCACAGACCCTAACGGACTTCTATTAGCAGGAGTTAACTAGGTCGTTGAAGTATAGTTGTGAGTATTCCCGCCTGTCACGCGGGTGACCCGGGTTCGATCCCCGGCAACGGCGCCATTTGATTGGTGTAGAAAAAGTGTTTGTAGTGTAACCGCAATTAATAACGGTGTCGCGTGTAGCTAGACCGAGATGAGTACGGGTCGTTGTAACAACTCCATTTTTAATGTACAAAGAATTGATTTAAATTCAATGTATACTTGGAGTATTTATTACTGCTGATATCTCTTTAAGTATTTATTTCACTCCATAATTACAAGAAGGAGCCTGTAGCTCATTGGTAATACCTTGCACTGCTGAACCAAGCCACCAGAGTTCAAATCCCCTGCCCCACATTATTTTTAATATTATTTTGTTTTTGATTTTTTAGAATACCAACCGTTATACGTGCGTTTCTCATAAATTTTCTTCTACACATAAAAAGTTAGGTGCACCATAAATCACCCCAGGAGACCCCCCACCCATCGACTCTCCGACTCGGCCCGACTCGGCCGAGTCGGCCGGCGGACCGGCCGACTCGGGCCGGCGCCGCCGGCCGGACTCGGCCGGACGGCTGAGTCGCCAACATAGAAGTTGAGAATCTTGACCTAGTCAACCCCCCTGCACACACTAAATTTCTAGATCGGTTACAGAGAGCACATTAAACCTCTTTTACTCCAAATTTTAATGATTTTTATATATTTTTTACATTTTTTAATTAAAAACCCTAACCCTAGCCTAACCCTATAAATACACCCCCTACCCTCTCATCCTAAATTTCTGAGTCCACTATCTCAAAATTCCAAGAGAACTTTGGTACGTTGGAAAACGAGCGAAAGGCGAAGCGCTGACGAAATCGACGGCGAAATTCCGGTGATCGTGTTAGGAACTCTCAACGACGATTCGACGCACCGGCAATCCCTCTACTTCCCTCTCACTCTCTAGTGTTGTCCAAACCCGTAAGTCCCCTTCTTCTATCTTTCTTTTCTTTCATAAAAAATACGAATTTACAAACCCGACGGAATCGGAACAAATCCGATTTCCGATTCGGTTTTCTATAAAATCTCACTTATCACTAATTCTATCATGCTTAAACATCTTTATGTTGACTATTAATCACTTAAAAAATAATTTGAACAAGTTTCCTCACATGAAATGATAGCTTTTGCAATATATCGTATTTTTTCACTTAAATACCACAATGTTTAGTTTTCACATTTAACCCCTTAACATTGCTATACCTTAAAGTAGATCACGAGGTAATGACCTACCTCCACACACACGCAAATACAACCCTAAATGATATCATCAAAACTTAGAATACGATAATACAAGATTTTACACTTAAATACCATTTTCTTAATAAAACCTTTTCTAAAAGTTTTAGGTTCGATACACTTTTAAAACACATATCTTTTAATAGGAAAATACGATAAGTTGTGGACATCGATCGTTTATCTAAACCTGACTTTGTGGTGTCTAGGCTAGGCAAGTGAGAAAAGGTAACTTTAAAAGGCCCGTCTCACGATTCGTGAGCGGATCCTCCTTTTCTCATTTATACTTACCTGGCCACAATTGGCGGTGAAGAGGCGATTTGAGGCTTCTAACGACTTGTCGTTTAGACCATTCAGAAATAGCCTAGTTGAAATAGAAAACCCTAGAATCTAAAATACGGAAAATCGACTTTTGCAAATAAATACATTTTACTTTATAAAACCGTTTTCTAGAGGATAGTATTTATAAAATTTTTGCAAAGCGCCATTACAACCCACCTTTGGGGAACCCGTCAGGGATAGTACGGTTTATCGTGCACTCTCGGGCTTAGTAGTGCGAGATTCAGACCTCCGCAAGGAGCATTCGGTCTCGAAAGGTTTAAAATACGACATCTTAAGAAAATGAGACTTTTAAAATATAAAATATTTATTGAAATTATTTTTTTATAAATATATGTATATTATCAATAAAAGATCTATTTTGTTATAATATAAATATTCCATTTTTCTAAAAATCACAAGAATAAATTTTACATTAAAATACCATGAATTTCAAATAAACCAATATTACAGATAAATACCTTTGTTTATGTAATTAGGATATTTTCACTAGATTTACCGCAAAAAATAAAATTTCACTCATCATAACTATAAAGACGAATAATAAATACTTGGGGTGTATCTTGGAAACTATACAAAAGTATTTTTGCATAAAACCCCCTCAAGTTTTATAAATTACAATAAGGACCCTAGCAATTATAGAACTTCGATTTACATTTCTTTTGTCTGACTCAGGTTTGAGTCTGATTATTTCTGACATGAATATGATTCAAGTCAATCTACATTCTTTAATATTCCAACTCAATATGAACACATGAATCCCAGAATCCAGTTATCAATCTATACAACTTGACTGAATCAAACCATGGATATACATCCATTATCCCGTTATTCCATTTACCTGATTATGCAGTTACAATCTGTGTACTGATATCATGGTTTTGGTCAGTCATCCAACTTATACATTACAATACAACAATACAATCAAAACACAACGGGTTTTAAGGGGTAGATTGGTGCGGAAGGTGTTAGAAGTGGCACGAGACGGTAAGATTAAGACACCTAACCTATATTCCATTGCTGTTGTACCGTAGCTTAACGGTTCCTTGTACGTTCCGTTTGCCCTGGTCTTTAGCATACTCAGACCCCTTTCGTATACACTGGCATCCTTCCGTACCAAGCTACAAACAACAGCGTAAACACAATATTCTACAATATTATACAATTTTTTTTAGAGGATACTTCTTATTCTTTCTTTTCTAATTCTTTCCTTATCTTTGGGACTTACCGAGCGACCTGTTCGCTGACGACATTCTATTTCTTTCTTCTTTGAATGTCGTCAGATGTTTTGGACCCGTTAGAGATCGAGCCCACCGGTGAAGACTTGGATCAGTTTCATGAAGACCCGATCTTTAGACATTGTACCTTATTCTATTCAGTATTTTTCATTTCCTGTTATGCCATTATTTAGGCATTGCTTTTATTTCAGATGTATTTACTTTTCATGCATTGTACAAAAAAATGTTATTAATAAAGTTGATGTTTTTTTATAAATCTTGCCTCTTGTGATTTACCTTTATATTGCTTAGATACGCTCAGCGTATTTACTTCACAGTAAATACGCAGCAAACCTCGTCGCGTCCCCTTCGCCGTATACCGCGAAGCGGGGCGTGACAGGTTTTGTTGGTAGCCCATGCAGGTCAGAGCTGTATAGAACCATATTATGCAGTTCTGTTCTGCGTGAACAACCTAAGCAATATAACACAAGAACCAGCAACTAAAACATTCTTTACAATTCATGTTTCTTGAATCTCACAAATTTCTATTCCTTGAATCTTATCATTTCATGTATTTGAATCTGTCCTAACCCAAAATTTTCTTCAAGGTTATGGATTCCCCAAACAACACCAGCACCAATGTCAACAACACACCTCCAGCACTACCTCTCACACCAGCTGTTCCTGCGCCACCCATCGAGCAAACAGTGCTACTTGAGGCGATCCGCAGCCTTCTTGAGGGACAACAACAACTCCTGAACCGTCCTGAGACCGACGCACCAGGGGTAAAGCAATTCAGGGCTTTGCACCCCAAGCAGTTCTCTGGTAAAGGAAGCCCACTTGAAGCTGAGGAATGGGCACAAAGCATAGAAGATGATCTGGCAGCAGCACAAGTGCCAGATATAGTTTGGGTCCGTGTGGCGAAACTAGATAATGCTCGCATCTGGTGGAAGGCGGAAGAAAGCCGTCTGGTACAGCCTCTTGAATGGAAGACTTTTTGTGAGAAGTTCGACGCGAAATACTTCCCTGTGACTGCCAGGTCTGCCATAGAGCAGCAGTTCATTCAGCTACAACAGGGTTCAATGTGGGACAAATCAGTAGATGAGTACGACGCTGAATTCACCATGCTAAGCCGGTAAGATATGTCACAACAATTCAATTTTTAAATCTCACATACTATACAGCTAACACAATCTTTAAACAGATTCGCGGCACACTTGATACCGACGGACGAGATCAGAGCCCGTCGCTTTCAACAAGGTTTGGACACGGAGATTCAGGCTGCTCTAGCCACGGGAAAATTTCTGACTCATGAGGATGCTCTGGAAGCTGCCCGCAGTTATGAGGCAGTGATAAAAGCAAGGGGCAGATCTCAGTCTGCAGGAGTCAAACGCCCTGCCAACCAGATGGCAGGTGGAGCCTCGTCCAGGCCACCTTTCGTGCCAAGGCGACCCAGAGTACCGAACCATTGTCCCAGCCCAGCCTTTTGCACCTACTGTAAGAGAACTGGACATATGATGAAAGACTGTCGTCGAGCCAACCGTCTTTGCTTAGTCTGCGACTCAGCTACTCATGATATTGGGTCTTGTCCCCAAAGACAAAACCCAGTTGCTGCACCCAGGCCAGCAATTACCTATCCGTAGCGACCAGCTCTTCAGGCATCTGCTCCAAGACCTGCACTACCTGCACCACCCAGAGGACCACAAGCTACACCACCTCCTCTTCAGTTCCATCAAGCTCAAAGGAACGTTCCGAGGAATGCTCCTCAGGCCTGGAGGAATGTACCAAGGCGCCAAGCTTTCACGATGTCCGTGGAAGAAGCTGAGGCCACTGGCCAAGTCATCACTGGTAAACTTTTCTTTTCAAACTTTGCTTTTCTATCCTGCTACTTAGTTACATATTTTCTATACCTAAAACATATCCCACATACCTTAGGTACAATCTTAGTATCTTCAATCCCTGCATTAGCACTGTTTGATACTGGAGCATCACACTGCTTTATGTCGCAACGGTTTGTTTGAACCCATGCGATTCCAGTCTCACCGCTTGTATCCAGCTGGAATGTCAGTTCAGGAAATGGCATTCTAAAGGCAACTATGGGATACAGCTTGTGTCCAGTCCTCGTCTGCAGCAAAGAATTTTATGCTGACTTCAAAGTGCTGGACATACCGAACTTTGATGTGGTTCTAGGAATGGATTGGCTTGGAACTTTTTATGCTACTATATACTGTCGTCAAAGGAGGGTAGTATTCGAGATTCCAGACCATCCGGTCTTCTATTTCAAAAGTGGAGACCGTACACTGGAGCCAAGTACCTACAAAGCGAAGCCAAGAGAAGCAGTAGTTGCAGCAGCTCAAGTGGAAGAAGAATCAAGACCAGATGTGTTTCGAGAGTTCAACGATGTATTTCCTGGCGATATATCGGTTTGCCTCCCGATCGAGCTCTTGAATTCAGTATTGATTTAGTACCAGGAGCACAACCGGTGATCAAAGCACCCTATCGTTTAAGTCCGGAAGGTTTGAAGGAAGTCCGAACACAGTTGGACGAATTACTGGCAAAAGGATGGATTCGTCTCAGCACTTCAAGTTGGGGATCACCTGTACTACTTGTGAAGAAGAAGGAAGGTTCATACAGAATGTGCATCGATTACAGAGCCTTGAACGAAGTCACTATAAAGAACAAGTATCCACTCCCGCGCATCGATGATTTATTCGATCAGCTAAGTGGATCTTGTGTTTTCTCTAAATTGGATCTTCATTCAGGTTATCAACAAGTGAAGGTCAAGGAAGCTGATACTCACAAAACAGCTTTCAGAACTCGCTATGGACATTACGAATTTCTAGTGATGTCATTTGGAGTGACCAACGCACCCGCAATATTCATGAACCTAATGAATCAAGTTTTCCGAGAGTACTTAGACAGGTTTGTTGTCATCTTCATCGACGACATCCTGGTGTATTCTAAGAGTCGGAAAGAACATGCAGAGCACCTACGAATTGTCCTAGAAACTCTACGACAACATCAGCTTTATGCCAAGTACAGCAAGTGCGAGTTTTGGTTAAAGCAAGTTGGTTTTCTTGGACATATCGTATCAGGAGAAGGAATCTCTGTGGATCCAGCGAAAGTTTCAGCAGTTAGCGAATGGCCTACACCAAAGTCAGTGAAGGATATTCGGACTTTCTTGGGTTTAGCTGGATATTACAGAAGGTTTATTGAAGGATTTTCAAAGATAGCAACGCCCCTGACCAAGCTCACACGTAAAGATGAAGAATTTGTGTGGTCAGAAGCATGCGAACAAGCTTTCGTAGAACTCAAGTCAAGGTTGACATCAGCACCTATTCTCATCATACCGGATCAATCTGGAGGATTCGAAGTGCATTGCGATGCATCTGGTAAGGGATTAGAATGTGTTCTACATCAGCACAGTAAAGTTGTGGCTTATGCTTCAAGACAGCTGAAGATTCATGAGCGCAATTATCCGACGCATGATTTGGAATTGGCAACCGTCATCTTTGCTCTCAAGATTTGGCGTCATTATCTACTTGGTGAACGAGTGAACATCTACACAGATCATAAGAGCCTAAAGTACGTGTTTACTCAGAAGGAGTTGAATATGCGGCAGAGAAGATGGTTAGAACTCATGGCAGACTTTGACATCAACTTGCAATATCACCCAGGGAAGGTGAATGTAGTACCTGATCCTCTTAGTCGCCAACCATTAGCAATGAATCTCACCGTTCAGTGGAAGCTTCAACAAGAGTTGCATCAGATGGAGATTGAAGTAATCATGCCAGGTAATGCTTCAAGTTTGATGAATTTACAAGTTCAATCAACCATTGTCAATCAGATCAAAGCAGCTCAAGCAAGTGATGCTAAGTTGCAAAAGATCAGAGAACAAGTGGAGAATGGACTCAGAACAGATTTCATCATCCATGAAGACGGATCTTTGAGATACGGCAGCAGATTGTGTGTACCAAAAGGTCCTGTTCGGGAAGAGTTAATGAAAGAAGCTCACAGCTCTCCCTATTCAGTACACCCTGGAGGTACCAAAATGTACAAAGATCTACGTCAGAATTATGGGTGGCATGGAATGAAGTGTGAAGTAGCCAGAAGCATCGCAAAATGCTTGGTGTGTCAGCAAGTAAAGGCTGAACATCACAGGACTGCTGGATTACTTCAACCGTTACCAATCCCAGAATGGAAGTGGCAACACATCACGATGGATTTTGTGACTGCTCTTCCTCGCAGCACAAAGGGTAACGATGCAGTATGGGTCATTGTGGATCGACTCACAAAGTCGGCTCACTTCATCCCATTTCAAGTTGGCCAATCTACCGAGACACTAGCAAAGAAGTACATGGAGGTAATAATCTAATTAAGATTTAAACTCTTCATAATGTACTATCTCTGATACCCATGAACTCATATAGGAAATTGTGAGACTTCATGGAGTACCGGTCTGCATTGTCTCCGATCGTGACACCAGGTTCCGATCGCAATTTTGGCAGAGTTTGCAAGAAAGCTTGGGAACAAGTCTGAAGTTCAGTACGGCTTATCATCCATAAACAGATGGTCAGTCGAAATGAACTATTCAGATCTTGGAAGATATGCTCAGAGCGTGTATGTTAGACTTCAAAGGATAGTGGGAGGATCACCTACATCTTGTGGAGTTTTCGTACAACAACAGCTACCAAGCAAGCATAGGAATGGCACCTTTTGCAGCATTGTATGAAAGGAAGTGTCGATCGCCATTAAGCTGGGACGACATCGGAGATAGGGAACTTCTTGGACCAGAAATGATAGTAGCGACTGTTGATGTAGTTCGTACTATCAGGGAAAGGATGCGCATAGCCCAAGATCGACAGAAGCACTGGGCTGATGCAAAGAGACGACACTTGGAGTTCCAGCCAGGAGATCACGTACTCTTGAAAATATCTCCGAACCACGGAGTGATCTGTTTTGGAAGACGGGGTAAGCTAAGTCCGAGATATATTGGACCGTTCGACATACTCGAACGAGTTGGTGAAGTGGCATACCGCTTAGCGCTTCCACCTTCATTGGAAGGAGTGCATAATGCGTTCCACATATCCTAACTCAGAAGGTATGTGAGTGACCCCAGCTATGTTCTCGATCATTCCGAGCTCACTATACAGCCCGATTTGTCTTGTGAGCAGCAGCCTGTGGAGATCCTGGACAGGAAAATGAAGACACTTTGGAACAAGGAAGTTAACTTGGTTCGAGTGATGTGGAGGAAAGACACTCCAGGAGAGTCCACTTGGGAAAGAGAGGATGAAATGCGTACTAGATATCCACACCTCTTTGTAAACTAGTCCTCAAATAAAAGTTGTAAATTTCGAGGACAAAATTTTTGTAAGGAGGGTAGACTGTAACAACTCCATTTTTAATGTATAAAGAATTGATTTAAATTCAATGTATACATGGAGTATTTATTGTTGCTGATATCTCTTTAAGTATTTATTTCACTCCATAATTACAAGAAGGAGCTTGTAGCTCATTGGTAATACCTTGCACTGCTGAACCAAGCCACTAGAGTTCAAATCCCCTACCCCACATTATTTTTAATATTATTTTGTTTTTGATTTTTTAGAATACCAACCGTTATACGTCCGTTTCTCACAAATTTCCTTCTACACATAAAAAGTTAGGTGCACCATAAATCACCCCAGGAGACCCCCACCCATCGACTCTCCGACTCGGCCCGACTCGGCCGGGTCGGCCGGTGGACCGGCCGACTTGGGCCGGCGCCGCCGGCCGGACTCGGCCAGACGGCCGAGTCGCCAACATATAAGTTGAGCATCTTGACCTAGTCAACCCCCCTGCATACACTAAATTTCTAGATCGGTTACAAAGAGCACATTAAACCTATTTTACTCCAAATTTTAATGATTTTTATATATTTTTTTACATTTTTTAATTAAAAACCCTAAGCCTAGCCTAACCCTATAAATACACCCCCTACCCTCTACCCTCTCATCCTAAATTTCTGAGTCCACTCTCTCAAAATTCCAAGAGAACTTTGGTACGTTGGAAAACGAGCAAAAGGCGAAGCGCTAACGAAATCGACGGCAAAATTCCGGTGATCGTGCTAGGAATTCTCAACGACGATTCGACGCACCGGCAAACCCTCTACTTCCCTCTCACTCTCTAGTGTTGTCCAAACCCGTAAGTCCCCCTCTTCTATCTTTCTTTTCTTTCATAAAAAATACGAATTTACAAACCCGACGGAATCGGAACAAATCCGATTTCCGATTCGGTTTTCTATAAAATCTCACTTATCACCAATTCCATCAAGCTTAAACATCTTTATGTTGACTATTAATCACTTAACAAATAATTTGAACAAGTTTCCTCACATGAAATGATAGCTTTTGCAATATATCGTATTTTTTCACTTAAATACCACAATGTTTAGTTTTCACATTTAACCCCTTAACATTGCTATACCTTAAAGTAGATCACGAGGTAATGACCTACCTCCACACACACGCAAATACAACCCTAAATGATATCATCAAAACTTAGAATACGATAATACAAGATTTTACATTTAAATACCATTTTCTTAATAAAACCTTTTCTAAAAGTTTTAGGTTCGATACACTTTTAAAACACATATCTTTTAATAGGAAAATACGATAAGTTGTGGACATCGATTGTTTATCTAAACCTGACTTTGTGGTGTCTAGGCTAGGCAAGTGAGAAAAGGTAACTTTAAAAGGCCCGTCTCACGATTCGTGAGCAGATCCCTCCTTTTCTCATTTGTACTTACCTGGCCACAATTGGCGGTGAAGAGGCGATTTGAGGCTTCTAACGACTTGTCGTTTAGACCATTTAGAAATAGCCTAGTTGAAATAGAAAACTCTAGAATCTAAAATACGAAAAATCGACTTTTGCAAATAAATACATTTTATTTTATAAAACCGTTTTCTAAAGGATAGTATTTATAAAATCTTTGCAAAGCGCCACTACAACCCACCTTTGGGGAACCCGTCAGGGATAGTACGGTTTATCGTGCACCCTCGGGCTTAGTAGTGCGAGATTCAGACCTCCGCAAGAAGCATTCGGTCTCGAAAGGTTTAAAATACGACATCTTAAGAAAATGAAACTTTTAAAATATAAAATATTTATTGAAATTATTTTTGTATAAATATATGTATATTATCATTAAAAGATCTATTTTGTTATAATATAAATATTCCATTTTTCTAAAAATCACAAGAATAAATTTTACATTTAAATACCATGAATTTCAAATAAACCAATATTACAGATAAATATCTTTGTTTATGTAATTAGGATATTTTCACTAGAAATACCGCAAAAAATAAAATTTCACTCATCATAACTATAAAGACGAATAATAAATACTTGGGATGTATCTTAGAAACTATACAAAAGTATTTTTGCATAAAACCCCCTCAAGTTTTATAAATTACAATAAGGACCCTAGCAATTATAGAACTTCGATTTACCTTTCTTTTGTCTGACTCGGGTTTGAGTCTGATTATTTCTGACTTGAATATGATTCAAGTCAATCTACATTCTTTAATATTCCAACTCAATATGAACACATGAATCCCATAATCCAGTTATCAATCTATACAACTTGACTGAATCAAACCATGGATATACATCCATTATCCCGTTATTCCATTTACCTGATTATGCAGTTATAATCTGTTTACTGATATCATGGTTTTGGTCAGTCATCCAACTTATACAATACAATACAATCAAAACACTACGGGGTTTAAGGGATAGATTGGTGCGGAAGGTGTTAGAAGTGGCACGAGACGGTAAGATTAAGACACCTAACTTATATTCCGTTGCTGTTGTACCGTGGCTTAACGATTTCTTGTACATTCCGTTTGCCCTGGTCTCTAGCATACTGAGACCCCTCTCGTATACACTGGCATCTTTCCGTACCAAGCTACAAACAACAGCGTAAACACAATATTCTACAATATTATACAATTTTTTTAGAAGATACCTCTTATTCTGTCTTTTCTAATTCTTTCCTTATCTTTGGGACTTACCGAGCGACCTGTTCGCTGACGACATTCTATTTCTTTCTTCTTTGAATGTCGTCAGGTGTTTTGGACCCGTCAGAGATCGAGCCCACCGGTGAAGACTTGGAACAGTTTCACGAAGACCCCGAGCTCTAGACATTGTACCTTGTTCTATTCAGTATTTTTCATTTCTTGTTATGCCATTGTTTAGGTATCGCTTTTATTTCAGATGTATTTACTTTTCATGCATTGTACAAAATAATATTATTAATAAAGTTGCTGTTATTTTTATAAATCTTGTCTCTTGTGATTTACCTTTATATTGCTTAGATACGCTCAGCGTATTTACTTCACAGTAAATACGTAGCGGACCTCGTTGCGTCCCCTTCGCCGTATACCGGAAAGCGGGGCGTGACAGTCGTTCTATGGGAAACGTTGAATATTTTATTCTTACTTTAGGCGTGTTGAGAAAGAAAGGAGGAAGAATAAAGAATGGTGAAGAATGGTTGTAGGATCTAGATCTACGTTAAACACGGATGCAAAATATAGATCTAGATTAACTACGGATGTAGGTTTTATAGTAGAAGGGGGCTTGTAGGGTTCATTAAGATTTAGTAGTCATGGGTGATTAATTAAAGATTACTCTTTTTATCCTTTGATAGATTTAAAACTAGATCAACAGTGATGCATGTAGATTAGGGTTTCTGGAGGGAAAAGGGTTCCCACTCTTAACCCCTATCTCGACATGGAACTTCGTTCATATCTACCCTTTACCAAAACAATTGTTAATCTAATCTCTAATCGTGGTCGCGATTATCAATGAATTGATAGCGCGCCCAATCAGGATGTTAACTATTCTTTTGATAGAGTTTATAAACTTTATAAGACTTAAAAAGAGTTTATGGATCTTCATCATCCATTAACCTACCCTAATATCATGAACCCTAACAAGCGAAGAATTACTCGCGCATGCTGGGAGAAGAAGAGATGGATAGGGAAATCATATTAAAACTACAAAGAAATAGAATAAGAAAAACAACTACCTTTATTAATCAACAAAATTCATTTACACTTTGTTCCCTTAGAAAATTATTACAAAATGCTAGTTTGCTTCTCGATCTCTTCTAAGGAGGTAGATGAACCGTCGATGATCAGCCTGGATGCGTGAGCCTGTCGCGGACTTCGTGATCTCTTCAGCTTGATGATTTTTCCAAGAGGCTCTCGGTCCTTATTTATAGTCCCAGAGCCAGAACCCTAACTTCCTAATTTGGAAACCAGTGGTTAAGATCCTAACAGCAAAATCCCAACTCCTAACTCTTCTGATACGCGGCGGAACAGCGGCCAATAGGTGGGTTTGGCCGCGGTTCCGCGGCCTTATGGTGGGATCTTTGGTTTATTTTTCTGGGGCTTCATCCTGATAACACGTGGTGATCTTTTGAATATCTGGAAACTGAAAATCTTTTCTACGTCACTATCAGACTTGATTTCTTTAGTTTATTTTCTTAATTAGGCAGGTTTGTTTCGCCAACTTTGATTTCGTTGATTTCAGTCCTGAAAATTCTGGACAATAACTCAACAAATAATATTAGTTTGTTTTATGGAGATATTAACTTAACCATTAAGAATTGGTCAAAGGTTTTTAATAAGGTAAGCATATTTAAATGGGCCAAATGTTACATGGATATTATATGCTTAATTTTTCCTACCAAATGTTAATTATAATATATAAACACATGAAAAAAGTATTTTTACAGATAAATCCTCATATGTATCATATATTATAATAAACACCTTTTATTATATAGAAATAGTAGGAAAAATGTCATATTAAATGTGCAGTTTTATCAACTGAACAAATACCCCCAAACTTATCTTTGATCGTCCCGAGCAAACTAGTTTATTTAAGAGAAGGAGAAAAGGAAAGGAGAAAGCTAAGCATACTTTAGTAGGCAACACGATTGCACTGAGCACGTGCAACCGGCCGTTAAACCTCTAGGTGTCCCTAGTAGGAGGAGTGTTGTTTCCTGAGGGTTTTCAGCGGATTACACCCACAAAATCCTATAATAAAAGAAAGATGGTGAAAATTACATACAAAGATAAGAACTATAAAAGAAAGAACTTGAAAATAAGAGTTTCTAACTATACCGGCTTTTCAGTTGCTATGAGCCCTTATCTTAATAGTCATGAAAAGATATTAGAAATCACATCATCCCTCAATAAAACATCGTCTTTATTATTCATTCCTACCTTTCTTCCAAACATCGATCATATAACCCTACATGTGTGTAAAGGACATCCCTACACTCGGAGAATTCAATTCAAGCAATCATACTCTTGTCCATCTACCTTAGTACTTTTTAATCGATGAATATTTAGATGGATTTGCTCATACATTTTTCATGTGACCGTTAATACTTCTTGAGGTACTAACCGACCGATTACTCATGTGCTTGCTTATTAGGCGTATTAGTATTTTCCTTGTCTTGCAACACCTAAGGCTTAGCAGTGACTCCCAAACCAGTTGGTCTAAGGCACTAGGTGATGAAGCACTCCCGCTATATTTTTTATTGCTGCCTTGATGATAACAAAACTAGTGTTCATTTTTCTTCACCATTTTATATTTCATTTATAATTTCCTTCATACTTTGGCTTTTAGACAAGAGTATTTCAAGGTATTCTCTACTATCCCGAGTTTCAAGATGTGCGTAAGTGGGTATAGTAGGGTATCACCGTTCAAATGTTTAGCCTCAACAATAGGGACTATTTTTCAGACTTATTTTTATCCTCAGATTAGCAATTTCCTTCATCTTACTAACCCTTGGGACAACAGCTCATAACTACTTATTACTAGTTTCATTTAAGAAAATATCTAATTTTCTTGTTTTTCTTAAACTATTCCTATCTTTTAAATATAATTTTTCACTTTCTACTCTTTAGTTATATAAAAAACAAAAAAAATTGACTGCCCAGTGTTAAAGATAATTCAGTGAATACAAACCTCCCCCCCAAACCTGTTTTCAGCAGTGTCCTCACTGATATTGTCTTTTGAGAGCATGGACCTGTATACTTGGGGATAGACAAAAGGGGTAAAATAATAGTTAAATGAAAACTACCCCCAAACTTGTTCTTTGGCATGCACAGATATTCAGTTAAGTCCATTTTCACTCACCTCCATTCTTAAAATGAGAAAATGTTACCAAAACATGGAGGTGAGGTGGAGGAAATTCAGTTCTGATAAAGCGGCTCCAGTAAAAACAGGAGCTCCTCCGCTGGGTCAGCAGAGAAATACGGTTTTAATCTATGCCCATTTACTTTAAAAATTGAACCGTTTTTCAAATTTTCAACTTCTACTGCCCCTTGCGGGTGTACATACCGCACCACAAAAGGTCCTTTCCAACGAGATTTAAGCTTAACCGGATGAAGATGGAGACGGGAATCGTAAAGAAGGACTTCTTGCCCCGATGTGAAAGTTTTTCTAAAAAGGTTTTTATCGTGGAGCACTTTAGTCCGGTTCTTTACTATCACCGCATTATCGTAAGCTTCATCGCAGAGTTCGCTTAGCTCATTCAATTGTAGCTTCCGATAGCTGCTCGCTTGATCAAAATCGAAGTTAAGCTCTTTAATAGCCCACATTGCTTTATGTTCGATCTCGACAGGAAGGTGTCATGCATTCCCAAACACAAGGCGGTATGGAGACATACCAAGATCGGTCTTATAAGCGGTGCGAAATGCCCAAAGAGTATCCGTCAATTTGGTTGACCAATCTTTACGGTTTTTAGAAACCGTCTTCTCCAAAATTTTTTTGATCTGCCTATTTGAGATCTCAGCCTGCCCGCTTGTTTGGGGATGATAGGGCATAGAAAGTTTGTGAGTGATTGAATATTTCCGCATCAAAGCCTCGAAAGACCGATTACAGAAATGTGTCCCGTTGTCGCTAATTATAACGCGAGAGTGTCCGAATCGCGAAAAGATATTTTCTTTAAGGAACTTAATGACAACTTTGTTGTCATTCGTGCGACACGGTATTGCTTCCACCCATTTCGAGACATAATCAACCGCTAACAAGATATATAAATTCCCAAAAGAGTTGGGAAAAGGGCTCATAAAATCAATACCCCAAACATCGAATATTTCCACAACCAATATAGGTTGGAGTGGCATCTCGTTTCTTCGTGAAATCCGACCTAAGTGCTAACACCGCGGACAAGTTTTGCAATGTTCATATGCATCTTTAAATAATGTTGGCCAATAAAAGCCACATTGCAAAACTTTCTCCACCGTTTTTCGAAGACCAAAATGACCGCCGCATGCCTGATCATGACAAAATGATAACACACTCTTGAATTCATCGTTAGGGACACACCTGCGAATGATTTGATCGGAACAATACTTAAACAGATAAGGTTCATCCCAGTAAAAGTATTTTACTTGGGATAGAAATCGAAGTTTGTCTTATTTCGACCAATCACTAGGAATAAGTCCTGTTGCAAGATAGTTCACAATATCCACGAACTAAGCTTCGTAGGATACAGTCAAGAGCTGTTCGTCAGGGAATGAGTCATTTATCGGCACGGTCAATGTTGGTGAAGAAGTGATGCGTGAAAGATGGTCAGCTACAACGTTTTCACATCCACTCTTGTCTCGGATGACAAGATCAAATTCTTGTAACAATAGGATCCAACGTATTAGTCTGGCCTTAGCATCCTTCTTCGATAAAAGGTGTCGTAGGGCGGAGTGATCAGTGTAAACCACAATTGGCGAGCCAATCAAGTAGGGCCTGAATTTTTCTAATGCAAATACAACTGCCAAGAGTTCTTTCTCGGTAGTTGTGTAATTTATTTGTGCATCATTCAAGGTCCTACTTGCATGGTAAATTACATGTGGCATCTTATCAATGTGTTGTCCTAAGACAGCATCAATAGCAAAATCTGATGCATCACACATAAGCTCGAACGGGTAGTTCCAATCCGGAGATGATAGAACGGGGGCTATAGTGAGCGATCATTTAAGCGATTCAAAAGCAGCCTCACAATCCGAATCAAAGTGAAATGTAGTATCCTTGGCCAATAGAAGGGTGAAGGGTCTAGCAATTTTGCTAAAATCCTTAATGAATCTCCTATAAAATCCTGCATGACCAAGGAAGGATCGTATATCTTTGACGCATTTGGGACGAGAGAGGTTATGAATGACATCTATTTTAGCTCTGTCAACCTCAATGCTTTTTTGTGAAATTATATGTCCAAGGACAATACCTTCTTGGACCATAAAATGGCATTTTTCCCAATTCAAAGTTAAGTTCTTATCCTTACAGCGGGTAAAAACTGCGTCAAGATTACGAAGGCAGTCCTCAAAGGAGTCACCAAAAATGGAGAAATCGTCCATAAAAATTTCCAGAAAATTCTCAACCATGTATGAGAATATCCCCATCATACACCGCTGAAATGTAGCGGGAGCGTTGCATAACCCAAAGGGCATGCGTCTATAAGCAAAAGTACCGAAAGGACAAGTAAATGTGGTTTTATCTTGATCCTTTTCGGGGATGGGGACCTGGTTATAGCCAGAGTATCCGTCCAAGAAACAATAGTATTTGTGTCCAGCTAATCGTTCTAACATTTGGTCAATGAAAGGTAGAGGGAAGTGATCTTTCCTCGTCGCGGCATTGAGTTTTCTGTAATCAATACATACGCGCCACCCAGTTTGGGTGCGTGTTTGGATTAACTCATTAGCCTCATTAGTTATGACCGTGATGCCAGACTTTTTAGGGACTACGTGAATCGGACTTACCCATTGGCTATCAGATATAGGGTAAATTATACCACTATCAAGGCACTTGACGATTTCTTTCTTTACCGCCTCCTTCATAACGGGATTTAACCGTATTTGTGGGTCTCGGGTTGGTTTGGCTTCATCCATCAGATGTATATAATGTTCAATAATTAAGGGACTAATCCTTTTGATGTCAGCCATCGTCCAACCAAATGCTTGCCGATTTGATCTCAATACTGCCAAAAGTGCGTTCTCTTGCTCTATGGCTAGAGAAGCGGATATAATCACTGGCAAAGTCTCATTCTCACCTAAATATACATATTTAAGATGAGAAGGTAGCGGTTTAAGATCAAGTATTGGCGGAGAGACAATAGAAGGTGGGGTAAGGGAATGATATTCGGACTCCCTAAGAGGTTCAAAACTTGCATAGGATATTGACTCAGAAAGTGCTTTTGACTTTTGCGACGAGTCCACGGATTCAAACTCAGGGAAGGACTCATTGAACATATCCTCACTACGAAGTTGTGCAAGATTAAACGATGTCTCACTAGTGTTGTCGAGATCATCAAAGTAAAGTTCCTCATCCATGCAGCTTTCAGGAGCTATCTCGTGGATGGAACAAACATTAAGCAAATGAGCAGAAGGTTCCGATGGTTGACTTCCTAGATTGTAAATATTAAGCTCAATTGTCATCTTCCCGAAGGATAAGTTCATAGAACCGTTACGACAATTAATTACAGCGTTAGAAGTTGCTAGGAAGGGTCAACCGAGTATCACCGGGATTTGATTGCGTGGGTTTGCCACAGGCTATGTATCTAAAACAATAAAGTCCACAGGGAATATGAATTCCCCGACTTTAATTAACACATCCTCTAGTTCACCCCGAGGTTTGGTGATTGATCGGTCTGCCATCTGGAGAGTACAATGGGCGGGTTTCAACTCTCCAATCCCTAACTGCTCGTATACTGAATAAGGAAGCAAGTTAACGCTAGCGCCAAGGTCGAGTAAAGCACGATTAATATTTTTACCCCCAATAGAAATAGAGATGGTAGGACAGCCAGGGTCCTTACGTTTCTTTGGTATTTGCTGGGTAAAAGCTGTGGTAACATTACTCGTCATGAAAACTTTTTTAGGCACTTGAGTTTTTCTCTTCCTAGTGCACAAGTCTTTAAGGATTCTTACATAAGATAGGACTTGTTGAATAGCATCTAGGAGAGGAATATTTACGTTAACTTGCTTAAACATTTCCACAATCTTCTCCATTTGTGGGTTAGGTCTGTTGGCCCTTAATCTGTTTGGAAATGGAGCTTGATTAATAAGTTTTGGGTCCAACATTTTTGGAGAAGATTGTGGGGACGGACTCGATCCCAAAATTGGAGTGGGAATCGTCTTAGATAGACTGGGCGAAGTGTTCGAGTCTTGGGGAAAACGGAGAATAGGCTCGGATGAAGGTGGGAGACTAGACGAATTAGGGGAAGAAGTAGAAGCCGGGGTATCATTGGTATCACTAACATCATCAAATTGCTCACCCACTCGGTTATTCAGCACTTTTCCCGATCTCAACGTAGTAACGGCACTCACGTTATGTTTTGTGAGTGGCCAGGATTCGGTAGGGGTTGAGATAGGAGTTTTCCTTTCTCTCTTGCACTCATTGCGGCGTTCAATTGTGCAATTTGGTTTTCTATTGATTTAATACTCTTACCGTGGGAGGCGGAGTCTTTCTTTATGGTATCAATAGAAGACTTCATATCAGCCGACATTTGAATGGTATGTTTCATAAACAAATCCAAAGTTTCTGCGAGTGAAGAGTTATCAGTACCGGCCAATTGCGGTACAGAAGTGTTGGCCGGATTTTGAAAATTTTGTGACTGAAAGGGGTGCTGATTTTGTGGTTGTGGTTGCTGTGGAGGAGGTCTTTGATAATTGCTTTGGAACTGGTTTTGATTTTGGGGTTGGTTTTGGTTTCAAGCAAAGTTAGGATGATTCCTCCATCCTTGATTGTACGTGGAAGAATAAGGATCGTTTCTAGGTTGCTGCTGTAAAGCAGCATTAGTTTGCTCATAACTTTGAAACGATACATTCATAGGACATTCTTCCATCAAGTGTGAAGGATCTGAATAGCAACCACACACGGTCTTGGGAAGCGTTACCTGATTTAGGGAGACTAATGAGAATTTGTTCTCAATAGCGTCGAGTTTCTTCTTGCATCGCTGCCATTTCGGTTTTTACTGCGATGGAAATATCGAGCTGATGAATACCTCCCCTAGATGAAGGTGGTCTTACGCTTTCCCACTGCAAAGTGTTTTCAGTAACATCTTCCAGATATTTCCAAGCTTCACCATCATCTTTAGATATGAAATTGCATTGACAATTTGTTTCAAGCATCTGCTTTGTTGCTGGATTAATACCCTCATATATAATTCGGCACAAATCCCATCTATTGATTCCATGATAAGGACATTGGACAAGCAGATCCTTGAAACGTTCAAAACACTTCCAAAATGGTTCATTGGGAAGCTGGGTAAACTGGTTGATCTCGCTCCTGACACGGGCGGTCTTATGGTTTGGGTAAAACTTCTTAAGAAATGCTATTACGAATTCATCCCAATTAGTGATAGAGTGTGCGGCAGTATTATAAAGCCACTTTTCTGCCAAGTCGCACAAAGTGAATGGGAGAAGACGCAAGCACATAGCATCCACAGTCAGTTGTGAAGTACCCATCATTGCGCATACGTTTTCGAATTTAGTGATGAAAACGTACACATTTTCAGACTCAAGCCCATGAAATTTGGGCAACAGATTGATGTAGTGGGGTTTAATTTCAAAATTATCCCCGTTGACTGGTGGAATAGATAAGCAAGTGGGAAGTGGACCGCGGATAGGATAGCATCTCTCTTGGAGAGAGATGCGTGGTAGATTCTGCTCACCTACGGGCAGTGGCAGCGTGGTGTTATAATTTGATGAAGTACCGTCCATCTCGGTTGATGTGGTGTGTGGTAGGGGAAAAGAAGATGAAGAAGCACCGACTTCGGAGTCGATGGCAGGAAGGCGGACAAGACGGGCATTAAAATCCCGTATCCAGCCAAGCATGCACTAAGCGGGTTTAGCGCAAGTGGCAGCGTGTGTACTTTTAAAAATGGTCTGTTTTGAAAAGTGTGTCGGACTTAGACAAATCACACAAAAATGCACAAACAACCCTAGAACTAAGGTTACCTAGGTCAAGTCTCTAGACCGCTCCTAGACTTCCAAAGGACAAGCCGTAGGATCAATCCTCTACCACCTCTTTACTACTCTTGTGGCCAGGTAAGTGCTAGGTAAGTGGGAGGTATCCGCTATACGAATTATCGAAAATAGCGGGCCTAATTAAGTAACCACTTGCCTTAGATACACTTGTCTAGGCACCACAAAAGTAATGCGGATAAGTGATAAATTACCCATGAGCTTCCTCTGTCCTTATTGAGTGCGACAATCCTTAGAGTCTTGTCTAGATTGTTTTAAATTAATATAGGGTTGATGCAGATGCTCGGTTTGTGATTTGTGGGGCTTAGGAAGGGTGATAAAATCCCCACCTAATCTGAATTTAGTCTTTGCCCCTTAAAGTCCGTATTAAAATATGCAAAACAAAACAATTACAAAACTTTGCAAAAAGATTTTTGAGCGGCAATATTTTGCAAAGAATCCTGCAGAAAAGATATTTTATTGGATTTCAGAGGGGAAAGAAAGAGTTGAGAAACTTATCAGAGAAGTTTGGAACCCTAGATCCTCAATCCCGCCGCGCTTCCGCCGCGAATGTGGCTTATTTACCACGGTTCCGCCGCAAGGAAGAGAGATCAGTTTATGAAATTTTTCTCTGTGGCCTTCTATACTCCTCTGGATCTCGATGAACGTCTCTGTCTTTCTGTTTCTTCAAGTCTGTGACTCCAGATCTCCTTGCAAAATTCACACAATTCGTTAAATATACAATTTACAGTTTTGTTTAATTATGATATAGATCGAATAAGAATTCAACACAAATAGTAAGAATAAAAAATTACGCACGTATCTCCGGCAACGGCGCCATGTGATTGATCTAGAAAAAGTGTTTGTAGTGTAACTGCAATCAATAACGGTGTCGCGTGTAGCTAGACCGAGATGAGTACGGGTCGTCCTCTGGGAAACGTTGAATATTTTATTCTTACTTTAGACGTGTTGAGAAAGAAAGGAGGAAGAATAAAGAATGGTGAAGAATGGTTGTAGGATCTAGATCTACGTTAAACACGGATGCAAAATATAGATCTAGATTAACTACGGATGTAGGTTTTATAGTAGAAGGGGGCTTGTAGGGTTCATTAAGATTTAGTAGTCATGGGTGATTAATTAAAGATTACTCTTTTTATCCTTTGATAGATTTAAAACTAGATCAACAGTGATGCATGTAGATTAGGGTTTCTGGAGGGAAAAGGGTTCCCACTCTTAACCCCTATCTCGACATGGAACTTCGTTCATATCTACCCTTTACCAAAACAATTGTTAATCTAATCTCTAATCGTGGTCGCGATTATCAATGAATTGATAGCGCGCCCAATCAGGATGTTAACTATTCTTTTGATAGAGTTTATAAACTTTATAAGACTTAAAAAGAGTTTATGGATCTTCATCATCCATTAACCTACCCTAATATCATGAACCCTAACAAGCGAAGAATTACTCGCGCATGCTGGGAGAAGAAGAGATGGATAGGGAAATCATATTAAAACTACAAAGAAATAGAATAAGAAAAACAACTACCTTTATTAATCAACAAAATTCATTTACACTTTGTTCCCTTAGAAAATTATTACAAAATGCTAGTTTGCTTCTCGATCTCTTCTAAGGAGGTAGATGAACCGTCGATGATCCGCCTGGATGCGTGAGCCTATCGCGGATTTCGTGATCTCTTCAGCTTGATGATTTTTCCAAGAGGCTCTCGGTCCTTATTTATAGTTCCAGAGCCAGAACCCTAGCTTCCTAATTTGGAAACCAGTGGTTAAGATTCTAACAGCAAAATCCCAACTCCCAACTCTTCTGATACGCGGCGGAACCACGGCCAATAAGTGGGTTTGGCCGCGGTTCCGCGGCCTTATGGTAGGATCTTTGGTTTGTTTTTCTGGGGCTTCATCCTGATGACACGTGGTGATCTTTTGAATATCTGGAAACTGAAAATCTTTTCTACGTCACTGTCAGACTTGATTTCTTTAGTTTATTTTCTTAATTAAGCAGGTTTGTTTCGCCAACTTTGATTTCCTTGATTTCAGTCCTGAAAATTCTGCACAATAACTCAACAAATAATATTAGTTTGTTTTATGGAGATATTAACTTAACCATTAAGAATTGGTCAAAGGTTTTTAATAAGGTAAGCATATTTAAATGGGCCAAATGTTACATGGATATTATATGCTTACTTTTTCCTACCAAATGTTAATTATAATATATAAACACATGAAAATAGTATTTTTACAGATAAATCCTCATATGTATTATATATTATAATAAACACCTTTTATTATATAGAAATAGTGGGAAAAATGTCATATTAAATGTGCAGTTTTATCAACTGAACAGACATCCTTGCGAGAACTTCTCGATTCGTCGCGACTCGTGGGGAAAATAATGTTCCTGCGAGAACTTTTTGACTCGTCTCGACTAGTAAGGAAAAGCCTTAGGCAACGGGGATATCAACCTGTCTCCTAAGCAATGGGGCCCTGCAAGTCGGTCCAAGATGGACTATTGCATACTATCTACGGGCCACACTCTCCAAAGTCGAATATCAACGAGGAGGGAAATAACCACTTACAAGTCCTCTCGACTTGTTAGGGGGAAAATCTCTTGTGAGATCCTTACGACTCTCAAGAGAAAATGCACTTAGAAGTCCTCACGACTCCTAAGGAGAAAACACACCTGCGGGATTCTCACGACTCGTAGGGAGAAAAGTCTTTATGAGACCCTCACGGCTCATAAAGTTTAGGCGGCGGATCTGAACCTGTTTCCTAAGCCATCACCGCCCTGCAAGGAGATCAAGATAGACTACTTACGGGCCTCATTTGCCAAAGGGACATGCCAATATGAAATAAAATATGTCTTTTATTCATGAATGCAAGTGAATACAAGATACATTTCACAAAGGAATCAAAATGAATGCATGTTATTCATAAATCGCAAGTTTACAGTCAATACAAAAAAGGGTACAAAGACGGTTATTGAGAAGGAGGCGTCTTCAACAAATCAGCAAGCCGCTCACGCGCTCCTCTCAATCCTTCCTCGTGTTCAGCCGCCGCGGCCAACTCCGCTTCAACTTAAGCCCGTTGTCACAAACAGAACGAAAGCTTTTCATCGGTTTTTAGCATGGCAGCTTCGCAGTCTTGCATGACCCACTCGGTAAAGTCAAGCGTCTGCCTCAGCGTCAACCCATCCGAAATACATCTCTAGAGATTGTCAAAAATAGATTTTAGCTGTGCAGCACTCGCTTCAATCTGGGCGCGCGGTCGGATAGATTCGCTGGAAGCCATCTCATGTTCCTTTCGTCTCAGGGTCACCTCTTGTTCAAAATGGCGAATGAAAGGAACACTATGCTCGACCCACACAGCCCGCTGGGAGTTCGAAGCCAATACTTCAGGAGCGGGACGCTTGAGCTCAATCTCGTGCAAGCAAGCGTCGACCTTTCTGCAGTAAGTGACCCAAGAGCCGACGAGATCTTCATCATGGAAGTTCACGAGTGTCGCCAGCATTGGATTAACCTCAACGGCAAAATCCGTAGCAGAAGTAAGGGCCTTGGCGTTAAGATCTTCGATGAACTCGCTCAACATTCGCCGGTTGTTTGCAGCGCCCCTGGAAGATATGCATTTAGCGAAGGGCCCTGCGGGCATTGGAATACGAGACTCAAAAGGAGTCGGAGCCGGTGCAATTGCTGCAAAATGAGTTACGGTCAAATTTCAACTCGGGAGATAAAGAAAACACATGAGGGATAGAGTCTATTATACCGGCTATGACAGGCGGCAGGACGGGGAGTACCGGAGGCACGGCTATTCTCTCGTCTCCTACTCTGACCCGTGACGCTATGATCAACATGAAGAAAACTTAGCAACAATACGTCTATTCGTAAAAGAAAGGAAGGGACGTCAGTTGAAGAATATACTAACAAATACCAGAAGCTGGAACGACTTCCGACTGAAAGGAGAAATGTAAGTTCAACACCTGGTATAGATGGTCGAAAAGGACTCTTGCAGAGTTACGACAATATACTGTCAATACAAAGAGAATGGTACCCACAGTAAAACAAATAAGTCACAAACCCATACCTTCCAATATTTGAGAGGGCACAAAAGAAGGCGAGGGGACAACGACCGTCAGAGCAGCGATCGGCGACACTTTTTCAGACGGCACAGCCTCAGGGTTCACCGCACCTATACTCAAGACAAACAAAATATCATCAGAAGGGCTGAACAGGATCGAGAAACTCAAAAAAAAAAGTGACCCAAAGACTACTTGATAGGTCATGGACCAAAACCGCGACAGAGGCGTCACCAGGTGTAACGGTTTCTTTACTCTCTCTCGGAGGAATAGATTCTGTGCCCATAGCCTCATCCCCTGACTCGACAAGGGCCGTCGTAACGCTTGTGACGCCCGCTAATACCAAAGAGCCACAAGGAGAAAGGGCAGCGGTCTGGACAGTCCCAGATTCCCGAGAAAGGGTAGCCACTTCGGGCTCTGTAATCGCCAGCATTTCAACTGCCATCTCATCGCCAGGACTCGGCCCTGCAGAGAGTGCGTATGTTAGAATTCGAGGATCGAGTTTTAATAAAAGACTGGGGGTTATGTTACCTGGAAGCAGCTTTTCAATTTCTTCCCAAGCTGCGCATACAACCTGTTTACGGGCGGTAGACAGAGCAAAGGGAACACCCACCGAAGGAGTCTCAACAAGAGGAATGTTACTTGAGCCTGCACCTACGGCCAAAACGGCATCGCGTTCCTTCGCCGCGGGCTTCCTGCGTTTCCTTTTGGTCTGGGTAGTGAGAGATGGCCTCCTCAAGTCCTCTGACAAGGGGATGTCGTCGTCCGAACCGAGCTCTGCCTCCGAAGCTGTTACGGCGTCCATCATCGGCTGCTTCAGCAAAGCCTTCTGCGGTGACTTTGGGAGAGCCGGGGCCACAGTAGTTGGCTCTAGAAGTTTTGCCGCATCGCTACTCGGGATCAGCACTGCACTTGGAATAACCTGAGTTGAGGTAGTCCCTGCAATAAAGTAAAAGAGAGGGTCAGAGTATGAATAAAAAGAATAAAGGTGTAATGAAGCAACTCATACCAAGACCCAAAGAAGTGCGGAGCCTCTCTTCCTCCTCGAACGTCCTGAGGAAAGCTGCGAGAGCCTCTTCAGCAGAAATACATGTTGAAGAAGAAAGTGTCAATAGAAGCCTAATAAAGAGAAAAGAGATAGCCGCAGAAGAAAATAATTGAAGTATACCTGATTTTGCGATAGTAATCAGCGGCGCTTCCTCGCGAGCCAGTCGCTCGGAAGCCTATGAAAGCTCGAAGACAAAGAGAACCGGGCTTTTCCAAAGAATGAAACCCCTTTAGCCTGTAGATCAGTATCATCCGCAGGCACGTCGAATAAACCCTCATTGGTCCCGTATTCGCACAAACCCTCGCTGTAGGGAGCGTGTGGTTCTTGGCCAAATATGACATCAGCAGAAAATAGTGACTTCTTCTTTTTCTGCAAGCGGACACCAGCGGCCGATGACCAGATCTTGCGCTTAACGGGTATTTTCGGGCGACGTGTCCCAATTTCTGCACCAACGCCGGATTCCGGGGACGCTACAGCTACCACCTCTACGGGAACAAGGGGTGGAGGCTTCTCAGGGAAGGCACGCGAGACCACAACCGTAGCGACTTCTTTTAAGGAAGGACGAACGGCAGTCCATCGCTTCAAAGGGACTGCTGGGTTACCAGCTGAGACAGCGTCCTTATGATCAAGTAATAGCCGCCTCTCTTCACTGATAACAGCACCCGTCGCATGCTGGTACCATGCCAAGTAGGCATTCGAAGCTTTTGGTACGTAGCTCGGTTCGCTGATAAGAAAGTTGGACCCCGTGTTTAGCCGTATAAAGTAGTGCAGTGCGCTGCGGATACCCTCTTCAGTAGCGGCCGGCTCGGCTAAGAACGCCTCAAGGGGAACACCCTGATTGCAACCCGATTGTTGAGCGAAACGGTGCGGATTATACCTCATGAACAGTGCTGAAGTGTTTTGCCTGAACACCAGAAAGCCCGGCCTAATAGAATATAAGTGCAGGATCTCCCGAGCCTTCAACGTGGAAGCCCCGTCTTTGAAAGTATCACGCAGCGGTTGCACCGCCTTAGTGGATTCCTTGCCGATGGTTAAAACTTTGTCGACAAAGGTCATGCTGTCCCCGACCATGCACGGGCGAAGGACCGGACGTCGAGCCTCTCGCTATGACGGATCTAATGCGGAAGTGTCAACTAGAAACATGACCCAGGAAAAGTTATAGCTATCGTAGAAGCGGGGCCATTTGTGGACTCCAAAGCACCAACCACGTGCATCTCAACCCATAACGTGAAGTAGTGCAACGGAAGATGTACAGGTTTTACCCCTGGCTGAGTAGTATCCGCTGCTAAGCTCAGGCCGTGATATAAATGAGCTAGCCCTGCAACCCGAACGGTGACGTGCGTCCCTGCAACCATGCGGTGGGCTGGATAAAAGATAGATGGCCTCATGTAGCGAGGGTGCATCGGAAGCACAAACCAGCTCAACCACAAGCCGAGGAACCCCAGAAAAAACGTCTCTTCATCGACATCTGGAGCGGCAAGTCCTGCAAAAGGGATGACGGAGGTGTCTGGAATAAAGAAATTTCTTAAATCCGCTTCCGCCGTCGGCTGGTTATCCAAACCAAAGCCGAATGGGTCATCAAGCTTGGAGAATTTCGCGGCTTGTTTTGACAAAACTGCTGGATGAAGGAAGCGGGCAATGAAATATGTGAAGCTGACTCCGTGCCTTCCAGACTCCAGAAATAGGCTCTCATAAATGTTCAACATCTTGATCAGGCTCGGAAATCGGTGTTGAACAGCATTCTCTTGAGTAAGGCCCATCACCACTGAATTTGGTGGCGAAGATGTACTCGTCAGGGGGAAGTACCTCCTCGTAATGTTCCTCTCTGACGGATAAACCGGAGATTTCCGCAAACTCCTCCAAGGAGATTGAAACTTCCCGATCCGATAGAAGAAACGTGTGAGTCGGGATGTTCCATTGCTCCAGGAAAGCCTTGACCCACCATACATGGGGCGCGGGATACTGGAAAAGCGACGCATAAATGGCAGGATATAACCTGAGCTTCAGCAGCAGCGACTTCTTGGCCGACAGGATGTATCGAGCCTATTGCAGGTATCTGGCTGAATGGCGAGGAGTCAAACCTATCATGTATACTTGTCCCCAAGGGCGCGACTCGCCTTGACATATGCATCGCCCCAAGGTATCCAAAGCCATCGGTGGCTGTACGGGTATTGAGTCCATGGAAGGCTGAAGGCGACCCTCCAAGGTCCAGTTGACCTCCTCTACAGCGTAATTCACTTGAGGCGAGTCGGCGTAGTGAATTGCTGAAATGGGCTCAGAGGGTGCTGCACAAGAAAAACTGCGCCGACCCTGGATAATCTGATTGTACCATGACCCCCATTGATGAAGAGATTTCTGCTCCGAGTCGTAATCTTTAATGAGCGCGAAGACTTCTCGATCCACGGGCGTGTCAGCAAAGGTGCTCTCAGAAAAACGTACAAAAGAGAAGGAAGAGTCGAGAGCCATAGTACCTGCATGAAAAGAGATGAGCGATTAGTTGTCAACGCTATATTCCGAGTTCTGACACTTGGTACTCAAAAAAAAAAATTTACCGCACTGTAATGCAGAAGAAAGGGACAAGGGGGCCCACAAAATCAAGACGACGGCCCATCATTGATGGGAAGTCACTCATTAAGGATGGAATCCTAAAAGGATTCTTATTTAATGAGAAATCCCATTGGGCCAAGGAGTTAAACTCCTTCGAGAACAGTGCTCTGCAGATAGAATCATATCTGTCAAATTTAATTAAGAGGGGAATAAAATTCCCCAAAAACAAAAAAAAAATCTAAAGAGCTATGCTCTGTAAAAGCAATGGTACAATCTACTAGAACCTTCAAAAGCAAAGCTTTTTAACAAGGTAAAACCCCAAGATCTTTAGAGATCTGAAAGAAAAATCCTAGAAAATCTAAGAGTTCTTCATTCACGGGTTAAGAAACCATAAAAAAACATTTTTAAGATATGTGATCTAAGAAGAGCAAAGCACTGTTTAATGGGTTCGATTATGATCCTTACCAAAATTTTGGGCAGAGTTATAACTCTAGAAAGGATTTCTTTGGGCATAGATCTAAGCTCTGAAAAGGAGAATTAAATTCTCAGAAGAAGAAAGAACAGAAGAAGATGAACAGCAGTCATCTTAAGGGCCAAAGGCCCGATCTATAGGCAGGGGTAGGCAGGGGAAGCCGATTCAACTTCCAAGAAGATCCAACGGTGGAAAAGCTGCCACCGCTGCACTCACGTGTGAGCCACGTGAGCGCAACGGTGGGAGGGGCATTTGTTTCCCCCCAATAATAAAAGAGCAAGGCTTTGTTTAAAATTTGAAAAGAGACAACGCCTCATGTGCCTCGCACGAGGGCGCCGGCGCCGAGGGTTAAAAGCTCTGAGGCAGCGCCTCACGTGCCCTGCACGAGGGCGCCGGCGCCGAGAGTTAAAAGCTCTGAGGCAGCACCTCACGTGCCCTGCACGAGGGCGTCGGCACCGGGGGTTAAAAACTCTGAGGCAGCGCCTCACGTGCCGTGCACGAGGGCACCGGCGCCAAGAGTTAAAAATTCTGAAGCAGCGCCTCATGTGCCTTGTACGAGGACGCCAGCACCAAGAGTTAAAAACTCTAAGGTAGCGCCTCACGTGCCTTGCACGAGCATGCCGGCGTTAGAACTAAAAGTTCTCTGCCATTGGATTAAAAATCCAACGGGGATGATAAATTATCAAAATACAGAATTAAATTCTGTTGAGGAAATATTCCTTAAATCTTTCTAAACGAGAAAGATCATTCTCTGTAAACAAAGCACCGTTGGATTAAAAATCCAATGGTGATTGAAAATCATCAAGCTACAGAATAAGCTCTGTATGGGAAAATATTTCCCCAATCTTATTAAAAACAAGAAAAATATTTTCTGTAAAATAGAAGTCCTTGGATCAAAGATCCAACGGTGGATAAAATCCCCAAATCAATTAAGGATCTCTCAATAAGAGATTGCTTTAACTAAATCAACAAACTTGCCTCCACTATATAAAAGACCCAAGACTTCAAGTCTTGTACAGCGGAACCCCCCATAAACTTCAAGTTCCAAAAGAAAAACAAGAAAAAAAGGCTTTAAGAGAGAAGAAAGAAAAAGAACTTTCTTCAAGGTAAATAAAAGTAATAGAGATCAGATTATCTCATCTGTATATCTAAGGGTTTAACCCTCATAAAAGAACATAGTTCTTTCGTTGGATCTAAGATCCATGAGACAAAGTCTCCCACAAATAAGAATTTAATTCTCATGGGGGATGAATTTGTTCTTGGGGATCGAAGATCCAGAGAAGAACGGAGAATTGAACTCTTCAGAACATAACACACGAAGAAAAATCAGCGCCAAGCACCTCACGTGCCCCTCATGTGGGCGATGCTCAATAAAGAGTGCTTAGCACTCAGTGGTTGGCGCTCAGCGCCAAGCGCCTCACATGGGCGCCGCTTAATAAAGAATGCTTAGCACTCAGTGGTTGGCGCTCAGCATCAAGCATTCCACGTGCCCCTCATGTGGGCGCTATTCAGCATAAAGTGCTCTGCACTCATAAACCAGCGTCCAAAGCCTGGCGTCTAGCACCAAGAGCCTCATGTGCTCCATACGTGGGCGCCATAAAGAGTGTTTAACACTCCATAAAAAACAAAAAAAAGAAAGAGGGGAAAAGCAAGATAAAGTGTGGGCATGAGAACCCATATGGATGCTCAGCATCTTTGGCACAGAAAGGGGACCAAGCCCAAGCAAGTGTTTAACACTTTATTCAAAAATGAAATGACTGGGCTAAGCCCAAGATTGGCCAAACTCCCAATCAACCGAGAACATGGGCTCTTTATTTTCCAGAGTGGTCTTAGTCCCAAACAAGACTACCGAGCTTCTGACAATTATTCATTGGCTTCAGGGTACATCTCCCCACACCTATGATATATGTCGTTGTAATTCTTCAACGTCTTCAGAGAGGTGGCGGGTCCCGACAACCAACAACTCCTCGGACCGCAAGGTCCTTAAACTAGCTATGGACCGCAATGTCCTTAAACTAGTTATGAACCGCAACGTCCATAAAGTAAGACGATAGAGCCTAAATACTCTTTCGTTGGATCAAAAATGATCCCGAACCCCCGTTAAGTAGATCTTAGTCCAATATCGGACTAACGTATCCTTAACAAACATTTAAGTTGATATTAATCTCTAAAAAGGTTAACGATCCTTAAATCAAGCCAAACCCAAATCAAAGAATATACGGATTTGGACTAATCCACGCCCTACGGGCGACAACATAAATTAGTCTCCGTATACAATCCACGGACAGCTAAAAATAAAACAAACATACACGACACGAAGTGACCTTTTGGAGCAGGAGAAAGTGGTTATCGCTACGCGGTAACGTAATTAACTGCATGTGCTTTCGCCTGCAGGGAAGAGCGTCCCCACAATCAAAAACCCCTTGCAAACGAGGGTGAATCTGATGAAGTCGGCTATAACGGCCACATCCGTCCAGACCTCCGATACACGGTGCCATAAATCAACTTGTCATCTTTGGAGAGGTGGACGGATAAATCCAAATAGCATCTGCCCCCAAATTCAGGCAAGACGTTTGTCTTCCCGGCTTTCGGCGGTAAACATTCTCCAAAAGAGCTTAGTTCTCCAAGTTAGGGCTTTAGCTGTCCCCCATAATGCGTATATGCTTACGTGCAACGCATGTGCGCCCACCACGTGCAACACACGTGCACCCGTCGTGCGAGGATTCAATCCTCAAAGGAGCTTAGTTCTATTTAAAAATTAAAAAGAAAAAAGAAAATTTTTTCCCTGCAAGTGAGTCCGCATCAACCCCTGTATACGATCCATGGGCATAAACGAAAAGGGAACCACATTTTCCCACCATGCCCCGTCAAAGGGAGTTCCAAGTCTCGACGGTTCAAAAACAACCTGGAGACCATCCCGACACTCATTTCGTTACAACAGACACAGTGTCAACAACAGCGTTTCTTCTCACTCCAACAGGATGCAAATGCAACATCAACAAAACGGAGCCATGGCAAAGTCCCTAGTTCCAAATCTCGACGGTTCACAGACAGCCTAGAGATTAACAACAACACTTCTTCTCACTCCAACAGGATGTAGACACAACGTCAACAAAACAGAGCCATGGAAAAGTCCCTAGTTTCAAATCACAACGGTTCACAGATAGCCTAGAGATCAACAACGGCGTTTCTTCTCACTCCAACAGGATGCAGATGCAACGTCAACAAAACGGAGCCATGGCAAAGTCCCTAGTTCCAATCTCGACGGTTCACAGACAGCTTAGAGATCAACAACGCCGTTTCTTCTCACTCCAATAGGATGCAGACGCAAGTCAACAAAACGGAGCCATGATAAAGTCCCTAGTTCCAAATCTCAACGGTTCACAGACAGCCTAGAGATCAACAACGGCATTTCTTCTCACTCCAACAGGATGCAGACGCGACGTCAACAAGCGACCCCCAGGGTCAACAAAACGGAGCCATGGAAAAGTCCCTAATTCTAAATCTCGACGGTGCACAGACAACCTAGAGACCACCTCGACATTCATCTCGTTACAGCAGACGCAACGTCAACAAAGCGGAGCCACGGCAAAGTCCCTAGTTTCAAGCCTCGACGGTTCACAAACAAGCTAGAGGTAACCGCGACATTCATCTCATTACAGCGGACACAATGTCAACAAACGAAGCAAAGGAAAATCCCTAGCTTCAGGGTCTTGACGGCAACTCAAATAAAACTTGAAAGACTATCGGAGAACATCTCACACCAGCGCGGAGTGGTTATGACTCATCGAGGCTCCCAAACTGAGCCTAACCTCAAGTAAAAAGCGGCATGGAAAATCCCTAACGCTTGCTCTTTCGACGGTAATATGACCTGGGAGATTACTTGAAGACCTCTTGTCCAGCCCCCGAAGGGAATAGAGACACGACAGTCGCGGGGCTACTCGAACAGCAAGATTGCATATCGGGGAATGCATCAGCCAACGCGACGGTACCATGGACAAAAACCCTAGTACCACAAAACTTAACGGACTTCTATCATAAAGAGCAGGGGTTATAACATTAGGATATTCTTGCGAGAACTTCTCGACTCATCTCGACTCGTAAGGAAAAACATCTTCATGAAACCCTCACGGCTCATGAAGGTGAAACGGCTTAGGCAACGGGGATATCAACCTGTTTCCTAAGAACTGTGGCCCTACAAGCAGGTCCAAACTGATTCTTGTATACTATCCGCGTGCTATATTCTCTAAAGTCAAATATCGACAAGGAGGAAAAAAACCACTTACGAATCCTCTCGACTTGTAAAGGGGAAAATTCTCTTGTGAGATCCTTACGACTCTCAAGAGAAAACACACTTAGGAGATCCTCACGACTTCTAAGGAGAAAATACACCTGTGGGATCCTCTCGACTCGTAGGGAGAAAACCCTTTATGAGACCCTCAGGGCTCATAAAGTTGAAAAGTCTTAGGCGGCAGATCCAAACCTGTTTCTTAAACCATCGCTGCCCTACAAGAAGGTCTAAACTGACTATTGAACTCTATCCACGGGCCACATTCGCCAATGAAATAAAGAACCTACTTATGGGTCCTCACGATTCGTAAGGAAAAATACCCGAGTGAGATCCTTACGACTCACGGAGGCGATGAATACTTAGAAATCCTCACAATTTCTAGGGAGAATATGCACATATGAGATTCTCTCGACTTGTAGGGAGAAAAAACCTTCTTGAGACCCTTACGGCTCATGGAGATGAAAAAAGTCTTAGGCTAAAAGGACCCTAAACTTGTCTCCTAAGCCCTCAATTCTATAGCCATGTATAACTCTGCACTACTTCATCCACGTACATACTTACGCGGGCAAAGTAGTGGGGGGCATTTGTTCCAGCCAAAATTTTCGGCCAAGAGCTATTTGTTTCCTTATAACCCTTATAAAAAAGGGAGAGAAGAAAGAGGAAAAGAATTCACGGTTGGATATCACGTGTTAAACACATGAGCGCTTATATGCTTTGCATATAAGCGCTGAAAGAAAATAACAAAAGGCCAAACAGGCCTCACGTATTAAACACGTGAGCGCTCATATGCAAAGCATATAGGCATTGAAAACACATAACTAAGGACCAAACATGCCTCACGTGTAAAACACGTGAGTGCTCATATGTAAAGCATATGAGCGCTGAACATAAATAACCAATGACCAAACAGGACTCACGTGAGCTCTCAT
Organism: Agapanthus africanus; assembly: GCA_030015575.1. Classification (NCBI taxonomy): domain Eukaryota; kingdom Viridiplantae; phylum Streptophyta; class Magnoliopsida; order Asparagales; family Amaryllidaceae; genus Agapanthus; species Agapanthus africanus. Next base: position 59,664,063 of record CM057348.1, read on the forward strand.
ATGCTCATATGAGCGCTGAAAATAAACAGGCTAAAACCCATATTAGGGGTCATGTGTTAAAATCGTGAGTTCTCTTGCCGCTCACATGCAAAGCAAGTGAGCTCCCCAATTTAAAATGCTCCTATCAAATTCTAGAATTAAATTTTATTTGGGAAATATTTTCCTGATCTTCCTTAAACTAGAAAAATCTTCTCTGTTAAACAGAGGACCCTTGGATCAAAGATCCAGCGGTGATCGTATGATAGAATAAAATTCCATTATAGGAAAATATTTTCCTAATCTTATTAAACTAACAAGATATTCATTTAACAGAATTAAATTCAATATTCCTAATCTTGTTAAACTAACAAGATATTCATATGACAAGAATAAAATTCTAATCTTGTTAAACTAACAAGATATCCATATTAAGAAAATATATTTCGGATCTTCTTAAACTAAAAAGATATGATAGAATAAAATTCTAATCTTGTTAAAACTAACAAGATATTCATAATCTTGTTAAACAAACAAGAAATCTTTTCTGTTAAATAGAAAGCCTTTGGATTAAAAATCCAACGGTGAATAAAATTCACCGATTGATCTAAAAGATCATGGAATCAATCATGATCTCTCAATGAGAGATTTTCTCAACAAATTGATTTTTTTCCCTTCTCCTATAAATAGGAGAAAGGAAATTAAATCCAAAAGAAGGAGACCACCCCATAAGCTTCTAAAAAAATATACAGAAGCCTCCCAAAAACTCCCACAAAACAAAAGAGAATTTAATTCTCGAACCAAGAGTTTAACTCTTCTCAAAGAACTTAGTTTTTTCTATGGATCTAAGATCCGCAAGACAAATCTCCCACAAGTTGAGAATTTAATTCTCATCGAGAAGATCTTGTGCTTGAGAATAAAAGATTCATGGAAGAACGAATTTGAAAAGGAAGAAGATAGAATTCAAATCAAAAACATAGTTTCTTCAAATCAAGAACTTAGTTCTTTAAAGAACCCGATTCAAGATCCTCAAAATAATGATCTTGGTGATCGTTAATGGTCAAAATACCATTAACAGAGATTTAAGCTCTCGGAGAAGATGGTGTTCAAATCAAGAACTTAGTTTCTTCAAATCAAGAACTTAGTTCTTTAAAGAACCCGATTCAAGATCCTCAAAATAATGATCTTGGTGATCGTTAATGATCAAAATACCATTAACAGAGATTTAAGTTATCTAAAAATATCAACAGAGATTTAATCTCCAAAAGAACTCAGTGCTTCACGTGAAAAGCACGTGAGCGCTCAAGGCCAAGTTATATAGCGCCTCACGTGAAACACATGTGAGTGCCGGGAAAAGTTAGTGCTTAGCACTATTGGAATGCCTCATGTGATAGCGCTATATGCAATTGAGTGTGTAGCACTGCTGAGCGATACAAAAACCCAATCTTAGCCTAAATTGGCTAAGCTTATGTTTGTGATATCCAAACTGATATCAAAACCAATCTTCATTCATGATTGACGATTCTTAGGTCTATCACAGCCTTTTCCCTCAAATACGGGATTTGGTTTAAAGGTACATCTTTTCACACCTCTGATATATGTTGTTGTAATTTCTCAACGCCTTCAGAGAGGTGGCAGGTCCCGACGACCAACAACTTCTTTCGCTGGTGCACTTCCAAACTGATGTGCACGCCTCAAATCGGATCGCGCCCTAAATTGGGCACACCCCATATCACCATCGTTCACTCTGTCACGTAACAAATACACGTGCACGCGAGATGAGCAATGGACCGAAACATCCTTAAACTAAAACAATAGAGCCCATGCTCTTTTGTTGGATCTGAATGATCCTAAAACCTTGTTAAGTGGATCTTAGTCTCAAATTGGACTAACGTATCCTTAACAAAAAAGAAACAATCGAGCTCCAACTACTCAAAAACATTTAAGTTGATCTTAATCTCAAACTAGATTAACAATTCTTAAATAAAAACCCAAATCTAAAATATACGGATTTGGACTAATCGCGCCCTACGGGCGACGACATAAATTAGTCTTCGTATACAATCCACGGGCAACCAAAAATAAAACAAACGCACACGACACGAAGTGAACCTCTGGAGCAGGAGAAAGTGGTTATAGCGATGCGATAACGTAATTAACTGCAGGAGCTTGCGCCTGCAGGGAAGAGCGTCCCCATAATCAAAAACCCCTCGCAAACGAGGGGGAATCTGACGAAGTCTGCTACAATGGCCGCATCCGTCTAAACCTCCGATATACGGTGCCATAAATCAACTTAGCATTTTCGGAGAGGTGGACGGATAAACCGAAATAGTATCTGCCCCTAAATCAGGCAAGACGACCTACGCGGGTATTGTTTTAGTTTAAGGACGTTTCAGTCCATTACTCATTTCGTGTGCACGTGTATTTGTTACATGACGGAGTGAACGATGGTGATATGGGGTGTGCCCAATTTGGGGCACAATCCGATTTGAGGCGTACACGTCAGTTTGAAAGTGCACCAGTGAAAGAAGTTGTTGGTCATCGGGACCCACCACCTCTTTGAAGACGTTGAGGAATTACAACGACATATATCAGAGGTGTAAAGAGATGTACCTTTAAACCAAATCCCGTATTTGAGGGGAAAAGACTGTGATGGACCTAAGAATCGTCAATCATGAATGAAGATCGGTTTGGATATAAGTTTGGATATCACAAACATAACCTTAGCCAATTTGGGCTAAGATTGGGTTTTTGTATCACTCAGCTGTGCTAAACACTCAGTTGCATATAGCGCTCACGTATGTATCACGTGAGGCGCTCCAATAGTGCTAAGCACTAACTTTTCCTGACACTCACGTGTGTTTCACGTGAAGCGCTATATAACTTGGCCTTGAGCGCTCATGTGCTTTTCACGTGAAACACTGAGTTCTTTTGGAGATTAAATCTCTGTTGATATTTTTAGAAAACTTAAATCTCTGTTAATATTATTTTGACCATTAACGATCACCAAGATCATTATTTTGAGGATCTTGAATCAGGTTCTTTAAAGAACTAAGTTCTTGATTTGAAGAAACTAAGTTCTTGATTTGAACTCCATCTTCTCCGAGAGCTTAAATCTCTGTTAATGGTATTTTGACCATTAACGATCACCAAGATCATTATTTTAATGATCTTGAATCGGGTTCTTTAAAGAACTAAGTTTTTGATTTGAAGAAACTAAGTTCTTGATTTGAACTCCATCTTTTTCCTTTTCAAATTCATTCTTCCATGAATCTTTGATTCTCAAGAACAAGATCTTCCCGATGAGAATTAAATTCTTAACTTATAAGAGATTTGTCTTGCGGATCTCAGATCCATAGAAAGAACTAAGTTCTTTGAGAAGAGTTAAACTCTTGGTTTGAGAATTAAATTCTCTTTTATTTTATGGGAGCTTTTGGGAGGCTTCTGTATATTTTTTTAGAAGCTTATGGGGTGGTCTCCTTCTTTTGGATTTAATCCCCTTGCTCCTATTTATAGGAGAAGGAAAAAAATCAATTTGTTGAGAAAATCTCTCATTGAGAAATCATGATTGATTCCATGATCTTTTAGATCAATCGGTGAATTTTATTCACCGTTGGATTTTTAATCCAAAAGCTCTCTGTTTAACAAAAAAGATTTCTTACTTGTTTAAAAAGATTATGAATATCTTGTTAGTTTTAACAAGATTAGAATTTTATTCTATCACATCTTTTTAATTTAATAAGATCAGAAATATATTTTCTTAATATGGATATCTTGTTAGTTTAACAAGATTAGAATTTTATTCTAACATAGAATTTTATTCTTGTCATGTGAATATCTTATTAGTTTAACACGATTAGGCATATTGAATTTAATTCTGTTAAATGAATATCTTGTTAGTTTAACAAGATTAGAAAAATATTTTTCTATGATGGAATATTATTCTATCATATGATCACCGCTGGATCTTTCATCCAAGGGTCTTCTGTTTAATAGAGAAAACCTTTCTAGTTGGAGGAAGATCAGGAAAATATTTCCCAAATAGAATTTAATTCTAGAATTTGATAGGAGCATTTTAAATTGGGGCGCTCACATGCTTTACATGTGAGCGGCAAGAGAACTAACGTGTTTAACACGTGACCCCCTAGTATAGGTTTTAGCCTGTTTATTTTCAGCGCTGATATGAGCATATGAGCGCTCACGTGTTTAACACATGAGACCTGTTTGGTCATTGGTTATTTATGTTCAGTGCTCATATGCTTTGCATATGAGCGCTCACGTGTTTTACACGTGAAGCCTGTTAGGCCCTTAGTTATGTGTTTTCAATGCCTATATGCTTTGCATATGAGTGCTAACCTGTTTAACACGTGAGGACTGTTTAGCTTTTTGTTATTTTCTTTCAGTGCTTATATGCTTTGCATATAAGTGCTCACGTGTTTAACACGTGATGTCCAACCGTGAATTCTTTTCCTCTTTCTTCTCTCCCTTTTTTATAAGGGTTATAAGGGAACAAATAGCTCTTGGCCGAAAATTTTGGCGGGAACAACTGCACCCTAAACAATTCTCTGGGAAAGAGAGCCCTTTGAAGGAAGAGAAATGGGCTCAGTCGATTGAGGACGATCTGGCTACAGAACAAGTGCCAGAGATCGTTTGGGTAAGAGTTGCAAAGCTGCAACTCACTAATAATGCCAGAATATGGTGGAAGGCTGAAGAAAGACGACTTGCCCAGCCGATCGAATGGAAGACATCCCGCGATATGTTCGGCGTGAAATATTTTCCCGAGACTGCCCGTTTTGATATGGAGCAGCAATTTATCCACTTGCAATAAGGCTCTAGATGGAGCAAATCTGTGGATGAGTATGATACTGAATTCACCATGCTTAGCAGGTAAGATATGTCTCAAATATTCAATTTCCTAATGTCACATACTACACTGCTAACACAAGACCATAACAGGTTTGCGGCACATCTCATACTGACTGCTGAGATCAGAGCACGACGATTTCAGCAAGGGTTGGATCCGGAGATTCAAGCTGCATTAGCTACATGGGATTTCCCAACCCACGATCTTGCTCTGAAGGCTGCTCGAAAATATGAGGCGGTTGTGAAGAAGAAGGGCAGAGCTCAATCTGCCGGTGTGAAACACCCTGCTACCCAGATAGCAGGAGGAGCCTCTTCCAGGCCACCGTTTGTACCCAGGAGACCGGGTGTAACTTTTAACCGACCCGGTCCAGACTTTTGCTTCTACTGTAAGAGGAATGGACACCTGACGAAGGACTGGAGGTGTGCAAACGGCCTGTGCTTAGTCTGTGATTCATCCACATATGATATTGTTGCATGTCCTCGTAGACTCAATCCGAATCTAGCCCCCAGACCAGCCATCACTTTTCTGCAGCGGCCAGCTATTCAGGCACCTGCACTTCGTCTTGCTCTCCCATCTCCACCTCTTCGCGGACCTCCTGCATAGCCTCTTCGTCAGTTTCATCAGGCACAGAGAAATATTCCGCAAGGACAGAGGAATGTGCCTCCAGCAAGGAGGAATGTACCTAGGCGTTAGGCTTTCACAATGACTGTGGAAGAAGCTGAAACCATTGGCCAAGTCATCACTGGTAACTCCTACTCTTTCAAAATCTTTTCAATCTTTATATACATCAATATATATTTTTTCCTATACTTAAATATATTCCACACAACTTAGGTACAATTTTAGTAGTCTCCCTACCTACCTTAGCACTCTTCGACACTGGAGCATCACATTGCTTTATGTCGCAACGGTTCGTCCGAACTCATGCGATTCCAGTTAAACCGTTCGTATCCAGTTAGAATGTCAGTTCAGGGAACAACATTCTAAAGTCAACTCTGGGATACGATCTGTGTCCAGTGGTCGTCCGCAGTAAAGAATTTTATGCGGACTTCAAGGTGCTGGACATACCGAACTTCGACGTAGTATTGGGAATAGACTGGCTAGGAACTTTCTTCGCTACCATCGACTGTCGTCAAAGGAGGGTAGTGTTCAAGATACCAGATCATTCGGTCTTTTAATTCAAGAGTGGACACCTTACCCTGGAACCTAGCACCTACAAGGCTAAACCAATGAAGGCAGTGATTGCAACAATACAAGCGAAAGAAGACAAGCCAGAGATAGTTCGAGAGTTTGAGGATGTATTTCCTGAAGACATCTCGGGTTTGCCTCCCGATCGAGCTCTTGAATTCAGTATTGACTTAGTACCTGGTGCACAACCGATGATCAAAGCACCATATCGCTTAAGCCCTGAAGGATTGAAGGAGATCCGTACTCAATTGGATGAACTTTTGAAGAAATGATGGAGTCGTCCCAGTACTTCAAGTTGGGGATCTCCAGTTTTGCTTGTGAAGAAGAAGGAAGGTTCATACAGAATGCGTATAGACTACCGAGCTCTGAACGAAGTGACGATAACGAACAAGTATCCACTACCACGCATCGACGATCTGTTCGATCAGCTAAGTGGGTCTTGTGTTTTCTCAAAATTAGATCTTCGTTCGGGTTATCATCAGGTGAAGATCAAAGAGTCTAATATTCCGAAGACGGCATTCAAGACTCGCTATGGTCATTATGAGTTTCTCGTGATGCCATTTGGAGTGACCAATGCACCAGCCATATTTATGAATCTGATGAACCAGGTTTTCCGAGAGTACCTAGACAGGTTTGTTGTTATATTCATCGACGACATCCTGGTGTATTCAAAGAATCGGAAAGACCACGCTGAACACTTACGAATTGTCCTGAAGACTTTGCGACAGCACCAACGCTATGCCAAGTACAGCAAGTGCGAATTTTGGTTAGATCAAGTCGGATTTCTCGGACATATAGTTTCAGGAGAAGGAATCTCAGTAGATCCAGCTAAAGTATCTGCGGTAAGCGAATGGTCGACACCAAAGACAGTGAAGGACATTCGAAGTTCCTTAGGATTAGCAGGATACTGCCTGTAACAACTCTGTTTCAGTGTACAGAAAATTTGATTAAAAGTTAATGTACAAATGGTGTATTTGCAATCCTGTGTACACTATAAGTATTTGAATTGCTTTTGAACATACTTGCAGCTCATTGGTAAAGCCTTACACTGCTGTGACGTAGCCCCTGTGATCGAATCTCCCCAGCCACATTATTTTTTTTGTTGATTTTTCTTTTAAAATTTTAGAAGCTCAAAAGTTTGCACGTGCACAACATATAAAATGAAAAGTCACAAAGTAATCAAACACGTGCACTGAGTGTAACATTTTAAAAAAAATAAAATATTATTTTTGGAAATTTTTATAATTAAATAATAAAATATTGAATATTTTAATAAGGCGGTATAATTAAATACCGAAAAATTAGGAAAAATTTATAAAATTATGGAAATTACTAAAAAGAGGGTGTTTTATGTGAATTATGCAAATTTTAAGTTTTTATGATTAATTACACACTAATTTAGTGCTAATCGCGATTAAATATCGCTAATCGCGCATTAAGCTTGTTTTGTGCAAAACATGCACCATATCATTTTTACACTTGTGTTACAAATTCCTACATGGCTTTCTCTTCATTTTTCATGCATGGCTTTGGTTTTGTGAGAAGAGAAAAGAAAAGGAAAAGAAAAGAAAAGAATAGGGAAAGGAATAAACAAATAAGTATGGGTGAGAGAGAGAAAGGTAAGGGGTTAACATTGACTTGGATATTCTCTCATCTCACCATCTTCATCACATTTTCTTCTCTCCCTCACTCTTTTGCTGCTGCTGCTCTCTCCCTCCCTTTGCCTCACTACCTCCTCATAATCCACCATTAAAAACACCTCAAAACCCAATACCCATTTCATTAAAAATGGGCATGAGCTCACTAGCAACACATTGGACCAAGAAAGCTTGCATTTTGGACACTTAGGGCAACTCAAGAATTTTCTTGAGTTGCCAAATAAGGTATTCTCTTAACCATTAGCCTATTATTTCCATTGCTTTTACATCCATGTTTGTTTAGAACCGATTTAGTGTCGTTTAGTGAGACTTGGGAAATTCTAATTAGGGTTTAAGGAATTTTTGAGTTGTGATGTGTAATTGAGCTCAGTAGAGGCCACACAAACCCCCTAGTGCTAGAATTCAGACCTAAACGAAAGACTAGAAACCCGGAATACGAATTTAGAAAACCGATATCGGAAGAATTGTGAATTCTGTGAGTATATATTGAAATCTGCTAACACCCGGGTGACCTGAAAATTATTTAGCAAAGACAGTGATACATGCAGGCAACCTAGGACCCCCCACTGAAACCCTAGCCCCTAACCCTCTACCTAGGCCGCAAATAAATTCATTCTGGCCGCAATTTGCGGCCAAAGCAGTATGGAATTGATTCGTTTTTGTTCCAGGGCTTTATCTCCAGTAAATTAGACCCCTGGCATATGCAAAATTGGCTAATTTGACTTAGGGTAAAATCTGGGAATATTTTCAAGAGTTATTGTTTTGATTCGGGGTTGCATTTTGCGTATTTTGAATTCTGGGTTTTTGTGATTTGTGTCGTATTCGATCACTTGATGTTTGTACGTCGAAATCGAGTGTTATTTGGTGGTTTTGAAATGCGTAATCCATAGGTTCTAACCTATAGGCCTTTAGCATGTCGTTTTGGTTTTCTGATGTGATTTTATTGCGACACGATATGTTATGATGTGTAGGTACCCTACAAAGACTTCGAGACGACAAGCAAGCACGTGGCGGCGTCGGCAACGGAAAGCGAAGAGCAAGGTGAGTAGATTATATCTACGGGGGAAGTCGGGTGGATGGCGTATAGCACCCCCGCAGTTCGATGTATAGTATGCTATATATATACTATATATATATGATATCTTTTATGTGTGACATGAATATTCGAGATATGTTTAGGTGTTCGATGGTTAGATTAGGGGTTTTAGAAGTGAACTAGTATAGCTTCTTAGTTGCGAACCCTAGAATAGGTTTACACCCACACGCACACACATGCTTACTTTGTTATACTTGTGCGTATGTGGGAATACGTGTATATATATATATACACACACATAGGTATGGGACAATGTATATATATACACGTATACCTACAGTTGGATGATGAGGATAGTGGATGATATTTGGAGATGAGTCGATGAGTTTGGACATGGTGCCATGAGATCGGTGATATGATGTGGTTCGTATTATGAGATACGACATGAGTTATAGCGGGCCTTTGGGCGTGTGTTTCACACACACACACATATATATAGATGGTATCAGTTTGTACTAGACTTAGGTCAGTACTCAGTTCATGAGAGATGATGATAAGGATACCAGATAAATGATGAGATGAATGTGATATTTGACCCGTACCCTGATTTGGGATACCGTACGACGGATTTACGTACGAGCTATGCATTGATGATAGATCCGCACTCTTGACTCGAGGATGTCATATTGTATATTGTATCGTATGTGATACTATTGAGGCAGGATCACTGACTATTATATGTACATGTATATCGACTCAGATTTAGGTGGTTTCCCTTATCCTTTCGGTTAGGCTGTTCGTTTGGTTATGTAGCACTTAGTAGATGTTAGACTAGACCCGAGTTATACCTATTTCAAAACTAACGAGTCGTGAGTATTTTAAAGACAGGTTAAAGGATTCTACGGATATTTTCAAAAGACGCATCTTTTCTTAAAAACACCGTAACCCTTATTTTTCTAAACACCACGATTCGTATTATTTCAAATGGCAAAACTATATGGCATATATATACTGATATAGATTCTTCACTGTTGTGTCATTATTCATTTTCCGCATATTCTTGCTATTCGCATCGCATCGCATGTTTAAATGTGTTTATTGTTATATTAAACCCATGCTGTCAGGACACCAGCACCATTATCGATAATGCGTATACACCTACTTGATGGCTCACACACTTCATCATCGATAATTGCCATGTCACTACACAGTAGGATTGTTGCATCAGGATATGACTAATTGTACACCCATACTTGCATACATACGTATTTGCACATACATTGATGATTCTGGCTTTATTTTGGAGATTTGGGAACCGCAAGATATATTTTAAAACTGGATTCATTTAAAAGAGCGGTTTTCCCCTCAATGTGTGCATATTACTGTTTTATATTGCATGATATACGGATATGCTTACATTTCTATCACATGTCGCATACATCATGCTTTATGATTTACTCATTGAGATATGCCGTTTTCATGAGATTTCTGGATTTGAGAACCGTGGTCATTTTAAAAGAAAGTATGCATTGTTTAAAAACCCGGTTTCTTTTGATATGATATTTCAGTGCGTCCACCATGCGTTTTCTCGGTTCTGAGACGTGTGACATGTGAAACCTGATTCGAGGAGCTGGATGAGGCCGATTGCGGGTACATGGTGGACCCGGTATGGTACCCCGGGGCGAGAATGGATCTGTCGTGCAGTAGGCGATGAGCCTGGCAGAGGACCACTACATACCGGATTGTATTTGAGCTCGGCGGATATCCGGAGGATATCGACCGGAGTTGAGAGATGATACGGGCCGATCCGAACTGACGGAGCCCTATATATATATGAGAATTTACGTGCCGATGCTAGGCACAGGTTTCATGATGTTTTCGAGTGTCGATGCTGGACACTCAGGTTCCATGATTTTGATGTGTCGCGAGGGACACACGCTGATTTATATCCTCATACTTCCATGCATATGCTTTATGATATTTACATGCATGATGTTTTGTGTCATTGAGTGACACGTGGACGAGATCCACATATACATATAGACATTGATTACATAGTTGGATGATATCCACATATTTAGACTTCATGATATAGTTAACACTGATTTCATGATGATTACATTGATGATACCTCATACTTATGATATGTTGCTACCTGAGGCACTGACACAAGCACTTGGTATTACACTGATGTATAGATGTTTGCCCTTGCCACCTTATCATGCTTTAGATTTTACCATATTGAAGATATATATTACTGATCGTTTGACCTAGGATTGAATCATACATACGATTTCTGCTCTGTGATGTTTTCTACTCACGAGTTGGTAACTCACCCCCGTTGTGCCACAGTTCTTGCAGGTTTTACCGTACAGGTTTCATTGCGGCTTTCTGGCATACTGCTTCCTTTCTCGGTGATTACTTTGGAAGGTGGGTTCACTCACATCGTGACCACCATTGTACTTATTTATTTTCATTATTGTATCTAGAAATTCTATCAACCAGACTTGTATATTTATTTTAGACTTAGAAAACCAGTTGTGTATTATTTCGACCTTAGAGTCGCGCGTTGTAGTATTATGGTTTTCTTGATGATTTTAAGATTCCTTTTGAGTTTTGATCCTCGCCCTTCGGCGTTGTATATTATATTGCTTGCGTGGTTATGACCGTCGATTGATGAAGAGCTAGCTCCCGCTTGGGAATGGCTTTTATCATTATGCATATATTATTCTTGTTGTACCCCGTTTGGGGCCAGTATTTACAAAGGAAACTCTGCCGAAATTTTCAGAAAGGACTTGAGGTTTTAAAAAAATGCATATTCGGCTTACTTACTTAAAAACCTTGTTTTTAAAACATGTTTTCTTCACTTCTTTAAAACTAGTTTTCCTTCATTTATTATTTAAAATGGTTTTAGATTTCTGGGCTTTTGGCTTACTTGAATTAGATAAGGTCTTATAAACTTCATATGATTCAAGGGCCAGTCACGTGCTATTTCGGGTCGTGACAAAGTTGGTATCAGAGCGCTAGGTCAATCTTGGTTCGAGTCTAAGTTTGACTATGCGGAGCCTAGAGCATTTGTATATATTCGGAACATAGGCTTGACCTTACGGAACTTAGACTTAGTCAAGGGGGTATTAGACCCGAACTTTCGTCGCATAGGTTGACCTTGGTTGATGGAGTAGGTGACTTCAGTAGAGTGACGTACCGTGTGTATGTTCCACGACATACTTATGATACACCACTCCGCTTAAGGAGCCTTAGGATGTACATTTCCTTGCACAGTATTATATTCATTTCTATGATCTATCCTCATCGATACTGGTTATGATTTTGCTGCCACGATTACACGGGCAGAGAGAGCTACGGCTAGAGTTGTGTCAGCATGAGCTTGTCACGGACGAGGACTGACCACAGCGTGACTCCAGAGACATACGATTGCATAGAGGCATTGTTTTATTGTGTTTTCGCGCCATGAACGTTTGACGGATCGCTTTTACGAGGTTTCTCGGACGTGCAGATCAGCACCAAAGGATTGAGCCACTGATAGAGGCTAGTCAGAATGAGATGGCCATTGATGTATCGCTTCTTCATGATGATTGATGCACTGTTCAGCGTGCAGACGAATGAACTAGTCGTTGCTGCGAACGACGAGATATTGCCCCAGATGTTGGAGATATTTCAGTACGAGTTGTACTTAGTAATATGATAGAAGGTCGCTAGTCACCCGAGGATGAATGACTAGGACATGTGGTTCGTTCGCTTACCCCGATGCGAGGTCATCAGATAGATTGATTCCAGCTAGAGACGACTTCACGCAGGTACGTTGAGAGTCGATGGAGACGATCGAATGTCAGGAACCCATTTCCAAGTTTAAAGTATTCGGAAGACAATGCAAGTAATGCTATGGACCCTCTAGAAGAATGAAATCCTAACTCGACATAATGACTATGGAACGCCTTTGAACCTTAGGGTTTGCGGCAGTTTAGCGGTGCCATTTGTGAGGCTTGGGTTTGCCCTTCTACGGTTGGTCTACAGGTGCTGTGGCATGTACTGGAGTACTATTAAACTGTACCCAAGATATTTAGCTCTTGGGGGAAATTATAGAACCTTGATGAATCGATCGAAAAGTTCGACATCTTTCGGATATCATGTGATGGGATGCATTGCTCGGGAGACTCCAGATACGAGTATAGCCGTCGGAGCACGGTCCATGCAGCCATGATGAGACGAGTCTGAAGCAGTCGACAGCAGAGAAAAGTGGAGTATAGAGTTCGCACGAGATTTCGACGAGATGACGTTCCACTCCGCCGACGTAAGAGATGTGATACGCATGCAGAGGCGTTGATTATTGATATATCTTCCAGAAGGAGTCGCGATGAGAATGCAGCCGTTCCGGAACAAGAAACATATATAATAAAGGGTGGTAACTTCCGGGCAATTCGGCAGAAACGAGATTTGAGAGAGACCTCGACAGGACCTTTCTGGAATACTATAATAGAAGAGTTGGACCCAGGAGTGGTCATATTGCACACACCCAGCAGGCCAGAGTTCTGCATTGTCGACAAGATAGTTGGCCAGAGATCTGTAGAGGATGTGCCAGAGCGGGACTGTTTCCGTCGTCATTCCATATTGGGCCGTTAAGCCGAGGAGCTATATATCTAGCAATGCACAGTGAGAGACAAGAGCCTAAAAGTACCAGGCGCCAGATCATGAACAGAAGGCAAGTAGATATCTTGCTCTGCTAGCATTAGATGCACCGACACCTTCTCGACTTTGAAGGAGGAAATATCGATGACAATGCTAGCAGAGCAGACTTTGCCAAAATTGCGATCGAAACCTGGTGTCACGATCGGAGACAATACAGACCGGTACTCCATGAAGTCTCACAATTTCCTGTATGAGTTCATGGGTATCAGGAATAGTACATTATGAAGAGTTTTTAAATCTAAATTAGATTATTACCTCCATGTACTTCTTCGCTAATGTCTCAGTTGATTGGCCAACTCGAAATGGGATGAAGTGAGCCGACTTTGTGAGTCGATCCACAATGACCCAAATCGCATCGTTACCCTTTGAGCTGCGAGGAAGAGCAGTTACAAAGTCTATCGTGATGTGCTGCCACTTCCATTCTGGTATTGGTAACGGTTGAAGTAGTCCAGCTGTCCTGTGATATTCAGCCTTTACTTGCTGACACACCAAACATTTTGCGACACTTCTGGCTACTTCACGCTTCATTCCATGCCACCAATAATTCTGACGTAGATCCTTGTACATTTTGGTACCTCCAGGATGTACTGAATAGGGAGAGATATGAGCTTCTTTCATTAACTCTTCCCGAACAGGACCCTTTGGTACACACAATCTGCTGCCGTATCTCAAAGATCCGTCTTCATGGATGATGAAATCTGTTCGGAGTCCATTCTCCACTTGTTCTCTGATCTTTTGCAACTTAGCATCGCTGGCTTGAGCTGCTTTGATCTGATTGACAATAGTTGATTGAACTTGCAGATTCATCAAATTTGAAACATCACCTGGCATGACTAGTTCGATCTCCATCTGATGTAAGTCTTGCTGCAGCTTCCACTGGTCGGTGAGATTCATTGCTAATGGTTGGTGACTAAGAGCATCAGGTACTACGTTCACCTTTCCTGGATGATATTGCAAATTGATGTCAAAGTCCGCCATAAGTTCTAACCATCTTCTCTGCCGCATATTCAACTCCTTCTGAGTAAACACATACTTCAGACTTTTATGATCCGTGTAGATGTTCACTCGTACACCAAGTAAGTAGTGGCGCCAAATCTTGAGAGCAAAAATAACGGCTGCCAACTTCAGATCATGCGTCGGATAATTGCGCTCATGAGTCTTCAGTTGTCTTGAAGAATAAGCCACAACCTTACCGTGCTGATGTAGAACACATCCTAATCCCTTACCGGTTGCATCGCAATGCACTTCGAATCCTCCAGATTGATCCGGTATGACGAGAATAGGTGCAAATGTCAGTCTTGACTTGAGTTCTACGAAAGCTTGCTCGCATGCTTCTGACCACACAAATTCTTCATCTTTTCGTGTGAGCTTGGTCAGGGGCGTTGCTATCTTCGAAAATCCTTCAATGAATCTTCTGTAATATCCAGCTAAACCCAAGAAACTCCTAATATCCTTCACTGATTTTGGCGTAGGCCATTCGCTGACTGCTGAAACTTTTGCTGGATCCACAGAAATTCCTTCTCCTGATACGATATGTCCAAGAAAACCAACTTGATTTAGCCAACACTCGCACTTACTGTACTTGGCATAAAGCTGATGTTGACGAAGAGTTTCCAGGACAATTCGTAGATGCTCCGCATGCTCTTTCCGATTCTTAGAATATACCAGGATGTCGTCGATGAAAATGACAACGAACCTGTCTAAATACTCCCGGAAGACTTGGTTCATAAGATTCATGAAGATTGCTGGTGCATTGGTCACTCCAAATGGCATTACTAAAAATTCATAATGCCCATAGCGAGTTCTGAAAGCTGTTTTGTGAATATCAGCTTTCTTGACCTTCACTTGATGATAACCTGAACGAAGATCTAGTTTAGAGAAGACACAAGATCCACTTAGCTGATCGAATAAATCGTCGATGCGCGGAAGTGGATATTTGTTCTTTATAGTAACTTCGTTCAAGGCCCTATAATCGATGCACATTCTGTATGAACCTTCATTCTTCTTCACCAATAGTACAGGTGCTCCCCAACTTGAAGTGCTGGGACGAATCCATCCTTTCGCCAGTAATTCGTCCAACTGTGTTCGTACTTCCTTCAAACCTTCCGGACTTAGTCTATACGGTGCTTTGATTACTGGTTGTGCTCCTGGTACTAAGTCAATACTGAATTCAAGAGCTCGATCGGGAGGCAAACCTGATATATCGTCAGGGAATACATCGTCGAACTCTCGAACTACCTCCGGTCTTGATTCTTCCTATGCATGAGCTGATGCAACTACTGCTTCCCTTGGCTTCACTTTGTAAGTACTTGGCTCTAGTGTACGGTCTCCACTCTTGAAATAGAAGACCGGATGATCTGGAATCTCAAATACTACCCTCCTTTGACGACAGTCGATGGTAGCATAAAAGGTTCCAAGCCAGTCCATTCCTAGAACCACATCAAAGTTTGGTATGTCCAGTACTTTGAAGTCAGCATAAAACTCTCTACTGCAGACGACGAATGGACACATGCTGTATCCTATAGTTGCCTTTAGAACACCATTTCCGGAACTGACGTTCCAGCTGGATACAAGCGGTGAGACTGGAATCGTATGGGTTCGGACAAACCGTTGCGACATAAAGCAGTGGGATGCTCCAGTATCAAACAGTTCAAGTGCAGGTAGTGAAGCTACTAGGATTGTACCAGTAATGACTTGGCCAGTGGCCTCCGCTTCTTCTACAGACATCATGAAAGCCTGGCGCTTCGGCACATTCCTCCTGGCCTGAGAAGCATTCCTCGGAACGTTCCTTTGAGCTTGATGGAACTGTCGAGGAGGTGGTGCAGTTTTTGGTCCCCTAGGTGGTGCAGGCAGTGCAAGTCTGGTAGCAGGCGCCTGAAGAGCTGGTCGCTGCTGATAGGTATTTGCTGGCCTGGTTGCAGCAACTGAGTTCTGTCTTTGGGGACAAGATCCAATATCATGAGTGGCTGAACCGCAGATTAAACAGAGACGGTTGGCTCGACGGCAGTCCTTCATCATATGTCCAGTTCTCTTGCAGTATGTGCAAAAGGCTGGGTTAGGACGATGAGTTGGTACTCCGGGTCGCCTTGGCACGAAAGGTGGTCTGGACGTGGCTCCACCTGCCATCTGGTTGGCAGGGCGCTTGACTCCTGCAGACTGAGGTCTGCCCCTCTCTTTTATTACTGCCTTCATAACTGCGGGCAGCTTCTAGGGCTTCCTCATGAGTCAAAAACTTTCCTGTGGCTAGAGCAGCCCTTAATCTCTGTGTCCAAACCTTGCTGAAAATGACGGGCTCTGATCTCGTCCGTCGGTATCAGGTGTACCGCGAATCTTTTTAAAGATTGTGTTAGCTGTGTAATATGTGATATCTAAAAATTGAACTATTGTGACATATCTTACCGGCTCAACACGGTGAACTCAGCGTCGTATTCATCTACCGATTTGTCCCACATTGATCCTTGCTGTAGATGAATAAACTGCTGCTCCATTGCAAACCTGGCAGTCACAGGGAAAATATTTCACGTCGAACTTCTCGCGAAATGTCTTCCATTCAATCGGCTGCGCTAAATGGGTTTCTTCCGCCTTCCACCAATTGCGAGCATTATCCGTGAGCTGTAGTTTCGCTACACGGACCCAAGCGTGGTCTGGCACTTGAGCTGCTGCCAGATCGTCTTCGATGCTTTGTGCCCATTATTCCGCTTCAAGAGGGCTTCCTTTACCAAAGAACTGCTTTGGGTACAAAGCCCTGAATTGCTTTACTCCCGGTGCATCGTTATCAGGACGGTTTCAAAAGTTGTTGCTGTCCCTCGAGAAGACTGCGGATTGCCTCAAATAGCATCTGTTTGCTCAGTGGGTGGTGCAGGAACAACTGGTGTGAGAGGTAGTGCTGGAGGGGTGTTGTTGACGTTAGTGCTGGTGTTGTTTGGGGAATCCATGACCTTTGAGAAGAAAAATTTGGGGTTTGAGTGACAGATTCGATTATCATTGAAATGATAAGATTCAAGGAATAGAGATTTGCAAGATTTCAAGGAATATGAACTGTAAAGAATGTTTTAGTTGCTGGTTCTTGTGTTATATTGCTTAGGTTGTTCACGCAGACCAGATACTGCAGTGACAGGGATTCATACAGCTCTGACCTGCATGGGCCACCAACAAAACCTGTCACGCCCCGCTTCCCAGTGTACGGCGAAGTGGACCGCGACGAGGTCCGCTACGTATGTACTCAGAAGTACATACGCTAAGCGTAGCTAAGCAATATAAAGTAAATCACAAGAGACGAAAGATATAGAAATAACAGCAACTTTTATTAATAACATTCTTTGTACAATGCATGAAAAAGAAAATACAACTGAAATGAAAAGCGATGCCTTAACAGTGGCATAACAGAAAATGAAAATACTGGAAAAGAACAAGGTACAATATCTAAAGCTCGGGATCTTCTTGGAAACTGCTCCAAATCTTCACCGGTGGGCTCGATCTCAGCTTGGTCCAATGCACCTGACGACATTCAAAGAAGAAAGAAATAGAATGTCGTCAGCGAACAGGTCGCTCGGTAAGTCCCAAAGATAAGGAGGAATCAGAAAGACAATGTAAAAGTATTTTCCAAAGTATTATATTGTTGAATATTATGGAACATTGTTTAACACTGTTGTTTGTAGCTTGGTACAGAATGGTGCCAGTGTATACGAGGGGGATCTCTATATGCTAGAGACCAAGGCAAATGGAAAGTACAAGGAACCGTTATGCCACGGTACAACAGCAATAGGATTCAGGTTAGGTGTCTTAATCTGACCACCTCGTGCCACCTTTAACACCTTCCGTACCAATCTACCCCTTAAACCCCGTTGTGTTTTAACAGTATTGTTGTATTGGAATATGTAAGTTGGGTGACTGACCAAAACCATGATATCAGTAAACATGTTGTAACTGTATAATCAAGTAAATGGAATATCAGAATAATCGATGAATATCCATGGTTTGATTCAGTCAAAAAGAATAGATTGTTAACTGGATTCAGGGATTCATGTATTCAAATTGTGTTGGAATATAAGAGAATATAGATTGACTTGAATCATATTCAAGTCAGAAATAGTCAGACTCTAACCCGAGTCAGACTAAAAGAAAGATAATTTGAAGTTCAATAATTGTAAGGGCCTTATTGTAATTTATAAAAGTTGAGGGGGTTTTATGTAAAAAGTACTTTTGTATAGTTTTCAAAATACACCTCAAGTATTTATTATTCGTCTTTATAGTTATAATGAGTGTGAATTTTATTTGTTTTATTCTAGTGAATATATCCTAATAAAAGTATTAATTGTTTTATTTGAAATTCATGGTATTTTAATGTAACTTTTAATCTTGTAATTTTAGGAAAAAGTGGAAACTTTATATTATAATAAAATAGGTGTTTAAATGATAATTATATATATATTAACACAAGAATAATTTTAAATAAATATTTTAATCTCCAAAATCTCATTTTTCTCAAATGTCGTATTTTAAACCTTTCGAGACCGAATGCTCCTTGCGGAGGTCTGAATCTCGCACTACTAGCCCGCGGGTGCACGATGAACCGTACTATCCCTAACGGGTTCTCCAAAAGTGGGTTGTATTGGCACTTTGCTTAGGTTTAACAAATACTTTTCATTTAGAAAAACGGTTTTATAAATAAAAGGTATTTATTTGTAAAGGAGTATAGTTTTCTGTATTTTAGTTTCTAGGGTTTCCTAAGCCAACTAGCCTATTTCTAAGGGTCTAAACGATGAGTCATTAGAAGTCTCAAATCGCCTCTTCACCGCCAATTATGGCCAGGTAAGTACAAGTGAGGAGGGAGGGATCCGCTCACGAATCGTGAGACGGGCCTTTTAAAGTTACCCAAGCTCACTTGCCTAGCCTAGACACCACAAACTCAGTTTAGATAAACGATCGATGTCCATGACATATCGTATTTTTATTTTAAAATTTTATACAACTTAAAGCTTTCAAGAAAAGATTATAAAGAATCTGGTATTTTAGTGAAAAGTCCTATATTTTCGTATTCTATATTTTTGACATATATCAATTAGGGTTATATTTGTGTGTGTGTGTAGAGGTAGGTCATTACCTCGTGACTTATTTTAAGTTTTGATGAAATTTAGAGGTTAAACATGATATGTTAAACTTGAAGGTATTAAAGCGCAAGAATACGGTATTCAAAAACGTTATCATTTCATGTGTAAAAATTCATTCAAATTGGTTTCTACAAGTTTAGTGATCAAGATAAACATATTTAGGAGTGAGGAAATTGATTTAACGAAGAAAAATGAAGTTCATGGTATTTTTATGAAAAGAATACGGTTTTGCAAAGAAGTTATCATTTCATATGAGAAAGTTTGTTTAAATTGGTTTATGGGTGATTAATAGTCAACATGAATATAAGTAGGTATTATGTATTAGTTGACAAGTGGAAATTTGCAGAAAACCGGATCGGAAATCGTTTTGTTCCGATTTCCGTCGGGTTCCAAAAAGTCATATTTTTATATTAAAGAAAAGAGAGATAGAAGAGATGGGACTTACGGGTTTGGATAAGCTAAGGGGGCTAAAGAAGGTGGTGATTGTCGATGCGTCGAAAACGTCGCGAAGGTTCTGATCCGGTTGCCGGAATCCGTCGTCGGTTTCGGCAGCGCTTCGCTTCTCGCTCTTTGCACCGAGTTCTCAAGAATTTGGGAGAGTAGACTTAGAGTGGTGAGGTGAAATGGTAGAGGATAGGGGTCTTTATATAGGGCTAGGCTAGGGTTAGGGTTAGGATTAAAAAAATATTTTAAAAAATGTAAAATTCATTAAAAATTCATTAATTTTGGACTTAAAAGAGGTTTAATGGAAATTGTGTAACAGTACTGGAAAATTGGACCATGCAGGGGAATTGACTAAGTCAACACGAAACTTTTTCGTGTTGACGACTCGGCCGACCGGCCGAGTCCGGCCGGCGGCGCCGGCCGATTCGGCCGAGTCGCCGGCCGACTTGGCCGAGTCAGGGCCGAGTCGGGTGTCGTTGGGTAGGGTTTGGTCTGGGGGAGATTTTGGTATACTTTATTTTTTATAAATTGTAATAAATTGTGAGTTATGGCTGTTTGACCGTTTGACTTCCCAAAAAATTTAAAACAAAAAGATATAAAAATTATGTGGGGCATGGGATTCGAACTCTGGTGGCTTGGTTCAGCAGTGCAAGGTATTACCAATGAGCTACAAGCTCCTTCTTGTAATTATTGTTAGGAATTAGATACTTAAATTGTTTCCAGCAACATCAATACTCCAAGTATACATCATATTTAAAGCAAATTTTGGTATACAAAAATTGGAGTTGTTACAATCTACCCTCCTTACAAAAATTTCGTCCTCGAAATTTACAATCTTTATTTGAGGACTAGTTTACAAAAAGGTGCGGATATCTTGCACGCATCTCATCCTCCCTTTCCCACGTGGATTCTCCTGGAGTGTCTTTCCTCCACATTACCCGGACCAAATTAACTTCTTTGTTCCGAAGTGTCTTCACTTTCCTGTCTAGGATCTCCACAGGTTGTTGCTCACAAGACAAATCGGGCTGTATCGTGAGCTCGTAATGATCAAGTACATGGCTGGGATCACTCACATACCTTCTGAGTTGGGATATATGGAACACGTTATGCACTCCTTCCAATGAGGGTGGAAGCGCTAAACGGTATGCCACTTCACCGACTCGTTCGAGTATATCGAACGGTCCAATGTATCTTGGACTCAACTTTCCCCGTCTTCCAAATCTGATCACTCCGCGGTTCAGAGAGATTTTCAGGAATACATGATCTCCTGGCTGGAACTCCAAGTGTCGTCTCTTCACATCAGCCCAGTGTTTCTGTCTATCTTAGGCTATGCGCATTCTTTCCCTGATAGTACGAACCACATCAACGGTCGCTACTATCATCTCTGGTCCAAAGAGTTCTCTATCTCCGATGTCGTCCCAACTTAAAGGCGATCGACACTTCCTTCCATACAATGCTGCGAAAGGTGCCATTCCTATGCTTGCTTGGTAGCTGTTGTTGTACGCAAACTCCACAAGATACAGGTGATCTTCCCACGATCCTTTGAAGTCGAGCATACATGCTCTGAGCATATCATCCAAGATCTGAATAATTCGTTCTGACTGACCATCTGTTTGTGGATGATAAGCCGTGCTGAAGTTCAGACTTGTTCCCAAGCTAGCTTGCAGACTTTGCCAAAATTGCGATCGGAACCTGGTGTCACGATCGGAGACAATGCAGACCGGTACTCTATGAAGTCTCACAATTTCCTGTATGAGTTCATGGGTATCAGGAATAGTACATTATGAAGAGTTTTTAAATCTAAATTAGATTATTACCTCCATGTACTTCTTCGCTAATGTCTCAGTTGATTGGCCAACTCGAAATGGGATGAAGTGAGCCGACTTTGTGAGTCGATCCACAATGACCCAAATCGCATCGTTACCCTTTGTGCTGCGAGGAAGAGCAGTTACAAAGTCCATCGTGATGTGCTGCCACTTCCATTCTGGTATTGGTAACGGTTGAAGTAGTCCAGCTGTCCTGTGATGTTCAGCCTTTACTTGCTGACACACCAAACATTTTGCGACACTTCTGGCTACTTCACGCTTCATTCCATGCCACCAATAATTCTGACGTAGATCCTTGTACATTTTGGTACCTCCAGGATGTACTGAATAGGGAGAGCTATGAGCTTCTTTCATTAACTCTTCCCGAACAGGACCCTTTGGTACAAACAATCTGCTGCCGTATCTCAAAGATCCGTCTTCATGGATGATGAAATCTGTTCGGAGTCCATTCTCCACTTGTTCTCTGATCTTTTGCAACTTAGCATCGCTGGCTTGAGCTGCTTTGATCTGATTGACAATAGTTGATTGAACTTGCAGATTCATCAAATTTGAAACATCACCTGGCATGACTAGTTCGATCTCCATCTGATGTAAGTCTTGCTGCAGCTTCCACTGGTCGGTGAGATTCATTGCTAATGGTTGGCGACTAAGAGCATCAGGTACTACGTTCACCTTTCCTGGATGATATTGCAAATTGATGTCAAAGTCCGCCATAAGTTCTAACCATCTTCTCTGCCGCATATTCAACTCCTTCTGAATAAACACATACTTCAGACTTTTATGATCTGTGTAGATGTTCACTCGTTCACCAAGTAAGTAGTGGTGCCAAATCTTGAGAGCAAAAATAACGGCTGCCAACTCCAGATCATGCGTCGGATAATTGCGCTCATGAGTCTTCAGTTGTCTTGAAGAATAAGCCACAACCTTACCGTGCTGATGTAGAACACATCCTAATCCCTTACCGGATGCATCGCAATGCACTTTGAATCCTCTAGATTGATCCGGTATGACGAGAATAGGTGCAGATGTCAGTCTTGACATGAGTTCTACGAAAGCTTGCTCACATGCTTCTGACCACACAAATTCTTTATCTTTTCGTGTGAGCTTGGTCAGGGGCGTTGCTATCTTCGAAAATCCTTCAATGAATCTTCTGTAATATCCAGCTAAACCCAAGAAACTCCTAATATCCTTCACTGATTTTGGCATAGGCCATTCGCTGACTGCTGAAACTTTTGCTGGATCCACAGAAATTCCTTCTCCTGATACGATATGTCCAAGAAAACCAACTTGATTTAGCCAACACTCGCACTTACTGTACTTGGCATAAAGCTGATGTTGACGAAGAGTTTCCAGGACAATTCGTAGATGCTCCGCATGCTCTTTCCGATTCTTAGAATATACCAGGATGTCGTCTATGAAAATGATAATGAACCTGTCTAAATACTCCCGGAAGACTTGGTTCATAAGATTCATGAAGATTGCTGGTGCATTGGTCACTCCAAATGGCATTACTAAAAATTCATAATGCCCATAGCGAGTTCTGAAAGCTGTTTTGTGAATATCAGCTTCCTTGACCTTCACTTGATGATAACCTGAACGAAGATCTAGTTTAGAGAAGACACAAGATCCACTTAGCTGATCGAATAAATCGTCGATGCGCGGAAGTGGATATTTGTTCTTTATAGTAACTTCGTTCAAGGCCCTATAATCGATGCACATTCTGTATGAACCTTCATTCTTCTTCACCAATAGTACAGGTGCTCCCCAACTTGAAGTGCTGGGACGAATCCATCCTTTCGCCAGTAATTCGTCCAACTGTGTTCGTACTTCCTTCAAACCTTCCGGACTTAGTCTATACGGTGCTTTGATTACTGGTTGTGCTCCTGGTACTAAGTCAATACTGAATTCAAGAGCTCGATCGGGAGGCAAACCTGATATATCGTCAGGGAATACATCGTCGAACTCTCGAACTACCTCCGGTCTTGATTCTTCCTATGCATGAGCTGATGCAACTACTGCTTCCATTGGCTTCACTTTGTAAGTACTTGGCTCTAGTGTACGGTCTCCACTCTTGAAATAGAAGACCGGATGATCTGGAATCTCAAATACTACCCTCCTTTGACGACAGTCGATGGTAGCATAAAAGGTTCCAAGCCAGTCCATTCCTAGAACCACATCGAAGTTTGGTATGTCCAGTACTTTGAAGTCAGCATAAAACTCTCTACTGCAGACGACGACTGGACACATGCTGCATCCCATAGTTGCCTTTAGAACAACATTTCCGGAACTGACGTTCCAGCTGGATACAAGCGGTGAGACTGGAATCGCATGGGTTCGGACAAACCGTTGCGACATAAAGCAGTAGGATGCTCCAGTATCAAACAGTGCAAGTGCAGGTAGTGAAGCTACTAGGATTGTACCAGTAATGACTTGGTCAGTGGCCTCGGCTTCTTCTACAGACATCATGAAAGCCTGGCGCTTCGGCACATTCCTCCTGGCCTGAGGAGCATTCCTCGGAACGTTTCTTTGAGCTTGATGGAACTGTCGAGGAGGTGGTGCAGTTTGTGGTCCCCTACGTGGTGCAGGCAGTGCAAGTCTGGTAGCAGGTGCGTGAAGAGCTGGTCGCTGCTGATAGGTATTTGCTGGCCTGGTTGCAGCAACTGAGTTCTGTCTTTGGGGACAAGATCCAATATCATGAGTGGCTGAACCGCAGATTAAACAGAGACGGTTGGCTCGACGGCAGTCCTTCATCATATGTCCAGTTCTCTTGCAGTATGTGCAAAAGGCTGGGTTAGGACGATGAGTTGGTACTCCGGGTCGCCTTGGCACGAAAGATGGTCTGGACGTGGCTCCACCTGCCATCTGGTTGGCAGGGCGCTTGACTCCTGCAGACTGAGGTCTGCCCCTCTCTTTTATTACTGCCTCATAACTGCGGGCAGCTTCTAGGGCTTCCTCATGAGTCAAAAACTTTCCTGTGGCTAGAGCAGCCTTAATCTCTGTGTCCAAACCTTACTGAAAATGACGGGCTCTGATCTCGTCCGTCGGTATCAGGTGTGCCGCGAATCTGTTTAAAGATTGTGTTAGCTGTGTAATATATGATATCTAAAAATTGAACTATTGTGACATATCTTACCGGCTCAACATGGTGAACTCAGCGTCGTATTCATCTACCGATTTGTCCCACATTGATCCTTGCTGTAGATGAATAAACTGCTGCTCCATTGCAAACCTGGCAGTCACAGGGAAATATTTCGCGTCGAACTTCTCACGAAATGTCTTCCATTCAATCGACTGCGCTAGACGGGTTTCTTCCGCCTTCCACCAATTGCGAGAATTATCCGTGAGCTGTAGTTTCGCTACACGGACCCAAGCGTGGTCTGGCACTTGAGCTGCTGCCAGATCGTCTTCGATGCTTTGTGCCCATTCTTCCGCTTCAAGAGGGCTTCCTTTACCAGAGAACTGCTTTGGGTGCAAAGCCCTGAATTGCTTTACTCTCGGTGCATCGTTATCAGGACGGTTCAAAAGTTGTTGCTGTCCCTCGAGAAGACTGCGGATTGCCTCAAATAGCATCGTTTGCTTAGTTGGTGGTGCAGGAACAACTGGTGTGAGAGGTAGTGCTGGAGGGGTGTTGTTGATGTTAGTGCTGGTGTTGTTTGGGGAATCCATGACCTTGAAGAAAAATTTGGGTTAGGACAGATTCAATACATGAAATGATAAGATTCAAGGAATAGAGATTTGCAAGATTCAAGGAATATGAACAGTAAAGAATGTTTTAGTTGCTGGTTCTTGTGTTATATTGCTTAGGTTGTTCACGCAGACCAGAACTGCATGACAGGGATTCATACAGCTCTGATCTGCATGGGCCACCAACAAAACCTGTCACGCCCCGCTTCCCAGTGTACGGCGAAGTGGACGCGACAAGGTCCGCTACGTATGTACTCAGAAGTACATACGCTAAGCGTAGCTAAGCAATATAAAGTAAATCACAAGAGACGAAAGATATAGAAATAACAGCAACTTTTATTAATAACATTCTTTGTACAATGCATGAAAAAGAAAATACAACTGAAATGAAAAGCAATGCCTAAACAGTGGCATAACAGAAAATGAAAATACTGGAAAGAACAAGGTACAATATCTAAAGCTCGGGATCTTCTTGGAACTGCTCCAAATCTTCACCGGTGGGCTCGATCTCAGTTTGGTCCAACGCACCTGACGACATTCAAAGAAGAAAGAAATAGAATGTCGTCAGCGAACAGGTCGCTCGGTAAGTCCCAAAGATAAGGAGGAATCAGAACGACAATGTAAAAGTATTTTCCAAAGTATTATATTGTTGAATATTATGGAACATTGTTTAACGCTGTTGTTTGTAGCTTGGTACAGAAGGGTGCCAGTGTATACGAGGGGGATCTCTATATGCTAGAGACCAAGGCAAATGGAAAGTACAAGGAACCGTTATGCCACGGTACAACAGCAATAGGATTCAGGTTAGGTGTCTTAATCTGACCACCTCGTGCCACCTTTAACACCTTCCGTACCAATCTACCCCTTAAACCCCGTTGTGTTTTAACAGTATTGTTGTATTGGAATATGTAAGTTGGGTGGCTGACCAAAACCATGATATCAGTAAATATGTTGTAACTGTATAATCAGGTAAATGGAATATCAGAATAATCGATGAATATCCATGGTTTGATTCAGTCAAAAAGAATAGATTGTTAACTGGATTCAGGGATTCATGTATTCAAATTGTGTTGGAATATAAGAGAATATAAATTGACTTGAATCATATTCAAGTCAGAAATAGTCAGACTCTAACCCGAGTCAGACTAAAAGAAAGATAATTTGAAGTTCAATAATTGTAGGGGCCTTATTGTAATTTATAAAAGTTAACGGGGTTTTATGTAAAAAGTACTTTTGTATAGTTTTCAAAATACACCTCAAGTATTTATTATTCGTCTTTATAGTTATAATGAGTGTGAATTTTATTTGTGTTATTCTAGTGAATATATCCTAATAAAAGTATTAATTGTTTTATTTGAAATTCATGGTATTTTAATGTAACTTTTAATCTTGTAATTTTCGGAAAAAGTGGAAACTTTATATTATAATAAAATAGGTGTTTAAATGATAATTATATATATATTAACACAAGAAAAATTTAAAATAAATATTTTAATCTTCAAAATCTCATTTTTCTCAAATGTCGTATTTTAAACCTTTCGAGACCGAATGCTCCTTGCGGAGGTCTGAATCTCGCACTACTAGCCCGCGGGTGCACGATGAACCGTACTATCCCTAACGGGTTCCCCAAAAGTGGGTTGTAGTGGCACTTTGCTTAGGTTTAACAAATACTTTTCATTTAGAAAAACGGTTTTATAAATAAAAGGTATTTATTTGTAAAAGAGTATAGTTTTCTGTATTTTAGTTTCTAGGGTTTCCTAAGCCAACTAGCCTATTTCTAAGGGTCTAAACGATGAGTCATTAGAAGCCTCAAATCGCCTCTTCACCGCCAATTGTGGCCAGGTAAGTACAAGTGAGGAGGGAGGGATCCGCTCACGAATCGTGAGACGGGCCTTTTAAAGTTATCCAAACTCACTTGCCTAGTCTAGACACCACAAAGTCAGTTTAGATAAACGATCGATGTCCATGACATATCGTATTTTCATTTTAAAATTTTATACAACTTAAAGCTTTCAAGAAAATATTATAAAGAATATGGTATTTTAGTGAAAAGTCCTGTATTTTCGTATTCTATATTTTTGACATATATCAATTAGGGTTATATTTGTGTGTGTGTAGAGGTAGGTCATTATCTCGTGACTTATTTTAAGTTTTGATGAAGTTTAGAGGTTAAACATGATATGTTAAACTTGAAGGTATTAAAGCGCAAGAATACGGTATTCGAAAACGTTATCATTTCATGTGTGAAAATTCATTCAAATTGGTCTTACAAGTTTAGTGATCAAGATAAACATATTTAGGAGTGAGGGAATTGATTTAACGAAGAAAAATGAACTTCATGGTATTGTTATGAAAAGAATACGGTTTTGCAAAGAAGCTATCATTTCATGTGTGAAAGTTTGTTTAAATTGGTTTATGCGTGATTAATAGTCAACATGAATATAGGTAGGTATTATGTATTAGGTGACTAGTGGAAATTTGCAGAAAACCGGATCGGAAATCGTTTTGTTCCGATTTCCGTCGGGTTCCAAAAAGTCGTATTTTTATATTAAAGAAAAGAGAGATAGAAGAGATGGGAGTTACGGGTTTGGACAAGCTAAGGGGGCTAAAGAAGGTGGTGATTGTCGATGCGTCGAAAACGTCGCGAAGGTTCTGATCCGGTTGCCGGAATCCGTCGTCGGTTTCGGCAGCGCTTCGCTTCTCGCTCTTTGCACCGAGTTCTCGAGAATTTGGGAGAGTGGACTTAGAGTGGTGAGGTGAAATGGTAGAGAATAGAGGTCTTTATATAGGGCTAGGCTAGGGTTAGGGTTAGGATTAAAAAAATATTTTAAAAAATGTAAAATTCATTAAAAATTCATTAATTTTGGACTTAAAAGATGTTTAATGGAAATTGTGTAACAGTACTGGAAAATTGGACCATGCAGGGGAATTGACCAAGTCAACACGAAACTTTTTCGTGTTGACGACTCGGCCAACCTGCCGTGTCCGGCCGGCGGTGCCGGCCGACTGGGCCGAGTCAGGGCCGAGTCGGGTGTCGTTGGGTAGGGTTTGGTCTGGGAGAGATTTTGGTATACTTTATTTTTTATAAATTGTAATAAATTGTGAGTTATGGCTGTTTGACCGTTTGACTTCCCAAAAAATTTAAAACAAAAGGATATAAAAATTATGTGGGGCATGGGATTCGAACTCTGGTGGCTTGGTTCAGCAGTGCAAGGTATTACCAATGAGCTACAAGCTCCTTCTTGTAATTATTGTAAGGAATTAGATACTTAAATTGTTTCCAGCAACATCAATACTCCAAGTATACATCATATTTAAAGCAAATTTTGGTATACAAAAATTGGAGTTGTTACAGAACCAGTATAGCGTCTTAGTTGCGAACCCTAGAATAGGTTTACACCCACACGCACACACATGCTTACTTTGTTATACTTGTGCGTATGTGGGGATACGTATATATATATATACACACACATAGGTATGGGACGATGTATATATATACACGTATACCTACAGTTGGATGATGAGAATAATGGATGATATTTGGAGATGAGTCGATGAGTTTGGGCATGGTGCCATGAGATCGGTGATATGATGTTGTTCGTATTATGAGATACGACATGAGTTATAGCAGGCCTTTGGGCATGTGTTTCACACACGCATATATATATAGATGGTATCAGTTTGTATTAGATTTAGGTCGGTACCCAGTTCATGAGAGATGATGATAAGGATACCAGATAAATGATGAGATGAATGTGATATTTGACCCGTACCCTGATTTGGGATGCCGTACGATGGATTTACATACGAGCTATGTATTGGTGATAGATCCACACTCTTGACTTGAGAATGTCATATTGTATATTGTATCGTATGTGATACTATTGAGGCGGGATCACCGACTATTATATATATATATATATATATATATATATATATATATATATATATATATATATATATATATATATATATATATATCGACTCAGATTTAGGTGGTTTTCCTTACCCTTTTGGTTAGGCTGTTCGTTTGGTTCTGTAGCACTTAGTAGATGTTAGACTAGACCCGAGTTATACCTATTTCAAAACTAACGAATCGTGAGTATTTTAAAGACAGGCTAAAGAATTCTACGGATATTTTCAAAAGACACATCTTTTCTTAAAAACACTGTAGCCCTTATTTTTCTAAACACCACGATTCGTGTTATTTCAAATGGCAAAACTATATGGCATATATATACTGATATAGATTCTTCACTGTTATGTCATTATTCATTTTCCGCATATTCTTTCTATTCGCATTGCATCGCATGTTTAAATGTGTTTATTGTTATATTAAACCCATGCTGTCAGGACACCAGCACCATTATCGATGATGCGTATGTTCCACGTACACCTACTTGCCGGCTCACGCACTTCATTATCGATAATTGCCATGTCACTACACAGTAGGATTGTTGCATCAGGATATGACTAATTGTACACCCATACTTGCATACATACGTATTTGCACATACATAGATGATTCTGGCTTTATTTAGGAGATTTGGGAACCGCAAGATATATTTTAAAACTGGATTCATTTAAAAGAGCGGTTTTCCCCTCGATGTGTGCATATTACTGTTTTATGTTGCATGATATACGGGTATGCTTACATTTTTATCACATGTCGCATACATCATGCTCTATGATTTACGCATTGAGATATGTTGTTTTCATGAGATTTCTGGATTTTAGAACCGTGGTCATTTTAAAAGAAAGTATGCATTGTTTAAAACCCGGTTTCTCTTGATATGATATTTCAGTGCATCCACCATGCGTTTTCTCGGTTCTGAGACATATGACATGTGAAACCCGATTCGAGGAGCTGGATGTGGCCGATTGCGGGTACATGGTGGACCCGGTATGGTACCCCGGGGCGAGAACGGATCTGTCGTGCAGTAGGCGATAAGCCTGGCAGAGGGACCACTACCTACCGGTGATTGTATTTGAGCTCGGCAGATATCCGGAGGATACCGACCGGAGTTGAGAGATGATACGGGCCGATCCGGACTGACGGAGCCCTATATATATGAGGATTTACGTGCCGATGCTGGGCACAGGTTTCATGATGTTTTCGAGTGTTGATGCTGGACACTCAGGTTCTATGATTTTGATGTGTCGCGAGGGACACACGCTGATTTATATCCTCATACTTCCATGCATATGCTTTATGATATTTACATGTATGATGTTTTGTGTCATTGGGTGACACGTGGACGAGATCCACATATATACAGACATTGATTACATAGTTGGATGATATCCACATATTTAGACTTCATGATATAGTTGACACTGATTTCTTGATGATTACATTGATGATACCTCATACTTATGATATGTTGCTACCTTAGGCACTGAAACGAGCACTTGGTATTACACTGATGTATAGATGTTTGCCCTTACCACCTTATCATGCTTCAGACTTTACCATATTGAGGATATATATTACTGATCATTTGACCTAGGATTGAGTCATACATACGATTTCTGCTCTGTGATGTTTTCTACTCACGAACAAGTTTCATCTCAAAATAATTCGTATTGCAATTTCTATTTCACTTTTACAGTAAAATATCATCATGTTTACATACGCCATTGTTTATTCATTTTACCCATAATACCTTTAAAAAACTCACGATGTAATGACCTACCTCATCACAACATACATTCTTGACATAGCACGATGATTTGTGGAACATTAGTTTGTGGGATAATACGAGTTTATATTTAAATACCATAAACATTCAAAAACTGTTTTCTTTAAAAGTGTATTATTTAATTTCTTGTAAATACGTCTCTACAACCCATTTTGGGGAACCCCGATCGGGATGGTGTGGGTTATCGCACATCTTTGGGCCTAGTAGAGTGAGATGCACACCTCCGTAAGGAGCATTCGATCTCGATGAAATTTTTAATGCAATTTTTAAGAAAAATGTGATTTCTATTTAATAAATGAGTTCTATTTTTATAAATATATAAATACTATCAAAATATCTACTTTAAGTATTTAATATATATATTCTATGTTTTCTAAATCAAAGGAATCACCAATTTCATGAAACTACCATTACAAACCAATACAATTCCATTATTACATTAAAATACCATATACAATAAAATCTAGGTTATATCCACTAGAATATTTCACTATATAAAAATTACAATTATGAAAACCCTAAAGACGATAATTAAATACTTGAGGTGTATTTTGAAAATATATCAAAACTATTTTTCATAAAAACCCCTCAAGTTATATTAATTTACAATAAGGACCCTAGTAAACAAAGGTTTAAGCGGGACCAGTTCTCTTGAGCCTCAGCGAGTCGGAGAATATGGGTGCTTGCCTATCTAAGGTAGACAACCTAAAAACGGTGTTACCAACACGGTAATTGTCTTGGAAAAGGACATAAATCCTGCCGTCCATGTGCAGCAGTTACCGATAACATCAAAAGTAATTCAGGACTTCAATTTCTTTTAAAGTGTCTGACTCAGACAGATTCTCAATCTAATATGAAATCATTCTGACTTGAATTCAATTCAAGTATAACTACAATACAATATGAATCCATTTATACTAGAATTCAATTTATATCAACATGACTCGACTGAACCGAACCATGGATATACTCTGATTACATGATTATCCATTTATATCCATTCTGTTTACATGATATCATGGTTTCGGCAAGTCTTCCATCTATAAAATAAAATAATACAATTCATACAAAAGACATTACGGGGTTTTAAAGGGGTAGACTGGTACAAAATGTGTTAGAAGTGGCACAAGACGGTCACTTTAATACACCTAACCTGAATATCTATTGCTGTTGTACCGTGGCTTAACGGTTCCTTGTGCTCCGTATACCTTAGTCTCCGGAAAAATGGGACCCATCTCGTATACACTGGCATATTTTGTATCAAGCTACAAACAACTGCGATAACAGAACAAAAGATAACATTATACAGTTATATTCTATTTTCTGTCTATTCTACTTCTCTCTTTCTCGGAAACTTACCGAGCGATTATTCGCTGACGACATTCCTTTTCTTCTTTCTTTGGAATGTTGTCAGGTGGATCCGACTCACTAGAGATCGAACCCAGTACTGAGAAATTGGAGCAGTTTGTCATCGACCCAGAGCTGTAGGCACTTGAATATACTTTTCATTTCAGTTGTGCCATTGTTTAGGCATTGCTTTCTATTTCTATATTTACATTTCCAGTTTTACTTGTAAAGAATTGTTAAATAAAAAAAGTTGATGTTCATTTATATTCATGTCTCTTGTGTACATTTTAC
This sequence comes from Agapanthus africanus, assembly GCA_030015575.1. Lineage (NCBI taxonomy): Eukaryota > Viridiplantae > Streptophyta > Magnoliopsida > Asparagales > Amaryllidaceae > Agapanthus > Agapanthus africanus. Next base: position 59,696,899 of record CM057348.1, read on the forward strand.
ATTATATTGCTTAGTTATGTTTAGCGTATTTACTTCTGAGTAAATACGTAGCGGGCCCAGTCGCGTCTCCTTACCGTATACCAGGAAGCGGGGCGTGACATTACCGAAGATTCATAGAAGGATTTTCGAAGATAGCAACACCCCTGACCAAGCTCACACGTAAAGATGAAGCATTCATGTGGTCAGAAGCATGTGAACAAACTTTTGTAGAACTCAAGTCAAGATTGATATCAGCACCTATTCTCGTAATACCGGATCAATCTAGATGTTTCGTCGTGCATTGCGATGCATCCGGTAAGAGATTAGGATGTGTTCTACACCAGCATTGAAAGGTTGTAGCTTTTGTATCAAGACAGCTGAACATTCATGAGCGCAACTATCCAATTGTAAAATTTCAGAAAAATAAAATATTATTTTTGGAAATTTTTAAAATTAAATAATAAATATTATGAATATTTTAATAATGCGGTATAATTAAATACCGGGGAAATATTTGGAAAATTATAGGAATTACGAAAATGAAGGTGTTTTATATGATTTAAGCAAATTATAAATTCTTTATGATTAAATATATTACATTTTAATGCTAATCGCGATTAAAAATCACTAATCGTGCATTAAGCTTGATTTGTGCACATGACATACACCATGTCAATTTACACATTGTTACATTTTTCTACCATGGCTTTTCCTTATTTTCAAGCATGGTTTGGGTTTTTAATGAGGAGAAAAGAAAAGAAAAGAAAAGGAAAAGAAAAAGGAAAGGATAAAAAAATGAGTATGGGCAAGAGAGAGAAGAGAGTGAGAGGTGAGGGGTCTCATTTGACCAAGTCTCCATTGTTTCCCTTCATCATTTTCCCTCCACTCCCTCACAATGGCAGCCCTCTCTCCCTCCCTCCTCTACCTCCTCAAAACACACCCAAAAACACATCAAAATTTCATCCCCTTTCATTAAAAACATGCACAAGCTTCCTATAAGCACTTTGAACCAAGAAAAATCGGATTTTGGACACTTGGGACAACTCAAGAAAATTCTTGAGTTGCCAAATGAGGTAATTCCTTTATCATTAGCATAGTATTTTATTCACTTTAGTGTCCATGCATGTTTTGAAGTGTTTTAGTTTGGTTTAGTGAACTTTGAAAATTTTAAGTTAAGGATTAAGGTTTGATTTGAATCCAAAGGTGTAATTGAGATTAGTAGAGACCTTATAACCCCTCTAGTGTTAGTTATATGGACTGAAACCATAGAATCAAACCCAAGACATGAACTTAGAAACCCCGATATCGTATTTTGTAAACTTTGGTGATGGTATATTGACATCTGCTATAACCCGGGTGACCTGAAAATTATTTAGTGATTACTGGGAGTCGTGCAGGCAACCTGGAAGATACCCTAGAGCCCCGAGACCCCCTATCAACTTCCTGGCCGCAATTTTAATCCCCTGGGCCGCAATTTACGGCCTGGGTACCCCATTTTGGTCTCGTGCTTCGTCTGTGGCTCCAGTATCTGTAAACTAGACCCCTCCTATATGCAAAATTGGCTAATTGCACCTAGGGTAAAATCTGGAAGTGTTTTACGAAGTTTCTGAATTCGTTTTGCGGCTTTTAATGAACTAGAATTTGATATTTGTGTTTTATCTCGGTCGATTCACATTTATACGTCAATCGTCGAGAGTTGTTTGGTTATTCGTGCATGCTTGGATCATAGGTTTTAACCTATGTGTGATACGCGTGCCGATTTGGTTTTCGTGCATGATTTTTATTTACGATGTCATGCGATATATATGTAGGTACCCCCCTCACGTAGACTTCGGACGATGAAGAAGAGGATGGAGACATCGAATTCGGCGAGCAAGATCAAGGTGAGTAGATATATATCTATGGGGGAAGTAGGGTGGATGGCGTATAACACCCCCGCAGTTTCGTAGTGTAGTATACGAATACGTATACATACATATATATATAAGTTGTGTATAGTGAGACTATGATTATCAAGATGGGTTTATATGTTCATGGGTTAGTTAGTGTAATTAGAAGTAACTTAGTTTAGCTTCTTAGTCGCGAAACCCTAGATTTACGATTTGCATACACACACTCGCATACATTTTATTACTTGTGCGTACATGGGGATATGTGTATATACACACACACACATAGATATAGGAATATGTGTATATATATACGTATACATATACATGGATGATGAGGATAGTACATGGTATTTGGAGATGAGTCGATGAGATTGGGCATGATGCCATGAGATTCGGTGATGTGTTTTGGTTCATATTATGAGATACGACATGATATTATAGCGGGTCCTTAGGCGATGTGTTTCATACACATGCATATATATATGTAGATGGTATCAATATTGTACTAGACTTAGATCAATACCCCCAGTTCACAATATGTGATGATAAGGATACCAGATGAATAATGAGATAAATGTGATATTCGAACCGTACCCAGATTTGGGATGTCGTACGATGGATTTACCGTACGAGCTATATATTGATGATAGATCCGCACTCTTGACTCGAGGATGTCATGTTATATATATTATATCGTATGTGATACTATTGAGGCGGGATCACCGACTATTGTATATGTATATATATATATATATATATATATATATATATATATATCGATTCAGACTTAGGTGGTTTTCCTTACCCTTTTCGATCAGTCTGTTAGTTTAGTCCAGTAGTTTACTTGTTGATGCTAGACTAGACTCGGGTCATACCTATTTCAGAACTAACGAATCGTGAGTATTTTAAAAAAAGGCCAAGAGATTCTACGGATATTTTAAAGGACGTACATTTTCTTAAAAACACCGTAGCCCTATTTTCTAAACACCACGATTCGTGTTATTTCAAACGGCAAAACTGTACGACCAATATATGTTAATGTAGATTCCTTATTGTTGCATTTACTATTCATTCGGTATATTCGGTATTGCTGCGTTTAGTATTCATTCTCCGTTTATCCATGTTGTTATCATCGCATTGCATGTTTATTGTGTACTTTAGTGATTATAAAACCATTCTATCAGGATACCGGCACCATTACCGATGATGTGTATGATCCACGTACACCTGCTTGCCGGTTCACACACATCATCATCAGTAATTGCCATGTCATGTACACTTTAGAGAATATTAATTCATTGATATCGCTTGCTAGTCCATTGTTCCTATATATCATCACTGTGCTAGTTTAGATGTTGCATTTATTATTGTGATATTTCATGCATATTTACATATTCATTTGTCATGCAATATTATACGGGCCAGTCCAGATTGCCGGAGTCCAGTATTCATTATTATTGATTCTTCATTTTGGATTTCGGAGTTTTCCATGAGATTTCTAGATTTGGAGAAACCGCAAGATTTATAAACTTATTTTCATTTCAAAAGATAAAAGGTGTGGTTTTCTCATGTTATGATTGAGATATGTCCACCATGAGTTTTCTCGGCTCTTGAGCGATATCATACACCCGATTCGAGGAGGAGGATGAACCGTTTGTGGGTGCATGGTGGACCCGGTGCGGTACCCCGGGGCGAGAAGGTCGCAGATGATGGCGTTGAGCCTGAGACAGGGGAGCACTACTGACCGGTGATTTTATTGTGACACGCCGGATATCCGGAGGATACCGACATGGTCTTGGGATTTATGATACAGGCCAGTCCGAATAACCGGAGCCTGAGATATTGAGATATATGATACAGGCTAGTCCGGATAGCCGGAGCCTGAGATATTGAGATTTGATGATACAGGCCAGTCCGGATAGCCGGAGCCTGGGATTTTGAGATATATATTTTTTGTCGATGCTAGATACTGATTTTCTGTTGATTTCATTGATGATACCTCGATTTATATAAACAGAAATCTCACCAATTAAAGAAAACAGTTTTCTCATTCATGATGTATTCTGTTTTCATTATATTGCATTAATACCTCATGTTTATGATATGTTGCTACCTGAGGCACTGACACGAGCACTTGGTATTACATATATGTATAGATGTTTACCCATTCCATTATTAGATGTTTCAGACTATATCATTTTGAGGTTATATATATTGTGATCGTATGACCTAGGATTGAGTCATACATTCGATTTCTGCTCTGTGATGTTTTCTACTCACGAGTTGGCAACTCACCCCCGTTGTGCCACAGTTCTTGCAGGTTTTGCCGTACAGGTTTCATTGCGGCTTTGCTGGCACTGCTTTCATTCCGGGTGATTGCTTTGGTTGGTGGGTTCACTTTCATCGTGACCACCATTGTACCTTATTTTATTCAGTTGTATCTAGTAAACTTTATCAACCAGACTTGTATATTTATTTGACTTAGATGACCAGTGTATATTATTTCGACCATAGAGTCGCGCTGTATTATTATGGTTTTCTTGATAATTTTGAGTTTCCTTTTGATTTTTGATTCTCGCCCTTCGGCGTTGTATATTATATTGCTTGCGTGGTTGTGAACGCCAATTGGCGAAGAGCTAGCTCCCGCTTGGGGATGCCTTTATTCATATTATGCATGTTGTACCCTTTTTGGTGCCAATATTTACAAAGGAAACTCTGCCGAAATTTTCGGAAAAGATATGATGTTTTAAAAATGTTTACTACGACTTTTCAAAGTGATCATATGCAAACTTTAAAACAAGTTTTCCTTCTTTCTTCTTTAAAATGGTTTAGATTTCTGGGATTTTTGGCTTACTTGAATTAGATGGGGTCCTATAGACTTCATATGATTCAAGTGCCAGTCACGTGCCATTTTGGGTCGTGAAAAGTTGGTATCAGAGTACTAGGTTAATCTTGGTTCGAGTCTATATTTGACTATACGGAGCCTAGGGTGTTTGTATATATTCGGAGCCTAGGGCGTTTTTATATATTCGGAACTTAGACTTGGTCGAGGGGGTATTAGACCCGAACTTTCGTCGCATAGGTTGACCTTGGTTGATAGAGTAGGTGGCTTAAGTAGAGTGACGTACCGTGTGTATGTTCCGCGGCATACTTACGATACGCTACTCCGTTTAAGAAGCCTTAGGATGTACATTTCCTTACACAACATTATATTGATTCCTATGATCTATCCTCATCGATATCGGTTTATGGTTTTGCTGCCACGATTATACGGGCAGAGAGAGCTACGGCTAGAGTTGCGACAGCATGAGCTCGTCACGGACGAGGACTGACCAGGGGGTGATTCCAGGGACATACAATTTGCATAAATTGGTCGTTTTTTTTTGTGTTTTCGCGCCATGAGCATTTGATGGGTCGCTTTTACGAGATTTCTCGAACATGCAGATCGGCACCAGAGGATTGGGCCACTGCTAGAGGCCAACCAGAACATGATGACCGTCAATGCACCAATTATTCTTGATGATTGAGGCACTGCTTAGCGTGCGGACGAATGAGCCAGTTGTTGCTGCGAATGACAAGATATCGTCCCAGATGTCTGGAGCTAATGCAATACGTGCTTATACTTAGAGATATGATAGAAGATCGCTAGTCACCAAGGATGAATGACTAGGACATATGGTTCGTTGCCTACCCCGATGCGAGATCATCAGATTGATTGATTCCAGTTAGAGACGACTTCACGCAGGTACGTTGAGAGTCGATAGAAGACGATCGAATGTCAGGTACCTATTTTCAAAGTTTAAAGTATTCGAAAAAACACGCAAGTAATTCCGTGGACCCTCTAGAAGAATGAAACCCAAACTCGATATAATGACCATGAGAACGCTTTGAAACCTTAGGGTTTGTAGCAGTTCAGCGGTGCCATTAATGAGGCTTGGGTTTGCCCTTCTACGGCTGGTCCATAGATACTGTGGCATGTACTGGAATGCTATTAAAATGTACTCAAGATGTTGAGCTCTTGGGATTATGGAACCTTGACAAATCGATCGAAAGATTCAACGTCTTTCGGATATCATGTGATGGGATACATTGCTTGGGAGACTCCAGATACGAATATAACCGTTGAGCGAAGTCCATGCAGCCATAAAGAAACGAGTCCAAATCAGTCGACATTAGAGAAAAGTGGAGTAATAGGTTCGTACGAGATCTTGATGAGATGGCGTTCCACTCCGCTGACATCAGAGATGTGATACGCATGCAGAGGCGTTGTACATGGATATATCTTCTAGAAGGAGTCGCGATGAGTATGCAGCCGTTCCGGAATAAGAAATAGATTTAGTAAAGGGTGATAACTTCCGGGCAGTTCGGCAGAAACGAGATTTGAGAGAGACTTCGACAGAACCTTTCTGAAATACAATACGAGAAGACTTGGACCCAGGATCGGTCATATTACGCACACCAGTAGGCCAGAGTTCGGCATCGCTGATGAGACATGTTATGAGTGACCATGACAGTTGGCCAGAGATCTTTAGAGGATGTGCTAGAGCGGGACTGTTTCCGCCATCTTTGATTTCGGTATTTTGGGCAATTTATTTGCATGATTGAGATTTTGTGCACCACAGTTGCACTTGACTTCGATTTGATGTCATTCGAGATGCTGATTTTGATTTCATACCTACGGTATGCATGTGATTCAACTTGTGTTTTCGGCATAGTTTTCATGCACTTTTAGTATTTTGATTCGAGTTTGTGCACGCTGATGCACATGGTTATGAGATTATATGCCACGGTATACCTGATTTGGATTTGAATTGAAATGTGTTGTATACCGTCGATTTCGATTATGATACTCGATATTTGTTTTCGTGCACCTTGTGCACTTGACTTGGATTCTTGCGCATACTTGACGCGTTTGATGCGATTTTGGTACACACTAGATGCACTAAATCGAGATTCTTCGTGTATATCATATGCACCAGATATTGCTGTCAGGCACACCCGTTGCCTTTGACAGGTGTTTCGTGCACACCCGTTGCACTTAGATTTTGTTTCTGTGCACATGTATGGCACATTCATGGATTTCGATTTCCGTGCGCACCAGACGCACGTGGCATTCTTATACTCATTTGAGATTGGCTTCTTGGAGCAGTATGTTTTATGATATTTACTATTTGGTATAGTAGTTGAGCAGGACTAGTCCGAGGACAGTACCTGAATATATTTTTGCATGCATTGATAGTTATCGAAGGGATTTCCAAAAAGGATCTATAGTCTCAGTATTTACCTATGTGTCCGAGATGACACGAGACATTTAACAAAGGAAACCCTTCTAAATTATTTTTCAAAACAGCGGGACGTGTATGTTAAACAAAAGGTATATATATAGTTATTTTCTTACAATAGACGTCCGCCACTGTGCAGTGATACGCGCATCGCACAACGACTTAAAAAGGTTTGGCATGCATTTCTTTCAGATGTCTTGACGGATTTACCACGATATTTACATGTATAGTTTTGATGTGTATCATGTTGGTTTTCGTATCGGATTTAGACATTGGTGTCTTCACCACAACTCCGATGATTGTGGGATACTTGACGGAATTTTTGATTTTGATTTATATACTCGTTTTTCATGCGCATGCATTGCGCTACGATGTGTTTTGTGTAGTTATGATTTCGGAGCCCCGACGACTTGAACTTTTTACTGAAATGTTTTAGTATTGGAGGGGTTAAATTTAAATTCGGGGACCGAATTTCTTTAAGGGGGAAGACTGTAACATTTCAGAAAAATAAAATATTATTTTTTGGAATTTTTATAATTAAATAATAAATATTATAAATATTTTAATAATGCAGTATAATTAAATACCGATAAATAGGGAAATATTTGGAAAATTATAGGAATTACGAAAATGAAGGTGTTTTATATGATTTAAGAAAATTATAAATTCTTTATGATTAAATATATTCCATTTTAATGCTAATCGCGATTAAAAATCACTAATCGTGTATTAAGCTTGATTTATGCACATGACATGCACCATGTCAATTTACACATGTTACATTTTTTCTACCATGGCTTTTCCTTATTTTCAAGCATGGTTTTGGGTTTTTAATGAAGAGAAAAGAAAAGGAAAGGAAAAGGAAAAAAAAAATGAGTATGGGCAAGAGAGAGAAGAGGGTGAGGGGTGGGGGGTCTCATTTGACCAAGTCTCCATTGTTTCCCTTCATCATTTTCCCTCTACTCCCTCACCATGGTAGCCCTCTCTCCCTCCCTCCTCTACCTTCTCAAAACACACCCAAAAACACATCAAAATTTCATCCCCCTTTCATTAAAAACATGCACAAGCTTCCTATAAGCACTTTGGACCAAGAAAAATTGGATTTTGGACACTTGGGGCAACTCAAGAAAATTCTTGAGTTGCCAAATGAGGTAATTCCTTTATCATTAGCATAGTATTTTATTCACTTTAGTGTCCATGCATGTTTGGAAGTGTTTTAGTTTGGTTTAGTGAACTTTGAAAATTTCAAGTTAAGGATTAGGGTTTGATTTGAATCCAAAAATGTAATTGAGATTATTAGAGACCTTATAACTCCTCTAGTGCTAGTTTCATGGCCTGAAACCATAGAATCAAACCCAAGAAATGAACTTAGAAACCCCGATATCGTATTTTGTAAACTTTGGTGATGGTATATTGACATCTGCTATAACCCGGGTGACCTGAAAATTATTTAGTGATTACTGGGAGTCGTGCAGGCAACCTGGAAGATACCCTAGAGCCCCGAGACCCCCTATTAACTTCTTGGCCGCAATTTTAATCCCCTGGGCCGCAATTTGCGGCCTGGGTACCCCATTTTGGTCTCGTGCTTCATATGTGGCTCCAGTATCTGTAAACTAGACCCCTCCCATATGCAAAATTAGCTAATTGCACCTAAGGTAAAATCTGGAAGTGTTTTACAAAGTTTTAGAATTCGTTTTGCGGTTTTTAATGAACTGGAATTTGATATTTGTGTTTTATCTCGGTCGGTTCACATTTATACGTCAATCGTCGAGAGTTGTTTGGTTATTCGTGCATGCTTGGATCATAGGTTTTAACTTATGTGTGATACGCGTGCCGATTTGGTTTTCGTGCGCGATTTTTATTTATGATGTCATGTGATATATATGTAGGTACCCCCCTCACGTGGACTTCGGACGATGAAGAAGAGGATGGAGACATCGACTTCGGCGAGCAGGATCAAAGTGAGTAGTTATATATCTATGGGGGAAGTCGGGTGGATGGCGTATAGCACCCCCGCAGTTTCGTAGTATAGTATATAAATACGTATACATACATATATATATATATATATATAAGTTGTGTATAGTGAGACTATGATTATCAAGATGGGTTTATATGTTGTCACGCCCCGCTTCCCAGAGTACGCTAGATTGGGCACGTGACATAGCCAACCATGCTACCTGTGGGTAGGAAGTATCCATCCACAGTCACATTACGGCTGTAGAGATATCAAGAACAAGATAAAACTATCTAAAAACATGTCCATAAACCAGAATAACAGGACTCAATAATAAATGAATGCGGAAGCAAATGATCCAATACAAATAACTGAAAAGTATGTCCCATAATGCGGGCTCACATCAGGAAATAAATGCAGGAAATAAAACTAACTACTACTGAACTCACAGCTCAGCCTGCTGGCAGAAGTACTCCTGCTTGGACTGCGACAACGGTACAGAATCTGGGCCATGCAAAACCCAGACGTCAGCGCGTCATGTCAACAAGTAATATAATATGAACAATGTAACAGGCAATGCAAAATAAACATGAATAAAGCAATAATGTGGAACAAGCAGTGCAGGGTAGTTTGCAGTGGGTAACTAAATTGTTATATCAGGTTGTCTATTATAAAGTCTTTGAAATCAATTGATGAATCGTCGATGTAACTCAATAGTATCCCGTACATACCCGGGACCACGGCCACAATATTCTCGGCTGCAGCCGAGACATGCCGCTAGGCACAAAACATGAATGTGTACACTCGATAGTATCCCGTACATACCCGGGACCACGGCCACAATATTCTCGGCCGAAACCGAGACATGCCGCTGGGCACAAAACAAGAATGTGTACACCCAGAACAGGTAGTGAACTGTCGAGTTACAAGTCAGGTTTCACCTTTGATTTTCCCATACCCCCAAGTTATATGTGTATGTCAAGTCAGGTATTCCGAAAATCAAGAAACTAGTGCCAACACAGGATCAGGTAAACAGGTTTGTCTGGATAGACAACAGGAACGGTCCATAAGGACTGCATGTCAGGTTTGTTGGCATTAGACACAAGATCAGGTAACGGGTCAGGTCATGGTACATCAGGTCAAGTCAACAGTATACGGTACCATGTCAGGTGTATCAATATATATATATGTGTAGCAATGTCAGGTCAAGATGTAAACAATATCGTGGTTGTGTTCCCAATCAGATATATAATCACACGTGGGTATTAACAACATGAAATAAGCAATGAATTAAATAATAAGCATGTTTCATTCAAACACAAGAGTGCAGTAATACAATGTAGCCGTTTAGTCATGTTAACAGGTTCAAGCACCCTTAGCGGTGCAATAGTTTGGGTATCGGTTCAAAACGGTTATTTCAAGTCAAATGCATAAGAGTGTCCGAATGTAACAGAACTACATGGATAAATGCCACCATCTATTTAACAGTAAAATGTGATTGAACAGGTAGATTTGATTATTAGGTTCAAATTGGCAAACTGTAAATTCCATGTTTAACAGTAAAATGATATAATGCAACATTGTAACCGAAATGGGAAAACGATTGTACCAAGCTAATTTTACAGGTTTAGGGTGTCAATACATATATAAATATATAGTATAGCATGTAGCAAGGGGTACTTGCCTCGACGGGTCGCGAACCGGGAAAAACGGAACGTAACGTCGGCGGGAAAACTCGCGACGGAAGCACGGTTCACGGATTGAACCCAAACAACGAACAATGGAACCACGCGGATCGGGGTACCTCGCTGGAACGTCGGGACACGTCGTCGGCATCGTCGGATTCCGGCCAAACTGTGAACAGTGAATAATCGAGTTTGCGACAAGAAAGAAAGGAAAGTTAAAGAAGAAAGGAAGGAGGGTGGAGAAGATATCTCTCACTCATTGCACTAAATGTTTGCCTAAATAATGAGACACTATGAACAATAATACCACTTCAAATAGAATCACTGCTGCATTCGTTGCAATATAGAGGAATATATAAGAGAAAAGTGCGAGAAGAAAAATGTGTCAGAAGACAAAACATAATAATGTGACATTGCATCTTCAAGAGGTTCCTCAATCAATGTTTTGTTACACTGACCTTGGAACCACGTGATCATAGTGCATGAATGCCAGGATAGATTGAACTATATTAGTAGTCTAGCTTGTGAACTATATAGTTTTTCCATAAGTTCTTGATGTATCTTTAGAGAGCGAACATACACCAGCAGGGCAGCATACTTCCTACCTATGCCAAATACCCGAAGGGGCAATTAAATGAAATTAATTTTATGGAATAGTTCATCAAGCTAGCATCAATGTTTAATGTAGGAATAGCTGATTGCGAAAGCATTAGCCAAGAAGGAAGGAAGAAGGGAAAGAGGAGGGAAGTATCTTACCGAGGGGCGTGCGAGGTCGGGGACAAGTGGACGGTGGTCACCGGCGGCGTCTCAGGCGACGCAGTGGCGTGCAGGGAAGACTGCAGGCGGTCGCGGCTGTGCAGGGTGCGCGGGGGTGGAAGAAAGAAGATGTGGGCGAGGCGAGGCAGAGGAGGCAAGGGTGCTGGTGACGCTGGCGCCGGCTTCGGGGCTGCGGCGGCAAGGATGGAGGTGGCTAGGGTTTGCGCTCGGATGGGTTACGTTGCTGGGAAAGAATAAGGATGGGAAAGAAATTTAAAAGAAGAGAGAGAAGATTTGAGGGTAGAGAAAGAGAGAGAGAGATATAGAGGAGGTGGGGCCCACGGGATGTAGAGATCTCGTGATTGGCTGAGGGATGAATAAAGGTTTAAGAAATATCAAAAGATTTAATAGATTACGTAATCAGTGGAAAAATATATATAAATCATCGAAATATACTATGGTTTAAATATTATTAAAATTTGGGATTTTGGCGCTAAATAAAACATTTTCAAATCGCGCCCGGGTCGGGTCCAAAAATTTGAAATTAAAATAATAGGATTTTGAGCGGGTTCCGAATTTTAAAATTGAGTGTTTTATGATTAAAAAGCGTACCCCCAAAACGGACACATGTACGCGCGCGTAGCCGTCCAAACTTGCCCATTTCACTGAACGGGACGAGAACACAATACACGGACGCTACCACGAGATTAGGGGTGTCAAGTAGACCAAGATGAATATTTTTAATTTTATTTTAGATGCCAAAATTGTTATATGCAGAAATGACTTTGTCAGATAAAAATTTTACAGTAAGTGACAATCAGGTTGGCTAAATGAAATGAGTACCACATTAATGCTCAAACAGTGACAGAAATTAGTAGTATCGGGCTCAGGTGTTACATTATACCCAACTACAAAAAGAATTTCGTTCTCGAAATTCCAAGAATACAAAGATAGATAACTACAAGAAAAGGTGAGGAAACTTGTGTCGGATTTCAACTTCTCGTTCCCAAGTGGACTCACCATGCTATCGATTACCCCAAGAAACAAACACAAGGGGGATAACCTTGTTCTTGAGAACCTTTTCCCTTCGATCCACAATTTTAACCGGTCGCTCCTCAAAAGTCAAGTCTTCTCGTACTGTTAACTCCGAATGATCCAAAACGTGTGTTTCATCTCGAACATACCTTCGTAGTTGAGATACGTGAAACACATCCTGCACACTTGCCAAGGTCTGTGGTAACGCCAAACGGTACGCTACTTCTCCAACACGCTCCAATATCTCAAAGGGTCCAACGAATCGAGGACTAAGCTTTCATCGACTCCCAAAACGAATCACCCCTCTAGTCGGTGATATCTTCAAGAACACCAAATCTCCCACGGCGAACTCTAGAGGTCTTCTTGACGTGTCTGCCCAACTCTTCTGTCGGTCTTGTGTTGCCTTCATAAGATTCCTGATGGTGTTAACCTTCTCAACTGTCTGCACAACCAAATTTGGTCCCAACAATCTTCGTTCACCGTCATCATCCCAACAAACAGGTGAACGGCATTTACGACCATACAAAGCTTCAAACGGAGCCATCTGGATAGTTGCTTGAAAACTGTTGTTGTAAGAAACTCTACCAAGTGTAGATGATCCTCCCACGAACCCTTGAAGTCCAACATGCATGCTCTCAACATATCTTCAAGAGTTTGGATCGTTCTCTCCGACTGACCATCAGTTTGAGGATGATAAGCTGTGGTAAACTTCAATCGAGTCCCCAAACTTTCCTGTAAACTCCTCCAGAAGTGTGATAAGAACCGAGTGTCCTGATCGGACATGATGCTCACCGGTACTCCATGCAATCTTACAATCTCCTGCATGTACCGCTCTGCCAAAGTCTCCGTTGATTGACCAACCCGGAAAGGAATAAAGTGAGCTGCCTTGGTCAACCGATCAACAATCACCCATACTGCATTGTTGCCCTTTGGACTCCGCGGTAAAGCCGTCACGAAATCCATGGTTATATGTTCCCACTTCCACTGAGGAATCGGAAGTGGTTGCAATAAACCAGCAACCCTTTGATGTTCAGCCTTAACTTGCTGACACACCAAGCACTTAGCCACAAAGCGAGCAATCTCCCGTTTCATGCCTTCCCCCCAGAAATGCTGTCGAATATCTCAGTACATCTTTGTGCCTCCTGGATGTACAGAATAAGATGAACTGTGTGCCTCCTTCATAAGCTCTTCTCGAACATCTCCCTTTGGCACACATAAACGGCTACCATACCTCAACGAACCATCTTCGTGGATTAGTAAATCTGTTCGTAGTCCAGCTTCAACCTGCTCTCGAAACTTTTGCAGTCTAGGATCCTGCGATTGTGCTGCTTTAATATTCTCGATTAACGACAAATGTACTTGCAGATGCATCAACTGTCCCGCAGAACGCGGTAGCACAACCTCCAAATCAAATCTTCGAAAATCTGCAACGATCTCCTTCTGCATAGTTAACACCTGAATTGCTGGTAACCGACTAAGCGCATCCGGCACAACATTAACTTCCCCGGATGGTTCTTAAGATCAAGATCGTAGTCAGCCATCAGCTCCAACCATCTACGCTGCCTCATGTTAAGCTCCTTCTATGTGAACACATATTTTAAGCTCTTATGATCTGTAAAAACTTCGCCCCTTTCGCCTAAAAGGTAGTGTCTCCAAATCTTCAAAGCGAAAATCACAGCCGCAAGCTCCAAGTCATGAGTTGGATAATTCTTCTCATGGGTTTTCAACTGTCTCGATGCGTACACTACACCCTTACCATGCTGCATCAAAACACATCCCAATCCTTTCCCAGATGCGTCGCTGTGAATCACCAATCCTCCGGAATTGTCTGGCACGGTCAGAATAGGGACGGTTATCAACTTCTGCTTCAACGTCTCAAAAGCTAACGCACACTTATCCATCCATACAAAAGGTACCTCCTTGCGCGTAAGCTTGGTCAACGGCTCTGCCAGACGAGCAAAGTTCTCCACAAATCTCCTGTAGTATCCGGCTAATCCAAGGAAACTTCTTATCTCAACAACATTCTTTGGAATAGGCCAATCTCGAACTGCTGCAATCTTTTCTGGATCGACGGCAATTCCATCGCCAGACACAACATGACCCAAAAACTTTACTTCCTCCAGCCAAAACTCGCACTTACTCATCTTCGCATACAATTTCTCCTGTCTTAACGTCTGCAGTGCGATCTTCAAATGCTCAGCATGCTCCTCAAAACTCTTCGAGTAAACCAGAATATCGTCAATGAATACCATAATAAATTGGTCCAAGAACGGTGAAAAGATTCGGTTCATCAAGTCCATGAATACTGCCGGCGCATTCGTTACTCCGAAGGGCATCACTAAGTACTCGTAATGTCCATACCGAGTTCGGAACGCCGTCTTGCAAATATCTTCAGCTTTCACTCGAACCTGATGATATCCGGATCGCAAATCCAGCTTCGAGAATACCCTCGCACCACTAAGCTGCTCAAAAAGTTCTCCAATGCGACGGATAGGGTACTTGTTCTTAATAGTCACCCGGTTTAATTCTCGATAGTCGATGCACATCCTTCTTGTGCCATCCTTCTTCTTTACTGGAAGAACTGGAGCTCCCCAAGGCGAGTTACTGCTTCGAATCCAACCCTTCTCAAGCAATTCAGCAACCTGTTTCTTAACTTCTTCCAACTCTACTAGTGCCATTGGATAATATGCTTTGGATACCGGCGCTGCACCAGGAATAAGATCAATTGCGAACTCCACGTCTCGCTTCGGCGGTAAACCCGATATATCTTAAAATACGTCCATAAAATCACGAACAACAGTCGGCTCTTCACTTTCATCACTTCCATTGCTGCAAGATTATTGTTTGTCGGCCTAGCCCTAAACTCGACTGGCCCGACAGAACTGCTTCCTCCAGTGAAGGTAAACTCGGGATGTTCGGGAATCTGGAAAATTACTTTCTTTGCCCAACAGTCAATGTGAGCATGGAAAGTGCCAAGAAAATCCATTCCCAAGACGACTTCTCTTTCATTTCTTCCCGTGCGGTCCGAGGGAAGAACTTCTCTAGGAAACTCCTTAAAAAAAATCCACCCACTTGATCGGCTTGGGCAAACGGTTCTCCTCCACAAGCCACCATTCTCGGGCGTAATCTACTAACTGAATGCGTACCACATCAACTTTTTTCTCATCTGGAATCTGTGCCGCAATCAGCAAATTCTCCATGTCAACTAGCCACTGCTCGGCTGGCAACGGCTCCTCCAAACCAGTGAATGTAGACGGACCCAAACGTCTGAAATCTGCCACAGTCCCTACTCGGTCAACTGGTTTAGCTCCAACGTTGTTTACAGACTGCTGAACGATCTGCAAACCTTCCTGAAACGAGTCCGCTTGCTGCTGGATCAGCTCGGTCTGTATCTTTTGATTTTCCAACATTCCTCTTATCACTCCAAGCATGGCGGCTTCGTCCACACACCTCTGGTACGTCTTCAAATTCTTGCCTGCCATAATCCTGAACTCAAAACACCCAACATTAGCATGATGATAGATTCTGAATATAGATCAAGGCTAGAACTCCAAGATACTTAAATAGAGTACCGCATTGTAACTATGCCGCGGTATCATAGCCACAATTACTTAACTCCACCCAAGTCGCCTAAGTCCGAGAGATAACAAGAAATCAGGTTTTTCGAGTCGATCTGCAAAGGAAGTTTGCACATCGTAAAAGATATAATCAGGAAGAATGTGATTCAAGAATGGTAAACGGAAAAGTGGCAGAACATGTTTCCTAAACACGGGTATTCTGATTCGTGTATTGGGTACAATACCCAACTACAAAAGAATCAACCCGACTAACCTATCGCTCTGATACCAAAACAACCATGTCACGCCCCGCTTACCAGAGTACACTAGATTGGGCACGTGATATAGCCAACCATGCTACCTGTGGGTAGGAAGTATCCATCCACAGTCACATTACGGCTGTAGAGATATCAAGAACAAGATAAAACTATCTAAAAACATGTCCATAAACCAGAATAACAGGAGTCAATAATAAATGAATGCGGAAGCAAATGATCCAATACAAATAACTGAAAAGTATGTCCCATAATGCGGGCTCACATCAGGAAATAAATACAGGAAATAAAACTAACTACTACTGAACTCACAGCTCAGCCTGCTGGCTGAAGTACTCCTGCTCGGATTGCGACAGCGGTACAGAATCTGGGCCATGCAAAACCGAGACGTCAACGCGTCATGTCAACAAGTAATATAATATGAACAATGTAACAGGCAATGCAAAATAAACATGAATAAAGCAATAATATGGAACAAGCAGTGCAGGGTAGTTTGCAGTGGGTAACTAAATTGTTCTATCAGGTTGTCTATTCTAAAGTCTTTGAAATCAATTGATGAATCGTCGATGTAACTCAATAGTATCCCGTACATACCCGGGACCACGGCCACAATATTCTCGGCTGCAGCCGAGACATGCCGCTAGGCACAAAACAGGAATGTGTACACTCGATAGTATCCCGTACATACCCGGGACCACGGCCACAATATTCTCGGCCGAAACCGAGACATGCCGCTGGGCACAAAACAAGAATGTGTACACCCAGAACAGGTAGTGAACTGTCGAGTTACAAGTCAGGTTTCAGCTTTGATTTTCCCATACCCCCAAGTTATATGTGTATGTCAAGTCAGGTATTCCGAAAATCAAGAAACTAGTGCCAACACAGGATCAGGTAAACAGGTTTGTCTGGATAGACAACAGGAACGGTCCATAAGGACTGCATGTCAGGTTTGTTGGCATTAGACACAAGATCAGGTAACGGGTCAGGTCATGGTACATCAGGTCAAGTCAACAGTATACGGTACCATGTCAGGTGTATCAATATATATATATGTGTAGCAATGTCAGGTCAAGATGTAAACAATATCGTGGTTGTGTTCCCAATCAGATATATAATCACACGTGGGTATTAACAACATGAAATAAGCAATGAATTAAATAATAAGCATGTTTCATTCAAACACAAGAGTGCAGTAATACAATGTAGCCGTTTAGTCATGTTAACAGGTTCAAGCACCCTTAGCGGTGCAATAGTTTGGGTATCGGTTCAAAACGGTTATTTCAAGTCAAATGCATACGAGTGTCCGAATGTAACAGAACTACATGGATAAATGCCACCATCTATTTAACAGTAAAATGTGATTGAACAGGTAGATTTGATTATTAGGTTCAAATTGGCAAACTGTAAATTCCATGTTTAACAGTAAAATGATATAATGCAACATTGTAACCGAAATGGGAAAACGATTGTACCAAGCTAATTTTACAGGTTTAGGGTGTCAATACATATATAAATATATAGTATAGCATGTAGCAAGGGGTACTTGCCTCGACGGGTCGCGAACCGGGAAAAACGGAACGTAACGTCGGCGGGAAAACTCGCGACGGAAGCACGGTTCACGGATTGAACCCAAACAACGAACAATGGAACCACGCGGATCGGGGTACCTCGCTGGAACATCGGGACACGTCGTCGGCATCGTCAGATTCCGGCCAAACTGTGAACAGTGAATAATCGAGTTTGCAACAAGAAAGAAAGGAAAGTTAAAGAAGAAAGGAAGGAGGGTGGAGAAGATATCTCTCACTCATTGCACTAAATGTTTGCCTAAATAATGAGACACTATGAACAATAATACCACTTCAAATAGAATCACTGCTGCATTCGTTGCAATATAGAGGAATATATAAGAGAAAACTGAGAGAAGACAAACGTGTCAGAAGACCAAACATAATAATGTGACATTGCATCTTCAAGAGGTTCTTCAATCAATGTTTTGTTACACTGACCTTGGAACCACGTGATCATAGTGCATGAATGCCAGGATAGATTGAACTATATTAGTAGTCTAGGTTGTGAACTATATAGTTTTTCCATAAGTTCTTGATGTATCTTTAGAGAGCGAACATACACCAGCAGGGCAGCATACTTCCTGCCTATGCCAAATACCCGAAGGGGCAATTAAATGAAATTTATTTTATGGAATAGTTCATCAAGCTAGCATCAGTGTTTAATGTAGGAATAGCTGATTGCGAAAGCATTAGCCAAGAAGGAAGGAAGAAGGGAAAGAGGAAGGATGTATCTTACCGAGGGGCGTGCGAGGTCGGGGACAAGTGGACGGTGGTCATCGGCGGCGTCTCAGGCAACGCAGAGGCGTGCAGGGAAGACTGCAGGCGGTCGCGGCTGTGCAGGGTGCGCGGGGGTGGAAGAAAGAAGATGTGGGCGAGGCGAGGCAGAGGAGGCAAGGGTGCTGGTGACACTGGCGCCGGCTTCGGGGCTGCGGCGGCAAGGATGGAGGCGGCTAAGGTTTGCGCTCGGATGGGTTACGTTGCTGGGAAAGAATAAGGAGGGGAAAGAAATTTAAAAGAAGAGAGAGAGAAGATTTGAGAGTAGAGAGAGAGAGAGATAGAGAAAGAGAGAGAGATATAGAGGAGGTGGGGCCCACGGGATGTAGAGATCTCGTGATTGGCTGAGGGATGAATAAAGGTTTAAGAAATATCAAAAGATTTAATAGATTACGTAATCAGTGGAAAAATATATATAAATCATCGAAATATACTATGATTTAAATATTATTAAAATTTGGGATTTTGGCGCTGAATAAAATATTTTCAAATCGCGCCCGGGTCGGGTCCAAAAATTTGAAATTAAAATAATAGGATTTTGAGCGGGTTCCAAATTTTAAAATTGAGTGTTTTATGATTAAAAAGTGTACCCCCAAAACGGACACATGTACGCGCGCGTAGCCGTCCAAACTCGCCCATTTCACTGAACGGGACGAGAACACAATGCACGGACGCTACCACGAGATTAGGGGTGTCAAGTAGACCAAGATGAATATTTTTAATTTTATTTTAGATGCCAAAATTGTTATATGCAGAAATGACTTTGTCAGATAAAAATTTTACAGTAAGTGACAATCAGGCAGGCTGAATGAAATGAGTACCACATTAATGCTCAAACAGTGACAGAAATTAGTAGTATCGGGCTCGGGTGTTACATATGTGCATGGGTTAGTTAGGGTAATTAGAAGTAACTTAGTTTAGCTTCTTAGTCGCGAAACCCTAGATTTACGATTTGCATACACACACACGCACACACTCGCATACATTTTATTAGTTGTGCGTATATGAGGATATGTTTTTATATATATATATATATATATATATATATATATATATAGACATACACATAGGTATGGGACTATGTATATGTATATATATACGTATACATATACATAGATGATGAGGATAGTACATGGTATTTGGAGATGAGTCGATGAGATTGGGCATGATGCCGTAAGATTCGGTGATGTGTTTTGGTTCGTATTACGACATGATATTATAGCGGGTCCTTAGGCGATGTGTTTCATACACACGCATATATATGTGTGTGTGTGTGTGTGTAGATGGTATAAGTATTGTACTAGACTTAGATCAGTACCCCCAGTTCACGATATGTGATGATACGGATACCAGATGAATAATGAGATAAATGTGATATTCGACCGGTACCCAGATTTGGGATGCCGTACGACGGATTTACTGTACGAGCTATATATTGATGATAGATCCGCACTCTTGACTCGAGGATATTATATTATATATATTGTATCGTATGTGATACTGTTGAGGCGGGATCACCGACTATTATATATATATATATATATATATATATATATATATATATATATATATATATATATATATCGACTCAGACTTAGGTGGTTTTCCTTACCCTTTCGATCAGTCTGTTAGTTTAGTCCAGTAGTTTACTTGTAGATGTTAGACTAGACTTGGGTCATACCTATTTCAAAACTAACGAATCATGAGTATTTTAAATAGAGGCCAAGGGATTCTACGGATATTTCAAAGGACGTACCTTTTCTTAAAAACACCGTAGCCCTATTTTCTAAACACTACGATTCGTGTTATTTCAAACGGCAAAACTGTACGACCCATATATGTTAATGTAGATTCCTTATTGTTGCATTTACTATTTGTTCGGTATATTCGGTATTGCTGCGTTTAGTATTCATTCTCTGTTTATCTATGTTGTTATCATCGCATTGCATGTTTATAATGTACTTTAGTGATTATGAAACCATGCTGTCAGGACACCAGCACCATTACCGATGATGCGTATGATCCACTTACACCTGCTTGTCGGCTCACACACATCATCATCAGTAATCGCCATGTCACGTACACTTTAGAGAATATTAATTCATTGATATCGCTTGCTAGTCCATAGTTCCGATATATCACCATTGTGCTAGTTTAGATGTTGCATTTATTATTGTGATATTTCATGTATATTTACATATTCCTTTGTCATGCAATATTATACGGGCCAGTCTGGATTGCCGGAGTCCAGTATTGATTATTATTGATTCTTCATTTTGGATTTCGGTGCTTTCCATGAGATTTATGGATTTGGAGAAACCGCAAGATTTATAAACTCATTTTTATTTCAAAAGATAAAAAATGTGGTTTTCTCATATTATGATTGAGATATGTCCACCATGAGTTTTCTCGGCTCTTGAACGATATCATACACCCGATTCGAAGAGGAGGAGGAACCGTCCGTGGGTGCATGGTGGACCCGGTGCGGTACCCCGGGACGAGAAGGTCGCAGATGATGGCGTTGAGCCTGAGACAGGGGAGCACTACTGACCGGTGATTTTATTGTGACACGCCGGATATCCGGAGGATACCGACGTGGTCTTGGGATTTATGATATAGGCCAATCCCGATAGCCGGAACCTGAGATATTGAGATTTATTATACAGGACAGTCCGGATAGCCGGAGCCTGAGGTATTGAGATTTGATGATACAGGCCAGTCCGGATAGCCGGAGCCTGGGATTTTGAGATATATATTTTTTGTCGATGCTAGACACTGATTTTCTGTTGATTTCATTGATGATACCTCGATTTATATAAACAGAAATCTCACCAATTAAAGAAAACATTTTTCTCATTCATGATGTATTCTGTTTTCATTATATTGCATTAATACCTCATGTTTATGATATGTTGCTACCTGAGGCACTGACACGAGCACTTGGTATTACACATATATATAGATGTTTACCCATGCCATTATTAGATGTTTCAGGCTATATCATTTTGATGTTATATATATATTGTGATCGTATGACCTAGGATTGAGTCATACATTCAATTTCTGCTCTGTGATGTTTTCTACTCTCGAGTTGGCAACTCACCCCCGTTCTGCCACAATTCTTGCAGGTTTTGCCGTACAGGTTTCATTGCGGTTTCGCTGGCACTGCTTTCATTCCGGGTGATTGCTTTGGTAGGTGGGTTCACTTGCACCGTCCACCATTGTACCTTATTTTATTCAGTTGTATCTAGTAAACTCCATCAACCAGACTTGTATATTTATTTGACTTAGAAGACCAGTGTATATTATTTCGACCTTAGAGTCACGCTGTATTATTATGGTTTTCTTGATAATTTTGAGTTTCCTTTTGAGTTTTGATCCTCGCCCTTCGGCTTTGTATATTATATTGCTTGCGTGGTTGTGACCGCTAATTGGCGAAGAGCTAGCTCCCGCTTGGGGATACCTTTATTCATATTATGCATGTTGTACCCTTTTTAGGGCCAGTATTTACAAAGGAAACTCTGCCGAAATTTTTAGAAAAGATAAGATGTTTTAAAAATGTTTACTACGACTTTTCAAAGTGATCATATGCAAACTTTAAAAAAAGTTTTCCTTCTTTCTTCTTTAAAATGGTTTAGATTTCTGGGATTTTTGGTTTACTTGAATTAGATAGGGTCCTATAGACTTCATATGATTCAAGTGCCAGTCACGTGTCATTTTGGGTCGTGACACCAACACATGACTTGGAGTTGGCAGACGTTATCTTTGCACTTAAGATTTGGCGCCATTATCTTCTTGGAGAATGAGTGGACATATACACTGACCATAAGAGTCTGAAGTATGTGTTTACTCAGAATATGCGATAGAGAAGATGGCTAGAACTTATGGCGGACTTCGACATAAACCTAAAATATCATCCAGGGAAGATGAATGTA
Source organism: Agapanthus africanus (assembly GCA_030015575.1). NCBI lineage: Eukaryota > Viridiplantae > Streptophyta > Magnoliopsida > Asparagales > Amaryllidaceae > Agapanthus > Agapanthus africanus. Next base: position 59,719,594 of record CM057348.1, read on the forward strand.
GTTCCTGATGCACTTAATCGCCAGCCTCTATCAATGAATCTCACCGCACAGTGGAAGCTTCAACAAGAATTGCACGGGATGGAGATAGAAGTGGTTATGCCAGGTAAGGCTTCGTATTTGATGAACTTATAAGTTCAGTCTATTATTGTCAATCAGATCAAAGAAGCTCAAGAAAGTGATGCCAAGTTGCAAAAGATCCGAGACCAAGTAGAAAGTGAACTTTGAACCGACTTCATCATCCACGAAGACGGATCTTTGAGATATGGAAGCAGATTGTGTGTACCACAAGGTCCTGTTCGGGAAGAGTTGATGAAAGAAGCTCACAACTCTCCATACTCAGTACACCCTGGTGGTACAAAGATGTACAAAAATCTACGGCAACATTACTGGTGGCATGGAATGAAGCGTGAAGTAGCCAGAAGCGTAGCCAAATATTTGGTGTGTCGGCAAGTAAAAGCTGAACATCACAGGACTGCTGGTTTACTTCAACCGTTACCAATCCCAGAATGGAAATGGCAACACATTACCATGGATTTCGTGACCGCTCTTCCTCGCAGCACGAAAGGTAACGATACAGTATGGGTTATTATGGATCGACTCACAAAATCGGCTCACTTCATCCCATTTCGAGTTGGCCAATCTACCGAGACTTTAGAAAAGAAGTATATGGAGGTAAGTCTGAACCTAAGTAAAATTTAACTCTTCATAGTGTACTATTTCTGATACCCATGAACTTATGCAAGAGATTGTGAGATTACATGGAGTACCGGTTTGCATTGTCTCCGATCGTGACACCAGATTTCGATCGCAGTTTTGGCAAAGTCTGCAAGCTAGCTTGGGAACGAGTCTAAATTCAGCACAACTTACCATCCACAAACAGATGGATAGTCTGAGCAAACGATTCAGATCCTTGAAGACATGCTAAAGGCTTGTATGTTGGACTTCGGAGGATCGTGGGAAGATCACCTACATCTTGTGGAGTTTTCATACAACAACAGCTACCAAGCGAGTATTGGAATGGCACCCTTTGCACCTCTATATGGAAGGAAGTGCCGTTCACCACTAAGTTGGGACGATATCGAAGATAGGAAACTCCTTGGACCAGAGATGATCATGGCAACTGTGAACGTAGTTCGCACGATCAGGGAAAGAATACGCATAGCCCAAGACAGACAGAAGTACTAGGCTGATGCAAAACGCCGACACCTGGAGTTCCAGCCGGGAGATCATGTGTCCTTAAAGATCTCTCCAAACCATGGAGTAATTCACTTTGGCAAGAGGGGTAAGCTCAGTCCGAGATACATTGGACCGTTCAACATTCTCGAACGATTCGGAAAAGTGGCATACCGTTTGGCACTACCACCATCATTGGAAGGAGTGCACAACGTGTTTCACATATCCTGGCTTTAAAGATATGTGAGCGATCCCAGCCACATCCTTCATCACTCTGAGTTTACTGTGCAGACAGATCTATTCTGTGAGCAGCAACCCGTTAAAATCCTGGACCGAAAAGTAAAGTCACTAAGGAACAAGGAAGTAAATTCGGTCCGAGTGATGTGGAGAAAAGATTCACCAGGAGAATCAATGTTGGAACTTAAGGATGGCATGCGTACAAGATACCCTTTCTTATTTGTAAATTAGTCCTTATATAATTGTAAATTTCGAGGACGAAATTTTTATAAGGAGGGTAGAATGTAACGACTCTATTTTCACTGAACGAAATTTTTTAAAAGTTAATGTACAGAATGGAGTATTTGCAAGCCTGAGTATACTTGAAATGTTGTTTTTATTTAAGAACAGCAAGAAATAACTTGTAGCTCATTGGTAAAGCCTCGCACTGCTGTGACATAGCCCATGTGTTCAAATCCCATCAGCCACATATTATTTTTTTGAATTTTTCTTTTAAACTTTTTGGAAGCCCAAAAGTTTACACGTGCAATACACGTAAGAAATGAAAAGATAGAAAAATAAACATGTGCACAATGTTGTATGAACAGCCGAGGACACGTGGCACCAATCCATAGCCCAACCCCTTCAGTTTGGTCGGCAAGATCTTGCCCTAGGCCGGCACCGCCAGGCCCCCTGTAGGGGATAGTCCCCGTTTTCTGCACACCTAACCCTTAGCCTACCCCTACTACCCCAGTACTGTTTGTTTTACCTGCATTTATCCAGAGAGTTTAAATTCATCCTTTAATCCTATTTTTAATGTAGTTTTAATTCTCTCTTCAATTCCAAAACCCTAATTTTATCCTATAAATACAACCCCATATCCTAGCTCTCTTCATTTTGAAATCTCTTGTCAAAAATTCTCAAAATTTCCTAAGTCAAAGAAGAGTACAAGTGGAGTTAGCCCTAGTTCCATTTCCGGCGAGGATTCAAGGCACTTCCGGCGACCCCGCGACTCCACGAAGCTACCAATTTCATCCTATACCTGTCCTCTAATCTTCTAGCAAGTAAGTCCCATCTCTTTTCCTCTCTTCTTACCTTAAAATGATCTCTTTTCAAAACATGTCGGTAAGTGGAGTTATATCGGTTTTTGTTTCTAAAATTTTGAAAACTATAATTTTTTTTCTTAATAACCACTCATCCATATCACTATACTTTGCTTTTTAATCATTAACTAATGTCTTGAAACAAGTCTCACCTTAAAACTCCATGTAAAACAACTTTATTTAAGCTTTTCCAGTTAAATACCAAGAAGTTTACATACGACATCCTTTAATACTTTTGTTTAGCATACCTTTAGAAAACCTCACGAGGTAATGACCTACCTCTCACATACACACATCTTGACATAGCACGATTCTCTTGAAACCAATATCTTGTGACAAAATACGACTTTTCATTAAAATACCTTAAACTATTAAAAACCGGATTTCTTTAAATTCTATTACTTAATTCCTTACGATTATGCCTCTACAACCCATTTTGGGAAACCCGGTCAGTATGTGTCACGCCCCGCTTCCCAGAGTACGCAAGATTGGGCACGTGACATAGCCAACCATGCTACCTGTGGGTAGGAAGTATCCATCCACAGTCACATTACGGCTGTAGGGATATCAAGAACAAGATATATAAACTAATCTAACACATGTCCAAATCCATAATAACAAGAGTCAATGAACAATAAGTGCGGAAGCAAGTGACCCAATGCAATAATAGAAAGGTACGTCCCGTAATGCAGGATCGCACCGGGAAATAAAATGCAATAAGTAAACTAATCACTACAGAACTCACAAATCAGCCTGCTGGCTGCAGTACTCCTGCTCGGTCGACGACAGTAGTAAAGAATCTGGGCCATGCAAAACCCAGACGTCAGCGCGTCAAGTCAACCAATAATATAATACGAACATGGTAATAAGCAATGCAGAAAGTAAGCATGAATAAGCAGTAATATGAAATAATAGTGCAGGGTAGTGTGCTGTGGGTAGCTATACTGTTCTATCGGGTTTCTATTCTAAAGTCTTTGAAATCAATTGGTGACTCGTCGATGTAACTCAATAGTATCCCGTGCATGCCCGGGACCACGGTCAAGACCCTCGGGGCTGAATTCGAGACGTGCCGCTAGGCAGTAATAGGTAGCAGGATGGACGAGTGATGTCAGCATCATCACTCCCGGACTGGCCAAGCCCGTAAGACTGATTAGAACAGGTATCGAACTGTTGAGTTACAAGTCGGTTTCACCTTTGATTTCCCCATACCCCCAAGTTATGTATGTCAGGTCAGGTATTCAGTAATCAAGAACTAATGCCAACACAGGATCAGGTAAAAGCAGGTTTGTCTGGATAGACAACAGGACTGGTCCATGAGGACCCCAAGTCAGGTTTGTTGGCATTAGGCATGAGATCGGGTAACAGGTCAGGTCATGGTACAACAGGTTGAGTTGGTAGTAAAGGGTACCATGTCCAGTGCATCGGTATGTATGTATATGTCATGTGTAGCAGGGTCAGGTCAAAATGTAATGTAATCGAAGGTGTGCTCACAACAGGTATAAGCAACCGTCAGGATCTAGTCAATGCGTAAAGCAATAAAGTGGATTTATTATCTAGCAGTACAGTTTTCAATTGTGTTAAAAGATGGTAACAATATAACGTGAATATAGAATGGTAAATGTAACTACTGGAATCAGATTAATAAAACATTGAGTGTTCCAAGAATGCCATGACAAGTATAATCTATTTAAAGAATGCAATTGAAATTTGACCGGTTTAAGTTGTACATGAATATCTGATAAACTTAACTGGAATGAAAGCACCATAATAGTAAATCAAAATGTAATCTATCACGTACGTGGTTGTTTGGTATGAATGATTCGATGCGAGATCAAGTCTCGAGTTCGAAAACATATAGGTACAGCGGAGCCTGATACGGTTAATGGAAACTCTACTGTTATCACTTCTATGTAGGGATTTAATAGGGAAACAATTAATCTGGCATGCTACTAGGGTTGAACAGGAAGCAATATGTGTAAAGTGATTTACTGAATAATACCTTATTATAACATGGGTAAATATTACGGCAACTTTTAAGTTTGTATTAAGGGAAGTTTTAAGCTTCACTAGCATGTAAGCAAGTATCAAATACTTGCCTCGGGAACAGAACGGTAATGCAAACATGAAGCACAAAACTGCCGATGCACGATCACGGCCAAACTTTCGCTCGAAACGACGATCGCGACCACGATGGATACGATAAGGCGAAGATGTGAACACGACCCAAGCAAAGTCTTGGCTTGGATGTCGGCTCTGGTGAGGTCTCGGCCAAGGAAGAAGACTGCAGTGATGCGGCAACTTGGATCGACGGCGACGATGGGTGAACCGGCGGCGGGCTATGGTGGTCGAAGGTGATGGAATGTGCTGCAGTGGTAGTAAGGGGTGCGGGTTGATGGAGGTGGCTGGTGCGACGGCAGGGTGAAGGTGAGGCGCCGGTGATGCCGGCGGTTGATGGGCTTCGATGGAGGAGAGGGTTCGGCGAGATGGGTTCACGGTGGTGGGACCTGCTCCCTGGCGATGGAAGACGAGGAGCTCGGGGGTTCTGGATGAAGAAGAAGAAGATGGAGGCAGCCATGGCTCGGTTAGAAGGCGGAGATGGTGGCGAGGAGACGTGGAAGGCCTTGGTGGATAATGGGGGATGGCGACGGTGAGTTGAGGAGGTCCAGGTGCAGGCGACGGTGGGTTGCAGGCGTCGTCGAGGAAAAGGAGGAGAGGAGGCAGAGGCGATGGAAGTAAGGAGGCGACGACGAGGCAAGGAGCGGCATGGTTGGTGCTAGCTAGGGTTCTCTTTCGTGGAGGTTTTAAGAAAGAAGAAGGACGAGATGAAGAAGGGAGGTGAGCTTAAGGAAGGCGGGGGGTGACGGGATCTCGCTTACCGCGAGATGAGCGAGAAAGGGAGAGAAGTTAGAGAGAGATAGAGAGAGAGAGAGAGGAAGAGAGATATAGGGAGAGATAAATTATCGCAGGAGAGAGAGAGAGAGAGTGTGTGTGTGAGGCTGGGGCCCACGAGAGGGGTTAATACTCCTGTGATTGGCCAGCGAAAAGGATTTAGAAAGATTTGTAAAATTAATTAAAGATTTAATCGTAACAGCTGAATATATATAGTTTAGAATATATTATTAAATTGGGATTTTGGCGCTAAATGAAACATTTCCAAATCACGCCCGGGTTGCGCCCAAAAATTTGAAATTCAAATAATAGGATTTTAAACGGGTTCTAAATTTTAAAATGAGATGTTTTGTGATTAAAATGCATGCCCCCAAGTCGGACACTTGCACGCGCGCGTAGCCGTCAAAACTTGCCCGTTTCGCCGAACGGGATGAAATCTCGACACGCGGACGCTACCACGCGACTAGTGGCGACGAGTAGGCCAACATGGATTTTTTAATTTCATTTTAGGTGTTAAAATTTGTTATATGCCAAAATGACTTAGCCGGTTAAAATTTAGCAAAAATCACCAAACAAGCAAGATAATTGAAATGAGCAATGTCTAACACTCAACTAGTACCAGAATTAGTATTATTGGGCTCGGGTGTTACATCATACCCAACTACAAAAGAATTTCGTCCTCGAAATTCCAAGAATAAAAGATAGCTAACTACCGAAAAAAAAGGTGAGGAAACTTCTGCCGGATCTCGTCTTCTCGCTCCCAAGTGGATTCTCCGTGCGATCAATTACCCCAAGAAACTAGCACAAGGGGGATAATCTTGTTCTTAAGAACCTTTTCTCTTCGATCCTTGATTTCAACTGGTCGCCCCTCAAAGTTAGGTCCTCCCGTACAGTCAACTCCGAATGATCCAAGACGTGAGTTTCATCGCGAACATACCTCCGTAGTTGAGATACATGAAACACATCGTGCACTCCTGCCAAGGACTGTGGTAACGCCAAACGGTACGCTACCTCTCCAACACGCTCCAATAACTCGAAGGGTCCAACGAATCGAGGACTAAGCTTTCCCGATTCCCAAAGCGAATCACCCTCTAGTCGGTGATATCTTCAGGAATACCAAATCACCCACGGCGAACTCTAGAGGTCTTCTTGACGTGTCAGCCCAACTTTTCTGTCTGTCTTGAGCTGCCTTCATATGCTTCCTGATTGCATTCACCTTCTCGACTGTCGGCACCACCAAATCTGGTCCTAGTAACCGTCGTTCACCAACATCATCCCAACAAACCGGTGAACGGCACTTACGACCATACAACGCTTCAAACGGAGCCGTTTGAATAGTCGCTTGGAAGCTATTATTGTACGAAAACTCCACCAAGTGTAGGTGATCCTCCCAAGAACCTTTGAAGTCCAACATGCAAGCCCTCAACATATCTTCAAGGGTCTGGATCGTTCTCTCCGATTGTCCATCAGTTTGAGGATGATAAGCTGTGCTAAACTTCAATCGAGTCCCAAGGCTTTCTTGTAAACTCCTCCAGAAGTGCGACAAGAACCGAGTGTCCCTATCGGACACGATGCTCACCGGTACTCCATGCAATCTTACAATCTCCTGCATGTACCGCTCTGCCAAAGTCTCCGTCGATTGACCAACCCGAAAAGGAACAAAGTGAGCTGCCTTGGTCAACCGATCGACAATCACCCATACTGCATTGTTGCCCTTTGGACTCCGCGGTAAAGCCGTCACGAAATCCATGGTTATATGTTCCCACTTCCATTGAGGAATCGGAAGTGGTTGCAACAGACCAGCAACCCTTTGATGTTCAGCCTTGACTTGCTGACACATCAAGCACTTAGCCACGAAGCGAGCAATCTCCCGTTTCATGCCTTCCCACCAGAAGTGTTGTCGAATATCTCGGTACATCTTTGTCCCTCCTGGATGTACAGAGTAAGCTGAACTGTGTGCCTCCTTCGTAAGCTCTTCGCGCACATCTCCTTTTGGCACACACACACGGCTACCATACCTCAACGAACCATCTTCGTGGATCAGTAAATCGGTTCGTAGTCCGGCTTCAACCTACTCTCGAAACTTTTGCAGCCTAGGATCCTGCGTTTGTGCCGCTTTAATCTTCTCAACTAAGGACGACTGTACTTGCAACTGCATCAACTGTCCCAAAGCATGTGGTAGCACAACCTCCAAGTCAAACCTCCGAAAATCCGCAATGATCTCCCTTTGTGCGGTCAATACCTGAATTGTTGGTAACCGACTAAGCGCATCCGGCACGACGTTAACTTTTCCCGGATGGTACTTAAGATCAAGGTCGTAGTCGGCCATCAGCTCCAACCATCTGCGTTGCCTCATGTTCAACTCCTTCTGAGTGAACACATACTTCAAACTCTTGTGATCTGTAAAGACTTCGACTCTCTCGCCCAGAAGGTAGTGTCTCCAAATCTTCAAGGCGAAGATCATGGCCGCAAGCTCCAAGTCATGAGTCGGATAATTCTTCTCATGAGTCTTCAGATGTCTCGATGCGTAAGCTACGACCTTCCCATTCTGCATCAAAACACATCCCAATCCTTTTCCAGATGCGTCGCTGTGAATCACCAGTCCTCCTGAATTATTTGGTACAGTCAGGATAGGGGTGGTTATCAACTTCTGCTTCAACGTCTCGAAGGCCAATGCACATCCATCCGTCCAAACAAATGGTACCTCCTTGCGCGTAAGCTTGGTTAACGGCTCTGCCAAACGAGCGAAGTTCTCCACAAATCCCCTGTAGTATCCGGCGAGTCCAAGAAAACTTCTTATCTCTGCAACATTCTTTGGAATAGGCCAATCTCGAACTGCTGCAATCTTTTCGGGATCGACGGCGATTCCATCGCCCGACACGACATGCCCCAGAAACTTCACTTCTTCCAGCCAGAATTCGCACTTACTCATCTTCGCGAATAATTTCTCCTGTCTCAGCGTCTGTAGTGCGATCTTTAAATGCTCAGCATGCTCCTCCGGACTCTTCGAGTACACCAGAATATCGTCAATGAATACCACAATAAACTGGTCCAAGAATGGTGAAAAGATCCTGTTCATCAAATCCATGAATATTGCCGGCGCATTCGTCACTCCGAAGGGCATCACCAGATACTCGAAATGTCCATATCGAGTTCGAAACGCCGTCTTGCAAATGTCTTCTGCTTTCACTCGGACCTGATGATATCCTGATCGCAAATCCAGTTTCGAGAATACCCTCGCGCCACTAAGCTGCTCAAAACATTCTCCAATGCGAGGGATCGGGTACTTGTTCTTAATAGTCACCCGGTTCAATTCTCGATAATCAATGCACATCCTTCTCGTGCCATCCTTCTTCTTTACTAAAAGAACTGGAGCTCCCCAAGGCGAGTTGCTGCTTCGAATCCAACCCTTCTCGAGTAATTCACCAACTTGTTTCTTAACTTCTTCCGATTCCACTGGTGCCATCGGATAATAAGATTTTGATACTGGCGCTGCACCAGGAATAAGGTCAATCGCGAACTCCACATCTCGCTTCGGCGGTAAGCCCGATATATCTTCAAATACATCCATAAAGTCGCGAACAACTGCCGGCTCTTCATTACTATCCACTTCCATTGTCGCAAGAACACTGTTTGTCGGCCTAGCCCTTAACTCGACTGGCCCGACAGAATTGCTTCCTTACCGCAACTGCTGTCCGCATCGTTGGCTGCGAAAGGTCCAGCGAGACTTCTGAGTCTCGTCCATTCTGCTGCATGCGCGTTCATGGCGCTCCATTCTGCCTTAGTCCAATGAACTTCTCTTTCATTTCCTCCCGTGCAGTCCGCGGAAAGAATTTCTCCAGGAAACTTTTAGAGAAAACAGCCCAACTGATTGGCTTGGGCAAGCGGGTCTCCTCCACAAGCCATCACTCTCGGCGTAATCCACTAGCTGAAAGCGCATCACAACAACTCTCTTGTCCTCTGGGATCTGTGCCGCAATCAACAAATTCTCCGTGTCACTAGCCTCTGCTCGGCTGGTAACAGCTCCTTTAAACCAGTAAATGTAGACGGACCCAAAGTCTGAAATCTGCTACAGTCCTTACTCGTTCGACTGGTCTAGTTCCATCGTTGTTTACAGACTGCTGAACGATCTGCAAACCTTCCTGAAACGAATCTGCTGTTGCTGGATCAGCTCAGTCTGTCTCTTTGATTTCCAGCATTCCTCTTATCACTCCAAGCATGGCGGCTTCGTTCGCACGCCTCCGGTACGTCTTCAACCTCTTACCTGCCATAATCCTGAACTCAAAACACCCAACATTAGCATGATGATAGATTCTGAATGTGGATCAAGGCTAGAACTCCAAGATACTTAAATAGAGTACCGCATTGTAGCTATGTCGCGGTATCATAGCCGCAATTACTTAACTCCACCCAAGTCGCCTAAGTCCTAGAGATAACAAGAAATTAGGTTTCGAGTTGACAAATGCAAAGTAAGTTTGCATGTCGACATGATCCGGAAGAATGATTCAAGGATGGTAAACGGTCAAGGTGGCAGGACATGTTTCCTAATCACGGGTATTCTGATTCGTGTATCGGGTACAATACCCAACTACAAAAGAATCAACCCAACTAACCTATGTCTCTGATACCAAAAGAACCATGTCACGCCCCGCTTCCCAGAGTACGCAAGATTGGGCACGTGACATAGCCAACCATGCTACCTGTGGGTAGGAAGTATCCATCCACAGTCACATTACGGCTGTAGGGATATCAAGAACAAGATATATAAACTAATCTAACACATATCCAGATCCATAATAACAAGAGTCAATGAACAATAAGTGCGGAAGCAAGTGATCCAATGCAATAATAGAAAGGTACGTCCCGTAATGCGGGATCGCACCGGGAAATAAAATGCAATAAGTAAACTAACCACTACAGAACTCACAAATCAGCCTGCTGGCTGCAGTACTCCTGCTCGGTCGACGACAGTAGTAAAGAATCTGGGCCATGCAAAACCCAGACGTCAGCGCGTCAAGTCAACCAATAATATAATACGAACATGGTAATAAGCAATGCAGAAAGTAAGCATGAATAAGCAGTAATATGAAATAATAGTGCAGGGTAGTGTGCTGTGGGTAGCTATACTGTTCTATCGGGTTTCTATTCTAAAGTCTTTGAAATCAATTGGTGACTCGTCGATGTAACTCAATAGTATCCCGTGCATGCCCGGGACCACGGTCAAGACCCTCGGGGCTGAATCCGAGACGTGCCGCTAGGCAGTAATAGGTAGCAGGATGGACGAGTGATGTCAGCATCATCACTCCCGGACTGGCCAAGCCCGTAAGACTGATTAGAACAGGTATCGAACTGTTGAGTTACAAGTCGGTTTCACCTTTGATTTCCCCATACCCCCAAGTTATGTATGTCAGGTCAGGTATTCAGTAATCAAGAACTAATGCCAACACAGGATCAGGTAAAAGCAGGTTTGTCTGGATAGACAACAGGACTGGTCCATGAGGACCCCAAGTCAGGTTTGTTGGCATTAGGCATGAGATCGGGTAACAGGTCAGGTCATGGTACAACAGGTTGAGTTGGTAGTAAAGGGTACCATGTCCAGTGCATCGGTATGTATGTATATGTCATGTGTAGCAGGGTCAGGTCAAAATGTAATGTAATCGAAGGTGTGCTCACAACAGGTATAAGCAACCGTCAGGATCTAGTCAATGCGTAAAGCAATAAAGTGGATTTATTATCTAGCAGTACAGTTTTCAATTGTGTTAAAAGATGGTAACAATATAACGTGAATATAGAATGGTAAATGTAACTACTGGAATCAGATTAATAAAACATTGAGTGTTCCAAGAATGCCATGACAAGTATAATCTATTTAAAGAATGCAATTGAAATTTGACCGGTTTAAGTTGTACATGAATATCTGATAAACTTAACTGGAATGAAAGCACCATAATAGTAAATCAAAATGTAATCTATCACGTACGTGGTTGTTTGGTATGAATGATTCGATGCGAGATCAAGTCTCGAGTTCGAAAACATATAGGTACAGCGGAGCCTGATACGGTTAATGGAAACTCTACTGTTATCACTTCTATGTAGGGATTTAATAGGGAAACAATTAATCTGGCATGCTACTAGGGTTGAACAGGAAGCAATATGTGTAAAGTGATTTACTGAATAATACCTTATTATAACATGGGTAAATATTACGGCAACTTTTAAGTTTGTATTAAGGGAAGTTTTAAGCTTCACTAGCATGTAAGCAAGTATCAAATACTTGCCTCGGGAACAGAACGGTAATGCAAACATGAAGCACAAAACTGCCGATGCACGATCACGGCCAGACTTTCGCTCGAAACGACGATCGCGACCACGATGGATACGACAAGGCGAAGATGTGAACACGACCCAAGCAAGGTCTTGGCTTGGATGTCGGCTCTGGTGAGGTCTCGGCCAAGGAAGAAGACTGCAGTGATGCGGCAACTTGGATCGACGGCGATGATGGGTGAACCGGCGGCGGGCTATGGTGGTCGAAGGTGATGGAATGTGCTGCAGTGGTAGTAAGGGGTGCGGGTTGATGGAGGTGGCTGGTGCGACGGCAGGGTGAAGGTGAGGCGCCGGTGATGCCGGCGGTTGATGGGCTTCGATGGAGGAGAGGGTTCGGCGAGATGGGTTCACGGTGGTGGGACCTGCTCCCTGGCGATGGAAGACGAGGAGCTCGGGGGTTCTGGATGAAGAAGAAGAAGATGGAGGCAGCCATGGCTCGGTTAGAAGGCGGAGATGGTGGCGAGGAGACGTGGAAGGCCTTGGTAGATAATGGGGGATGGCGACGGTGAGTTGAGGAGGTCCAGGTGCAGGCGACGGTGGGTTGCAGGCGTCGTCGAGGAAAAGGAGGAGAGGAGGCAGAGGCGATGGAAGTAAGGAGGCGACGACGAGGCAAGGAGCGGCATGGTTGGTGCTAGCTAGGGTTCTCGTCGTGGAGGTTTTAAGAAAGAAGAAGGACGAGATGAAGAAGGGAGGTGAGCTTAAGGAAGGCGGGGGGTGACGGGATCTCGCTTACCGCGAGATGAGCGAGAAAGGGAGAGAAGTTAGAGAGAGATAGAGAGAGAGAGAGGAAGAGAGATATAGGGAGAGATAAATTATCGCAGGAGAGAGAGAGAGAGAGAGAGTGTGAGGCTGGGGCCCACGAGAGGGGTTAATACTCCTGTGATTGGCCAGCGAAAAGGATTTAGAAAGATTTGTAAAATTAATTAAAGATTTAATCGTAACAGCTGAATATATATAGTTTAGAATATATTATTAAATTGGGATTTTGGCGCTAAATGAAATATTTCCAAATCGCGCCCGGGTTGCGCCCAAAAATTTGAAATTCAAATAATAGGATTTTAAGCGGGTTCCAAATTTTAAAATGAGATGTTTTGTGATTAAAATGCATGCCCCCAAGTCGGACACTTGCACGCGCGTGTAGCCGTCCAAACTTGCCCGTTTCGCCGAACGGGATGAAATCTCGACACGCGGATGCTACCAAGCGACTAGTGGCGACGAGTAGGCCAACATGGATATTTTTAATTTCATTTTAGGTGTTAAAATTTGTTATATGCCAAAATAACTTAGCCGGTTAAAATTTAGCAAAAATCACCAAACAAGCAAGATAATTGAAATGAGCAATGTCTAACACTCAACTAGTACCAGAATTAGTATTATTGGGCTCGGGTGTTACAGGATGGTTCGGATTATCGCACGTCCTCGGAACTAGTAGAGCGAGATCCAGACCTCCTCACGGAGCATACGATCTCGATGGAATTTTAATATAATTTTTAAGAAAAACGAGAATTTCTATTTAATAATAAAAATTAATTTTTAATAATTATATAAATATTACCAAATCATCTATTTTAAATATATAATAAAAATTCCATGTTTCCTAGAAAATAAAAGAATTATAAGTTTCATGAAAATACCATCAAGAATCAATACAAGTCAAACTTTACATTAAAATACCTTGAACTATTCAAGTTATATTTATATTCACTAACATACCTCATTCTATAAATTTACATCCATGAAAACCCTAAATAACATAAATAAATACTTGAGGTTTATTTTGAAAGTATATTTAAAATATTTTTCATAAAACCCCCTCAAGTTATATTAAATTTACATTAAGGACCCTAGTAAATATAGGTTTAAGCGGGACTAATTCTCTTGAGCCTCAGGGAGCCGGAGAAAGTGGGTGCTTGCCTATTTAAGATAGAAAACTAAAACGGGGTTATCAATAGTAATTGTCTTGGAAAAGACACAAATCATGTCGTCTATGTACAGCAGTTATCGGTAACACCAAAATCTAATTCAGGATCCAAATCTGTTTAAGTGTCTGACTCAATCTGAGTCTCAGTATAATCTGAATACAATCCAAAAATGAATCCAATCATAACTCCAATTCAACATGAATCCAATATACCAAACATGAACACTTGAACCTGAACATGAATACCGAACAATACGAACATGTAACAGACTTGACTTGACCGAACTATGGTTATATATTGAACTTGACTAGATGACTATCCGTCTACATCCTAATCCATTTACATGAACAACTTATACCATGGTCTCGACAAGTCTGATAACTACAAATCAATACAATATACATTACGGGGTTTTAAAGGAGTAGACTGCTACGGAATGTGTTAAAAGTGGCACGGTGATGGACACAAAAAGACACCTACATGAACATCCGTGCCGTTGTCCCGTGGGTTTTGATGGGGCCTTATACTTTCTGTTTTCCATAGTCCACGGGATAGTTGGACTACTCTTGTATACACTGATACATTCTGTACCAAGCTACAAACAACTACGTTAATATAACAAACACACAATTTATCTATTCTATGCTCTTTACTTGTCTATTTATATTCTATCTTTTGGGACTTACGGAGCACTAGTTCGCTGACGACGTTCGTTTCTCTTCTTTCTTTGGAATGTTGTCAGGAAGACCCGACTCTCAGGAGATCGAGCCCAGCCAGGACGATTTGGAGCAGTTTACAGAGGAGCCAGAATTCTAGTTCCTACTTGTACTTACTTTTCTTTCAGTTCATATGCCATTGTTTAGGCATCGCTTTCTTTCATTGTATTTTACTTTTCAGTTGTATGTAAAGAATGGTTATCAAATAAAAGTTGTTGTTTTATTACATCTCTTATCATTCTTGTGTTATTTATTTATATTTCTTATTTACGCTTAGCGTGTTTACTTCGGAGTAAATACATCGCGACCCGCCACGTCTCTTTCCCTGTACACCGGGAAGTGGGGCGCGATATTATCACAAGCCCATGATATCTGTGCTCGGTACAGCTCCAAATTTAGTTGTACTGAGAGTCTCTTTTTTCGATGTCTAAGAAATTCATTTGGTCAGGCATGTGATGTCTGAGGTGGTTGCGGATTCCAACTGTTGTAGTTTTACACTTTCTTTTCTGTGACCGTAAGTGTAATATGTGATATCGCCGGTTTCGTTGCTATATGTCAACGACAATTGGGATGCGCATATTTACTTACGTTGATGACATGTGATGTTATGTGTTGCTGAATATGTTATATTGGATCGTCGTGTTTGAATAGCCGGGGGTTTTTATGTGAGATGAGTGTTTTTCATTTTCATTCATGTAAAAACTTGTATGTAATATTCTTTTATTGGGGCACTTCCAGGTTGCGGAAGATGTCACCCTTTGTATATTATTTACCTTTTCTGCACTAGGATAGACCTAAGGAGGAGGGCACAAGTAACCGGGTTCTGGGGTCCAGTGGGAGACCAACTCGAGGAGTCGAGTCCGGGTCTCCTAACTCTAGAATTGGTAGGGTTGCTTGCCGCACTCGTAGGGGTCTAGGGGTATGGGTTTGGCTATTCATCACGACCGTGGAATCCGTGTTTTATACTGGCTCGTATTGAAAACACGGATGTCCTAGTATATCCAATATTTCATATGATTCTTCTGCTGCGATATCTGTGATGTGATCATGATATGTTCTGTGATAGATACTGTATATAGTATATATGATATATTATATAGGCATTACTTATGTTTTACACCCGCGCTAGCCCTGCCCCGCTCTGCCGTTAGTTACCTAACCTAACGGTGCACAAGGAGACATCGAGGCGAATGTGGATGGCATAAGTGTACGTCGTATTTATCTGTGATGTTTAGGTATATAAATGATGGGACTTCATTAATGTGATTAATGAAATAAAAAGAAACCTAAGATGTTGTAGAATCGAATTTCAAAAATAAAACAGGTAGCTACAGTTCTTGCTTTGCACAGAGGTATATATGATATATCCTGCACCTTATTCGATAAGGAAAAAACCGAGATCCCTTCACCGGGAGTGACTCCTTTAGCAATAACTGGCAGATGCTACACACTCGGTTTGTCTTTTGATTGCTTTTAAGTGTTTTTGCTTTGCACAGTGATATATATGATATATCCCGCACCTCATTCGACGAGGAAAGGACCGACGATCCCTTCACCGGGAGTGACTCCTTTAGCAAAACTAGAAAAGCCTCAAAAACACTCCATTTCAAAATTCATTCGATCCTACAACGATATCAAGTTCATTACGCAATAGGTTTTCAGAAAAACCTGTCGTAGCCCTCCGTCATTTCAGATAAGTACTAGTTAGTATTCGTGCTGCGGTTGTTTGGCCTCCGTCAAGGCGTAGTGTACGTTAGCTAACTAGTGCTTATCTGCTTTCATATGATGCGATTGGATTAGGGTATTCGTACGGCGTTGTTTGGCCTCCGTCAAGGGTCGTGCGGGTGGGTTTAATTCAATCAGGAAATGACGGGTTGAACTTGACTAGCGGACTATGGGTTGTTTGGCCTCCGTCAAGGTCATAGGACACTAGGGGCAAAATATTATCGGGAATTTCAAGTGTTGAAATTTGCAATGAGATTGCATACCTTCTATGAGATAGTTGGATCCCGATACCCGCTGCGAGTA
Source organism: Agapanthus africanus (assembly GCA_030015575.1). Lineage (NCBI taxonomy): Eukaryota > Viridiplantae > Streptophyta > Magnoliopsida > Asparagales > Amaryllidaceae > Agapanthus > Agapanthus africanus. Next base: position 59,735,965 of record CM057348.1, read on the forward strand.
AGAGTTACTCCTGGGAGAGTTTTATACATTACAATTAGCCGATCAAGTAGGTGTCTAGAAAGGTGTTAACGAGGTTACGCCTCTGGGAAAACAAGGTTTACATTAATTAGGTTCGTGCGAAAGCACGGGGGACCTCCCTCAAAGTACCGACACTGGCCTGGCTGAAAGATTGGCGAACTTGTAGTGTGTAATTAATCCCGGCTAGTCTTTCCTTTTAGGGTTTGAAGGAAGATTTGATAAAAAGCAGTGGGAGCCATCCTGATTAGATAAAATAATAACCAATCTATTCTTGCAAGAGCGCACGCTGAGTGTTTTCTTCTCTCTCTCTCCATGGTAGCGACCATATCACGCCTTAATCAAGATAATAATACGGATAATTGACCGAACCCGCTTGTTATACTGAGCTGGGGAACGTTGGTCCCGCTCCAACTTATAATTGTTATAAGACAGAGCAGGAAATTGGGGAATACCAGATTTCCCGTGCCGCCCAAACGAAGAGAGTGCATGTTGATGCATCATCTTCGGGTGTGTTCATTACAAAGAACTGTTTCTCAGTATCCTCTGCGTCCTGGATATTTGATACCAGATCAGGATCCCAGATATGTAATCTGTTACATAGGGCTACAGAAAGGTAGAAAAACTGAGAACGGGTGATAAGTTTCATGAGACAGAAAACGGGGCAAGTGTTGCAGCCAAGTCTGTTGGGCACTGTCACCCTGTATTACCAATACATTGATTCTGAACGAATGTTATTAGATACCGAACCTGATATACAAAATCATATCAGTCTCTTTATTAGTAAAGAAAGGATATAATTTTGTATTGTTGGATAATGTTTTGAACATTTCCTATATCAAAAGTTGATCAGTTCAGGCACGTTATCTAAAAGCGTTGATGTTCTAAATCAAACTACAGTTCTTTAGTATACGGAACACACACAAGAGGAAGAGTTCAGAAATGAACGAATCCTTCTTGAGGCATTGTAGACTAGGTCATATCAATGTGACCCGACTAGCTGAAGTTACGTAAAGATGCATATTTAAATGAGTTTGAATTTACATCTTATGAAACTTGCCAGTCATGTCACAAAGATAAAATGACCATAGCCCTGTTTATTGGAAACAGAGAAAGAGTTAGTGAACTCTTGGGACTGATACATGATGATGTATGTAAGGTCTCCTGTCTACACATGCCAAGAATGGTTCTTTATACTTCATTACATTCTCTGATGATCTTTCGAGATTCAGACCTATGTTCCTATTGAAACACAAGTCTGAACCTTTTAAGATATTCATAGAATATAAGTTAGAAGTAAAGAACCAATACGGGTATAAGTATTATGTCCTTTGATGCGATCAGGGAGGAGAATACTTGAGCACGGAATTCCTGGATTATTCTACAGGAGAATGAGATTCTCTCTCAGCATTACTCCTCCTATACACCATAGCACGATGGTATATCGGGGCAGAGCAATCACACCCTATATGATAAGGTGCGCTCTATGATGAGTACTGCTGAGTTACCTTTTTCCTTTTGGGAGTTATGCACTTATGAAGTTGCATACCTATTGAATAGGGTTCCAATCAAATCAGTTGCCTACCATTTCATATGTGATATGATAAGGGAAGAGCCCATGTCTTAAGCTAGTTAAGATTTGGGGTTGTCCGGCCTATGTCTAAAAACAAAATCCGGACAAGCTCGAGGCAAGGTCTGTAATGTAGAACTGGAAAGGTTCCAGCTATACAAACTACAGCAGATGATTTGATAGAGCCAAATGATTCAGTAGATTCCAGTGAACCTCAGCCTCTCCGCCGATCTAGTAGGGTTCCTCACCCACCTGAGAGATACTTCGGTTACTCTATGACAGTGGGAGCGAGGATTGCATCATGAGATGATGACCCAACTAGCTTCGAGCTGGCCATCAGGAGTAAGACTCTATAAGAATGGCTGGATGTTTAGCGATCTGAGATGGAATCCATGTACACCAACAAAGTATGGACTTTAGTTGCTATATCTGAAGGGTTAAATCCCCATCAGGAGCAAGTAAATCTTGAGAAGATTACTTGGTGTACATCAAAAAGTTGAGACTTTCAAAGCTAGACTTGTTAAAAGTTTGCATCATTGACCAGCTGCGGATAATGATGAAACCTTTTCAAGTACCTATGCTTAAGTCCATCCAGATCCTACTTTCCACGGCTACATACCATGACTACGATATCTGGTGGTTGGGTGTCATGACAGCTTTTCTAAATGATGTTTTAGAAGAGTGCGTCTATAAGTACACAGCCAGAGGGCTTCGTAGACAGTGGGAGCAGCGGAAACGTGTGCAAGATGCTTTATAGGATAAAGCAGGCATCGCGGAGTTGGAACATCTGTTTTGATGAAGTAGTCAAAGAGTTTGACATCATCAAAATGGTAGATGAACCTTGTATAAACAAAAAGGTAGTAGGGAGTATGGTGGTGATCCTCGTAGAGTACGTGGATGACATACTCTTGATAAGAAAGGAGTTTCTTATGCTACGCTCGATCAATCTCCGCTTATCACAATGATTCTCCATATAGGATCAAAGTGATACCTACTAAATCCTAGGTTTTGGATCTATGAGATAGATCTAAATGGATGTTACGATTCTCACTAGTTGTAGTGAGATGGTATCAATCGATCCTGGGGAGAATCACTGGAAGAGTTCCAGGGTGATAAAGACGACTGAATGTCAGTCACAGGCATTGTCTTTACCCTAAGCAAAGGGACGGTATGTTGGAAGAGTTCCAAGCTAGATACCGTGACATACTAGACGATAAAGGCAGGATACATCGCTACTTAAGATGCTACCAAAGAGGCTGTTTGGGTGTATATTGGTTCATGAGATGAACTATGTTCCTCCCATTGTGTGACAATGGAGTTGTGGCTTATGCCAAGGAACGTCCGTCCCATCAGTGATCCAGACATATTCTAAGGCAGTGTCACCTGATCATGGAGATGGTTGATCTCCAGGGAGATCGAGGTTAGGAGAGTAGACTCAGAGGACAACACAGCGGATCCACTCACAAAGGCCTGTTCCCAGAGAGAGACTTTTATGGGATGGTTGAGTATGAGATACTGCAACCACTGCTATCAGATGGCCCTAGTGCAAGTGGGAGATTGTTAGTTATATGTATGCCCTAGAGGCCATTACTATACATAGGATGTATATTGTAGTGGATGCTGGGACATATATAGGGAGGACTTTCTTGCTCGACATGATAGTATGCTATCTGGTTGATCTTTACCTTAACGTGTACACTGATTGTCTCCCTGTTACATGTTGGTAAAGCCCTTAGGATCTGTACTTGACTACCTGGACTATGATGCAGATCATACTAGTGGGGACATGGTAGTCCATAAGTACATCCTTCAAAGTCCCTAGTCGAGGGTGTATCGAGACGGGGCATCGATATACCAGAGTAGACTAGCGTGTACCTTCTCGACCCATACAGATGGGCGATGGATGATCCCATATCCGTTGGTGTTTGACATCAGAGATGATATACGGGTGCTCAGTAGAGACTGGGTACACTGGACGGACTCGCCGAGAACTCCCAGATGGTATTATACCTTACGTCAGATGGCAGTTCTCTGGTGACACTGGTACAGAGTAGTCTGTTGACCCGAGATCGTCATAGAGTCTTGTGTGGTTCCCACTGTGCTTTGATTTCCATCTTACCACGTCCAAGAGGGCGTGCAAAACGGTGGTTTTTGGGTACAGTCCCGAGTCACATGGAGGCAATGAGCGATAGGAGGGGATTCGTCTCTCCCGGTATAGGGAGTTGATGTTGCGCTGTGTTCGATTGGCTATAACAGGAAATCCCTGGCCAGGGTTGCTGAGATTTACTGGTAAGTGTTACCAGTAGTTTCTCGAATTGTTATAGACCTCATATCGACACGACTTATCGAGCTATTGGGGTCTGACGTTTACCACCCCTAGGCGAGATATGCGACATATCAGACGACGAGACCGGACTGTACGGTAGTGTTACTGGTTGGATTCACTGGAGTGTGAACGGGCTTGCTCGTCGATCTTCTGATCGCTCAATACCCGGGTGGCTGTTACGTTTAGCAGACCGCTTGCGGCTTGTGGATGTTTGATATGATCATCATCTGCTGCCGGCGTATTGACGAGTCTTTAGAGTCCTACACAGAGGTTTCCTGGCTCAAGCGAAACGAAATAGGAGCGCATATGAGATATGTGCGGGACCGAGAATAATGCGTGTATGTGATACCGTATTTCATTCTCGCGATGAATGTATCGATTGGTTGTATGCGATATAACCTAGTTATCGAATCAAGTATTGATTCGATAAGCCGATACATAGAATACTGGTCGGTTATATGCGATATGACCGGATCGTTAAATCAAGTGTTGATTTAATGATTTAATGTATAATTATATATATGATATATTACTTTGCATTAACTAGTATTGGTTCACTTTAAAGGATTTTCTCACTTGGATGTACAAGTTGTATATGTGATATACTTTTTGTGCATTTTTTTGTATCATATTTGATGATACATGTTTACTTGGTTAAGTGTAAAGAATTAAACCATGGTTAAACTTATGATTAGGGTTTTATTTCCTTTTCTCATTTGTTTATCTATTTATTCATTTTGGAAATAAATAAAAAAGGCATAAAGAGAAAATGGTGGCTAATTTTGTTTCATATTGAAGCTTCTTGAAGACTTTGACCAAGTGACCATTTTGTCTCATGCTTAACCCTAACCATTCCATTTAACCATGATTAACTCTCTACACTTTACCATGGTTAAAGTTATGATAAGTATTATATTTCTTTTCCATTTTAAATAACTTATCATAATCATCATCATCTTCTTCAATGAAGAAACCTTCACTTCATCAATGGTGATTGATGAAAATGAGTGAGAAATCCAATTCTAAAGTGAACCCACTTCCTATTTCTTCATCCTCTACCTCTTGCCAAGTAGTATAGGGTGTTTTCTTCACAAGTTTCATGACTTGGTGAAGTGGGAGCTTGATCTAGCGATGCCTCGACGTAGATCATCTTCGGCATGGACATCGACGACCTAGCCCGCCTATTCTCTGATGAAGCCGACGCTAGAGCCCGGGAATTCACTTGGACAGCAAGGGGACTTCGTTGCGGAGCTATGGAGGTGGAGCACCGGATCTACAAAGGTTGTATTTCCGTATAAACCTTAGTTAAGTTGTTAACTAGTTTTATTTCGCCTAGTTTTCTAGCCAACGATCCGTTCTAGGGTTTCTCGGCACCGTATTTTTGAAATTGGCATGGTTGATGCCTTGTGAGACCTCTTGAGAGTGCCTAGGAACCCTACATGTGCGAGGCTCGGTAAGAGCGAAGGAATGTCGCAGGGTTCCTCCCGATGACGTGACGAACGCCATTCCTATCCCTGCTTTTATCTTCGAGATGCTTGATTTGCTGAAGGTCCCTATTGATGAGGCTCCATCGAAGTAGAGCTCCCAACATGGCTCGCTATTTTCGAGATGCAGCACCTATTCGTCGGGTAACTCGCAATTGAGCGGTGACCCTTCAGGTATGAGATAGGCAGCAAGAAAGCCGGCGAGGCAAGGCTTGCTTTGATCATTAAGTATTTGAGCAGGTCGACTTTGGAGATCAGCATAACTCGATGAGCGAGCAGATAGTGCCCCAGCTTCTTCACGGTGAATATCAGGGCCAGGCATTGCTTTTCGATCGGGGAATAGTTATGTTCCATCCCGACTAATGTTCGACTGAGATAGTAGAGGGCATTTTCTTTTCTCTCCTAGTTATTCTAAGTAAGGAGCACGCTGAGTGACTCATCTAGCATGGCAGTATAGAGAATCAACGGTTTATCTGGAATGGAAGCAGCAAGTACTAAAGGGTGCAATAGGTATTGTTTGATGCTTTTGAATGCTTCTTGAGATTCGGTGTCCCAAACAAAAGGAGCCCCTTTCTTCATGAGTTTTGAGAAGGGTCTACATCTTCCCGATAAGTTCGAGATGAACCTTCATATGTAAGCGAGCTTACCTTGAAAGGATCTTAGCTGTGTCAGATTCTTTGGAAGGGGCATCTCCATAATGGCCTTTATCTTTGATGGGTCAACTTCTATCCCCCAATGTCGGACTATAAAGCCCAAGAATTTTCCCGACGACACGCCAAAAGCGCACTTTAGAGGATTCATGTTTAGATCGCATTCTTTCAATCCGGTGAAAACTGTCCTGAGGTCTTGGATGTGATTGGTCTTGGTTTTAGTCTTGACGACCAAATCATCAACATAACATTCGACGACTTTAATGATCAAGTCGTTAAAGATCTTGGTCATTGCCTTTTGATATGTGGCATCTGCGTTCTTCGGTCCAAACGGCATCACTTTATAATAGTATATGCCGACGGTGTTCGAAATGCTGTATACTTCTCATCCTCAGACGACATTTTTATCTAATTGTACCCAGACGAACCATCCATGAAAGTGGACAGTTCATAATTTGAGGTGTCGTCGACCATCATTTTCATGACCGGAAGCGGGAAATTATATTTAGGGCATGCCATGTTAAGGTCTCTGAAACCAACATAGACTCGGATCTTCCCATTCTTCTTTTTCACTGGGATGATGCATGTGATCCAATCCGCATATTTCTCTTCTCTGATGAAGCGGCACGATAAATTTCTTGGTTTCCTTGATGACCTTTTCTTCCAGCTCCCTTCTCATTATTCGAGGAGCTTGTTTGACTGGCTTGGCATCAGGAGATATAGCCAGCTTATGCACGACCACTTCAGGGGAGAGGTCAGGCGTTTCTTTGTACGTCCACACGAACCAGTCGACGAACTCATGCAGCAGGACGATTATCAGCTCTTTCATTCCCTCTGATAAGACTGAGCTGATGTAGGTCGGCCTTGGATTATCGGGTGTTCCCAAATCAATCTCGGTTAACTCGTCGAAGGTTGCTTGTCCGCCATTTTCGAGCTCTTGAGGGGCTTCTTCTGGCTCGGATAGCTCGTCGTAATCATTTGATTTCCTGCTGGCTTCACCAATATGGATTATGTAGCATGCTTTGGCGTCGGGTTGAATGAAACCTATGCCCCTTCTATCTGGGATTCGTCCATCGATGAGTACTCGGACCTGAGGCGGATGCCACAACCCCTCATAAAACTTTGCTTCGGAGTCCGTTTGATATAACCGACACCTGCACTTTTTTTATTATTCCCGCATCTCGAGCACATAATATCTGGGATTGAGGATGGCTCTTATGCCTCTCATAGGGAAGGCACGTGACAGACAAATCGTCCGGGTGCACGACATGATTTGACCCATAAAACATGATGCCCTTCTGTCCACTTTTCTTTCTGGGAAAGTAGAAAGTTTTCAGCCGGTGCACTGTGGAAACTGACAACACATCGAGCTCTTTGCATATCTGCTCCGGCACTCTAGTGATGGCTAGGGGCTCTTCTGTAACTTTGAAGGCTTCTCTTAGCTTCGCTTTTTGCATGAGAGACCAATCTGCACAGCTGTTGCAAGACGGGTCCTCTTCCTCCGACTTTTCAGTGATACTGCCGAAATAAGGGCAAATTTTGCTGTCGGACAGGCCTTCGATGTCAGACTCGTCTGTATCACTGCCGAAATGATGGCGGGTTTTACGGAAGAACGGACTTCCAGCGTCGTACTCATCAGTGTCACCGCCGAAACGCAGACGCACTTGGGGGTTTTTTTTGCTTTTGAAAGTGACAGCCGTTTCAGATTTGCTTTTGAGTTTTGGAGCCATTCTGTCTTTAGTCGGTAAGGCTCAGAATTTTAGGGGTTCGCAAAGTATCGAGAGTTTTCATATCGGACTTCATGTACACCGAACGGCTGAATGTATCCGTCAATGCGTCTTTTTTACCTTTTTTATATACTTCATGCACTGATGGAGTGTAGACGGAACGATGTCGTAATCATGAAGCCATGGCCGCCCCAAAAGAATTTTATAAGACTTGTCGGCGTTGATCGCATATATCTTGACTTCAGTTTGTAAGTCCCCGAACCTGATCGGCAGAACTATGGATCCCAGAACTTGCTGACAATTTTGATTGAAGTCTTGAATGACAATCCTTTCTCTTGATAGGTGTCGGATGTCCATTGATAAACTCTTCAGAGTCCGCAAGTTCATGATGTTCACTGAGGACCCCGGAATAATCAATATGCGATTAATCCGGTCTTCGTCGTTGTATCCGGTCATGTAAAACGGCCAGTTATGCTCAGTTGTTCCCAGTAGCAGGTCTTCATCCTTAAATGTGACTGCGGCTGCATGCAGAGTGTACTGGGCTTCTTTCATATTAATTTCCGCGAAATGGGCCTGGTACACTCGGGGTTTTGTAAAGCATGAATGAGAACATCTCTAAGCTCCTTCGATAGGACCAGGGTATCGTAGATGCTCAGGAGAGACGGAAGTTTCCGGAGATGAGCAAGACATTATAGTCCACTGGGGAAGGACTCGAGCCTTCATGATGTTGGATATAGTGCCCTCAGAGTCAATTATTGGATCACAGGCATGTGATTGCAATGATTGAGGGAGGACCTATACCGGTAGGACAGTCTTACTCGAGATGATAGTATGCTATCTGGTTTATCTTTATCATCGTGTACTGCTTTAGGTGACCTTACAGGTCACTATTGCACGTTGATAGAGCCCCTAGGATTCTTGCTTGACTACCAGCAGTATGAGGGCGATCATATACGTGGGAGCTGGGGTCTATAAGTACATCCTTAAAAGGTCCCTAGTCGTGAGAGTTTCGAGATAAGGCATCGATTCTCCAGAGTAGACTAGTGTATACAGTCGAGACCCCAACGAGGGGCGGTGGCCGGTCTCACAAGCCACTGGTGTCAGTTGGTTCACCTAAAATGTATACAGGTGCTCATTGGGTTATGAGTACACCGGACAGGACTCGCCGGGAACATGCTAGTTGGTCTTATACCTGACGTCAGATAGCAGTTCCCAGGTGACATGTGTACAGGTTAGTTCATCGACCTGAGATCGTCATTTGTCTCGTGTGAGTTCCCACTGTACTTTGATTACTGCCCTACCACGCTCAAAGGAGACGTGCAAACAGGTTTTAGTTGGGTACAGTCCCGAGCCACATAGAGGCAGTGAGCGGATCTGCAGGGGTTCGTCTCTCCCGGTATTGGGGGTGAGGTCGCGCTGTGTCTAGGAGAGCCATTACACAAAGCCCTCGGCCGAGGCAGGAGATTTACTGATAGGTATTCCAGTAGTATCTCAGGGTGTTCTGGGCTAACTCCGACACGACTTGTACCGCTATTGGGGTCTGACTTTTACCAACCCCCTAGGCCCGCCATGCGATGCTCATAGACGAACGGACCGGACTGTACGAATATTGTCACTGACAGGCTCAGTAAGGTGTCAGGATGAGTTCGCTCATCGACGTCCCTTTGGTCAATAGCTGGTAGCTCGTTACGTATGGCTGATACCTCTGACGTGCTAGTGGTTAAATCCACAGCCATAGTATTGACGAGTCTTTAGAGTCCCCCACACACAGTTACTCAAGTTTCGGGCGAAACACTGTAGAGGCCGTATGGAGATATGGCAGGGTTCGATCAGATATGTGCGGTATTGCACGGATCGTGATCGGACGGATTTTACTAGCGGGCTTTGGTTTAAGCCGGATCCTAGTATTAGACAGTGTAGATTTTGTCTCTTTGCATTTGTGTTTAGTGGGAATACAAATGCAGGTATGTATATACAGTAGCGGGGTTTTCCTGTAATTTATTACGGGATCAGTTTTCTGAAGTTGCCAGTTTGCATTCCGTTCCGGCCAGTTTTCCTTTGTTCCTTTGCGGCCGGACGTTCCGATGGAGGGGGTTATTTGCAAGTGTGCAAATAACATTTGTGGAGGGGTTTTCTTGCATTTTGTGGCTTCATGATAGTTCTTTCATCATGAGATTCTTTTTTGGTCTCTTCCTTTGCATTAAATATGATGGTTTGTGATATGATGAGATTAGAAGTGAGTGTGACCTTTTTTTTCTTCTCTTTTATCATGCTTATTCTTTCTTGCATTATTCCACTCTCTTCCCATCACCATTTTTAGAGGAGGGGCCGGCCACTTTGGATGAGAGAGGGAGTTCATTTTGAGTGTGGGGAATTATACATCTCTCATTTTTCATGCTTGAAAAATATACACCATCCTTCTCCCAAAGCTCTTTTGATTCCTCCAAACCATCAAGGCAACTTCACCCCATTGAGACAAAGTGCATTCTACACTACACCTACAGCACTCTTGGACGCGTCGGCTTGCCAACTTCGCACCCGAGTTGCCTCGGTCCAGAGGTGCGAGCCCGTAAAAGAATTCGGTTACGTGGTGCCCTTTCCGACGAGGAGGTGACGAACAGAGATTCCGCGGGAGATCGGGACGACGACGAGAAGACCGAAAGACATGGATCGCTCGGTATATCTCTCTACCCATCTTTTAGTTTGCTAGAGTTAGGTTAATGGCCCGATCCGGGGTTTAAAGTGCGCGGTGGTGCCGGTTTACAGTTTTAGTAAAGTTTTTCGTTTCCGCATTTCCGGTGTCGGGTTGACGGCCGGGGCGCCGCCATGCACTTACATTGGTATCAGAGCCACGCCATTAACCTAGTCTAGCTTGGTCTAGTGTGTTTAAAACTTCGATCGAACAAAATCCCAAAAACCGTATTTTATAGTGCATCTGTTCTCTGTCGAATTTTTTTTAGCTCCAAAAATTTTTCAGTACATTGCAGAAACATGCACAGGGAATTATAAGGAATCTGCAAAAAATTTGTCACGCGTTGCTACAGTGCGACCGCGGAAACGCGGTCAAACCTCTGGTTTGACCGCGGTTCCGCAGTGGAAAGGAGTCAACGCGACACCAAATTTTTCTAGTGGGCTTTTGGGTTGAAAATGGGGTTTTGGGGATATTCTTTTTGGGCCCAGATTTTCTGTGAGAGCTACAGTAGTGCTTGGGGCCCACTTCGATAAATTTGATCGATCGAAAATTTTAAACATGTTAGTTCACAGTATTTACATTATATCTGCGACCGTGAATGTCATTTGATCGGTAAATCCTGTCTAACTGCTATAGCTCTTTTAGACGGATTTGCGAACGTGACATTCACGTTGATGTTCTGTGTTATGCTGTGATGTTGCGGATCGGTCGTGGGGATAGCCTGGATGCAATGTTAGTACAGTTTCGTTTTATATGTACACTTGATATTGCGGGGCGAGCGTCCGACATGTGGACTGCCGTCACTGCCTGTTTGTATATTATTCTTTTGGGGCACGACCGGGTCGAGGTCGGTGTACCCGTTGTATATATTTTACTTTCTGTACTAGGATTACCCCGCGGAGGGGTGCATGGATAGCCGGGTTCTAGAGGTCAAAAAGCCCGCATCTCATGGCGTTGAGACGGAAGGGGCTTCACTCTAGAATTGGCGGGCTATTCGCCGCACTCGTAGGGGGTATAGGTTGACCCAGGAGGGGTGCCCAAGTCACCGGATTCCGTGAAGTGCTGGGTGGTCCATTCACGTTGCTAAAGGGGGCTGCCTCGCTTCAGGTTTTGGCGGGTAACTTGCCGTGCCCGTAGGGGTCTAGGATCTCATTGCACAGGCTATCCACACGACCAGGGGAACGTCGGGTTTCAATAGCGGCTCTATGAAACCCGGGGATCCCAGATATCTGTATTGTTCTGTGATGCTGGTTACATTTCTGTGATGTTGCATTTTATCACGCCTTGAGCGAATATTATATATTGATATATATATACTAGTAGATGTTGTATATGTTTTGCATCCGCGCTAGTCCATTCCCCGCTCTGTCGTTAGTTAAGTAACCTAACGGGTGATGACGGGACCCAGTGGCGAATGCGGATGGCATATACGTACATCATTATTTTCGTTCTTTATTGGTGTGATCAATTGATGGGACTGCATTGATTCGGATCAATGCAAGCTAAACAAACCTATTCTGATGTTGTTGGAACACTTTTCAAAAAGCTGTTATTGCAAGGGCGTTCTCTTTTGTTTTGCACAGTGGTATTCGGTTATGAATATCCAGCACCTCAGTCGACGAGGCAAGGGCCGAGATCCCTTCACCGGGAGTGACCCCTTCGACAGAAGTTTGCGTCAGGGCAATAACTTCACTATAGCCGATTACTTTTGCTTTGCATCGTGGTATTCAGTTGGAATATCCTGCACCTCATCCTACGGGGAAAGAGCCGAGATCCCTTCACCGGGAGTGACCTCTTTAGCAAAGGTTTTCGTTACTATATTTTTTTTAAAAAGCTATCCGGTTCCTTCAATGATATCAAGTTCATTACGTTAAAGGTTTTCGCCAGAAACCATTCGTAGCTCTCCGTCGTTTCAGACGGGTAGCACGTAGTATTCATGCTATGTTTGTTGACCTTCGTCAAGGCATAGTGTATGGTAGCTGCTTGTTACCTTTCTGCTGCATAGATAGATGCGTTGGTTTGGGACAGTCGTATAGCCTTGTTGACCTTCGTTAAGGGCTTGTACGGGTGGGTTCAAATTAACCTGGAAAATGACGGGTAGAACTTGACATGTGACTTATGATTTGTTGACCTTCGTCAAGGTCATAAGAGCATGGGGCAAAAATCACATCGGGGGTTTCTAAAGAAACTGAAACTTGCCAGATATACGCATACCTTCTGGAGTGTGATAACGTGAGCGGATTCCGTCACGTTATCATGCGATGATAGTTGGATCCCGATTCCCACTGATGCGTTGGTTTACTCCTCGGGTGATCCCGACTAATTCTTCTTTCAGGTTTGGGGAAGAATTTGACGTTACAGTGGGAGGTTTCCTGATTAGATAAAGTGATAACCATTCTGATCTAGGTTAGAGTGCACGCTGAGTGTTTCTTTTCTCTCTCTCTTTGGCAGCGACCATTGACCCGACCCTAGACTATGACTCAGTGACCAAGTTGACCGAACCTTCTTAAACACTGGCTTTTGGATTGTCAGAGTTACATACCACATTGCCACTCCTACTTTTACCCTTTTCTCCAGAACACCCCGTATTACTACGAACGTCCACTTCCATTAGACAAAACCATCGTATGGTTATATACGAACTCGAAGGAATTTATTCGAGGATGGTTTCCGGTTCTGGAGAAAACGAATAGGACTATTCAGTTGTCTTTTCCTTTTACCTTCTCTCAGGTTACGAGTGTTTCTTGGATTAGGACAGTACACCTATTACGCAAATTGGATAGTCTTCTTCCAAACCATAGGCAGGTGCCGACCGGTAGGGAATGAAGAAAACTAATTAGCCTAAACGGTGTACAGAAGGTATTAAGTTAAGACAAAGAAAGGGATTAGAAGGAGGGCAAAGTAAATTGCGACCGATATTCACGACCAAACCAAGTATTTTGTTACCACTCCCACTTCACCTTTGTATTTCTCCAGGACACTCCGTATCACTACGAAGATCCACAGTTTATTTGGATACTCCATTGTATGGTTATATACGAACTCGAAAGGAACTTGTTCCAGTTCGAGGATGGATTCTGGTTCAGGAGAAATAGGAATAAGGTTTATTCGGTTGTCTTTTATCCTCACCTTCTCTCGCATTGCGAGTGATCCTAGGATTAGGACAGTACACCCATTATTCTTATTGGATAGTCTTCTTCCAAACCATAGGCTGGTGCCGAACGGTAGGGAAGGAAGAAAACCATTTGGCCTAAAGGGGTGTACAGAAGGTAATGACTAAAGACATATGAAGGGATGTGGAGAGGTGGCAAAGAAATATACGGTTACAGTTGTGAATCTGGATAATGGAAGAGGCATTACTAGGAATACCCAGATACCCCATCGAAACATTTCAATATTTCAGTTTTACTGTGTACTGTTAAAGAAAAACTGATTTCCCAATCAGACCTTGCTCCAGGGTATGTATTTACCAGGTGTGATTCTCACATCTGTATCGTTTTACAGATGATGAGTGGGAGTAAGTTATTGGGAATTAGGTGATCATCCTCATTATATCGGAATTCGTTGTAATTTGTGATATTTGAGAAAATCGCCTGGGCTGTTTGCCGGACGGCAAATATTTGGTTTTGAATATCCGTTGTTATGCACCAATTTTAAATTGATATATCTGTACGTCTATTTTTATAGAGTGAGATATACCTTTTTGAAATTATGTCTATGACATTTACCTATATCAGTGGATGGTTAGGTAAGGAGCATTGAACAGCGGTGTAATTCTTCATAACCATAGTACAGTTTTCAACCTACGATGCACAGGGCATGAGTTACTAGACTCAAGGGACTTATACAGAGTATTGTATATTGTCCAGTGTCCAATAGGACAGAGGGGTTGGTCATCGTACTATATTCGGTTTACTTATGACTTCTCTAGTTCTTAAACAGGTGTTTCGTAGAAACACAAGGTCTAAGTTTTTGAGAAGTTATAGGTATAAGAATAGAGTAGAGAACCAGGTATTGCAAGTATCGGGATTCTTCAAGGTGATCGAAGATGTAGATACTTGTGTATGGTGTTCAGTTGATAGTAATGAGAACTTGCTTCTCTTTCAGGTTACTCATAATTGAAAGCATTCCTAAGTTGAGTAACGCTGATCGGCCTCTTTCCATTTAGTTGACATGCACTGGAGACAGCTGCATGATTTGAATTTGGTTCAATTAAATCAGTGCCTCTGTTTCTGTATTGGATATAGAACAGTTCGTATCTTGACGATGTTAAGGTACGGGGAGTTGTCCGGCTTATGCTTAAAACCAGAATCTGGATAACTCAAGACACGTTTCTGTAATGGCTGTTTGTGGGTTGACCCAGGCTATGACGAGGGTTGATTTTCTACCATCTGGAAGATCAATAGTGATATTGTTCTTGACTCGCCACAGTTTTAATAAAAAATGGATTTTTTCAGAAAACCGTAGTGGGAGTATGGTAGAACTGAAAGTGATTCCAGAACCGCAAACGATTACTGAAAATTTGATAGGAACCTAAAGATTCAATCTGTATTGACATTCCATTGGCCACTCCGCAGATATGGTGGGTAACCTCAAGCACCCGAGAGGTACTCCGGTAGCCTCAAGGACGGTGACAGGGAGGTTCTTGTTTACCCAGACTTGCCATTGCTGTTGTTCCAGACTGTGAGACCCGACAGGAGGATGAGTATAGCGTCGTTCTAAACTTGTTTTAGAAGTGTACGTCTATATGACTCTGCCAGAGGGTTGTCGTAGTCAGTGGGAGCAGCGGAAACATTGGTGGACAGATGGCTTATGTCTATTTATAGACTAAAGCAGATATAGCGGAGATAGATCATCTATTTCTGATGTGACAGTCATAGGTTTGACTTCATCAGAATAGGGGATGGATCTGTTAAGAAGGTAGTAGGGTGTGATGTCCTGGTATTTGGATGACATACACAGAGTAGGAAGTAAAGTTCCTATACTACGATTGGTTAAACTTTGGTTGTCACGCAGTGGTTTCTCCACAAAGGACTTGGATATTATATCAGATATTCTGGTTACTAGATCTATGGTTTTAGATCTAGATTTGGGTGGTTTTCCAATCTGGGTACTTAGACAGCATTCTATGAGTATTTAGAATGGACGAATCCTGGCACGGTAGTGTACCTGCAGGTGATGGAGTCACCCTCTCTAAAGGTGTCTTACAGACTAAAGGGGAGAGGGATGTACATGATTGGCAGATCACTTGCTTAGGCAATTGAGTCAATCATGAGATGTCAAGTACCACACCAGATGTTGTTTTTGCAGTAGATGCAATAAGTTGATATTAACCCAATCCTGGAGAGACATTAGGAAGCAGTTTTAGAACATAAGTGAATGTTCTAGGGATATGATAACAACAGCCTCTTTTAGGAGACAGTTATCATTTCAGGCTTCCAAGGTGACCTGGACGACAGGGTGGCCGTCAGAGTTATAGTTTTCCCTCTGACGAGGGGCAGTATTTTGGACAGGTGGTCCAGGAGGATACTGAGGGAAGCATGGCGAAGGATACTGATTAAGTTCAGTTAACAATACAGTCTAAGAAGTTTGGATTTGGAGTTCATTTCTGAGCTAGGTCCCATTAGACATTCAAACATATTCTAAGACAGGTATTGCTCTTTTCGGGAGATGGCTTTCTCCGCGAACTTGAGATATAGAGAGACATAGAAAGAAACTTCACAGCGGATCCACTCACTGAGGCTATTCCTCGAACACAAGAGTTTCGCAAACGAGCTTTGTGAGACTGACTAGTAGAGGAGTTGGGTGTTCGGTATCACACGGGCTGTGAGTATGCGACATCGCAATAATTAGCCTTGAGTGCAAGTGGGAGATTGTTGGATATAGTGCCCTCAGAGTCAATTATTGGATCACAGGCACGTGATTGCAATGATTGAGGGAGGACCTATACCGGTAGGACAGTCTTACTCGAGATGATAGTATGCTATTTGGTTTATCTTTATCATCGTGTACTGCTTTAGGTGACCTTACAGGTCACTATTACACGTTGATAGAGCCCCTAGGATTCTTGCTTGACTACCAGCAGTATGAGGACGATCATATACGTGGGAGCTCGGGTCTATAAGCACATCCTTAAAAGGTCCCTAGTCGTGGGAGTTTCGAGACAGGGCATCGATTCTCCAGAGTAAACTAGTGTATACAGTCGAGACCCCGACGAGGGGCGGTGGCCGGTCTCACAAACCACTGGTGTCAGTTGGTTCATCTAAGATGTATACAGGTGCTCATTGGGTTATGAGTACACCGGACAGGACTCGCCGGGAACATGCTAGTTGGTCTTATATCTGACGTCAGATAGCAGTTCCCAGGTGACATGTGTACAGGTTAGTTCATCGACCTGAGATCGTCATTTGTCTCGTGTGAGTTCCCACTGTACTTTGATTACTGTCCTACCACGCTCAAAGGAGACGTGCAAACAGGTTTTAGTTGGGTACAGTCTCGAGCCACATGGAGGCAGTGAGCGGATCTGCAGGGGTTCGTCTCTCCCGGTATTGGGGGTGAGGTCGCGCTGTGTCTAAAAGAGCCATTACACAAAGCCCTCGGCCGAGGCAGGAGATTTACTGATAGGTATTCCAGTAGTATCTCAGGGTGTTCTGGGCTACACTCCGACACGACTTGTACCGCTATTGGGGGTCTGACTTTTACCAACCCCCTAGGCCCGCCATGCGATGCTCATAGACGAACGGACCGGACTGTACGGATATTGTCATTGACAGGCTCAGTAGGGTGTCAGGATGAGTACGCTCATCGACGTCCCTTTGGTCAATAGCTGGTAGCTCGTTACATATGGCTGATACCTCTGACGTGCTAGTGGTTAAATCCACAGCCATAGTATTGACGAGTCTTTAGAGTCCCCCACACACAGTTACTCAAGTTTCGGGCGAAACGCTGTAGAGGCCGTATGGAGATATGGCAGGGTTCGATCAGATACGTGCGGTTTTGCACGGATCGTGATCGGACGGATTTTACTAGCGGGCTTTGGTTTAAGCCAGATCCTAGTATTAGACGGTGTAGATTTTGTCTCTTTGCATTTGTGTTCAGTGGGAATACAAATGCGGGTATGTATATACAGTAGCGGCGTTTTCCTGTAATTTATTACGGGATCAGTTTTCTGAAGTTGCCAGTTTGCATTCTGTTCCGGCCAGTTTTCCTTTGTTCCTTTGCGGCCGGACTTTCCGATGGAGGGGGTTATTTGCAAGTGTGCAAATAACATTTGTGGAGGGGTTTTCTTGCATTTTGTGGCTTCATGATAGTTTTTTCATCATGAGATTCTTTTTTGGTCTCTTCCTTTGCATTAAATGTGATGGGTTGTGATATGATGAGATTAGAAGTGAGTGTGACCTTTTTTTTCTTCTCTTTTATCATGCTTATTCTTTCTTGCATTATTCCACTCTCTTCCCATCACCAATTTTAGAGGAGGGGCCGGCCACTTTGGATGAGAGAGGGAGTTCATTTTGAGTGTGGGGAATTATACATCTCTCATTTTTCATGCTTGAAAAATATACACCATCCTTCTCCTAAAGTTCTTTTGATTCCTCCACACCATCAAGGCAACTTCACCCCATTGAGACAAAGTGCATTCTACACTACACCTACAGCACTCTTGGACACGTCGGCTTGCCAACTTCACGCCCGAGTTGCCTCGGTCCAGAGGTGGGAGCCCGTAAAAGAATTCGGCTACGTGGTGCCCTTTCCGACGAGGAGGTGACGAACAGAGATTCCGCGGGAGATCGGGACGACGACGAGAAGACCGAAGGACATGGATCGCTCGGTATATCTCTCTACCTATCTTTTAGTTTGCTAGAGTTAGCTTAATGGCCCGATCCGGGGTTTAAAGTGCGCGGTGGTGTCAGTTTACAGTTTTAGTAAAGTTTTTCATTTCCGCATTTCCGGCGTCGGATTGACGGCCGGGGCGCCGCCGTGCACTTACACATGAGCCAGCTATCCGCCATCTTCTTCATTAGCGACTTGTTTTTCCTTCCCTTATGGGGCGTTGCCTTGATTTAATAGTAGAGGCTTTCCACTTCTGAGCTGGATTTGGTTGGCCTTTGTGCCAAGCTTCTCGTCCTCTTTGGGAAAACAGAGCTCCTCCTCAGAGTCACTGCCATGGTGGATGGCGTAGCAGGTCACAATAGGGACCTCACCATCAGAGTCTTCTTCTAACTTTTCCAGAATTTCAGCTGTTTCTACGGGGAAGAACTCCTTTAATTGAATTAGAGTTCTTTATTTTTGCTCGTAGTCTTCAAGAGAATCGATATACTTTTGAATGGTCGATTTTCTCGCAGACTCCTTTTCGCATTGAGTTGCAATTTGCCTTTTCTTCTTCTTAAGCTCTTTAGACTTTAAGCCTGATTTTGCCGAATTGATAGCTGGAATGATAGGCTCCTTCTGCCCTTCCCATTCAAATATGGGCTCCTTCTGAAGTATTTTTAATATTTTCTTCGTCTTCTTAGATATATGCATGCTCCATAGAGACTGGGGTGAGTCGGATTCATTTTTAGGGGTAGCGGATTCAGTTGTTTGCTCCCAGTAAGTTTCATCCTCTGTCTGTATAAAGTTGGTGGTTGTAACTTGATTGTTCACCAACACGCTTTTAGACAGTTCGATCTCCCCGGTCTTGTATTGCTTTTCGACCCAGTTTTTGAAAATATAGCAATTCTCGATCATATGGCTCACTACTCGATGGTATGGACAATAGAAAGAGTTGTCAGTCATCTTTTCTTCATGATGCCTTTTCGACTCGGGCAATTGTAGACCGTTGTTCAAAGCATCTTTGAATATCTTATGGACTTTCTCTCCTGAAAGAGTAGGCCTTATTCTTTTCTCTTCCAGGAAAGTCCCTTCTCCTCCCAACACTGGTTTTTGAGACCGGTTTGTTTTGGATTCGCCTGTCTTTCGCTTGTCAGACACATTAAAGACATTGGTATGGTTGGAATTTCCGCTTCTATGGTTGTCGTCTCTTTTTCTCTTCCAAGGCTTGTTACTTTGAGAGTCCGGGGTAAACTCTTGCTTCGATCGTTCCAACATTTGGATTTTCTTGGTCAGCTCCTGAAACGTTTTGAGACCCACAGTATATAGAAATGGGACCATCCAATTGCTAAGGTTCCCAATGAGGAGGCTGACGGATTGGTCCTGCTCTAACGGCGACTCGCACTTGACAGTGAGATTGCGCCATCGGGCGATAAAGTCCGTATTGCTTTCGTTCATTCCCGGCTTGGTTCTCACAAGGTCATAAATGGAAATTTTGTCACCGGCACTCATAAATCTTTGCCGAAACAGAGACTCCATCTGGACGAAAGTAGTGACAGAACCGTCCGGTATACCCTCATACAAGTCAAAAGCGACACTAGTTAGGCTGTTGACGGACTGACAGAGGAGAAGCACATCATTGCCCCATGTATTTCCGCATGACGCTTTAAAATGAGCAACATGTTGATTCTTGTTTTCTGTCCCGTCGAATATTCCAAACTTAGGGATGACATAACCACTAGGGAAGTCGATCAGGTCGTTCTGTCCGGGATACGGCCGCCCACCACTGCCAATATCCTTTTGCGCCTCGGGTTCGGCCACCAATGTTTTAACTTGTCGGTGACCAAGTTCATTATCTGATCTTGTGTTAACGAAATGGTGACATCTAGGGCCAAGGCATCCCTAGAAGTGGAATGTGGCCGGCTTTCGCGTGGCTCTCCTATACTCGGACCTAATGGGACAGGTATTGGTTGCTTCGGGTCATTATCACCCGGCTCATGAATGGAAACTTGCGCTTGATTGGAGAGCATCCGGGCAATTTGAGCCGTGAGCTGCATCACGACATTCGTCAAGTCGTCGATTTTGGAGTAAAACTTGGCCATCTCTTTATCTTTGCTCATGAGTTATTTTCGAAGCTCTTGAAGCGGCTCTTGCTCTGCGGTCCTGGGGTGGAAAGTCGGCTCTTCCTCGCTGTCCAAGCTTGACTCCACATGGACTAAGAGATCTTTCTGCTTATCGGTCCCATCAAGAGGGCTTTCATCGTTATGCGGAGGCGGATGATCTTAAGAAGTGGCAACCACATTCAAACCGGATTGGGCTTGGGATGTGGCGGCCCCATCCTTGTTTTTTCTGTGCAGGTTGTCGCTCGGACGCGTACTCGCCATGTAAACCATATGGATAACATATACGTCCGTCTCTTCATCATTGGCAGCTGATTTCGCGGACCGCTGTCATGGTCCTTCTGCTTTGGGAAAGGACAATCGACTGAAAACGGCTGGGCCAACCGGGTCATTGGGCGACGCTGACGCTTCTTTTTTGACTTTGCCCCTCTACTTTCGCGCGGCATGAAGTGCTTGGTAGACTTCTAAAGAAAGAGTGTCATACCTTTTATACTGGGGCTTAGACACTTCCCTTCGTAGCACAATTTGAAATGCGGCCTTTTTAATATTGGCAGACATCGCATTCTTCTGTACCCAATTTAAGGGCTCGAACGAATTGCGGATTTTCACGGCTGACATGGCTGTGGTCGCGGGACAATCATGTTCTCGGAACCTCACAAAATTCAACTTTATTGGAGCCCTAGCCCTCTTGCTGGCTTTATATCTGAGCCGCTTCTGTCTCAACTTTTTTGTTTTGAGCACTTAGTAGGCTTCAGCTCTTCGAGAAGCCGCCGTAGACAGGATGATGGAGAGCTTTAGAGATACGCATGATCGTGCATTTGTCGGAGGCGTCGCCTGAGCTTGTCCACGGTGCCTTTTATTCCGACAATCTTGCCCCCAGCTGGAGCACCAGAGAGTCGTTCGGACACCGTCTTACGTTTGGGTTGTGGTGCCTTAGCGATCACAACGTTTGGCCTCCTGCCCCTTGAGACTGGCTTGGCCACTTGGTTTGCCGAGATTTCCTCCAGATGAGCGCTTCCGGCAGGATAGATGATGACGAAACCAAATTGATGGGGTGGTTCCTCCTACTTCCGACTGAGGTTTGTAGGGAGAACCACACGAGAATTGATCTTGACCATGTACGGGATCGGGGTTGCGTCGGAAACCGAATTCATCTCAGAAAACAGCATCGTTAGTTGTTGAAAGTTGATTACTACATGAAAAAAGTATTATTTCTGTACAAATATCGGTATATAAGTTAAATGAGTTCGCATGAACGCTTGACCCAAAATATGGGAGGAGAGAAAGGTTTCACCGGGCGTGTCAGAAGCTGTAGAGTATTTTTCATCACCCTACTGAGATAGAAATACGCGTCTCTTTTCAGACACATTACAGATTCCTCCTATTATGGATAGGCTGGGGTTTAATGATTGTGGAGATCCGAATCTTCGACAACAGCGGACTAAACTGACGTTAATAATCCCTCTATTTTGGACCGAGAGAACCTCCGATTAATAAGTCAAACGGATCATGCGAACTAAATATGCAATATGTACGTGTTGTGTTTGGGAACAAGTTTGAGGGTGCTTCAGGTATATCACGGGCCTCGCAGAGTTTTTACGGGGGTCCCATTATTCGGATAGCGGGCTGGGGGCAGCGCCCTGTTAGAAATTTTTTCTAACGAGAGAGGTAATAAGTGTATATATGCCACGTGCACACTTAGTAAAGTGAACACGTGGTAAGATGCGCACGTGACAAATGCGCACCTGTCGAGCCGCACAACTCGGCAAGGCGTACAACTGGTGAAGTGCGAGTGAGTAAAAGGGGCCAAAGGGTCCCGAATGGACCAAAAGATACAATAAGGTGCGGATTTAAGAAAGTGTGCACCTGTACCGGTGCACACTTTGCTCGATGTGCACCTAACGGGGTGCGCACCTAGTCAAATGGACACCTAGCACGGTGCAAGTAGGGTCAAAACTCAATTGAGCAACAGTCCAAAAACACAAAGATTTTGACTTTTGAAGATCAAAAGGGGTTCTTTTTCCCTTTTTTGAGGCCTCCTGACGTGCGCACTTTGAAAAGAATAAAGGAGGAAGGAGAAAGAGACTTGCACAATAAAGAGCAGCTCAAAACTCAAGATTTTGTTTTTTTGGAATTCCAGATTAAGATCTGTTATCAAATCATCATGGAGTGCCTTTTATAGGCCCACATCTTTTACATTTAGCCCCATGACTTGTACAAAATTGGCTTTTTCCTAATTAATTTAAAAACAAAAATTATATTTAATATTTTACTTTTCTTTTTCTCTTTTGGCCGATCCTTTTCATGCTTGGGTTTGGGTTTGGACACGGGCCCGCTTGGCTCGGGTTCGGGCCCGCTTGGATTTTTGATTTTGATTTTGGTTTTGATTTTGAACTTGAATTTGATTTCTGATTTTGGCAATTGGTTGTAATTTTTAACCCCCAACAACCTGCAGCCCATTTTATCATTGAAGAACAATAGGCCCTATTTGCTTGCTTTTGTTCTCAGACCTAATGGGTTGTGCCTATCATTTTCACTTCTCTTCTACATCAGTAACCAAGTGCATGTTTATAACGTGTGCAGTATATGTGAAGGAAAAGGATTGCTGGTGTTTGGTTTGCTGCAATTAGAGTTGTTGCAACTGACATTATGCAACTCAACCTTTCAAAGTTTGCTCTGTTGTAAGTGCTCTTTGCAACTAGATACAAATGTGGTAGCGAAAATGACCCATATCCAAGATATCCACTGGCAGCACCTGATTCCGTTAGTGGCTAGAACTATTCCGAGGTCTTCAAATTGCTGAATGATGATAACGGACCCTTAAAGGTTGAAGAATTCAAACTTTACGCCAGACTGTTTGTAAAACGTGGAGGGAACACTTTCGCTTCTCTTGCACTT
The DNA here is from genome assembly GCA_030015575.1 of Agapanthus africanus. Classification (NCBI taxonomy): domain Eukaryota; kingdom Viridiplantae; phylum Streptophyta; class Magnoliopsida; order Asparagales; family Amaryllidaceae; genus Agapanthus; species Agapanthus africanus. Next base: position 59,759,253 of record CM057348.1, read on the forward strand.
ACAATGAAACAAACAAATCAAATATTGTACTTTGCAACCACTTTTACTGCAACCGTGGTTGCCTGCAAGCACAGGCAAGCTGCAAGTTAGGTTTGCAAGGAAACAAAACCATGTAGCTAGAATTGGGATGCTAGATCATAATGTATGTCGACAAACAAAAAATTCCTTCCAGTATCCAAAGATGAGCATCCATTTGAAGTAAGGACAAGCACAATGTCGCAAACAACATGAGGTAAAAATATAATAAAATAGAGGAGAAGGGAAATGCACAAATAAAACAAGTCAGGCTATTCCAAAGTCACTTGATGCACCAAGTATAATAGAATGCCTAGTTGCCAATGCATCAATTTCATCAATAAATACAACTGATGGTCTGTTTACCTGCATAACAAGTGATATCAGATTTAGCAAACTCGGATGCAAAAAAAAAAAAATGGTCAACTTCGTTCAGAATAGAAAATAATGAGTATGACAAAGCCAATCACAATCAACGATCGATAATAAGAAATTATCAGTCAAGAAAATAAAGAAGTGCTAAATTGAGATGCTTCCTGTACAAATTTAAGGTAAATGACAAAGGAAACATTTGTTGTAGACACCAAATTCAAATTGATGTACATGCCAGAATTAGCACAACATCTTATTAGCTTGCGCCTATTTACTGGAAAGAGGATGCTATGCTGCTTTTTGCAATAGGTACCTGATCTATAACAAGGAGGTAGTTATTCCAGCAAACATGATTTATATATATTTTTTTTTGGAAAAAAAATTTTGTTTCCTTCATTGAACTCACTTCATGTGTTCCAATATGTGATTCTACAGTGCCTTCTTGTTTTGGAAGAAAGGCAGAAAGAATAAATAATGCAATGAAGGGAAATTATCTGCTTAGAGGAAACAAATTTAGAGTTTGTTTGCTTATTTGAAACATAGAAACGTCTCAAACACAATAAGTATTGAATATATGCTAAATAGTTGTGATTCAAATAAAAACGGTCTCCATCTAAGAGTTCATGAAAATTGAATCTCCATTTTAGAATAATTTGGAAGCAAATGTAACAATTTTGTTTGAACTAAGTTGTGGTCCTTATCAAGCTGATCACGCAATAAGGTATGTATTTTGTCAAGGTATTATCGTTTAAGGATATTAAATATTTTGGATAAGCACATCGAGAAAGTAAGGGCTATTCAATATGGTCTGGTCATATTGAATAGCCCCTAAATATCTACCAGGGGCTATTCAATATGGTTTGGTCATCGATATGGTCTGGTCATCGATAACGATATTTTAACAAGTTTGGAGTGATAATATCATAGTTGAATGAACAATTAGGGGATAGCAATAGATGGAATCGAACATGGATCCACACAGAAAAAAAAAGATATCATAGAATAGTTAACTGGTTTTTACTTGCTGATTAATCAACTTTCCAGAGTAACTGTAAACCGTAATAACAATATTGAGCATCATGCTAGAAATTTTAATGCCCAAGGAACTCATTATTAAAAACACTCCTTCATATTCGAATTGGTATGAATTGGTATGAAGAGTGAGCAATAAAGCATAACCTCGGTCAGTTTATTAGGTTGCTTCCTAGAGGAAATCCCATCATGTAATAAAGATACACATAACAAGTAACTCGAGCAATCTGCAAGTAATGAATAGTTTTAGAAACTTCAAGATTAGGGAAAAATGAATATTCTTCTTTATATTGGGTTTACATTCTGCATATGGGGCCGCTCTATCTATTAGATGTAGATTATCTAGGATTCAAGCCAATAACCCCTGCCTGAAGATGACTTAGAAAAAGAAAGTAAGATTTAATTCTGAATTTTCGTAGATTGTCTTCCCTCACAAGACGTGCATCTGAGTAAGCAGTAACCATTAGTTTTGCATGACTCAAATAATTCACGTCGCACTTATACTGGTATTCTAAATGGGATCAAGGGTGACTTCGATGTATTCCTTGGCTAAGGAAAAGCTATTTAACATTCAGATTATGAAAGTACTTTCCATTATAAATGGCAAACCATATGATGAAGTAGCTAAAGAATATAGTAATAGCGTGCTGTTGGATTATATCTGACCTCTTGAAGTTCCTCCACAGCTTCATCAATCCCTGCAACATCACTGAATTTGACTCCTGTAGAACCCTGATATACCAAGAAGAATAGTGTATTATGGTGTGATCAAAACTTCTTATGTTTGATCTAATGCTTTGTTCTTATGTTTGGTCTTGTATGATCAAAACAGAAACATAAGAAATACATTGTATGATCAAAACATTAGATCTAATGCTTTGTTTGATCAAAACATGTATTTCTTATTTTTTAGGAAAAACCTCAGCTTCATCAATCCCTGCAACATCACTGAATTAGGTTTTTCTGTTTTTCTTATGTTTGATCTAATGCTTTTTTTTTCAAGCAAGCAAGCAAATATATATGAAGAACCTAAAAAGAAAGTATTAAGCACAAAAGCAATGAATAAGGCATAGAAAAATTGATGAAAGTGTAGCAAACTTACGACATATGCGTTATGAAGAATTAAATGTATAGGTTAGGAACTTTATTTATATTAGATTGTTTCAATTTATTTGTATGTTTTTTTTACCATTTACTATCACTTGAGTTATTGTTAATATGTTAATCATTGCTTAAACTACGAATTAAAAATTAAGGAAATAATTGATTACAAATTTATTGTTTTTTAAACATCTCTTGATTATTTTTAAGCAGTGTACTCTAATGGAAAGCTCCCAACTTCTTGTTGTACGATATAAAAATATCATGAATTGTAGAAATGGAGATGTAGATTTTTTTTATATAAAAATCATTAGAAAGGCCTAACATATTAAAGGCGCACCATTGATTATTAATAGACATACATTTTTATATGATATAAGAAAATATTAATATTTAAAAATAAGTTGAAGTGTTGCTTCTCCTTTTAATTAGAAGTCTTTTGGAATTATATTTTGGGCTTAATCCATCCAGTACTTATAAAATAAAATAAAATTAAAGAAAATAGTAATTGGTTGAACAATATATAATGCAAAATGAATTCTCAAGAATTTCAAAACACTTAAAAACCATAGGCTAAGTTTACCGTTTTCAGTTTTTATAAACATTAAGTTAAGACAATTAACTACGACTATCTTTCATTGGTCAGGAAAACTTCCTAGCATATATGGAATAAATCTTATCATGTTAAAAGAATTGTAAAAAATATAATAAATACAGAAGATAGAAGATGGAATGAAAAAATACAAAAAGAAACTGAAATCTAAAATTCTTATTTTTTGCCGCTAATCTGAAATCAAGATATACAAAATGCTAAAGAACATATACCAAAATGAAAATATAGCAAAAAGAGAGAGATCAGGCTTACCTTCTCTTCTAGTCCTTGTTCTTTATGATTTATTTTCTTTCTTCTATTTCCTCTTTTTCTTCCTTTTTGTCCTTTTGTTTTATATTCCATCTTCTACTTATTCACCTTCCTTAGCAACGGATACTTAATTTTGAGAGGCTGCTTCGATGTGTGAGTTGAAACGATAAGGCAGAGAAGTTTTTTAGATGGTGGAGAAAAGATGTGTGGTCATGATGGATTAATATTTTTAGGGTTTTTTTATATATCACCCCTAAAATATATCTATTTTTAAATATCACCCCGAAAACTTCTAAGTTTTCCAAATTGCACTCGAAGCTGGTTTTTTGATGAAATATTCCTTAATGATGAAAACAATCTTTTTTTCTAACATTAACAGTGTAAAGGTAAAGTCTGGTTTTGGTTTTGCTAAGAAATCAAGGATTTCATGCGCTTTTATGTATTAAATTATGTGAATTTGGAAGGGAAAAAAGACTTTAAGAGCGAAGAATAAGAAAAAAAATAACCTAATTGTGATTTTCTATTTCATAAACCCACAATCCTGCTTATGCTAACATAACTCGATTTAAAAATTTTGACATTGAAAACCAACGAAAGTGATTTTTAGCTAATGACGGTATTTTGAATATGTTTTTTAGATACCTGTATGTTGATTTTTGGACAACTTATATGTTTTGGGGGTAATATTTAGAAATACGCAAGTTTTAGAGTAAGATATAAAAATAAAAAATAACCTATTTTCCTTTATTTGTACCGTGTATCTTTGGGAGTTTGGAGCTTGTTAAAATTGTGGTTATTTCTTGTTGTTTTTTTATTGTGTATTTTGGGAGTGAGTTAGACCATGTGTTTTTTTCCATTCTGATTTTTGTTTTTCTTCTACTTTTACTTATATTGGCGACACAAATATTTTGTGAGATTTAAATTTGTGATAACACCTGGAATTAAGATAAGTGTTGTTAGTTTAATTTTCAGCTCAATTTTTTCAATCCCAAATTGATAGTGCTCGATATTGGCGACCCCCAAGATCATGACGCGTGGAAGGTGACGTGTCCCAGAACTCAGAAGAATGGACCCGTAGGGACCTATCAGGCCACCCCGTGCCCGACCAGCAAGCCCAAGCTGGCCTTCCTTTGGGCCCCTGCAAATTGGCCTCCTCGGCCTCTCAGCTCGTCCCGAGCTACCGTAGGACCAAGACTCCTCGGCCTCCTTGCTCGTTTCCGAGCTCCTGCCGAGGACGTCATCCTCGGCCCTCAGACTTATTTCCAGGCGTAACCGTCGCTCCGTGAATCTCGCCACGCGCGGATTCTTTGCCAGCAACGCCCCACGTTCCACTCCATCACGATCCCCATTAATGGACGATCCGCTCTTTACGCGGGCGTGACGTCGGAAGCGTAACTGCCGGCGAGACTCCCGCGCCTGCTGTTGCGTGCTGCCGCCGCTATATAAACCCTCATCGCAGAGGGGTCAAGTAAGCCATTTTTCTACACTTTTATGATGTTACTCTGCTCGGATCTCATCACTAACTTGAGCGTCGGAGGGTCCTTGGTGGTACCAAACCACCCCGGGACTTCTTTGCAGATACTCGGCAACAGCGTCCTCATCTCACCTCCTCCTCTAAAAACCCATTGAGACCCACACGCAATGAAGGATAATCAGCTAAGTTCACCGTGAGATCAACGGAAGACAACATCTGACGGAGGCTCAAAAAGGAGCTCTATCAGTTGGCGCCGTCTGTGGGAACATAACTCCACAAAATACAAAGTTGGCCTTCCTATCTCCATCCTCATGACAGACGGCCATCCTGGAGATCACGGTACCAGCCGCCGTCCTCCACTCACTGAAGGCGGGGATGAACCTCCTCCCATGACGGTCATCAACGCCCTCGCAGGCCGGATAGATCGCCTGCAATCCCTCGTGGAGGCCCTCGTCCACACCCAAACGGCCGCGCCCGAACCCCAGATCACCGTTACACCGCCTCCAGAAGGCTCTGTCCCTGTCTTGATGGCCGATCACCAACCAGCCGCGCCCCCTGGTCGCCGGTCTCTCGAACCAGTGCTCCCTAAGGCCCGTTAGGCGCCTCAGGGATCGACACCGAGATCCGCCGCCAGGGCGCCTCGTCTCTAGCCTCCTCATGACCCCTATCCCCCTGGGGAGATGTCGGTCACCTTGTCTGCCTACGGGCACGGTCGGCCAGACCACCATCGGCGGGGCCGCACAGAAGAGGTCCGCCCAGGCGGCTGAAGAGCTACCTCACCCCGGGACCTGAGGCACCTCATTGAGAAGAACCGGGGACGCTCCCAGACGCAGGTCATCCACAGCGGGGGCTAGAGGTCTTGAGGCGCCGACTCCCCGGGGTACCACGGTCGGCTCGACGCCCTTGAGAAGAAGATCGAGGGCATGCGCCGAGAAGCTCACCTATCGAGTGATGGAGCTAAGTACGCCTCCGACTCGCTCACGAAGCCATTCATCGAGGAACTGCTCGCCGTCCACGTCTCCTCACGCAACAAGCCCCCAAAGGTCTCTCTATTTGACGGGAAAACCAACTCGAAGGACCACTTGGACGCTTTCACTGCGGGGATGAGCTTCCAGGATCATTTCGACGCCGTCCAGTGCCGAGCCTTCCCCGCCACCCTCATCCACGTAGGTCGGGATTGGTTCTGGGGGCTCGAACCCCGCTCGATTTCGACCTTCGACGAGCTAGCTACTCAGTTCTTCGGCCATTTCGTGGGGAACCATCGACAGAAGCACACGGTCGACTATCTCTTCACGGTTAAGAGTGGGGACAAGAAAACATTCAAGGCATACATTACCCGTTTCTACAACGCCCTTCTCGAGGTGCCCGAGCACCGAGACGAAACCGTCATAACGGCACTCAGATCTGGTCTGAGGCACAAGGAATGGTTGCGCTCCTTCGCGCTGGCGCAACCTAAAACCATGGCCGAGGTCAAGGCATGGACCAAGCGCGAGGTCCAGCTGGAATCCGAGGTGAATGCTAACATTCCCCGGACAGAACGACCCGACCAGAAGAAGAGGGCTCGGGAGGAGAGGCCGGAGCGTCAGCAGCCTTACCGCCCTCAGTTCCAGGAGTATACCCCCCTCAACGTCTCCCTCGTGGTGTTGTTGGAGGAGGTCCAGAACGAGGGGTTCTTCAAGTTCCCTCCGGTCCCGCGTCAGGCCGCGAAGCGAACCCGGAGTCCCTACTGCGCTTTCCACCGGGTACTGGGCCACGCCACGGATAACTGTAAGCAACTGAGGGACTACATCGAAGAGCTCATCCGGTCTGGGCACCTCGCCGCCTACCTGAGGGACAAACGGCAGACCGACCGCGAGCAGGAGCAGCATCGCCCTCCCGCCGACCTGACCATCGGTTAGATCATGCTTGCTTCAGCGGACAGCCAGCCCGGAGCTCAGGGAGCCCCATGCCCTATACCAAGCGCGGGGGCAGACAGCCCTTCAGGGAGCTCGGCCCCAGCCAACAAAGTCATCTTCTAGCCTGTACCCTTCTTTTGAAGCAATATAAATTCTTCCTAGGATCTATTGTTAATTTTAATAAAGATCAATGGAGCGTTGCGAAAAAGAAAGAAAAGCTTTGTTTATTTAAAGGGTATTATGGGCTCCTCAGGCATATATGCAAAAGAAGAGAAAATTACAATAGTGAGGGAAGGGGGTGCAGCGAGTACTGCTCGTGGTACTCGGTAAAAATCTCCGCCAACTGGGGCCTCGCCAGTTCCGGCCTTTGTCCCCGGTTCCCCCCGCGGGCATCGACCCCGAGCCTTAGCTCATAGCATTCGCGAACGAGCGCCTCTGAGCGGGCCAGCCGGTTCACGGAAATTAAGCCAAAGCGCCTCAAAGACCACAGCTTGCCCACGGTCTCGTCAAAAAGCAGCTCCGACAGGGGGTTGTAAAGCCCCGGCGATGCCCTCCAGATGGAGTACATAAGCAACTGCAGTAGGGAGGAGCGTCGGGGGAGCAACCGGCCAAAATGGTCTTCGATACTCCCGTAGACCAGCTGCACCGTGTCCTCGGTGCAGTACGGGTCGTAGAGGTACACATCTTCGAAGCGGACGATGTCAGGGATGGTGAACAGGAAGTCACGCATTCTCGGCGATCTGTCTATGAAAGATGAAAAGACCGGTACTCCTTCAGCCTTATATAGCCCAATCGCTGCCACGCGGCAACTATCAAGCCTTCTCCAGTGGAATCAAAGCGACACGCCCTTAGCACTTTGCCTTTCCCTGGCGCTTCGCCTTCCCCCGCATTCAATAGGCTAGCTACGCGCGCCGTTGTCCCGACCGTTCCCATTCCCCGCACCTGCAGCTGAATGGTCGGGATACACCACAACAAGATTCAGCAAAGCAGCTTCCCTGCTCGGTCGTCCCCAGCGGGCAGCTCCCCTGCCGCAACGCCGGGATCAAAAAGCCCTCCCAGAGGCAGTCGAGCCCAAAGTCCCCTCGCTCGGCTATCCCCAGCGGGCAGCTTCCCTGCCGCAACGCCGGGGATCAAAAAGCCTTCTCAAAGGCAGTCGAGCCCGAGGTTCCCTCGCTCGGCTATCCCCAGCGGGCAGCTCCCCTGCCGCAACGCCGGGATCAAAAAGCTCTCCCAGAGGCAATCGAGCCCGAGGTCCCTTCGCTCGGCTATCCCCAGCGGGCAGCTTTCCTGCCGCAAAGCCGGGGATCAAAAAGCCCTCTCAGAGGCAGTCGAGCCCGAGGTCCCCTCGCTCGGCTATCCCCAGCGGGCAGCTTCCCTGCCGCAACGCCGGGGATCAAAAAGCCCTCTCAAAGATAGTTGAGGTTCCCTCGCTAGGCTATCTTTCAGGACAAAAGCCCTCGCCAAGAGGCACCGGGCAGTAACCCTGCCCGGCCAAAGGTCTTCGGTAGGCTTCTTACAGCCTTATAGCTCTTCCCGAGCTCAGGACCAAAGTCCTCCCAGAGGCAGTCGGGCCCTCGCTCGGCTATCCCCGGCTGGTAGCTTCCTACTACAACCGACAGGGATCAAAGTCCTCGCCAAGAGGCATTGAGCAGTAACCCTGCTCGGTCCCCATCCTGAAGGATCAAAGCCCTCGCAAGAGGCAACCGAGCAGCTACTCTGCTCGGTAAATACTCCGGCTGGTAGTTGCTTATCCATGACGCCAGAGGTCAAAGCCCTCACCCAGAGGCCGCAGCGCAGCTCCACTGCCCGGACATCCTTAGTGGGCTTCATACAGCCCCTCAAGCGCTAGGGAGCCAAGCCCTCGCTAGGGGCAAAGGAGCAGCTACCCTGCTCGGCCATCCTTGGTGGGCAACTCCCCTACCACCGCGCCAGGAAGCATAAATCCTCTGCAGGAGGTGACGGGGCAGCTACCCTGCCCAGTCGACCCCGGATGGCGGCCGATGCTCAGAATCAGAGATGCTCTGTGGCCGTGGACCCGAGACCCCAGCGAGGGGCGTCAGGTCTGTCCAAGTCTAAGCGATCTTCCCTCGACTCCGGGGCCCAGGGAGATACCTCCTCAGAAGCGCTCGTCGGCAAGTGATTGCAGACAACTCGCGGTTTCCGAGTCGGAAAGCGCGAACGTCCTCTCTCTGTTGTCTCTTGTCCGGTGAGCCCGGGAAGAGACAGACGATCGCTAGACAGATGGCCAACCTGACGTAAAAGCACAACGATACAGGCAAAAATATTCCACGAGCATTCTTCACAAACAGACGGCAGAACACAATTCTATGGAGCTATGAAAAACTTCATTACTACTGCTAAAGGCAAAGTTTTTTTTACAAAGGGTATTTTTTGGCTCCCCAGCCTTACAAAATTCAAAAGGAAACAAAATGAAGAGAGGAGAACGGGGGCTCTACACCTCGGGGCAGGGCGCGACCTCGAGGTCCTTGACCTCCACCGCTTGGGGTGCTGGGTCCCCGGCCACCTCCTCGCCGGGGCCTTCTCCCCCTTGCTCGTCGGCGCCCATGAGGGGGAACTCAGCCCGGAGGTCCGCGTCGTCGAACCCTGGCATCCGAGACTTGACGGCATCGAGGGCGTCGTGCCAAATGCGGGTCGTGGCCACGGCCAGGTCGTTATAAAAATCCTTCGACCCCTTATAGCTCGCCACGGCCCTCGATTTGGCAGACTTAAACGCCTCTGCCGCCGCCCCCAGCTCCTTTCGAAGGGCCTTCACCGTCCTCTTCAGGTTGCCGGCAAGCACCTGGGAGCCCTCGAGCTTGCCGTCAGCGATCACAGCGGCCTCACGATGCCGGGCGACCTCCTTTTTCTCGGCGACCACCTAGCCTTCCAGGACGGCGATCTTCGCCGACATCGCCTCCTGCTCTCTCCTGGAGCTCTCTTGCAGCAAGGTGAGCTGACCCGCGGCCTCCAACGCCGGGGCTACCACCTCGGTCTCCACGCGAAGGGCGAGGGCCACGTGCTGGAGAACCTGGGAAGACACAAAAAGGTCAGAAAACAGAAAAGGGCACCAAACCTCATGATGAACTGGGGGCTTACCTACATGGACTCCTGGGCGATCGACGCCAGCTGGGCCCTGAGGGTCCCTCCAGGAACTCGACCCCTGGCCGAGGTCTCTATTTCGTGCGGGAGGCTGTCCGCGACCGACGGCACCGCGAACCGGAGCCCCTTCCTCCACTACGGTCGACGAGGACCGGCCCGGGAGGGTCTCCAGGAACTCTTCTTGAGTGGTTCCGAGGGAGAGCCAATCTCCTCTTCCGAAGCTGTTTCCTCCAGAATTAGGGCCCGCTTCCGGCCCGATGCTCTGCTGGGGCCCGGGGCAGGATCCGCCGCCGAGCGTCCTCGGGGAGCCGCCACCGGGGCAGTAGGGGCAGAAACGGGCTGCGCCCGAGAAGAACTGGCGCCCCCGGCCCTAGTAGGCTACCTCGGCTGGCGCATAGTATCCCGAAGAACGCTGAAGTCCATGGATCCTGCATGAAAAAAACACCCAACAGATCAGCAACACGAGTAAAATGTAAACCCAAAAAACAAGCCTAACTTACCGACGAACTCGACGGGGCTAAGCCCGGCCCAGCTCAAAACCCTCTCGGACAGCAGCACGTCATGACAAGGGACGGGCTCCCATGACGCCACTCTCACCGCGGCGGGATCATCGGACAGGTTCCTCGGCAGACACTTCTCCCTCGACCACTTGGTTGGCACCGGCCAGTCCTCGCCCTCGGGAGAGAAAACGAAGAAAAATTAATTTTTCCAATCATGAATGGAGGAAGGCAAGGCCACGACCCCGGTCCCAGCAGCGACCCCCGGCCGCTTCCTAAAAGTAAAGTAAACCCATCTCGGGTCGCCGGCTCGACCGCCAGGGTGACTCTTAAAAGCGAGGGAGGAATCAAGAAGGGAGAGACTGAAAGGAACCGCCTGCAGTCTCAGGCGGATCAAGAACCCAAGAAGGATCTTCCATGCGTTCGGCACTAACTGGACGGGGGCCAAGCCAAAGAAATTCAGGGCGGCGATGACCTCAGGAGAGAAGGGCAGGCGCATTCCGTCCTAGAAAGCTTCCAAATACAGGGCAATCTCCCTGCCCCGTACCTGATCTGCCCTCTCTCCCTCCTTGGCTAGACGGAGCGCGTAGCGCGGGGGAATGTGGAAGCGAGCCCGAGCGTTGGCGAGCTCGTCCTCATGCCTTACCCAGCACGAGGTGCTGGGGGCCACATCTGCCTCCTCCTCCCTGGAGGCGGCCCCCGCCTCACGACCCCGGGAAGAAGGCCCAGCCCCTGCTCCCCGAGGAGACTCAGAAACATCTAAAGGGACCCTAGCATCTACTCCTACAACGCCTACTAATTCTATAGAGGAAAACATCTAACCTGGGAAAGAAATTCTCCAAAGATTGGAAACGAAAGAGGGGAGACGAGCGCCGAGCAGCTGGGGCTTGAGAGAGGAAAATATGAAAGAGTAAGGGCCCTAGGGAGGACCCCACCCGTATTTATTGCCACATCCAACGGTGCCCATCGTCTCCCGTCAAAAGGGTTCCTCGTGCCCAGCGGCTCCGATCGTTCCACGTGGCGGCCCAACGCTGGACCGAGTCCCATCAAACGCCACAAACCTGCGCACGTCGCATCAGCTAATCGACGCTCGACACATGGGCCGTCGCTTCGACTGCAGAGCGCACGAACCGGCGCACCTTCTTTAAATGCAAAGATCTCACCCTGATTCGCGAGTAGAAACGACAACCGACGGCCCGAGGACTCGTCCCGACGAAACCATAGAAGGGATCTCACCTCGGGAGGCCCGACAGTCCACTCCTGACCCGAACACTATCTGATCGGGACAAGAGTGGGGGGCTAATGATAGTGCTCGATATTGGCGACCCCCAAGATCATGACGCGTGGTAGGTGACGTGTCCCAGAACTCAGAAGAATGGGCCCGTAGGGACCGATTAGGCCACCCTGTGCCCGACCAGCAAGCCCAAGCTGGCCCCCCTTTGGGCCCCTGCAAATTGGCCTCCTCGGCCTCTCAGCTCGTCCCCGAGCTACCGTAGGACCAAGACTCCTCGCCTCCTTGCTCGTCCCCGAGCTCCTGCCAAGGATGTCTTCCTCGGCCCTCAAACCTATTCCCAGGCGTAACCGCCGCTCCGCGAATCTCGCCATGCGCGGATTCTTCGCAGCAACGTCCCACGTTCCATGCCATCACGATCCCCATTAATGGGTGATCCGCTCTTTACGCGGGCATGACGTCAGGAGCGTAACTGCCGGCGAGACTCCCGTGCCTGCTGCTGCGTGCTGCCGCTGCTATATAAACCACCATCGCAGAGGGGTCAAGTAAGCCATTTTTCTACACTTTTATGCCGTTACTCTGCTCGGATCTCATCACTAACTTGAGCGTCGGAGGGTCCTTGGTGGTACCAAATCACCCCGGGACTTCTTTGCAGGTACTCGACAACAGCGTCCTCATCTCACCTCCTCCTCCAAAAACCCATTGAGACCCACACGCAACGAAGGATAATCAGCTAAGTTTACCGCGAGATCAACGGAAGACAACATCTGACGGAGGCCCGAAAAGGAGATCCATCACAAATTTTGTGGTTATAATAGTAGAGATTATAAAATGACATTCTACTCTTTATTTTTAATTATCTAAATTTGGGATATCCATCGCTGATGGAGCCCCTTTTCGGGCCTCCGTCAGATGTTGTCTTCCGTTGATCTCGCGGTGAACTTAGCTGATTATCCTTCGTGGCGTGTGGGTCTCAATGGGTTTTTTGAGGAGGAGGTGAGATGAGGACGATGTTGCCGAGTACCTGCAAGGAAGTCCCGGGGTGGTTTGGTACCACTGAAGACCCTCCGACGCTCAAGTTAGTGATGAGATCTGAGCAGAGTAATAGCATAAAAGTGTAGAAAAATGGATTACTTGACCCCTCTGTGATGGGGGTTTATATAGCGGCGGCGGCACGCAGCAGCAGGTGCGGGAGTCTCGCCGGCAGTTACACTCCCGACGTCACGCCCGCGTAAAGAGCGGATCGCCCATTAATGGGGATCGTGATGGCGTGGAACGTGGGACGTTGCTGGCGAAGAATCCGCGCGTGGCGAGATTCGCGGAGCGGCGGTTACGCCTGGGAATAGGTCTGAGGGCCGAGGAAGACGTCCTCGGCAAGAGCTTGGGGACGAGCAAGGAGGCCGAGGAGTCTTGGTCCTACGGTAGCTCGGGGACGAGCTGAGAGGCCGAGGAGGCCAATTTGCACGGGCCCAAAGGGGGGCTAGCTTGGGCTTGCTGGTCGGGTACGGGGTGGCCTGATTGGTCCCTACGGGCCCATTCTTCTGAGTTTTGGGACACGTCACCTGCCACGCGTCATGATCTTGGGGGTCGCTAATATCGAGCACTATCATTAGCCCCCCACTCTTGTCCCGACCAGATATTGGTCGGGTCAGGAGTAGACTGTCGGGCCTCCCGAGGTGAGATCCCTTCTATGGTTTCGTCGGGACGAGTCCTTGGGCCGTCGGTTGTCTTTTCCGCCCGTGAATCAGGGTGAGATCTTTGCATTTAAAGAAGGTGCACCGGTTCGTGCGCTCTGCAGTCGAAACGACGGCCCACGTGTCGAGCGTCGATTAGCTGACGCGACGTGCGCAGGTCTGTGGCGTCTGATGGGACACGGTCCAGCACTGGGCTGCCACGTGGAACAATCAGAGCCGCTGGGCGTGAGGAGCCGTTTCGGCGGGAGGCGATCGGCGCCGTTGGATGCGGCCGTACGCGGTGATAAAATAGGGGCGGGGCCCACCTCAGGCCCTCAACCTCCCATTTCCCTTCTCCCTTGAGTTGTTGCCGCTCGGCGTCCTTCTTTCTTTGCGATACATGGTTCGCTCCCACTCTTCGGCTGGCCCATGCTGGGAGGAAGATAGTGGCGTAGCCGAGCCCCCGGCCAGCTCGCGCCCTCCGCCGGATCCTCTGCCGGCGGCAGGGCCGTCTATTTCGTCGACGGCATCTGGTAGTTTCTTTGGCGGCGGCCAGATTCGTCAGCAGTTGCCCGAGTCCCAGGCTGGGGACGGGGGGAAGGGCGAGGGCAGGCCCCTTCTCAAGAGGAAGAGGACGGTTTCTCGCGCGCCGTCGAAGACCCCTGAAGGGATTCCCGTGCAGGAAGGGGGCTCCGTCTTCACGGTTCCGACTGGGCTTTCTGTCGCCGCCGGCCTGCTCGCCGGGATGGAGGAGTCGGCCGGGGGAAAGCTTCCGTGTGTCTCCTTGAGGGATCAATTGGAGGCCATGGCGCAAGGGGCGGTCCAGGTATGAATCCCTCCATGTGTCTTCGTCTTGATATGCCTCCCCTTGGTTCGGGTGCTTCCTGGTTTCTCATCGGTTTTCTGTCAGGTTCTTCAACACTACGCCCTTGCCACTTGTATGGAGGCCGAAGGGGCGTTCTATGCCCCGAGGCCAGTGGAGGCGTTCCCTTCGGAGGTCAAGATTTTGCAACGCGACCTGCGCTAGGAGAGGGAGAAGGCTGACGTCGTGGCGGGCCGGGCGGAGGCTGCGGAGCTTGCCAACTCGACGACTCGGGGTGCTCTTCGTCGTCTGAACGCGTCTCTCCGGGTTGCCGATAGGAAGCTGGCATTCATGGCCGAACGCTTTGTGGCACTGGAAAAGGAGAGGGATGCCAGCAGGGGAGACGCCGAGGCGGCGCTGCTTAAGGCCCAAGTTGCCGAGGCTCGGGCTAAGAAAGCTGTGGCCGAGTATAAGGTATCAGAGCAGTTTTATGCCGAGCTCGGGGAGTATTCTGCCATCGCGTGGAACAAGGCCCTGTACGCCGTGAAGGAACAGCTTCCCGAGTTCGACGATGGTGAACTCCGTGCTCGGGTCTCGCTTCCGGCAGCGAGGCCCCCGGTGAGAGATGGCGAGGGAAGCAGGCCATGCCCCTGGTGGCAGAGTCTCCGGTGGTAGGGCCTTGGTCCATGATGCCGATGATGGAGTGGCAGAAGTAAGATTCCGGGCAGTTTGTAGGGCTGGGGCCCCCCAAAATACCCTTTGTAAAGACCTTGATTTTGGAAATAAAAGAAAAATTCTTGATTCGTCGGCTTGCATTTTGTCTTTTGTGTGTAAAGGACGTTCGTAGGATATCCTTGCTCGTACTGTCGTGTTTCCGTATTAGGTTGGCCATTCGTTTGGCGATCTCCTGTCGAGTTGACCCCAATCACCAGCCGGCGAACGTGTCAAGCGTTGCCGCGGAGGTATCCTCATGTATGGACCCCGAGGTCGATAGGAGATCGTTCAGACTTGAATGAACATGTTGTCCTTCCGGTTGTCCTGGATCCTCATGTATGGCACAGTGCTACCAGCCGGGCTTGGCCTAGTAGGTTGGCTATTTGGTTGCCTCTGCGAGGGCTTTGATCCATGTCGGTTGTGGCAGGAAGCTACCAGCCGGGGATAGCCGAGCAAAGGCTCGACCGCCTTTGGTAGGACTTTGGGCTTTAGCGCGGGTAGGGCTGCAGAGGGCCATGAAGAATGACCGGGCAGGTTGGCTGCACGGTTGCCTCTTGGTGAGGGCTTTGATATCCGGCATCGTGGGTAGGCAACTACCAGCCGAAGTAGACCGAGCAGGGTTACTGCCCGGTTGCCTCTTGCGAGGGCTTTGATCCTTTAGGACGGGGACTGGGCAGGGTTACTGCCCAGTGCCTCTTGGCGAGGACTTTGATCCCTATCGGTTATGGTAGGAAGCTACCAGCCGGGGATAGCCGAGCAAGGACCCGACTGCCTCTGGGAGGACTTTAGTCCTTGGCGCGGGAAGAGCTATAAAGCTGTAAGAAGCCTACCAAGGACCCTTGGCCGGGTAGGGTTACCGCCCGGTACCTTTTGGTGAGGGCTTTTGTCTTGAAAAGATAGCCGAGCGAGGGGTCCTCGGGCTCAACTACCTCTGGGAGGGCTTTTTGATCCCCGGCGTTGTGGCAGGGAAGCTGCCCGCAGGGGATAACCGAGCGAGGGGTCCTCGGGCTCGACTGCCTCTGGAAGGGCTTCTTGATCCCCGGCGTTGGCCTAAGGAAGCTGCCCGCAGGAGATAGCCGAGCGAGGGGCCCTCGGGCTCGACTGCCTCTGTGAGGGCTTCTCGATCCCCGGCGTTGCGGCAGGGAAGCTGCCCGCAGGGGATAGCCGAGCGAGGGGTCCTCGGGCTCGACTGCCTATGTGAGGGCTTCTTGATCCCCGGCGTTGCGGCGGGGAAGCTGCCCGCAGGGGATAGCCGAGCGAGGGGTCCTCGGGCTCGACTGCCTATGTGAGGGCTTCTTGATCCCCGGCGTTGCGGCGGGGAAGCTGCCCACTGGGGATAGCCGAGCGAGGGACCTCGGGCTCGACCGCATCTGTGAGGGCTTTTCCGTTGTACAGGGGGAACTCTACCGGGGAAAAAGATTAGAAGTTTCTTTATTCGTATGGGTAGGAATTCTAGAAAACACTTTAAACCTTTTTGTTAAAGGGAAATCTCGAGTGGTAGCTGGGATGCGATGCTTCGCTAGCTTTGACCTCATTGGTATAGCTTGAGCTTCTCGGCGTTGTAAGGCCGAGGGAGCTTCTGTCCATTCGCATCCTGTAGGCGGTAGGCTCCGCCGGGGAGCGTTTCGGAGACTAGGAAAGGACCTTCCCACCTTGGAGAGAACTTGTGAAGCCTGCCTTAGTCGATGAATTCGTTCCGCCGCAGGACTAGGTCCCCGGTCCTGAAGGAGCAGTATTTTACCCGAGCATTGTAGTATCGGGCTGTCTGCTGTTGATAGGCGGCGGCCCTGATCTGGGCCCGACCCCTTTTCTCCAACAGTATGTCGAGATTGGTTCGCAGTGCCGTGGTGTTTGTGTCATCATCGAAGTGCTCGACCCGGTGACTGGGTAGCCCGATCTCCGCTGGGACCATCGCTTCGGTCCCGTAGCAGAGGCTGAAAGGGGTCTCCCGGGTGGGAGTCTTTCTTGACGTGCGCAGGGCCCATAAGACCCGGGGTAGCTCCTCGACCCAACTGCATTGTCTTCCTTCCAGGCGGATTCGGAGACCCCGGAGGACATCTCGATTAGCGACCTCGGCCTGCCCGTTACATTGGGGATGCGCGACCGCGGCGAACTTCATGAGGATATGGTATTCTTTGCAGAAGTCTCTTACTTTCTCGTTCTCGAAGTTCGTCCCGTGGTCAGTGATGATGCACCTCGGAATACCGAACCGGTGTATCAGGTTGTTTTGGAGGAACTTGATGGTTGCGGCGGCGTCCGGTTTCCTGATGGGAACGGCCTCGATCCACTTGGTGAAGTAGTCCACCGCGACGAGGACGTATTTATGCCCGCCAGTTCCAGTGGGGAACTGGCCAATCATATCCAACCCCTACTGGGCGAATGGCCACGGGGACATCAGGGCAGTTAGCTCGGTAGCCGGGAGGCGGGGAACACTGCCGTGGAGTTGGCAGCTCTTGCACCTCCTGACCATCTTCAGGGCGTCCTCGTGCATGGTGGGCCAGTAGTACCCCTGGAGTAGTGCCTTCTGGATCAAGGTCCGAGCCCCCTGGTGTGCGCCGCCCACCCCTTCATGGATTTCCCGCAGGACGTAGTCGGCTTCGTGGGGGTCAACGCACCGGAGTAGGGGCTGGGTGAAGGCCTTCTTGTAGAGGTTCCCGTTGCTCCAGACGAAGTGGGCGGCTCTAGCCCGGAGGCGGCGGGCGGCCGCTCTGTCCTCCGGGAGCGTGTCGTCCTTCAGGAATTCCACAAGGGGCTTCCTCTAATCCCGGTCGCCCTCCAGCGCCGTGTAGACTTGGAGTGTCGCCGCCTCGTCTCCCATGCTGGGTTGGGTCAAGGTTTCGAACAGTATTGACCGCCTACTGTTGGCCGAGTACGAGGAAGCCAGCTTGCTCAGGGCGTCTGCTTGAGCATTCATTTGCCTGGGTATTTGTTCCACCTGGACTTCGTCGAAGTTATTTCGGAGCTTCCTCACCTCTTCTAGGTACTTTATCATTAGGGGCTCCCGAGCCTCGAAGCGGCCAGTCACTTAGCCGACAACTAGGGCCGAGTCGCTGCGGACTCGGATGATCTTCAGCCCCAGCCCGACGGCCATGCGCAGTCCGGCTAAGAGGGCTTCATACTCCGCCGCGTTGTTCGACGCTTTGAAACCGAGCCTCAATGAATACTTCATCTCTGCTTCGTTTGGGCCCCGGATAATGAGGCCGGCGCCGCAGCCTTCCTCGGTAGAAGACCCGTCGACATAGATGACCCTTTATGCAGCTGAGCTAGGGCCTTCCCGGACGGGATGCCGGGCTGTCAGGGGCGGTGCGGAATCCGGTTTCCTTCTAGGGATGGTGCATTCAACGATGAAGTCGTCCAGGGCCTGCGCCTTGATGGCTTACCTCGGGCGATACCTTATGTCGAATTGGGATAGCTCCCATCTCCATTTCTCCAGACGGCCTGAGGACTCCGGTGATGCCAGGATAGCCCCCAGTAGGCGCTCAGTGAGGACAGTGATCGTGTGTGCTTAGAAGTAGTGCCGCAGTTTCCGCGAGGTTACTACGAGGGCCAGGACAATCTTCTCTATGGCGGGGTATCTCGTCTCCGCGTCCTTAAACACATGGCTCACATAGTACACTGGCTTCTGCGCCCCCTCGGCCTCTCGGATGAGCACTGAGCCCGCTGCCTGGTCGGATACTACCAGGTACAGCGACAATTCGTCCCCTTCCACGGGCCGAGTGAGCAGGGGCGGTGTCGCGAGGTGCCTCTTCAGTTGGTCGAAGGCGGCTTGGCAATCTTCCGACCACTCAAACCTTGGGATTTTCCTCAGCACTTTGAAGAACGGGAGGCATTTCTCTCCCGACCTGGACATGAAACGGCTCAAAGCAGCGACCCGCCCTGTGAGCCGCATGATCTCGACGTTGGTCTTGGGTGCGGTCATGCTCAGGATGGCGTCGATCTTCTCTGGATTAGCTTCAATTCCGCGGTGAGTGACCATAAACCCGAGGAATTTCCCTCCGGTGACCCCGAACGCACACTTGGCGGGGTTTAGCTTCATGTTGAATTTGCGGAGCACCCCAAACGCCTCGCCCAGGTCCTTGACATGGTCGGCCGACGAGACGGACTTGACGAGCATGTCGTCAACGTAGACTTCCATGTTCCTGCCGATCTGTGGCTTAAACATGCGGTTGACCAGCCTCTGGTATGTGGCCCCGGCATTCTTGAGGCCGAAGGGCATCACTCTGTAGCAGTACACCCCCCGGTCTGTTGTGAATGCGGCCATGTCTTCGTCATCGGGATTCATGCAGATTTGGTTATAACCGGAGAAAGAGTCCATGAAGCTCAGAAGCTCGTGCTCGGCCGAGCTGTCGACGAGCTGATCTATGCGGGGGAGCGGGAAGTTGTCCTTGGGGCAGGCCTTGTTGAGGTCGGTGAAGTCGACGCACATACGCCACTTCCCACTCGACTTCTTGACCAGAACCGCATTTGCCAGCCACTCCGACTAGGGTACATTTCTGATGAAGTTGGCGGCGAGGAGCCGGTCAACTTCCTCTTCGATGGCCTTCTGTTTGACCGGGGCGAACCTTCTTTTCTTCTGCCTGACAGGTCGGGCTGCAGGATCAACTCCGAGCTTGTAGGAGATGATTTTGGGGTCGACCCCAGGCATGTCTGCCGGCGCCCAGGCGAAGACGTCGGAATCGCTTCGGAGGAACTCGATCAGGTCATCCCGCTGAATTCCCGTCAGGAGCGACCCGACCTGGACGGTCTTTCTTGGGTCTCCTTCCGCTAAGGGCACTTCGGTCAGAGGCTCGATCGGTGCCCTACGGACCTCCTTCCGCTCGTCCCGGGTGTCTAGGGACCCTTTAATGTCGCCGCATGCACCGGCGCTATCAGTGTGATGCTCGGGGGAAGATGCCTTTGTCACGCCTACCTCCGCGGCCTGCTAGCTCCCGTATGCTCGGCCTACCCCGCCCTGATCGAGGGGGAATTTTATCGCCAGGTGGTATGTCGAGATCTGGGCCTGGAGGGAGTTCAGCGTCATCCTGCCAAGGAGGACGTTGTAGGCCGATGGGACCCTAGCCACAATGAAGTCCACAGGAAGTGTGTGCGTGCAGTAGGGCTCCCCGATCGTGAATTGCAGGGTGACCATCCCTTGTGCCGGGACGGAGTGGTTGGTGAACCCCGAGAGGACGTAGGAGGTCGGTCTCACGTCCGCTGGGGCCAGCCCCAAACGCAAAAAGCAGTCGTGGAAGAGGATGTCCGCCGAGCTGCCCGAATCAATGAGTATTCGGTGGACCTCGTGTCGGTGAATTTGCGCTATGATCACCAGCGGGTCGTTGTGGGGCGCGGATATGCCGTGTAGGTCCTCGTCACCAAAGGTGATGGGCTCTTGGCCCCTAGCCCTTTTGCTCGGGCGGCCGCCGGAGCCCGTGAGACGGCAGCTATCGGGGAGACCGGCGACCTTAGGCTAGGGTTCGCCCGCGTCTCCGTTGCGAGGGAGGCAACAGCGAGCGTTTAGATTCTTAGGGGAATCGGTGGTCATGTGGACGGAGATCGGAAGGCCAACTTTGTATTTTGTGGAGTTATGTTTCCCACAGACGGCGCCAACTGATGGAGCCCCTTTTCGGGCCCCCATCAGATGTTGTCTTCCGTTGATCTCGCGGTGAACTTAGCTGATTATCCTTCGTTGCATGTGGGTCTCAATGGGTGTTTGGAGGAGGGGGTGAGATGAGGACGCTGTTGCCGAGTACCTGCAAGGAAGTCTCGGGATGGTTTGGTACCACCGAGGACCCTCCGACGCTCAAGTTAGTGATGAGATCCGAGCAGAGTAACGGCATAAAAGTGTAGAAAAATGGCTTACTTGACCCCTCTGTGATGGTGGTTTATATAGCGGCGGCAGCACGCAGCAGCAGGCGCGGGAATCTCGCCGACAGTTACGCTCCCGACGTCACGCCCGCGTAAAGAGCGGATCCTCCATTAATGGGGTCATGATGGCATGGAACGTGGGACGTTGCTGGCGGAGAATCCGCGCGTGGCGAGATTTGCGGAGCGGCGGTTACGCCTGGGAATAGGTCTGAGGGCCGAGGAAGACGTCCTCGGCAGGAGCTCGGGGGCGAGCAAAGAGGCCGACAAGTCTTGGTCCTGTGGTAGCTCGAGGACGAGCTGAGAGGCCGAGGAGGCCAATTTGCAAGGGCCCAAAGGGGGGCTAGCTCAGGCTCGCTGGTCGGGTGCGGGGTGGCCCGATCGGTCCCTACGGACCCATTCCTCTGAGTTCTGGGACACGTCACCTGCCACGCGTCATGATCTTGGGGGTCGCCAATATGAAGCACTATCAATCGCAAACCGCCTTATAGTTTAATGGTTCTAACGAAAAATCATCTTTAAGTATGCATTGTGAGCGAAAAAAACGTTCTAGGAACAACGGTTCATACTTCAATGTGTTTTTTGCCGGTGGAAAAACTTGGTGAAGGTTGCTTGTAAATGGTCAAAGCACAGGGTGGCATTTTACAATGGAAACATAAATGCAACTTGGATCACGACCGTCCATACAGTGGCTTCATGTCCTCCGTTCATCTTTCTCGATATTTCTTAGCCTCATCCACCCCCGATCATAAACCCTAGCAAACCCTCCCCCAAAAGGTTAAAAATCCCCCATATCCCATCCTCCTCCTTAAAAAAAATGTCTCTCTCAAAACCCCTCTTCTTCCACCTCAAAACCCTAACCCTAACCTCCCCCCTCCACCGCCGCCGCCGCTTCCCCTTCCTCCCCCCCTCGATCCGCCACCTCTCCTTCGCCACCCCGGAGGAAGCCGCCGCCGAGCGCCGCCGCCGCAAGCGCCGCCTCCGCATCGAGCCCCCCCTCTCCTCCCTCCGCCACCAGCAGCAGCAGCAACGCGGCCCTTCCAAGCCCCCCCAAAACCCTAACGCCCCCAAGATCCCGGAGCCCGTCTCCGCCCTCGCCGGCAACCGCCTGAAACTCCACAACAACATCCTCGCCCTCATCCGCGACAACGACCTCGACGAGGCCTCCCTCCTCGTGCGCCACTCCATCTACTCCAACTGCAGGCCCACCATCTTCACCCTCAACGCCGTCCTCAACGCCCTCCTCCGCCAGTCCCGCTACTCCGACCTCCTCTCCCTCCACCGCTTCATCACCCAGGCCTCCGTGGCCCCCACCGTCATCACCCACAACCTCATCCTCCAGCTCTACTGCGACTGCCGCAAGACCGACACCGCCCTCGAGCACTACCGCCTCATCGTCAAGGACGACTCCCCCCTCAACCCCTCCCCCACCACCTACCGCATCCTCACCAAGGGCCTCGTCGACAACTCCAAGACCGACCAGGCCGTCGAGCTCAAGGACGACATGCTCGCCAAAGGCTTCTGCCGGCCCGACCCGGCCGTCTACAACCTGCTCATGTCCGGGTTTATCAAGCAGGACGAGCCAGACCGGGTCCTCGAGCTGTACCAGGAGCTGAAGGAGAAACTTGGAGGAGGGACGGTTGAGGACGGGATCGTGTATGGGAACCTGATGAAGGGGTATTTCAAGAAGGGGATGGAGGCCGAGGCGTTGGAGGTCTATAGAGAGGTTCTTGGCGAGGGGGCTAAGGTCAGGTTCAATGCAGCGAGTTATAACCTGGTGCTAGAGGCACTGGCGAAGAACGGGAAGTTGGATGAGGCGATCGGGCTGTTTGATAGGATGATGGGCGAGCACGATCCCCCGAGGAAGCTGATGGTGAATGTAGGGAGCTTTAATGTGATGGTTGATGGGTATTGCGCTGATGGGAGGTTCGAGGACGCCATCATGATGTTTAAAAGGATGGGTGAGAAGAGATGCAGTCCTGATACGCTTTCATATAATAATATTATTCAGCAGCTTGGGGCGAATAAGATGGTTGTGGAGGCGGAGGAGCTTTATAGAGAGATGGGCGAGAGAGAGATCAGCCCTGATGAGTACACTTATGTTTTGTTAACGGAAGGGTGTTTCGGGGTAGATAGGGTTGAAGATGCAACCGGGTACTTCGGGAAAATGGTGGAAGTGGGGTTGAAACCGAATGCGAATTCGTATAATAAGGTTATGGGAGGTTTGGTGAACGTGGGAAGGCTTGATGAAGCGAGAGAGTTCTTCGATATGATGATCGAGAAGGAGGTGAAGCCGAACTTAATGACTTACGAGATGTTGGCCAAGGCTTTTGTCAAGGTGGGAAGGTTGGATGATGCCCTTAAGGCGGTTAAAGGTATACTTATGGATGAAAATCTCAGCTTTGGCGACGAGATGAAGGAGATTGTGGAAGAGGCGTTGAAGAAAGAAGGGAGAGAGGAGGATATGGGAAAGCTTTATGAGGAAGTGGAGAGGGAGAAGGCCGAGGCGTTGGCACGGGCAGAAGAAGAGAAGGCGAGACTTGAGGCTCTTGCTAGAGAAGAAGAGGAGAGGAAGAAGGCAGAGGCTGCCGCTAAAGATGCAGCTGCCGCTAGAGCGAGTGCTGCCGCGATCGAGTTAATGTCCGGGAAGAGATTGCTTGGGAACAAAGAAGAGAAGGCGGAGGAGGCTGAGCTTGTTGCTGCTGGTTCTTCGGCTGAGGGAGAAGTGAAGAACGATAGCGGGTCTGTTGAAGTCGCTGATGCTGGGAATGGAGATGCTGCTGATGCTAGATTCTAATGGGGAATCTAACCAGGGATCAAAGGAAGAGAAAAAGCATGAAGTTGGAGCGACCGCGGAGCAGGTATCAGCTTCATGAGTTTGAATTTGCTTTGCAGTATTTATCGGGAGATCTTGATGAGGATAGCTTAGCTTTATGTTGGTCTGTTCATAATTTGCTGAAATATTTCCGGATTGTTGCCAGGACATATTTCTTCAGCTAGTTCAAATTGTAGGAACAGTAAGATACCATTAAAAAGTTTGTGTTGTTGCTGGTTTTGCACTCCGCGGTGGTTAGAAATAAATTCTTAGGTCGGTATGTTCCATCCATCATGATTTTAGTGTTTGCTCTATGTTTACTGAAGTTTACATTGGTTTTTATATATATTTTGTTATTTTTGCATCCTGTATACCACTGATTGCGGTCTGCTTCATGTTGCCTGGGGTGCTTGTTGCTGCTGCTGCTGTTTTTTCAACAACTTTACCTGTCATTTTATTTAGTAGTTTCTCTATCTGGAAGCAAAGAATTTTCAGACATAGACTAAACAAAAGTTCAATTGTTTATAGTTAATTTGAGGTCTTATGTGCTGATTTTTTCGGTCTACTTGTTTATCTTCAATACGACGTTTATTCTCAGTGCTTGTTCCTTTCTCAGTTTCCGACCATCAGTGAACTGGTATCTCATCCAAAGAAGATACAAGCTGTTATTCGGTTCACATATATTATAGGTCCTCATTTGATTTGAATTATAGCGAGCCACAAGACTAAAAACAACCAGGATCCTTTGGTACATTGCTTTCCGCCAATATTCTATTTGTTTGGTTAGTTGTTGATTACTTGTTAATGTTCTACTTCTCCGTCTTTGAGGAAATTTCCCATCCTTTTACTTAATTCCTCCTGTAAAGTAGTCAACAAGTATTTCATTCAAATATTAGTAAAAAGATGATGATTTGAGATGAGAATTTTAGTCAATTTATGCAAAGAACGTATATTAAGGGAGTTTTTTCTGCCAGAGCTGCATTTGGAGCTGGCTTCTTTAATCGATGCTTCCAGGTTACAAATTCCCTGTTCCAACTAGCGATTGATTTTATAATTCATGCTATTGGTTAATTTTTTTAGTTTACCTAGATACCTTGCTTATTTTCCTTTTCCCTGATAAACGCTTCACTTTGAGGACCCTTCATAACACTCTTAAGTACTCGTCAAGTCTTCGTGCCAAAATGGCGTCAAGCTTGTTCTAATGAAAGCTATAGGAAGTGGCACACATCTTTACTACTTTATGGGTTAGCATGTTGTAGGCCAGCAGTTAAAGGTTCTTTTCGAGATATTATCTTTGCAGATCAGCTTCGTGAAGATTCCTACATTGGGGTATAAAAGGGTAGGAGAGTGGTACCTGCGGTCTCCGGTTCATATACATGCTGTAACACTTAAGTAGACCTGTCCTTCCTTTCTCATTACCTCATCCCCATCCAACCATCCATTTTCCTTGGGTCATGTTTCATTTTAAACTAATGAGCGAATATGAAAAGTTTGAAAACAAAATATAGGTGCTCAGTATTAATCTTCGAAAGAAGAAAATTACTCTCATCCAAACTAGCCTTTTGTGAAAATTTTAGTGAAATAGCGTTGGCTGCAGTTTCTGGAGTCCTCTAGTGGGGATGGGGCCCTCTAATGAGAGGTTCGAGGACGCCATTGCCGTGTTTAAGAGGATGGGTGAGAAGAGATGCAGTCCTGACATGCTTTCGTATAATAAACAATATTCAGCAGCTTGGGGAGAATAAGATGGTTACGGGGGCGAAGGAGCTTTATAAAGGGATGGCTGAGAGCGAGAGAGAGAGAGAGATTAGCCCTGTTGAGTATACCTGTTAATGAAGGCGTGTTTTGGGGTAGATAGAGTGGAAGATGCAACTGGGTATTTCCTGAGAAATGGTGAAAGTGGGCTGAAACCGAATGTGAATTCGTACAATAAGGTTATGGGAGATTTGGTGAATGTGGGAAGGGTCGATGAGGCAAGGAAGTCCTTTGATTTGATGATTGAGAAAGAGGTGCAGCTGAACTTGATGACTTATGAGATGTTGGCCAAGGCTTTTGTTGATGTGGGAAGGTTGGATGATGCCCTTAAAGCAGTTAAAGGTTATGCTTATGAATGAAAATCTGAGCTGTAGCGAACCTGATATGAAGGAGATTGTGGAGATGGCATTTGAGGAAACAAGGCAGAGGCTGATGCAGCTGCCGCTAGAGCGAGTGCTGCTGCTATTGATTCGATGTCTGGTAAGAGGACGTTGCTTGAAAACTATAAAGAGAAGGCAGAGGATGTTGCTGCTCGTTCTTCTGCTGACGGAGAAGTGAAGAATGATAGCGAGTCTGTTGAAGCCGCGGATGCCAGAAATGGAGATGCTGCTGATGCTAGATTCTGATGGTGAATCTAATCAGGGATCAAAGGAAGAACCAAAGGAGGAAATTGGGAGGTTGTTGAACAGGTAGCTTCTTGGGTGGGATCTAGAAGACTAAAGCTTAGCTAAACATCGGCCCTTTTATAATTTGCTGAACATGTTGCTTCAGTTGGTTCAAGATATCATGGAAATTTTGTGGCTTTGTGCTGTTGCAGGTTTTGCAGTCAGTTGATGGAAAAACTATTCCAGTTGATGTTAGAAATAAAAAACAAATTCATTGCATAATAAACTTAATTTAATACTTTGCTAAACTTAATTTTTTACTTTATTCCTTTTGCATGGCTTTCAAAGTGTTTTTATGATATAAAAAATTTCCATTGTTTGTTTTCTTTTAAAACTGTATAATAGTTTTTAATAAAACATTATTTTTATTTTGCTCCTACTAACCGAAATTCCTGCATCCGTCATTAATAACACAAGCAAAAAATGGGATTAGCTAGAACGATAAATGATAAGAGGGACAGGTGGTCATGCTTCGACGAAAGGATTAGAAATGAATGTATGCACTTGGTATACAGGCAAAATAATCTAGGATTTTTTATATCAAAACAAGCTTGGTAATATTTCTTGGAAAGTTAGGATTACCATTTACCACGACTCCCAAGCATTCTAGTGAATGGAGATAGCCGTTGCAATATTTTTTTTTATTTTTAAAAAGCAAATTAATGGGCCGTTTGGTAACCGGTAGATCCAACCACCCTAGTTGTAACTTCATTATTTTCTTCGGTTAAAATATAGTTCCGACAACCCAGTTGTAACTTCATTATTTTGTTTGGCCGAAATCTAGTTTGAGCTAATAAACCATATGTTTATTTGGATACAGTTGCAACATTGGGGGTACCGTATGTTTATTTGGATGCAATTGCAACATTTACTATTTTCCTCATTATAATATATATTTCTGTCCATTTAATTGCAAAGGTGTTCAATTTGAGCATAGTTGTAACTGATTGAATTTTTTAACGCGTTACTTAACATTACTTGAAACCAAACACTTGATTTTATATTTCAGCGTACTCAGAAACATACAGGACTCCAACTACATCTAACCAAACAGTCACTAAAATGATTTAGACACGTAAAATAAAGGTTGATAATTGTGCCAATCAGAATGAATTATATGATGTTCAAGGGGTACTTTAATAAATATAAACGGGACAATTAAAGATATACTGAAGGTTTTTAACAAATCAAGCTAAAAGAAAAGAACGTGCATAACCTGTCACAAATTTTGGAACAAAAACTTTACGGTGATGAACCTTTAATATAAGAAGTTGAACAATAGTTTGATATGATTTACAACATGGAGTTTCTCCTCAATGCAAGTGCCCCACAAACAATAAGATCCAGGTAAATGATTGTTGTGCAGTCGTAATAAACTCATGCAAATTCTCCATTTCACACAAACCGCCCATTACAATAATCTTCTTGTATTACTTTCAAACACAAACTTGTATAGTTGTTTGAAAACCGTCGCAATAAACTGCAGTTTCAAGTTTTTCGCTCCCTTGGTCCTCAGGTAAATTGGTTTATAATGTTTTTGTAAGCCGCCGATGCCTCACTGGATGGCAAAGAAGATAATTTCTGTAGCAAATTGAAACAAAAATGTAAGCTAAATAGACAATGCATCTATCATCAGCCAAATATAACTAAACGCTTCCTCTTGCCCTCCGAAACTACAGAGAATATACTTGAATCTTAACCTACTTTGGATCTGAAAATATGATTACTTACCATCTAGCTCATGAAGGACTAAGGAATATGTAGATTGTTTGACTTTAAAGCGCACAAATCTTCAGTGAAGAAGGGCCAAAGTCTTCAACCCCCATATGGAGAAGAAAGCTAAACCAAAAATATTCCGTGCATCGTATCTATTAAATTGCATAGACCAATTAAATCCGCTTATGGCGGGAAAGTAACTGACACAAACTTCGGTTTTAGCTCAACTAAAAACATGATTCTGAAGACCCTAGTACGAAATAAAGTACAAGAGTAACCATCTATTTTTTCCGATAGTTTAATAAGGGTTTGGCCTTGGAATTGGATTGATCCAAAGGGCAAAATAAATATCGATACACAACTACGACTAAGTAAGCATCAAACAAGAGATCTTATACATGTCTTCTGTATCTTAATCGTTAACTACAAATCTATAGCATTGAATGATCTTTGTAATTTACATGAGTAATATCTTTACGTTGAGAATATTCCCTTTAATTTACTAGAAACTATCTATCATGTTTTTGCACATAATAAGACACTTCCATAAGCTCATTGATGAATTCTGGAGAAATTTAGCTTTACATAACTTCATATCTCAATGGCGAGAGCACATTACATCGACAATGTATTGCATGAATAGAAATAGCATAGTTTGTTTTATGACTTGATGGGAAATTTGATTCATTTAGCTCATTGGCTTATAAAATATCTCAAAGATGAAATCAATTTCGTAAAACAAATTATCATCGACATGGCCTAAACCCTTTATCCCCTCCTTTTTAACTCTTTCAGTCTTGGAGAATTTTGGAGGTCGGCTCCTAGGGCCGGATTCTTAAACTTCATAAAGTAATATCAAGCATTACCTAAGGTCGGATTTCCTACAGGTCAACTGCCTTTATACTTTATATGGAAACTTTAATCTTCAAGTTTCTTCTGCTAGAAATCTGGGCGTCGACTCAGGGAGTCTAGCTTAGGTTAATAGCCAATTGTAGAACTTGCTTAAATTCCCTAAATTGAAAGCTGGTCCCATTTGAATACAAAAGGTTGAAAATTTTGATTCTGATGATGATGCTTCTTGTATGATGGTTACCACTATAAACAAAAACTAAACAGTAGTCTCTAAATGTACCGAAGCAGACTTCAAGAAAAATCTCTAAGCAAATCTTGAAGGCTCTAAGAAAGTAATATGTTAATAAGAAACATATATTTCGTGAGATTAAAATAAATAACTAACTAACTAAATGATGTAGGTGGAAAGGATTGAAAGCCGCCAAGCAAACTAGAAGCTATCCAAAAAGATATTAAAAAAAAAAACATAACCTTTCTTTAGCATTGTGAAAGAGCATCACAAACTCCATTCAAACCTGCAAATTAAATAGCATATAGGTGTTGGTTGATTGCATTGCTGATATTAAAATGCAACTCAATAGGATACCTGGGCGGCATGGGAATCAGGTTTTGTTCCATTTTCATTAATATCCTGATTGTTTGGTGTGACATATTTCCCCATAGCGACCGCAACATCAGACCCGTCATGAAGCTCATAAACAGATTGTATCAGCCCCTAGAAATATAAAACCGTGAAGTATACTACGTAGAATAGCCAGAGTATGGCAGAATTCAAAAAATATGTCTTGAAGTGACATGCAGTAAATTGCAGGTTCATGTTTGTCAATCCGATTGCAGACCTTTCCAAAAGTCCTTTCTCCCACAAGAACAGCTTTACAGTTATCAATTATCATGAAGAGCTGTAGCAACCTATACAAAATAAGAGCATATCTTGTGTCGGTAAAGAACTCTTAATCTTGTGTGCTTTACTATTAAAAGAAACAAATAATGAATTTCTGACGATTTCTCTTCGGCTTGAAGTTCTGTTATTCACTAAGACCTGCATAGAAAGTTGTGGACAGTTACTTTCAGAAAGTATATATATATATATATATATATATATATATATATATATATATATATATATATATGTTGAAAAGACTTATGTAAATGCAATTAATGAAGATTTGAGAATTTGTCAAGTCCCACAGTAAAAGGAGTCTCAGTATAATAAAAGGAAGTTCTCGATATTTATAGGTGGGTTGGAGCATGCGTTATGCATAACCACTAAACAATCGACATGGGATTGCAAACCTCTCCACCCTAACCCACAACCATCAATACACTACTACAATATCCACTTGCCTCCACGGATTAATCCAGAGGAACATAAAATAAGCTCCGTAGGTCCAAAGACCGCAGGTGAAAGTATTTGCCCTGAACATGTCCCTGCAGAGTAAATATTGCCCCTACGGCAGGAACATAATTTTTTTTAATTTATCAGTTTAAAAAATAAAATAATTGCTCCTACGGAGTTATCCGTAAGGCCTTATAAATACCCCTACGGATTACGCCGTATGAGCAAATTTTGCCCATATTATTGAGTTCATAAGTACAATATATATTTTGATATTTTGTCCCTACGGATAAATGTGCATGTACTCCTACGGATTAATCCGTAGGGGCAACTGTTTTCCTTACGGATTAGAACATTGTATTGGGATTTTTTTTTAAAAAAAGGGGTTACCTGGTTTTGTCCCGTCCTGTGCATAATAATATATGTACCATATAACCGAATACAGAAATATTCATGAACATCTCATGCATAATATATAAAAGAAATAAACAATAGAATACAAAATCAATCTAACATCATCGCAAACATCCAAATAACCACTGATATCGTCCAAAACATACAATATGTATCAAATAAGTACATCCATTTTCAAAAATATAAATAAACCTATCCTAACTCGATCCAGCTCCTCCACCTCTAATAATCTCCGTAATATGACGCATCCGCTCCTCCATGCAGCCCTGGATCGTCAAAAACTCGACTAATGAAGGAGCGATCTATGCAAGAGTCCGAGTGGTCTGCGCAGGAGTCTGGATAGGCTGTGGAACTATAGGAGTGGTCTGCGCAGCCACAACCGAAGGAGAGAAATATGGAGCCGCGGCCGAAGTAGCCTGCCGAATCTGTAAAATTTTATGTCTGTGTAATAAATGAGTAAGAACAGTGTATTAGATTTTAGTTGAATTCGTATAATTATCGGATTATTGCGGAACCGTAAATTTATATATGCTTTGTTGAGATTTCACGCGTTCTTTTGAAATTCATATGTTATGTATGAAAATTTATACATGTTGAAATTGCCCACATTCAGGGCTATACTTTTTCTCCCAATCTAAGAATACTTAGGGACTTAGGCCTAATTTGAGTACCTGGTTTGGAAAACCGTAGTTTATTTTAAGTGGAGGTAGAAATGATACTTACTCTAACTTCTAAGCATGTATCTCTCCTTAATTGTTTAGCATTGATTGGATGCTTGGTTTTAGAGTTTTCTAATTTGTAAATCAATGTTTTTTTTTTTCAAGTTTTGAGTTTGGATAATCATAACTTTTAAACTCCAAAACGAAGAAAGATGTGACATGGTTATGATTATAAAGTTCAGTTTAATTAGATAGTTTTATGTAAGTCTGATTAATCAAAGTTAAGTCTAAAACCAAATAAGCTCAGGCTACTAATATTGCATATGCTGCTATCTATAATGTGATGTAATATTTTACTAATAAGTAATATACATACCAACTTCTCCTTCAATTTCTCGACAGTGGTCTTCAATGTGGCAATATTATGCTTCAGATGTCGCTCACGGGGGTAGGGAAAGTAACCGTCGGAGTGGAGGCCAACTTCATATGGGCCCTGCTAGGACCAAGTCCCGGGCCTCTCTCCCAATCTCCGTGGTGCCCTCGTCTAGGACTGTGGTCGGTATGATCGGATCGGTCTGTCTACTGAAATCGATCCCCGATACCTCCGCCTGCTCCACCATCCGCTCCATCATCCACGTTAAGTATTAAAACATAAGCATATATATCATTTAAATTTAAACTTATCAAAACAAAAATTTCATTCGAATTAGAATAAATATTTACACTTACGCAATATTCCTGGGTAGCAGTGTCGGAGAATCGAAGCTCGTCCATGGCGGAATCTATTGAGGTGCCATGGACGGTAAGATACGCGATCAACACGCTCGGTGTACCACCCTGCGCCGGCATCTGAGCTCTCTGCAATTCGCTAAAAATTTACATATATTATAAAAAAATTCTTAATATTGCATTATATCAAAATAGATCTATTGTAATTTACCGATACCTCCATGGTACGAGTAATGTTTCTCGAGTCACCTGTGTAGGTGGGGCGATACCTCTTCACCGATTTTCTATTCTCCTTATTTTGATCAGCCTATTTCTGCACAACACAATCAGATTTAGTTTTCTAATTAAGCAACACAAAAAAATAAATTATATACTAAATAATGAATTACATTTAAATTACAAACATGTTTGCACTCAGACTCATAAAACCGGTACAAGAAAGATCATGTATCTACGTCGACTCTAGCAAAGGCCGAAGAATATAGGAGAGTCGCTCTCTCCGCCTCGGGGGTCACCATCCATAATATATAGCAATCGATCTTCAGCCCGTTTCTGTTATATCGGATCATAGATTGCGTGTTCTTCATGAAGCCTAGGTAAAGAGCGTGAAGATCGAGCACTCTGTCAGGATGATCAGGGTCGGGTACAGGCTAAAAGTCGTAATCCAACTACAAATACAAGAAAATAATGTATTTAAATTATAAGTGTTAAATAAAAAATTTATTTGATAAATCAAATGAAAATATATATTAATACCCGAGCCTAATCTCAGAAGAGGGCAAAGGAGCGCCGGTGCTGATTGCCCCACTTAACATGAAAATGATACTTCTTTTAGATGCGGCTTTTATCCCCCCATATACAGGCCGAATATCTTGGCATAATCGCCGGTATAGCGATAATCTGGGATAAATAAAAAAGGGGAATGGTGCCTCCCCTAGCTCTGTCGGGCCTCAGTATGTAGGACCGATTCGGCCCTCGAGTCCCCCTCTCGGGATGGGGCTGCCCAGCATCTACAAGAAACATCAAGAAAAGCAATATTAAGACAAAACGGTATTTAGAAATCAAGTATTAATGAAAATTGAAGTGCGATAAATATCTCTGTCGACCGCAGCGCGAGCCTGGACCCGGGCAACAGCACGAGTGGGACGATAGTTTCTCCGGTGAGGAGCAGCCGGTGACCCAGACGTGGTGGACGCATCCCCTCTAAATAGAAAATAAATATTGAAGATAAAATTACTTGAAATTCATGGTTATTCTTAGAGTATATGTAAATATTGACGATAAAAGATTTTATATTAAGAATACTAACCTGCAGACTGCACGGAGGGTACGGAAGTGGCGGGAGTGTCCTCTGTGCCAGATGTGAATGCACCACCTACAGCTAGATAATTAAAAATAGATTATATAAGTAATTGCAAAAATAATATGTGTATATCTATAATATAACAATCTAAATCGATATGCATGCAATATAGGATATATAAATATACATGCACGTGCGGTGGTAGCCTCTGCCTAGGATGTGGAGGCACCACCTACAGCTAGACAATCAAAAATTAATTATATAAGTAATTGCAAAAAAAAATGTGTGCATATCTATAATATAACATTCTAAATCAATATGCATGCAATATAAAATATATAAACATACCTGCAGGTGCGGTAGTGGTCTCTGCCTCAGATGTGGACGCACCACCTACAGCAAGACAATTAAAAATTGACTATATAAGTAACTTTAAAATAAATATGCATGTATATCTATAATATTACATTCAAAATGAATATTCGTGCAATATACCTGGAGGTGTGGCAAAGTTCACACGGAAGGAATCATTCGAAGGGGATACAGATCGGGGTGCAAGACCAGCCCTCTGGAGCTCCCTATGCAGCTTCCCGGACGGCAGAACCGCTTTGCCTTTTCCTCTACCGCTGCTGGTGCTCCTACTGTCCCTCGCTGCTCCTGGCGTCGTCATCAGATCTAGATAAAAGTACAATCATTACATATGCATGCAATATATGTATAGATCGTAAAAATGTGAAGTAATGATATAATATTACTGATAACCTTTTTTATTTCGTAGACACATTAGACGTATCTGCTTGGATTTTATCATCGATATCATTCCTAACCCACGTAACTTCACGGTCAGCTGAAGACAACCCATTTTTGGAGACAGACCGTCGGAGCACTCTAAGTCTTCTATTTTCTTCATCTTCATCGCTGTCCTCCATACGATCCTTGAATTCTGGGTCATCATAAACATACATGGGTTTCCAACGGCATACGACACTCTATCCTCAATGCTTCAAGTACTGTGAGTAGTATACTTGAAACGCTTGCTGCGGAAAGATAAATGGATCGTCTTGACTGTAAAATCGAAATATGTTTACACTAGTCAATCCATATTTATCTTTCCAAGTCCCGAGATTGTTTCTCTACTTATCCATATCGGTTCGTGTATCGTACCAAATACACTAAAATATATAAAACGGTTCTGATCGTCCGGAATATTGGATGCCAAGTATGCAATTTAAGTATTCATAATAAATCATACCATCCGATCCTATGGTCGTAATCCCACTATTCTGAATGGTTCGAGATATTTCTATGTCCTTAACTTCAAATTTGTATCCAAAGACACTGAATATTTTATAGTATACAACATCCATGCTAGGAAACTGAGTTAAATATTTTGAATCTTTCTCTAATTATGCAAACAAGTTCGGATTGTGGATCTGACAAAACAAATTTTATGGTAAATACATGACGATTGTTTACCGCCGGAAGCCGAGAAGACTGAACGTCTTGCCTGAATCTGGGGGCAGATGCCAATTGGTGCTATCCGTCCATCTCTCCAAAGATGCCAATTTGATTTATGGCACCGTATATCGAAGGTTTAAACGGATGCGGGCGATGTAGCAGACTTCGTCAGATTCCCCCTCATTCGAGGGGTTTTTGATTGTGGGGACGCTCTTCCCTGCAGGCGCAAGCCCCTGCAGTTAATTATGCTACCGCATCACGGTAACAACTTTCTCCTTCTCCATATGGTCACTTCGTGTCGTGGGTGTTTGTTTTGTGTTCGGTTGCCCGTGGATTGTATACGGAGACTAAGTTATGCTGTCGCCCGTAGGACGTGGACTAGTCCAAATCCGTATCTTTCTTAGATTTGGGTTTGGGGGTGTGTGTTTAAGGATACGTTAGCCTTATTTGAGGCTGAGATCGACTTAAACATTCGTTAAGGACACCTTAGTCTAATTTTAGACTAAGATCGACTTAACAGGATCGTTTAGATCCGACAAGAGAGCAATTGGGAGCTCTATTGTTTAGTTTAGTGACATTGCGGTCGATAGGTAGTTTAAGGACATTGCGGTCCAATGTTAGTTTTAAAACGTTGCGGTCAAGGTTAAGGACATCATAGTCCGTGAGTTTAAGGACCTCACAGTCCGATATTAGTTTTAAGACATCACGGTCGAGGTTAAGGACATCATAGTCCGGTATTAGTTTTAAGACATCACGGTCGAGGTTAAGGACATCATAGTCCGGTATTAGTTTTAAGACATCTCGGTCAAGGTTAAGGACATCGTAGTCCATGAGTTTAAGGACCCCACAGTCCGTAGCAGTGTGTGGTTGTCAGGACCCGTTACCTCTCTGACGACGTTGAGGAATTACAACGACAGATATCAAAGGAGTAAAGAGATGTACCCTCGAACCGGGTGTAAATTGATCGGGGGAGCAGTTGTGCTCAGTTCAATTTATATTGAGGACTTATGGCCAGAATTGGGCTAAGTCCAGTTGAAAATATTCAACATTTTATTCATATTTAGCCTGTTAGGCCTTTATTTGGGCTCTGCCCTTTTAAACAATGCATAGCATTGGGCTCTGTAATTAAACGCATAGCATTTAAATTGGGCCTGTTAGGCCTTTACTTCTGCCCTTTTAAATAATGCACAGCATTTAGTGGTCTGACAGTGCGCCACGTGGCCTGTCAGGTGCTTTGCGCCAATTAAAGAGCGTAAGACGCCAGCGCACGTGGAGGTGACATGTATCACGCTCTGCTGAGCGCAAGTCTGTTAGCGCAGTGCGCTGCGCTAGTGCGCTGCTGACACGTGGCGCGCTCTGGTGAGTTGCGCCAGTCCAAGAGCGCAGTGCGCTATTTTTAGAAGCGCAAGGCGCAGATCATTCTGTGGTTGACACGTGGCGCGCTCTGGTGAGTTGCGCCAGTCCAAGGAGCGCAAAGGCGCATTTCAAAAGTGCAAGGCACTGTCCAATAGCGCAGAGCGCATCTTGATCCAATTCAGATCAAAGAAACAAGTTTTTCTTGTTCTAAAGAGCTTCTACCTCAAGATTTCAAGAACCAATGGTTCTGATTCTCATCAAAAGGTTGTGCCTTTATATAGATCAAAAGATCTGGAAATGAAGTAAATTACTTCTTTAATCTTTTATGATTGGATCTTTATGATCCTTTTCTTTTTTTTTATTTTGAAGATCTTGATCTTGTTCTTAGATCTTTAATCTTTTTAGAAGAAATTCTTCTCTTGTGAGGTATTTTCATCTCTGTTCTTCCAAGAATTTAATTCTTTACCTTGAAGAAGATGATCTTTTTTCTTCAAAGGCTTGCCTTTCAAATTTTTCAGAGTTCTCCCTTTTTTCTATCTCTCTATCTGTGAGACTTGGAGTCTAGGGGCCTTTATATAGGGCCAATTGGTTTGTTGAGTTAGTTACAGAGATCTTTCTCTGATTGATCAGGGGATATTTCTCCACCGTTGGATCTTTGATCCTAAGGCCTCTGTTTTACAGAAGATAATCTTCTTATTTTAATAAGATTGGAAAGATCTTTCTAGAATTTTAATTCTGATTAATTAAATAATTTATTATTTAAATTTTAGTGCTGGCGCAGTTGGCGCAAGCGCACCTGCGCTTGACACGTGTCGCGCAGCGCAGAGCGCAGAGCGCAGCGCAACTGCGCTAGCGCACCTGCGCTGACACGTGTCGCGCAGCGCAACTGCTCTAGCGCACCTGTGCTGACACGTGGCGCGCAGCGCAGAGCGCAGCGCAACTGCGCTAGCGCACCACTGTTTGACACGTGGCGCGCAGCGCAGAGCGCAAGTTATCTGAAGCGTTGCTTCCTTTATTTAAAATTTGAGTTTTAAAATAGAGCCTTGCTCTGATTGGGGGTGCGCTGCCTTGGGCGCAGCGCTCCTTGCGCTGGCGTGTCTGTTTTTAACACGTGGCGCTCTGCGCGCAGCGCATGGGATCTGAAGCGTTGCTTCACCTTTTGAATTTTGAAATTCAAACAGAGTTTTGCTCTAATTGGGGAAACAAATGCCCCCCCACCGTTGCGCTCACGTGACGCACACTTGAGTGCAGCGGTGACAACATCTGATCTATTAGATCGATTCAGGAATTGAAGAGGCGCTTGAGCGCCTATAAATAGGACCCTTGGTCCTCAGCATATGATTATCATCTTCAAGAATTTTATTTTCAGAGCCTTGCTCTTGTTTTCAAAAACTTCAGAGCTAGAACCCTAAAATATTTTAGGTAAAAATTTAAACTTAATTAAATCAACTTTAATTAATAGAGCCTTGCTCTTTATAGATCTTTTGATCTAAAGAAATCCCCTTTGGGGTTTCACAAACAGAGCTTTGCTCTCAAGAATTTGTTTCAGGGTTTCTTAACTTATGAACAGAGCTTTGCTCATTGACAGAATATAGGTCTTTTGATCTTCTGATGATGAACTCTTAAGAGTTTTTCATGGATTTTTAAGGTCCCAGAACTTTGATTTTTAGGAATTAAATTTTTTTTCTTTTTTGATGGATTTTTCCATCATTATCACAGAGCTAGGCTCTTTAAGGAATTTTATTCCCTTGTGACCAGAGTTTAACAAGTGTCACTCTGTGACAGAGCTTTGCTCTGAAAAGGGAGATTTTCTCCTTGTCTCAAGGGATTTCTCATTTAATGAGAATGTTCTTTTTGAGGATCTCCTCATTAATTGACAGTCTCATCCAATGATGAGGCTGGCTTATTAACTGATGCATTGTCATCTGGATTTTGTGGGTCCCCCTTTGGTCCCCTCTCCACTGCATTGCAGTGTAGTACAAATTTCAAAGTACCAAGCGTCGGAATTAAATTATGATACTGATCATTGAACTTCGCTTTTTCTTGCAGGCAACATGTCTGCTGATCTTTCGTTCCCATTTTTCCGCTCAGAGGGAGGATTCCCTGAGGCGCCAGTGGACCGGGAGGTTCTTACTCTTATTAAGGATTACGACCGTGAGTATAAGAACCTTCACCTGTGGGGTAGGTGGTACAGTGAAATCATCAAGGGTCGCCGAAGCTTTTCTTGTGCGACGCCGTCAGAGCCGATCTCATCGATCCCATACGCGGATGCACCCCCGGTGAACTATGCCGTGGAGGTCGTAAATTGGAACTCGGAAGATCTTCTTCAACCTTCGATTGCTGTTATTCCCATGCAGCCGCCGGCAGCCGTGGATATTCTGGGGCGGCGCATATGCCAGGGTGAATCGCGCCCTTGGGGACAACCTTACAACATTAGATTGACCCCTCGACAATCGGCCGGGTATTTGCAGTGGGCCAGATACATCTTGTCAGCGAAGAAGACGCATTTGATGAAGATTGGTCTATACCCCGCAGTCTACGCCTCATTGTTCGAGTACCCCGTTCCTCCAACGTGGTGGGTTAAGGCATTCATGGAACAATGGAACATCCCCACCTATACCTTTCTTCTGACGGACAGGGAAGTCTCCATCCCCCTGGAAGAATTTGCTGAGATTTCCGGTTTGCCGGTGAGGGGGGAGCATTATGAAGAGCTACTTCCTCCTGATGAATATGTCTTCGCCACCAAGCCGCTGGTAATGGGCCTAACGCTGGAGAATGCTATTCAGCACCAGTTTCCGAGCCTGGTAAGGGTGCTGAATATGTATGAAAGTCTCTATTTGGAATCGGGTGGCCGGGGAGTTAGTTTTGCAGACTTCATCGCTCTCTTTCTTCGTCCGGAGATTTTATCACAACGGGGCGAAAAATTCGCCAAGCTCGACGACCCCTTTGGCTTTGGCTTAGATCGTCGACCAGTACTGGAGGACGACCAAAAAGGTTTTTACCTCCTCGATGCTGCAGTCATGCCCTTATCGGAAATCACCGCCCCGAACATTGACGAGGAGACCTTCTTTCTCGGGTTTCTGGGGTTATGGCTGTGCTGGTTCGCGCTCCCCATGCACCCGCGCTACATGAGGCCGTCCGTCTTCTACCCAGCGCATCGGATGGTAGCTGGTATACAGTTGTCGATTGGAATCGCCGGGTTGGCCCACCTGTACCATGGACTCAGCGTGGTGGCAGACGCAAATGAACCGGGGGTGCAACCTGGCAATCTCCCGATGCACTATTTTACTTCATGGATGGAAATGCATGGGCTCGGGGTTTTTGGTATTCACAAGAGGCCCTCGTTCTACGAGAAGTGCAGACTCTCGAGAGTCATGCGGTTAATTGGCACTTCTATTGTGAATCCGTCTCCGAGGGAGGCTAGGGGGTTGCTTCTTCATCCGCGCACGGTCGGAGCGGGCATCTCTTTCACGGACAAGGTCATGACCATAGGCCCGGAGACTTCTAAGGCGGTGTTGGCATTGCGTGATAATTTCAAGGACGGGGCCTCCGTATTGAAAGCCTGGGAGATTCTTCACTTATACTCCATCCGGCTGGGCTTCCTGGTGTTCAGGCAGAATGGCTTGGCGCTCTTTATGAGGTACAACCCCCATCGGTTCGCCCAACAGCTAAGCTATAACCAGGGGGTCCCACTGGAGGCGTTTTTGGAAGAGCCTGCGGCCACCAGGGAGGGGATACGGAGTGCACTACATCATTTTATACGGCTGAACACGGGCTCCCACTTCTTCATCAGTGAACCGACTTGCATTCTAAGGGCCCTCAATGTATACGGGGCCTGGTATCAGCACGCGATGGGTGCTGTTATCTGAGAAGAGAAGCGGCTGCTGATTGATCGTAAGGGTGCGCCCCCGGCCAGCGATCGCAACGTTCCCCTAAGGCGAAGGACCCCTGTCCCTCCTCCACTAAGAGGAGATGCTGGAGATGAGCCTCCACGTGTGCTAAGCCCCACGCGTGGTTTGCCGCGTGATTCTGTGGACGTGCCCTCAGTGCCCCGTGCTCCGGTGGAGACGGTGAATGTGGTTTCGCCTGAATCCGGCGTGGGCTCGGACATCGGGACCCGCCGTCCTAAGGTGCCCACGAAACGTAAGTTGATTTTGGGTGCACCTGGGGTTCGCGCGCAGAAGAGGAAGAAGAAGTCGATCTTCTCTGCTGACGTTGCGTTTGGTCAGGAACCTCATGCTCCTTATAGCGAAGGCTTGGGTGAGTACGGGACTAACGAGGGCTTATTTATACCGCCAGACGACACTGATATGGCGGCCGCCATCGCAGCTTCTGAGCGATTGGCAAGGCGCGACGCGTGGTTGGCTAAACTCGTGCAGTCGGGTAATCACTAGTTGTATTTTTCGTCATTGCATCATACCTTTATCATTGTTTTTTGACTAACGCTTTTCCTTCTTTTAACAGGCATTTCTACCGAAGAAGCTATCGCTGCTTCTCTCAAAACTTTTCAGGAGGAGGAACGACTCAGAGCATCCTTAGACCTTGGTACATTTCAGTTTACTATGCCTCTGCTTCCATTTCTTATGAGTAATCTGACCCCCTCTTTGTCTTATCGCAGGGACCACAAGACCTATCTCGGAAACTGACGCGGGAGTTCTCTCCGGGCCAGCTATCGATGTTCCGG
This sequence comes from Agapanthus africanus, assembly GCA_030015575.1. Taxonomy (NCBI): domain Eukaryota; kingdom Viridiplantae; phylum Streptophyta; class Magnoliopsida; order Asparagales; family Amaryllidaceae; genus Agapanthus; species Agapanthus africanus. The sequence goes on from CM057348.1 coordinate 59,799,600, forward strand.
CCTCTTCGGAATTGCCGCAAGAGACCCAACTCAAAAAGCCGATGATGGATGCCTTGAAGGCTCTGGAGGCAACTCTGAATGCGGACGACGACGCCTTGCTGAAGGAGGCTTCCAAGAGGTCCGTCGTGACGGCCCGGGAGGAGAGGAAGCGTTTGAGGCGTGCAGCGAAAGAGCGTAGCGCTACTTTGGCCGTGGGAGCGGGCTCAAGTGCCGTTACTCCCGCTGCTACTCCTTCAGAGGAGCCCCCGGTCGTCTTGTCTACTGCTCATAGATGGGCGGCGCGTGCAGCTCGGGAAGCCAACGGTCAATCCACCTCAGGTAATGTGCTTTTCGAGCTTTGTTATAAAAGTTATAAAACTATCGGTTCTTATACATCTTGTCCTGCAGGGCTGAGTCCTACTGAAAGGGCGGCGGCGACCGTCGAGCCTGAGGGGACGGTGGAGAAGGTAGTAGCTGATCCCGAGGCGACGGTAGGCGGTGCAGCCGTAGTCGCCGGGCCTAAGCTAGTGGCTGACGAGACGGTCACGACTACTATGCCCGAGACGGCCACCACTGCTGAGCGCGAGGTGGCGGCAGATGAGACGGCTACTACGGCCGATCCTGAGGCAGCGGCGGATGGAGCGGCTGCGACCGATGAACCCATGGAAGTGGTGGGCGAGACGGCTGCTACGGCCGAGCCTGAGGCAGCGGCGGATGGAGTGGCTGCGACCGATGAACCCATGGCAATGGTGGGCGAGACGGCTGCGACCGCCGAGCCCGAGGTGGTAGTGGATGAGACGGGCATGATCGCTGAGCACGAGACGGCCTTTCCTTCTTAGGAGTCGGGCGCCGCTCCGATCATCGCTCTCCCCGCTTACGGCTCCTTGTCGTCTTCCGGCGTCGCAAGCGTGACGACGGCTCCCGTAGAGTCTGGCGATGAGGCAACGGGAGGTGAACCCATGCCAATGGAGGAGGGAGACGCCGCCGTTTCGGCTGGCGACTCGTCAGGTTAATTTTGGGTTACCGTCCTTCTTTTTATTCTGCAATCCTTCCTGACAGGGCCTATCTTGTTTCTAACGCAGGTGCGGCTAGTGCTGATGCCCCTTTACTCGAAGGAGCGCCGTCAGTTACTGCCTTGACGGTGGCCACATCTCTACCCTCTCTCGTACCGTCGTAAATGCTGGAAGGTATGGATTTGTGACCTATCAGTCTTATCTTGGCTGCATAATTTATGTACTGATGTTGTATTATTGCGTCCTTACAGGAGTGCTTTTTGATCACCTGTACCAAGTGCTGCACCCACACTTCTCCTTCCCGTCGGAGCTTGCTTCCTCCAGCGGCGCTGGTGAGTATAGTTTTCAATTAATGCCCTTTCTTTTTTCAATAATGGAATTATTTCTGATTCTTCCTTGCCCTGATTGCAGTGCTACAGATCAAAGGAGGAGATGTAAGATCAGTCGCGCCACCGGTCCTCCCGGCTTTGCCACCTGCTGCAGCTGGTATAGTAGATTCCGTCATTGATGACCTTTCTATATTTCTTGAACCGTCATTTGATCATGTTTTGTTTTGCAGCTGTCGTTCTGATTCCGGCCCCCTTCGAGTCTCGCATCATGATGCCGGAAGGCCCATTCTCCAGACATCCATCCTCAAAGGGTGCTGCAATGAGTCTGAGTATGCTGAGCGGATGCGTCGAGGAGCTTGACGCAGAAGCTCCTGTATCTGCCGTAGATTTCGCTGCTGAGGTTAATCTGATGCTGGCGACGCTTGTAAATTTTCACAATGAAGGCGTCATCGAGTCTTGGGTTAACCACTGCAGGGAGATCGAGGCCCTCTTGTATCAGCTAGAACTTATGCGTCCTGCCCCCGAGATTTTAGCCACGAGTACTCAACGGGCGGCAAGGCTCGAGCAGAGCGCTTCTTACTTCCGCCATCTTGAACAAGAAGCGGCTTTAAGGCGGAGGGAATGCAAAGATACCTCAAGCGAGTCTGCTCGACTGCGTGCTGAGGTCGACGCGAACGCTGCTCGGGTGAAAGTTATCTTCGAGGGTCTCCTGCAAAGTATCTCCGACGGGTTAATATTGAAGCAGAAGCTCGATACCGTTGAGCGTGATGCCCAAGGTCGTGAAGCAGCTCAGCGAGCCATCGAAGAACAACTTTCATCCTACTTGCAGCAGCGGGCCCAGGTGGAAGCAGAGTTGGCTGCGACAGCCGATCAGGAGAAGGCGCTGAAGGAAGTGCGAGACCAACTTGCGGATTTGTTGAAGACGCTTCCTTCTCCATGAACATTTTGTATCATTTGTAATTGTAAATAAAATGTATTTGTTTCTTTTATTCTTTCACACGATGTAACTTGTACTCAATTGAATTCATGAATAAAAGATATACATTCTTCATAATGTCTTGTGTCATTTCTCTGCTTTCTTCTTTCTTGTTGTATTGTTTGCCCTGCGATTTTAGAAAGTACGGTCCGTAGATAGTATGTAACTGTCAATCTTATGCTTTTTGTAGAGTGGCGACTGCTTAGAAAACAGGGTTAGGGTCTGTCACCTAAGACTTCTCAACTTTATGAGCCGTGAGGGTCTCATAAAGTATTTTCTCCCTACAGGTCGAGAGGATCCCGCAAGTGCGTTTTCTATTTAGGAATCGTGAGGATTCCTAAGTGTGTTTTCTCTTGAGAGTCATACGGATCTCACAAGAGAATTTACTCTCTTACGAGTCGTGAGGACCCGCAAGTGATGGGTGAAGTTGCCCTTATCCGCATTTCACGGAGTCAGGAGTTGTTGCGGATACTTTCCGGGGTACCGTAGTTTAAAGATATTGCGGTCAAGGTTAAGGACATCATAGTCCGTGGATTTAAGGACTCCACAGTCCGTTGTTAGTTTTAATACATCACGGTCGAGGTTAAGGACATTATAGTCCGTGATTTTAAAGACATCACAGTCCAACGTTAGTTTTAAGACATCACGGTCGAGATTAAGGACATCATAGTCCGTGAGGTTAAGGACCTCACAGTCCAACATTAGTTTTAAGACATCACGGTCGAGATTAAGGACGTCATAGTCCGTGGATTTAAGAACTCCACAGTCCGGTGTTAGACATCACGGTCGAGGTTAAGGACATCATAGTCCGTGGATTTAAGGACTCCATAGTCCGGCATTAGTTTTAAGACATTACGGTCGAGGTTAAGGACATCATAGTCCGTGGATTTAAGGACTCCATAGTCCAACGTTAGTTTTAAGACATCACGGTCGAGGTTAAGGACGTCATAGTCCGTGGATTTAAGGACTCCACAGTCCGGTGTTAGTTTTAAGACATCACGGTCGAGGTTAAGGACATCATAGTCCGTGGATTTAAGGACTCCATAATCCGGCGTTAGTTTTAAGACATCACGGTCGAGGTTAAGGACATCATAGTCCGTGGATTTAAGGATTCCATAGACCAATGTTAGTTTTAAGACATCACGATCGAGGTTAAGGACATCATAGTCCGTGGGTTTAAGGATCCCACAGTCCGTGAAATGTGTGGTTGTTGGGACCCGTCAATTCTTTGAAGACGTTGAGGAATTACAATGCCAAATATCAAAGGAGTGAAGAGATGTACCCTTGAACCAAGGTAGAATCATTTTGAAATCTCTGGGGTTGATTGTTAGTTTTAAGACATCACGGTCGAGGTTAAGGACATCATAGTCCGTGGATTTAAGGACTCCACAGTCTGATGTTTGCTCTGGATGCTTCCCACGGGTTCACTGGCGTGTTTGGCGAGAACCAGGCTCCGCTGTGGACGTTTTCCACGGCGTCAGAAGTGACGTTATCCGTGTTCCACGTAACCAGGAATTTGCACTAGATGCTTCACACGGGTTCACTGCCGTATTTGACGAGGACTAGGCTCCGCTCTGGATGATTCATACGGGTTCACTGCCGTGCTCTGCGAGGACCAGGATCCGCTCTGGACGTTTTCCACGGGGTCAGAAGTGACGTTATCCGTGTTCCACGTGACCAGGAATTTTCATTAGATGCTTTACACGGGTTCATTGCCGTGTTCGGCGAGGACTAGGCTCCGCTCTGGATGCTTCACACGGGTTCACTGCCGTGCTCTGCGAGGACCAGGATCCGCTGTGGACATTTTCCACGGAGTCGGAAGTGACGTTATCCGTGTTCCACGTAACCAGGAATTTGCGCTAGATGCTTCACACAGGTTCACTGCCGTGTTCGGCAAGGACTAGGCTCCGCTCTGGATGCTTCATACGGGTTCACTGCCGTGCTCTGCGAGGACCAGGATCCGCTCTGGACGTTTTCCACGGGGTCAGAAGCGACGTTATCCATGTTCCACGTAACCAGGAATGGTTGAGTTTATCTGCATTTCGCAGATTCGAAATTTGACTCTTGGTCATCTGTATACCGTCGAGTCATGGAACTGGGGGTTGCCGCTGTTCCACTTTACTTGATGTTGTGTCTGCTGGGACAAAAGCTGAGATAATTTCCAGGCTACCTGTGAACCTGGGGGAGAAGGAGTGTGATTCCTTCTTTGTTTGCGCCCCTGGATTGTATACAGGGATTGATGTAATATCACCTGTAAGGCATAAATTTCATTCATTTTTTTTCATTCTTTTCTTTCCGCGATACTCTATCATTTCAGCTTTTTATATCGCGAAGGTCGCGATTGCCCAATCATTTCGGCTATTTTTCGCGGTGCCCAATCATTTCAGCTATTTGTTTTATTTTTACTCGCTGCATTTTATTGCGAGTTGCCCAATCATTTCGGCTATTTCGCATGCATACATTTTTTTTACTTGCTGATTTTTATTTGCAAGTTGCCCTATCATTTCGGCTATTTCGTATGCATGTGTGGCTTGTTGTATTTTCGCTGCAAGCTTGGATTTAGACACCGATTTCGGCATCAGCACCGCTACAACTGGGATATTGTCAGGAGCGAATCATCATTTGCCTCTGTCGATGTCGAACAAAGGTGGCTTAGTAAACAGGGTTAGGGTCCTGTCGACTAAGGCTTTTGACTTCATGAGCCGTAAGGGTCTCACAAAGGTATTTCTCCCTATATGTCGTGAGGATCTCGTAGGTGTGTTTTCTCCTTGGGAATCGTGAGGATTCCTAAGTGCGTGTTCCCCTGTAAGTCGTAAGGATCTTACAAAAGGGTTTTCTCCTTATAAATCGAGAGAGCTTACAAGGGTTGTTCACCGTACGAACATATCCCTAGTCACGGATGGAACTTGGTTAGGGAAATGTTTATTCGCGCCCGTGGATTGTATACAAGGGTCAGTATCGAGTCGCTTGTAGGGCACTATCGAAGGTTGTGAGGGTTGCTTAAGAACAGGTTCAGGTCTCTGTAACTTAAGACTTTCAAATCTTATGAGCCGTGAGGGTCCCATAAGAGAGTTCTCTTTACGAGTCGTGAGGATCTCGCAAGTGTAATTTCTCCTTAGGAATCGTGGGGATCCCTAAGTGTGTTTCTCCTTTGTGAGTCGTAAGGATCTCACGCGGGCGGTTTCACCTTGCAAGGTCGAGAGGACCCTGTAAGTGTCTTTTAACGAGGCTGCTCCCTTTCGGGTTTTCACAAACACTCGCCGGTAGCCCTGCTGTTTTTACTCACGGAGCCCTTTCAGGTTTTCATCCGTGCCTATTTTGCTTATGGACATACCGTTTTTTTTATTCTCTTCTTTTATTCTAACGAGGTTGCGCCCTTTCGGGTTTTCACAAGACTCACCGGTAGCCCTGCTGTTTTTACTCACGGAGCCCTTTCGGGTTTTCATCCGTGCCCATTTTGCTTATGGACATACCGGTTTTTTTATCAGCTTCGGGATGCTGCGATCCGCCGCAGCTTCTTGACATCTCGATCAACAGCTAGTTTTAGGACATAGTGGTCCGTTGTTAGTTTAAGAACGTTTCGGTCCATTAACCAGCTACTACTTATAGAGTTTTGGGCTTAAGAAGATAGTGAGCGGATATAGTCGTCGCCATCTATCATTGACCTAGGTCGTAACTCGTTAGGCGTAGTATTTCTTCAGGAAGCGGCCGTTTATCGGTCTGAAAGGTCTTTCGCCATGCATGTCCATGAGTAAATAGGCTCCACCCTGGTAGACCTTGTCTATAATATACGGGCCTTCATAGTTCGGCTCGAATTTTCCCCGCTTGGCGCGATTGGGGATCATAGGTCTTTTGACCACTAGCACGAGTTCGCCCTGGCGGAATGTCCTCGGCCTGGTCAATCTTTCATATGAGCGCGTCATCTTTGCTTTATAAGCCTCCAAATTTTGTTGCGCTATGAGTCGGGTTTCATCAAGGGCATCGAGCTCCTCAAGCCGAAGGTGGGCATTCTCTTCGTCTGTTAGCTCGTAATGAACTGCCACTCGTAGAGAGGGTAACTCTATCTCGAGGGGGAGCACCGCTTCTGTACCGAATAATAACGCCTACGGCGTCGTGTTCGTGGCCGTCTTGAACGTAGTTCGATACGCCCAGAGAGCTTCTTGCAGTCTCTCATGCCAGTCCTTCTTATTTCGGGACACCGTCTTCTTCACGATCTTCGTCAGAGTCTTGTTGAAAGCTTCCGCTAGACCGTTGGCTCGAGGATTATAAACTGAGGAGTATCTCCAGTCTATGTTGTGCTGTTGTGCGAAGCGGCTAATCTTGTGGCTTCTGTAGGCTAGCCCGTTATCAGAGATGATCCGTCACGGAGTTCCGAACCGATAAATAACGTGCGTCTTGAAGAAATGGAGGATATTCTCCGTCTTCACTTCCCTCAGCGATATTGCTTCTGCCCATTTGGAGAAGTAATCAGTCGTCGCCAAAATGAATCGATGTCCTCTGGACGATGCTGGTTCGATGGGGCCGATTATGTCAGTTCCCCACATTTCAAACGGCCAGCTAGCCACTGTTGGGTGTAGTGGATTTGGATTTTGATGGATAAAGTCCTCATGGATCTGGCATGAGTGACATTGTTTCGCATACTCGAGGCAGTCCTGGATCATCGTGGGCCAATAATAGCCCATCCGTTTAATTTTCAATTTCATCTTCGGCCCGGCTTGGTGAGAACCGCAGAGTCCGTCATGAATTTCTTGGACGACTCTTTTCGCCTCTTCAGGTCCCAGACATCTTAACCATAAAGAATCAAATGACCTCTTGTACAGAGTATCATTGACGAAAGCAAAAGATAGGGCTCGCTTCATGAGCTGATGTTTTGGGGACGCAACATCAGGCGTTCGACGGGATTTGAAGTAGTCTATAAAGACTTCTCTCCAATCTTCAACCTTCTCTTGGTCTTTTATTTGCAGGGCCATTTTCTCGGTCGCTTCCTTTTCCTCGGATGATTCCGGAGATATTTCTGCCGGTGCAAGGACCCGACGGCTTTGTACCACGATTCTGACGTCATCGAGGTTCTCATCAGCCAGTTCTTTAGCAAGCTTGGCTAATGCATCTGCTTTGCTATTTTCCGCACGCGGTATGCTTTCCAAGATGTGGGAAGGTATTTGGGTTAGCAGTTGCTGTACCCTCTCGCCGTACTTTACCGGTTCTGGTTTGCACGTTTGATAGTCGCCGTTTACTTGACTGACGACCAGTTGGGAATCTCCATATATGAGGAGGTTTTCAATTCCCATGTCGATGGCGATCTCGAGGCCTGCTATCAAAGCTTCATATTCGGCTTCATTGTTCGTCTTCGGCTCTGTCAAGGAGAAGGCGAAGCGCATTATCCCTCCTTGTGGAGTTACGAAGATGAGGCATACCCCCGATTTGATTATAGGGGTGCTTTGTTTGTGCTTCTTCATGGAAGACGCTCCATCAAAATAAAGTTCCCATTCGGTATCACGACCATCAATCGCATCAAACGCATGTTCGTTTGGCAGTTCGCAATTCAACGGAGAATCGGCAGGAATCGGATGCTCAGCGAGGAAGTCGGCGATGGCCTGGCCTTTCACTGCCTTGAGAGGCTGATAGGTTATTAAAAACTCCATCAAGAGCAGGGCCCATTTAACGAGCCGTCCTGTCAATATGGCCTTGGACATCAAATATTTGAGGGGATCCACCTTCGATATGAGACGGACTTCATGCGCCAATGCATAGTGCCGGAGTTTCGTTATCGCGAAGATCAATGCCAGGCAATGTTTTGAAATGGGAGAATAATTGCTTTCTGCCCCAAGGAGAACTCGGCTCAAGTAGTAGAGTGCTCTTTCTTTCCCTTGGTCGTTCTCTTGTGCCCATAATGCTCCTAAGGAACCTTCAAGGGCTGTTGTGTAAAGAATAAGGGGCTTTCACTTGACCGGAGCGGCCAGCACTGGCGGGTTCTGCATATACTGCTTGATTTTGTCCAGCGCGCCTTGGCATTTATAATCCCAGACGAACGGGGTTCGCTTCTTCATCAAGTGACTGTAGGGGCGGCACTTGCCAGAGAGATTGGCTATAAATCGCCGGATATACGCGAGCTTCCCTTGGAGAGACCGCAATTGTTTGTGAGTTCTTGGCGGAGGCATTTCCATGATTGCCTTGATCTTTGACGGATCTATCTCGATACCTCGGTGTCGGACGATGAATCCTAGGAATTTACCTGAGGACACCCCGAACGCGCATTTGAGAGGGTTCATCTTCAAGTTGTATTGTCGAAGGCGTTGAAACACGACCTTCAGATGCTCTAGATGTTCCTCGTATGATTTGCTTTTCACCACGAGGTCGTCGATATAGCATTCGACGATTTCATGTATAAGGTCATCGAAGATCTTCGTCATGGCCCTCTGATAGGTAGCACCGGTATTCTTTAGACCAAAGGGCATCACCTTGTAGCAGAATATACCCAAAGGGGTCCGGAAAGCGGTACGTTTCTGGTCTTCGGGATGCATCTTTATTTGATTGTATCCTGACGATCCGTCCATGAAGGAGAAGACTTCGTGAGTGGATGTGTTGTCTATCATCAGTTTAGTGACCGGTACTGGGAAATCGTCCTTCGGGCAGGCTTTATTGAGATCCCGGAAGTCCTCGCATATGCGTACTGTCCCATTTTTCTTCATCACCGGGACGATGTTGGCGATCCAGTCAGGGTACCGAACCTCTTGGATGAAGCCAGAGTCGATCAGCTTCTTGACCTCGGCGTTGATGCTCATCTCAAGCTCGAGTCGCATCCTTCTTGGTGCTTGTTTGATTGGCTTAACGTCCGGGGATATCGCCAGTTTGTGGACAGCAATCTCTGGATCTAGTCCTGGCATTTCGGAATAGTTCCATGCGAAGCAATCTCTATGCTGCATAAGCACGTCTTTTAACACAGCCACCCTTTCTTCAGATAGCAGCTCGCTAACAAATGTGGGTCGCGGGTCACTTGCCGTTCCTAAATCAATCTTCCTGAGGCTATCTGCAGTAGTGTGTATTCCATCTTCCAGCTCTTTTGGCGCCGGTGGAAACTCTGAGATCACCTCGTCATCATTGTTTTCGAAGCACCAGGGGAAATCAACCATGTTCTCGGTCTCTTCCTCTGATATCGTTATCGTATGACTAGTACGAGCTCGCTTCCAAGACCGATGTGGATCCGGGCCTATCCTTGTAGATTTGGGTTCATGCTTGTGCGGCAGAGTTATCCTCCAACTGTCAGATAGAGCGAACTTGCCGAACTGATACTGATCTTCGACCCAGTTCTTGAAGGTGAAGCAATCTTCGAGAGGATGTCCTATTACTCGGTGATAAGAGCAATAGTCTGGATGAGAGACCTCGTTAGCTTCCTCGGGGTATTTAGACTCCGGCAGTGTAATCATTTGATGTCTTATGGCAAGATCAAGTATCTTCTTTGTTTTTTCTTGAGGAAAAGAGTATGTTCGACTCATCTTCTTCATAAGGGATAAATCCGGACTGCTCGATTCCCGCTCGTGTGACTTCTTGGTCCCGCTTTGTCGTTAGTGAATGCCTTTTCCGCTTTTTGACTTGTTTCTGCCTCTGCGTCGGGTCTTTTTTACAACAGGTTAACAGGGAGGGGCATTTTCATTTTTCGCAGCCTGTTGGAGAAGGCGTTGCGTCCTGGCTTTCTCGTAGATGGCCATTTCGCGGTTATGGTCGTCTCGAACTTTTTGACCAGCTTCCCTTATAAGCTTGTCCATTTGTTCTTCGAACGACGGACTGGGCATTTTTACGTCGGGGACTTTTTCTGGTTCAGGATTAGCACTCTCCCATTAAGCATCTCCTTCTTCATCAAAGTCAACGACATAGCAGTCGTGGAGTAGCTCCCGTTTCTTAGACCGAACATATCCAAGCCCGATCGATTCCATTCTCCCGTTGGGCAACTTGCGCTGAGTTCCGGGAACGTTCTAGATCCTGTCGTAGAACTTAGCTTTTCGAGCGGTCTGTTTGAAGGGTATCCCTTGGCGTTTCAATAGCCTTTTCAAGCCTTCTTTGTAATATCTAGGCAGACGGATGGGCCGAAGCCTGTCAAGTGTAGAATCTACGCCGTGCCAGATTTCTTTCTCCACTTTGGTTTTCCCGGAGCGGTAGAATAGGATCGCCTTTTCACCTTCTCGACTGGGAGGGACATGGAACGTCTGCAGCTCTTCCACACTGTAGGTATCAAGCGCGTCTAGTTCTTTATGATGTTTGGGCAGAACCATGGCAACTTGCAAACTTTGCTCTTCATCAGCGAATGTTTGTATTGACGGTCGAGCGGAGAATATAGCATTAACCTCGTCTTCCGAATCGCTGCCAAAGATCAACATAGGAGCGGACAATCCTGGCTTGTTATACTGGGGTGGGCCTGAATAAACCATCGCTTCCTCTTCTTCAGCATCACTCCCGAAGACTGGAATGGTGGTGATAGCTTTGTTCTGCGGCTTGCGACATCTCTCCGTATCTTCGAAATCCGGTAAGAAATATTTTGCATCTTCATACTTGCGGACTTCATTTATGGAGAATGGATTCAGCTCTCCTGTTACGGTATACTCGAGACCATCCTTAAAGTATTTCATACACTGATGTTGTGTAGAAGGGATGATGTTGTACTCGTGTAACCAAGGCCGGCCGAGTAAAGCATTGTAGCATGTATTGGCGTCAATGACATGAAATTTAATATCCGTGACAAGTAACCTGAATCGTAGTGTTAATATCACAGACCCGAGAGTCCACGATGACTGGGAGTCAAAACCGGAGATGGTGATTTTATCACGAGCGAGACGCTGGACGCTCATGCAGATTTCCTTCAACACTCACACGTTGAGGAGATTGACGGAAGACCCATTGTCTACCAGGATTTTGCCTATCTTTATATCATGGCAGTACCCTGAGACATAGAGGGGACGGTTGTGCTCGCACGTCCCGAGGAGGAGGTCTTCGTCACCGAAGGTGATATCGGCCGTGTACTTTCTCTAGCTCGTCCTTCATCTTTTCTTCGGCGAGAAAAGCTTGGAATTATTCTGGCTCTTGCAGCGCCTTGATCAATGAATCTCTCGCTTCTTTGGATAGTAAAAGGGCGTCGAGAATGCTGAGTTGTGAGGGCAATTTCCTCAAGTGCGCCAGGATGTTGTAGTCCACCTTACTCTTCTTTGGCGGGTCCTTGGCGGTCAGTTCTTTCATGACTTGGTCATCCAGGGAGATATCCTCGGAGACCTTTTATTTTCCCTTATCTTTTTTGCTCGGGGATCCGAGATTCTTTTCCGGAAGCGTGCAATTGCGCAGTTGGATGTTTTCACAGGCCTTCGGTTCTTCCTCTTTCCCTAAGGTGGGTTCTTCAAAGAGAGGGACAAGAGCCATTTCTTCGTCAGAGTCGCTTCCGAAAGTGAGAATTTGCGATCCTCTGGTGTTGACCATGCGACAGTTACCGGTATCTCTTTTATGCTCCTCAGTCGCACTCCTTTGCTCTCGCCGAGTTTTGCGTTTTATTCGCTTAAAATGTTGCCGGTGAGCAACATATCCTTGCCACCATCTTTTAAAAGCATTGCACTCCTCGGTGGGGTGCGAAATGTTTCGATGATATGAGCAGTAGCTAGGATGCATCTTTGCTTCATCAAGGGTGTTTTCTTCAGAGGGTGGTAGCTTCATTCCCATTGATATGGCTTTAGCAAACCTTTTCCTCGTCTTGAACTTGTTTTTATCCGCAACGGATGTCTTTTGATTCGGTGGGAGTGTCTCGGCCTTTTCATCTAGTCGCCGGCGTTTAGCTCTTTCAAATATGGCCGTCTCGCGCTCCCGATCAGTTTTACTTTTCAGGAGAGCTTCATTGAGGAATGTGTCAATCATTTCATCTGACGGCCCCAGAAGTTCTAATTCAGGCTCTGCCCTCAGCTTCTCAGTGCAAGGAGTTTTTTCATCGTATGTAAACGAGTGAGAGATTACCTGACAACTTGCTACGTATCCCTCAGATTCATCCGACGAGCTTTGCTCGGTAAGCCTTCTTTCCTTCGCATTTATCTGTACATATTTTTGCATTTGCATACTTATTTTGAAAACCCATAAAATTTGAAAAAATACGAAAATTATAAAAATTATTGTATTCAATTTTGGCCTAATTGACTTGAGTTTGACAAATAGGTTAACTGGCTAGGAACAACTAGATCTTAGACTTAGTAAATTAAAAACCCTAAAAATAACCTTCCTTAAAGTTTAACGGTATAAAGTATGCGTCTTTGTAGTTTATTTAGAAATAGGCAAATTTTGAGTTCACTTCTTGGGCTAAGTCAAAACAGAGGAAAAGTATTGATGTTCTTATTAGAGTATAAGTTTGAAAAATAGTTCCTAGCTTAAGTCAAGATTTTGAAAATGTATACCCTACAAATTGCACAATCACGCACCTTGAAACTTGGAATAGTAGAAGAGACCTTGAAATGCTCTTGTCTAAAGTCCTTAGTATGAAGAAAAAAAATGAACACTGGTTTTTGTGATTACTTGAGGCTGCAGAAATAGAAAAAATATTTAGCAAGGGTGCTTCATCACCTAGTGCCTTAGACCAACTGGTTTGGGAGTCACTGCTAAAAAGCCTTGGGTGTTACAAGACTAGAAAGTACGCTTTAAAGTGCAAACGCAACTTGTAATCGGTCGTTGGTACCTCAAGAAGTATTAACGGTCGCATGAAGGATGTGTAAGCAAAATTCATTTAAAAATTCACCAATTAATAAGTGCTTTGGACAACGGACATGGGTATGATTGCTTGATTTAAATTTCCAAGTGTAGGGGTGACTTATACACACACGTAGGGGGATGTGATTGGAGTTTAGATGAGAGATAGGAATGAAGAATAGAACTTGTATCTTTAGTAGAGTTGATAAAAATTCCTAAGTGGAGATGCAACCCTAGAAGGAAAACTTAAGAAATGCCGAAAGCTAAATAGGTCTGCAGAACATATATAATCTTAAGTTAAATGATGAGGAAGTGTGAAGAATATGGGTGGATAATTTGCAAGTCGACGATAATAGAATTCCTTGTTAGAAAACCTAATTGGAGAATTAAAGTCGAAAAGCCGAATTGATAGGATTTTGTGGGTAGTATCCGCTGAAAACCCTCAGGAGACAACACTCCTCCTACTAGGGACACCTAGAGGTTTAACGGCTTGTTGCACGAGCTCAGTGCAATCGCGTTTCCCTGCGAAAGTGCGGTTAGGTTTTTTGTCGAGAATAAAAAATAAGTTTGCTCGAGGACGAGCAAAAGATAAGTTTGGAGGTATTTGTTCATATCATAATCTTGCATTATTATATTCCTCAGTCCTAGTCATTTTACAAATAAACAGGTGCTTTTGACCCATGTCTGCTACATAGTACATGTTACAGGTTCTTGGAATAAAAACAGTGAAGTTGCTGAAAAAGATGATACAAAGTGAGACTATGAATGATAAATGGTGAAATCTTGATCGCGCTTAAATTTTGAGGAACAATGAACAACAGTTCACCGAGTATAAAGGCAGCGACATGAAGAAACAGTAAAAGTCCACTACAATGTTCACTGGAAAGATCTAGAAGAGAACGAGAAACCAATATGAGAACAGACCTGCATAAACAGGATGTACAAGTCATGCAGAGCCAACACCAGAAAGATGAAGACCCAATTCCATCTTTTGGCCGCGGAACCGCGGCCAAACCCTGGCTGCGGCCGCGGTTCCACGCCAGGGTTGGGCATTTAAGGAATAAAAATTTTACTATAATCTGTGGCGGCTTTGACTAGGTCTTTTTCTTAGGGGTATTTTTGTAATAGCAAATGTGCGAGTCAATTATAACCTAGAGTTTCTATGAATCTATAAATAGAAGCCCAAATATCTCTTTTGAGGCATGCATCCCTTCATTAATAAATTTTAGAATTCTTTTGGAGAGCATCGGTGCCTCTTTTCATTTCATGAATTCAGATCTGACAACCCTGTGTTGATGTTTGGAGAGAGCCATCTGTAAGTAGTTTTATTTAATTGCTCTAGTTTAGATTTTAATTCCTTGCCTTAGATGTTAGCTTTGGGGAAGGCTTTTGAGAGATGAGATCTCTCATTCCTTTCTTGCCCATTATATCTTTTCTATAGGACTCCATGCATACACGCAGACACCTTATCCTTTGAGGTAGCGGTGACACCGTAGTATAAAGGCCCGGTTGCGCGCGTTTTCCATGAAGGTTAGGGTAAGGATCTCTAAAGGAAGGACAAGAACCTAGAGGAAGGAACACCTTCCCGAATGGATCTAATCCCCTTTATTGATAATTACCATAACTCCTCTTAGATCCTAATTTGGGTATAGAAAGCGTTGAGATTTATTTACATTTCCAAACCATTCCTAAACCTAACCCTAGCAAAATTTAGATCTAGATTAATTTAGTTTTTAGATAGATTTAGTTTTTAGATTTAATAATCAATCCGACCACAATCGGAATTAACTCGTTTGAACGATTAGGAAATTCACAACATCCCTGTGGACCGACCCGTACTCACCGGCTAGCTATCAAGCGATGCCGTTCTTGATTGCGGTTTAGAAATATTTTTTTACAACAGAGGAGTGGAATTTTTCTTGGAGTCTGAACAGTACACACAACCGTGGATCCGCCGCAAAAAGAGCTTTAGACCGTGGAATCGCTGCGGTTTTGACGAGTCAGCACTTGAGAAAAATCTTGGGATCCGAGCCGACTTCCCCACTGTGGAACCGCGGTGGGAACCTGCCTATGGCCGCGGAAGGGCGGCAACATCGTGACATCATCCTCTGGAATTTGCACTGTAGCTTCATTTGATTGATCTCAAAAACTATCTATTACCGCAATCAAGAACGGCGTCGCTTTGCAGCTAGCCGGTGAGTACGGGTCGGTCCACAGGGATGTTGTGAATTTCCTAATTGCTCAAACGAGTTAATTCCGATTGTGGTCGGATTGATTATTAAATCTAAAAACTAAATCTATCTAAAACCTAAATTAATCTAGATCTAAATCTTGCTAGGGTTAGGTTTAGGAATGGTTTGGAAATGTAAATAAATCTCAACGCTTTCTATACCCAAATTAGGATCTAAGAGGAGTTATGGTAATTATCAATAAAGGGGATTAGATCCATTCAGGAAGGTGTTCCTTCCTCTAGGTTCTTGTCCTTCCTTTAGAGATCCTTACCCTAACCTCCATGGAAAACGCGCGCAACCGGGCCTTTATACTACGGTGTCACCGCTACCTTAAGGGATAGGGTGCCGTGCGTGTATGCATGGAGTCCTATAGAAAAGATATAATGGGCAAGAAAGGGATGAGAGATCTCATCTCTCAAAAGCCTTCCCCAAAGCTAACATCTAAGGCAAGGAATTAAAATCTAAACTAGAGCAATTAAATAAAACTACTTACAGATGGCTCTCTCCAAACATCAACACAGGGTTGTCAGATCTGAATTCATGAAATGAAAAGAGGTACCGATGCTCTCCAAAACAATTCTAAAATTTATTAATGAAGGGAGGCATGCCTCAAAAGAGGTATTTAGGCTTCTATTTATAGATTCATAGAAACCCTAGGTTACAATTGACTCGCACATTTGCTATTACAAAAATACCCCTAAGAAAAAAACCTAGTCAAAGCCGCCACAGATTATAGTAAATTTTTTATTCCTTAAATGCCCAACCCTACCGCGGAACCGCGGCCGCAGCCAGGGTTTGGCCGCGGTTCCGTGGCCAAAAGATGGAATTGGGTCTTCATCTTTCTGGTGTTGGCTCTGCATGACTTGTACATCCTGTTTATGCAGGTCTGTTCTCATATTGGTTTCTCGTTCTCTTCCAGATCTTTCCAGTGAACATTGTAGTAGACTTTTACTGTTTCTTCGTGTCGCTGCCTTTATACTCGGTGAACTGTTGTTCATTGTTCCTCAAAATGTAGGCGCGATCAAGATTTCACCATTTATCATTCGTAGTCTCACTTTGTATCATCTTTTTCAGCAACTTCACTGTTTTTATTCCAAGAACCTGTAACCTGTACTATGTAGCAGACATGGGTCAAAAGCACCTGTTTATTTGTAAAATGACTAGGACTGGGGAATATAATAATGCAATATTATGATATGAACAAATACCCCCAAACTTATCTTTTGCTCGTCCTCGAGCAAACCTAGTTTTATTCTCGACAAAATCCTAACCTCACTTTCGTAGGGAAACGCTATTGCACTGAGCTCGTGCAACAAGCCGTTAAACCTCTAGGTGTCCCTAGTAGGAGGAGTGTTGTCTCCTGAGGGTTTTCAGCGGATACTACCCACAAAATCCTATCAATTCGGCTTTTCGACTTTAATTCTCCAATTAGGTTTTCCAATAAGGAATTCTATTATTTTCGACTCATAGATCATCCACCCATATTCTTCACACTTTCTCATCATTTAACTTAAGATCATATATGTTCTGCAGACCTACTCAGCTTTCGGCATTTCTTAAGTTTTCCTTCTAGGGTTCCATCTCCACTTAGGAATTTTTATCAACTCTACTAAACATACAAGTTCTATTCTTCATTCCTTTCTCTCATCTAAACTCTAATCACATACCCCTACGTGTGTGTATAAATCACCCATACACTTGGAAATTCAAATCAAGCAATCGTACTCTTGTCCGTTGTCCAAAGCACTTCTTAATTGGTGAATTTTTTTAAATGGATTTTGCTTACACATCCTTCATGCGACCGTTAATACTTCTTGAGGTACCAACAACTGATTACAAGATATGTTTGCACTTTAAAGCGTAATTCCTAGTCTTGCAACACCCAAGGCTTTTAGCAGTGACTCCCAAACCAGTTGGTCTAAGGCACTAGGTGATGAAGCACCCTCGCTAAATATTTTTCTATTTTTACAGCCTTAAGTAATCACAAAAACCAGTGTTCATTTTTTTTCTTTATTCACTCTTTTTTTCTTTTATTTTCTTCGTACTAAGGACTTTAGATAAGAGCATTTCAAGGTCTCTTCTACTATTCCAAGTTTCAAGGTGCGTGATTGTGCAAATTGTAGGGTATACATTTTCAGAATCTAGACTTAAGCTAGGAACTATTTTTCAAACTTATACTCTAATAAGAACATCAATACTTTTCCTCTGTTTTGACTTAGCCCAAGAAGTGAACTCAAAATTTGCCTATTTCTAAATAAACTACAAAGACACATAATTTCTACCGTTAAACTTTAAGGAAGGTTATTTTTAGGGTTTTTAATTTACTAAGTCTAAGATCTAGTTGTTCCTAGCTAGTTAACCTATTTGTCAAACTCAAGTCAAATACGGTCAAAATTGAATACATTAATTTATATAATTTTTGAAATTTTCAATTTTTTTGGGTTTTAAAATAAGTATGCAAATGCGAAATGTACATATGAATGCGAAGGAAAAAAACGTACCAAGCACACCCCCAAACTTAAACTCGACAGTGTCCTCACTGTCATGCTACACCACGATGGTCAAAATGTCGGTACTCCTCTGTTTATTTATTTATAATAATTTTTTTTTGATTTTTTTTATTTGTAATAGAAAAAGAAAACAAAAAATATATATACATATATACAACAAGGTCCTCCCCAAACTAAACAAGGCCTTGCACAATCCAAAGGTTAGCACCAACCATTCAAAAATTCTATCATGATGATGGTATGGTTGGTTAAAGAATGGGGTGTAAAGGAAAGAAATGAAAAACACACGAGACCGTGTGGAGAGAAAGGGAGAATATGGTCTCGGTGGAGGAGAAGAAGGGCGGAAAAAAGAAAGAAGGGTAGCGCGATCTTGAGGGTGTAAATCGAGTGAATAAATTAGCACAATTTGTGATGGCCGATGTGTTAAAAACGATTGTGCTAATCTATCAATCCGTCGAGAAATGAGTTCAAATCCCTCAAGATTCACAAGAAAGCATGGGTACGCCGAAATTGGTATTGGATATGAAAGCGTAACGGTCTCTTGTACGGTCGGAACGATAGGAAGGACGAAAGGGAGTGAATTAGGGATAGTATCATTCTCACCGTCGTAAACTGCCTCGAACTTGAAAGATTCCATTAATGGTTCGAAACTACTATAAGCAACCGAGTCTGATGGTTCAACTAACTCATCTGAAAATGTAAAGGACTCAAACTCGGGCGGTGAGTCATCAACATCGTCCGAAAAAATGAAACACTCATACGTGTTATCGGCTGTGAGAACTGTGTCAGATTCAAAGTAAAAGTTTTCAAGCTCACAGTCGTCAAGCGTGATCTTGTGCGTGGTCGGAACGATGGAAATGAAGGAGGGTGATTTAGTTAAAGGTTCAAAAGGATGAATTGGAAAATCCGACACATCAAACAAAAATGGTTCAACCTCAATATTATCCTCAATACTCTCCTCATAATTTTCCTCAATATTTAACTCATCCATGCCATTATCATCAAAATCAAGAAGCATATGAAGTTCGAGAGAAACATCTAATGACTCGGGATGATGAATGGGACATAAAATTTCAATCAAATCGACAGGTTCATCATCCGAAATATTCCCGGCGTCTATATCCTCAATCAAGTGAAAATTAATTTTTTCTGACACCTCATCAAAAGCATGGATATTTATCGATTTAGGTTCTAGAGTGGAGGTGTAAAGATCGAAAGGATTAAGTGTGGTTTCACTTGAAAGGGGTTCTTCACAATCTGGCAAATCAAGCACTACAAAGTCGCACAACTCATCATTTTGGACACATGTTTGAAAATTGGAGTTGTTGGATTCAATTGGGTATGGGTAGATTTGATTTGGAAATCCTCTCACATTCTCACTCTGTCCAACCGCCTCCTTATACATTGAAAAATTTGAAGCTAGTTGAAAACTAGCTGCCGGTTCACAAGGTTGTCTAAGGGCGGTAATGGATGCTTCCACATTCCTAACCATTTTGTTTGTTGCTAAAATATAAGCTTCCAATGACTGTTCCAAACTAGACATGGGTTGTGAAGGGGTTTCGGTAAAAGATTCGAAATTGTGTGGATATGTGAAACTCCCAAAAGGCTGTGTAGGAACAGTGTCTAGTGACGGTGGGAAGGTCGGGTAGGACTGGTAGGAAGTGGGTGGTTGGACAAGGGTAGGGTCAACATATGGATAAAAAGATGAATGGACTTGTTGATCCCTATAACTAGATGTGTGGAGAGGGGTGAAAAATCGGCTACGAGATTGAGCGATATACTCAGCAATGGACATCGATTTAGGAGTTACAGCAGGACTTGAAAAAGTGGTATCAACATATGAAGGTGGTAAAGGTTGACTTGGTTGACACAAAGTGGGTTGCAAAGTCGAACTGTTTCTCCTAGACGCTTCTATTTGATCTTTCAAACATATTTTTAGCATGGAGGGATCTTCTTTAAATCGACCGAAAAAATTGACGTACGATGCAAAGTTAGGTTCGGGATACCAAAGTTCGGCAAGTGATTTATGATTTGGGGTACCCATGTTAGAAGAAAGGGAAAAGAAAGAAGATTGGGGTGCACGGATTTTTTCGCGACAAAAGTTGCAAGTCTTTTTTTAAAAAAATTTCCTCTTGTTTTTTTTATTTGTTTTGCAAAAATTTTCGATAAAGGGCTTAGACGCAAATGCAATCAACCAGAAATGCACAATCAGGCCTAAATCTAGGGTCACCTAGGTCAGCTAGACAGCTCCTAACTGTTCCAAAAGGCTAGAAATAGGACCTCAAACCGCCTCTTCACCGCCAATTGCGGCCAGGTAAGTGCCAGGTAAGTGGGAGGCTCCCCGCTACAAGTAGCGGTCCTAATTAAGTAACCACTTGTCTTGACACACTTGCCTAGACACCGCAAAGTCAGGTTAGGATAAACGGCCGATGCCTATAACTAGTCCTCTGTCCTATTGAGCTCGAAGTCCTTAGGGCTGAGTCTAGTATTTTTTAATTAATAGATGGTCAATACATATGCCTTATGTGATTTCTGGGGTCCTGGGAAGGGTGATGAAATCCCCACCCAATCTGAATTGGTCAAAAAGCCCCTTAAAATCCGATTAAACATATGCAAAACAGTAAAT
Organism: Agapanthus africanus; assembly: GCA_030015575.1. Classification (NCBI taxonomy): domain Eukaryota; kingdom Viridiplantae; phylum Streptophyta; class Magnoliopsida; order Asparagales; family Amaryllidaceae; genus Agapanthus; species Agapanthus africanus. The sequence continues at coordinate 59,819,968 of CM057348.1, forward strand.
CACTTGCAATCAAATCTTTTTTGTGAATTTCAAAGTTTGAAAGTTTTCTAATTAAAATTTTCCTTTTTCCGCTTGCTTTTTATTTGGAAATTTTGCAAAAAGATTTTCGATAAAAGATATACAAAACAAAAAATATTACTTGCAATCAATTTCCATTTTAAGCGAGGCGCAAAAATCCTGCATAAGATTTGTTATTTGGAAAGGAAAAGATTTTTACGCGCAAAGAATCCTGCAGGAGATTTTTCAGAGGAGATATCAGAGATTTGCAGAGGAGGAGATCAGAAGACTTACAGCTTTCTTTTTACCGCGCTTCTGCCTTTTTTTTCAAGCCCTGAACCGACCAGGGCGCGGCGGTTCCGCGGCCAGAAGGTGGGTCGCGCGGCGGTTCCTCGGCCGGAATGGGGTCGCGCGGCGGTTTTTTTTTTTGGGACCAGATCACCGCGGTTCTTCTTGTTTGACTCGGTCCTCTAAATTTCTTCTGTTGTCTATTGTGATATTCCTCTGTTTGTTCGGATTTGATATTTGTTGTTTTGATCTCTGTAGATTTCCAGATCCGAATTTGTTCGTAGATCCTGCAAAATTCACACAAAATACCCTTCCCAAAAATAACAGATGATATATTTTTATATTTTTTTTTCATTTTTCAGATTTTTCAGATTTTTTTTAATTTTGATTAACCGAAATTGCAAAAAGGAAATAACATGCCATCCCCGGCAACGGCGCCATTTGATTGATCTCAAAAACTATCTATTACCGCAATCAAGAACGGCGTCGCTTTGCAGTTAGCCTGTGAGTACGGGTCGGTCCACAGGGATGTTGTGAATTTCCTAATCGTTCAAACCAGTTAATTCCGATTGTGGTCGGATTGATTATTAAATCTAAAAACTAAATCTATCTAAAAACTAAATTAATCTAGATCTAAATCTTGCTAGGATTAGGTTTAGGAATGGTTTGGAAATGTAAATAAATCTCAACGCTTTCTATACCCAAATTAGGATCTAAGAGGAGTTATGGTAATTATCAATAAAGGGGATTAGATCCATTCGGAAAGGTGTTCCTTCCTCTAGGTTCTTGTCCTTCCTTTAGAGATCCTTACCCTAACCTCCATGGAAAACGCGCGCAACCGGGCCTTTATACTACGGTGTCACCGCTACCTCAAGGGATAGGGTGCCGTGCGTGTATGCATGGAGTCCTATAGAAAAGATATAATGGGCAAGAAAGGGATGAGAGATCTCATCTCTCAAAAGCCTTCCCCAAAGCTAATATCTAAGTCAAGGAATTAAAATCTAAACTAGAGCAATTAAATAAAACTACTTACAGATGGCTCTCTCCAAATATCAACACAGGGTTGTCAGATCTGAATTCATGAAATGAAAAGAGGCACCGATGCTCTCCAAAAGAATTCTAAAATTTATTAACGAAGGGAGGCATGCCTCAAAAGAGGTATTTGGGCATCTATTTATAGATTCATAGAAACCCTAGGTTACAATTGACTCGCACATTTGCTATTACAAAAATACCCCTAAGAAAAAGACCTAGTCAAAGCCGCCACAGATTATAGTAAAATTTTTATTCCTTAAATGCCCAACCCTGCGGCGGAACCGCGGCCGCAGCCAGGGTTTGGCCGCGGTTCCGCGGCCAAAAGATGGAATTGGGTCTTCATCTTTCTGGTGTTGGCTCTGCATGACTTGTACATCCTGTTTATGCAGGTCTGTTCTCATATTGGTTTCTCGTTCTCTTCCAGATCTTTCCAGTGAAAATTGTAGTGGACTTTTACTGTTTCTTCGTGTCGCTGCCTTTATACTCGGTGAACTGTTGTTCATTGTTCCTCAAAATGTAGGCGCGATCAAGATTTCACCATTTATCATTCGTAGTCTCACTTTGTATCATCTTTTTCAGCAACTTCACTGTTTTTATTCTAAGAACCTGTAACCTGTACTATGTAGCAGACATGGGTCAAAAGCACCTGTTTATTTATAAAATGACTAGGACTGGGGAATATAATAATGCAATATTATGATATGAACAAGCTTTCTCCATCATCTTCGTCCTCAAGGACGTGGCTGAGGAATTCTTGGAGCGTGATGGGAGTCCGCGCCTTCTGATTATACTCCTCCAGTGCGTCGATCTGTTTCTGCAGGTCCGTGCGCTTGTCACCAGGCTTCACGGGCTTTTTGGATCTCTTCTTCTTCTTCTTTGAAGATTTTAAGGGCTGGGTGTGAGTGCTCGGGCTATCACCACCAATCTTTGGAGTTGGGCGCGGCTTCAGCATCCCTTCGATGATCTGGGGTTCTAGCGGGTTCTTCCATCTGACCGCCGGGCATGTCTGGAGATCATTCAGCATCTTTTGGTTTTGGCTGAAAGCACGACCTCCCATGGAGCTTCTTCAACAAAAGAACAAGTTGCCCCCAGTGTGTCCGTCTTCTTAGGAGTATGCGGTTTACCTTCCATTTCTCAGACAGCGCAAACTTGCCTTGAAGGTACTGATCTTCGATCCATTCCTTAAAGACGAAGCAATTCTCGATCGGGTGACTTACCGTTTGATGGTAAGGGCAGTAATTGGGGTTATTCACTTCGCTGGGTTGCGGCGGTCGCCTGGGATTCGGCAAACTGATAAGCCTGTTGCGCATAGCCAGCTCGAACAGCCTCTTCGTCTTGTCCCGTGGGAATGAGTAAGGACGCTTCATTTTCTCATTATAATAGTGCCGTCTCTCTTCCAGTTGATCTGCTAGCTTTGGGGCACTGGGCTGTTGTTGGGTGTTCGCGACGAAAGTCGCCTTCCCTTTACCCTTGTCGTTCCGAGGTTCCGGTTTCATGGGAGACGGTCTGTGACCCATTTGATCCATCTGAGCTAGCTTATCGATTAAAGCCTGGAATGTGGTCGGTTTAAAGAACATCATGAACTGTGAAATAGTTGTATGAGGGTCTAGGGTGCCCACGAACATGCCCACCGCTGGTGCTTCTTCGATGCGCTGTTCGCACTTCGACCACAAGTTCCGCCATCGGATTGCATATTGAACCCATGTCTCGCCCGGCTTCACCCTTGCATTGATCAAAGCTGTTATCGGGGTGCGTTCACTGGAGCTTGCGAATCGCTGAGTGAATAGCAACTCCATCTCTGCGAAAGTTTTGACGGAGTCGTTCGGAAGCTCGGAGTACCACTCAAACGCCGTCTCAGATAAGCTGCCGACGAATTGGCGAAGCAAGAGCTTATCATCGCCGCCGGTGTTGCCACAAAGTGCCCTGAACTGGGCGACATGTTGATGGGGATTGCCTGTCCCCTTGTAGACATGAAATTTCGGGATTGTGTAGCTCGGCGGGTACTTTATCTGATCATACCAGCTCGGATATGGTCGCCCCATTTTGACGACTTGGCCAGCCGCCTCATTTGCCTTGTGAACTCGTATTTGTTGAGCAATATAATCATCCAGGGCGGCTTTAGAGATTGTTTCCTCTTTGGCTGTTGAAAGAGCCGGAGGTGGATTCGACGTCTCTCCTCTGTTGTCTTCAAGGATAATCGCAGGATCTTCGGCTGGCGGATCCGGCTGGATCATCATCCCGACCATGTCTTGGAATAGGAGAGCCATCTGCTTCATATTGGCGGCTTGTTCTGCAGCCTCCTTGTCCTTCCTTTCAAGCATTCTACGAAGGAATTCGGCATCGGTCTCGTGTTCGCGACGTTGTTCCTATGAAGCCTCCGAACTTTCTTTGGGTCCGGTGAGTGCGGCCATCGCCGTGAGCATCTCCTGGAGCTTCTGTTGCTGTTGTTCCTGGCCTCTTATGATGGATCGGGTGAGTGGTCGGTGGCCCGTTGAAGCGCGACTATCTTCCTTCCCAGATGCCATGTAAACGGTATGGACCACCATGCCCCCAGACTTAGGGCATTTGGGCTCGGTGTTTTTACGGTCTGCCACGTTTACATGGGCTTTCTTTGGCCTCCTTTTCTGAGTGGTCGAAGTTGAGGGGGCTGTCGAGGTGGGCACCCAGATAGCTTTTCGTGGCTTAGCAGGATGGCTTACTTCCTGTTGGACCTTCAGCTTCTTGTGCTGGTGGGAGAAATTTGGATCGATCACTGAGTCTCGGACCTGCCGCCAGACTTTATAGATCTTGGAGAACGGTCGCTGCGGGGACCGTTCTGGCTTTGCTTCTGTAGCTTTCTCCAGTGGAGGGGGAGTCCTTTTCATTACGGCGGTAGGAGAATTCCTACGCACCTTATTCAACAGCTCAAAGCTGTTTCCAGTTGGAACAGCAGCATTAATTTCCACCGTCGGGGCTGGTGGAGTTAGCCCAGAAGGGGAGTTGCCTCCTGACTTCCTCACTCGGCGCCAGTGGCGACGTCGAGCGTGCCGCGCTGATGGAATTGGCTCGGTGATGGGGATGGCCTTGTCCTGCCCCCTGTTCAGATGAGGGGCTATTGCCGGTGTCAGCCTATTAAAGATCGATATCTTTTGAGTAGCAAGAGCGGGAGTGGGAGTTGGGACAGTCGGCCTTGTAAAGACTGACCCCTTGGCAGGAGAAGTCATCTTGACGACTTCAGGAGCAGGTTTGGTTACTCTCTTCGGAATAACCTTTTCTGGGACCGCAAGCTTCATCGTAGGCCCGCAGGAGTTCTGACCCAGCCTGGAGAAGACCGAGGCACTGGTGTTGGGCGACCCGTTGAGAGGGGCCGCAGCAGCTGTAATTCGATCGAAGACCGACTTCTTAGGAGCTTCTGGTACGGGCACGGGAGCAGTGAAGCTCATTGGCGGGAGCATGGTCCCGAAAAATAATCCAGTAGTAGCCTGGGTGACTTGTTCTATCGGCATCGTGAACAGGGACGCCGCTTGAGGTCCATAAGCTACACCTCCAGGTGAGGCGGAGCGTGGGTTGCAGCTGCAGTTGGAGCATTTCGAGCAGGTGAATGCCATTGCTGTTTGCTTTCTGCGCCAAGCAAGAGACCAAATCATAGGAACTTGAAACCCAAGGGCAACCATTAATAAACCGCGATTCGTTCGCGAATACGACACACGAAGTGTGGAGTGGAAAGAGGAAAAGGTCCCACCGGGCGTGCCAGAATTTGTTTACCGCCGGAAGCCGGGAGACTGAACGTCTTGCCTGAATCTGGGGGCAGATGCCAATTGGTGCTATCCGTCCACGTCTCCGAAGATGACAATTTGATTTATGGCACCGTATATCGAAGGTTTAAACGGATGCGGCCGATGTAGCAGACCTTTTCAGATTCCCCCTCGTTCGAGGGGTTTTTGATTGTGGGGACGCTCTTCCCTGCAGGCGCAAGCCCCTGCAATTAATTACTCTACCGCATCACGGTAACAACTTTCTCCTTCTCTATATGGTCACTTCGTGTCGTGGGTGTTTGTTTTGTGTTCGGTTGCCCATGGATTGTATACGGAGACTAAGTTATGCTGTCGCCCGTAGGACGTGGACTAGTCCAAATCCGTATCTTTCTTAGATTTGGGTTTGGGGGGGTGTGTTTAAGGATATGTTAGCCTTATTTGAGGCTGAGATCGACTTAAACTTTCGTTAAGAACACATTAGTCTAATTTTAGACTAAGATCGACTTAACGGGATCGTTTAGATCCGACAAGAGAGCAATTGGGAGCTCTATTGTTTAGTTTAGTGACATTGCGGTCGATAGGTAGTTTAAGGACATTGCGGTCCAATGTTAGTTTTAAGACGTTGCGGTCAAGGTTAAGGACATCATAGTCCGTGAGTTTAAGGACCTCACAGTCCGATGTTAGTTTTAAGATATCACGGTCGAGGTTAAAGACATCATAGTCCGGTATTAGTTTTAAGACATCACGGTCGAGGTTAAGGACATCATAGTCCGGTATTAATTTTAAGACATCTCGGTCAAGATTAAGGACATCATAGTCCATGAGTTTAAGGACCCCACAGTCCGTAGCAGTGTGTGGTTGCCAGGACCCGTTACCTCTCTGACGACGTTGAGGAATTACAACGACAGATATCAGAGGAGTAAAGAGATGTACCCTCGAACCGGGTGTAAATTGATCGGGGGAGCAGTTGTGCTCAGTTCAATTTATAATGAGGACTTATGGCCAGAATTGGGCTAAGTCCAGTTGAAGATATTCAACATTTTATTCATATTTAGCCTGTTAGGCCTTTATTTGGGCTCTGCCCTTTTAAACAATGCATAGCATTGGGCTCTGTAATTAAATGCATAGCATTTAAATTGGGCCTATTAGGCTTTTACTTCTGCCCTTTTAAATAATGCACAACATTTAGTGGTCTGACAGTGTGCCACATGGCCTATCAGGCGCTTTGCGCCAATTAAAGAGCGCAAGGCGCCAGCGCACGTGGAGGTGACATATGTCACGCTCTGCTGAGCGCAAGTCTGTTAGCGCAGTGCGCTGCTGACACGTGGCTCGCTCTGGTGAGTTGCGCCAGTCCAAGAGCGCAGTGCGCTATTTTTAGAAGCACAAGGCGCAGATCATTCTGTGGTTGACACGTGGTGCGCTCTGGTGAGTTGCGCCAATCCAAGGAGCGCAAAGGCGCATTTCAAAAGTGCAAGGCACTGTCCAATAGCGCAGAGCACATCTTGATCCAATTCAGATCAAAGAAACAAGTTTTTCTTGTTCTAAAGAGCTTCTACCTCAAGATTTCAAGAACCAATGGTTCTGATTCTCATCAAAAGGCTGTGCCTTTATATAGATCAAAAGATCTAGAAATGAAGTAAATTACTTCTTTAATCTTTTATGATTGGATCTTTATGATCCTTTTCTTTTTTTTTTATATATTGAAGATCTTGATCTTATTCTTAGATCTTTGATCTTTTTAGAAGAAATTCTTCTTTTGTGAGGTATTTTCATCTCTGTTCTTCCAAGAATTTAATTCTTTACCTTGAAGAAGATGATCTTTTTTCTTCAAAGGCTTGCCTTTCAAATTTTTCAGAGTTCTCCCTTTTTTCTATCTCTCTATCTGTGAGACTTGGAGTCTAGGGGCCTTTATATAGGGCCAATTGGTTTGTTGAGTTAGTTACAGATATCTTTCTCTGATTGATCAGGGGATATTTCCCCACCGTTGGATCTTTGATCCTAAGGCCTCTGTTTTACAGAAGATAATCTTCTTATTTTAATAAGATTGGAAAGATCTTTCTAGAATTTTAATTCTGATTAATTAAATAATTTATTATTTAAATTTTAGTGCTGGCGCAGTTGGCGCAAGCGCACCTGCGCTTGACATGTGTCGCGCAGCGCAACTGCGCTTGACACGTGTCGCGCAGCGCATCTGCGCTGACACGTGGCGCGCAGCGCAATTGTGCAGACGCACCACTGTTTGACACGTGGCGCTGCGCAGACGCACCACTGTTTGACACGTGGCGCGCAGCGCAGAGCGCAAGTTATCTGAAGCGTTGCTTCCTTTATTTAAAATTTGAGTTTTAAAACAGAGCCTTGCTCTGATTGGGGGTGCGCTGCTTTGGGCGCAGCGCTCCTTGCGCTGGCGTGTCTGCTTTTGACACGTGGCGTTCTGCACGCAGCTCAAGGGATCTTAAGCGTTGCTTCACCTTTTGAATTTTGAAATTCAAACAGAGCTTTGCTCTGATTGGGGAAACAACGATATAAGTTTAGATTAAGATAATCGGTCGCAATAACATATTTTTCAAACAACTTACATGATTTGTAACCCAATCGCAAAAATTATCCCGATGATATGTTTCCAATCGTTCATCATTCCAATCAGGATGTGTAACACCCTAGTACGGTTATACGACATTAATTGGTATTTTAACACTTACTTTATATTTCTTTTATTCTATCGGTTGAGTCATAACCAATATTCTGCACCATGATTATCTCAGTATTCCTATTGGAACACTATCCAATATACTGATCCTCGGAAGAGGCTAAACTCAAAACTCTGACAGTATCTCTGTCATTCAAGTCATCTTGAAAGCCTGAACCGATAACCGCCTCCCAAAAGAGATTGCCGTTACCTTATACCAAGAACATCCACTTATGTTCATAATAGCTTCCCTTTGTTTCTCTAGGATTGGATTAACATCTGCGTGCTAGAGCAAGTGTATAAGCAACATATGATTTTGTACAAGATATTGCATGACTGACTCAATTGCCTAAGCAAATGATATGTCATTCATGCCAGTCCCTCTCCTCATCAGTCTAGAAGACATACTTTTAGAGAGTGTGACTCCATTACCTGCGGGTATACCACCATACCAGGAGTCGTCCATTTTAAAATACTTTTAGAATACTTTCTAATTACCCGATTGGGGAACTTCCCAAATCTAGATCTAAAAACATAAATCTAGTCACCAGAATTCCTGATATATTATCTATATCCAACGTAGAGAAAACACTATGTGACAACCAAAGTTTGACTGATTGTAGTATAGGAATATCACTTCCTATTTGGAGTATGTCATCCAAATCCCAGGATAGTACTCTCTACATCCTTCTTACTAGGTTTATCTATTGTTTTGATGAAGTTAATCACCTTGACTGTCACATCAAAACAGATGATCCATCTCCGCTATACATGCTTTAGTATATGAATAGACATAAGCAAGTTGCACACCTACCGCTGCCCCCACTGACTACGACAATCCTCTGGTAGAGTCATATACACGTGTACTTCCAAATTCCCATTTGGAAAGACGTTATAGTCATCCACCTGCCAGATATCATAGTCAAGAACTGCATCAGCGCCAAATCATATCCATATGGACTTCAGCGTAGACACTGAAGTAAAACTCACATCATAATCCACAACGGGTATTTGATGAAAACTCTTTATAATAAGTCTAGTCTTATTAGGTTAGTACCTTTCCACCTGTACAGATCTCGAAAGATCTACTTGCTTCTAATGGGTTTTACCCCTTCAGAAGCACCCAGCAAAGTCTAAAATCCATAATCTGAAGTACATGGAGTCCATCTTGGATATGAAATATCTGGTCACCTGGAAGTCACCGCTTCCTATGACCTGCTGATAACTAGTAAGGGGAACAGCAGTATCAAGTCATGTCTGTATGGGCTTCAGTATAGACACTGAAGTAAAAATCTCATCACAATCCACAACGGGTATTTGATAAAAACTCTTTACAACAAGTCCAGCCTTATTAGGTTAGTACCTTTCCACCCGCACAGATCTCGAAAGATCTACTTGCTCCTAATAGGTTTTACCCCTTCAGGAGCACCCAGCAAAGTCCAAAATCCATGATTTGCTGAAGTGCATGGAGTCCATCTTGGATATGAAGCATCTGGTCACCTGGAAGTAACCACTTCCTGTGACCTGCTGACAACTAGTAGGACTATCATCACTATGATGCTAACCTCCCTATCACCGTCTACGAGAAAACCGAAGTACTTCTCGGGTGGTTGAGGTCACCTACCTAATCTGTGAAGTGGCTAATGGTTTGTCAAGTCCAATTGAATTCTTAGGTTCTATTAAATTTTTGATAATCATTTACGGTTCTGGAACCACTTCTAATTCTATCATACTCCCACTAGTTTCTTTTACAAAAAGTTCCTTTTATAAAATGGTAGCGAGTCAAGAACAATGTAACTATTGATCTTGAAAATGGTAGTGACAAAATCCTAGCGAATACTTGGGATAATCCACAAACCGCCATTACCGAAGAGTGCTTTGAGTTTGTCCAGATTCTGCTTTTAAACAGAAACCGGATAACTCCATATCTTAACAATCTCAAGATATGTAACCATTCTATGTCCAAATAGAATCAAGGCACTAATTTAGATGGAACCAGATTTAAATGTTATGCAGTTGTTTCCATTGTATATCACATAATAGATAAGGCCAATACAACATTATTCATCAAGGAGCGCACTCACGGATGAGCAACCGTGAGAGAATCAAGTTCTTAATATTATTATGACGGAATACTTAGTATAAGTATCTACATTTTCGATCACCTCGAAGAATCCTGATACTTCTAACGTATGGTTCTCTACTTTATTCTTATACCTATAAACATCTCAAATTCTTTGGACCTTGCATTACAACGAATGCATGTCTAAAACCAAAGAACTCATAGGTAAACCTGAACGAAGTAAGAGTACCAACCCCTTGTCCCGAAGGACGCTGGACAACATACATTTTCATGTATATGTCCCAAGAGTATACTAACTCAAACTCTGTGTTTTGTAAATTGAAAACTGTATTTTGGTCGAGAATGTCTTACACCGTTATTCAATGCACCTTACCTTATCCTCAACTGATAAAGGTAGATGTTTAGAACACAATTTTCAAAATGTACATCTCACTTTATAAAATAAAGGTACAGATATTTCATTTTAAAATTTGGTGCATAATAACGGTTAATCGAAACCAAATATTTGTCATTAGGCAAAGCCAGGCGATTTAATCCAATATCACCAATTGCAACGAATTCCGATATTGAGGATCAGATCGTCCATTTCCCAATATTCTACTCCTACTCATCATCTGTAACACTGTAAAGATGTGAGATCCAAATCCGGTAAATACATACCCTGGAGTCAAAATTTATTTGGAAAACAGTTCTCTTTTACAAATACACAGAAATACTGAAACATGAAAATATTTCATAAGGGGTGGCCAGATATTCCTAGTAATGCCTATTCTATTATCCAGATTCATGACAGTAGTCGCAATTTCCATTGCCCTCACTTCAATCTTTTTATATGTCTCTACAGCTTACCTTCTATATACCGCACTTAGGCTAATTGATTTTCTTCCTTCCCTACCTTTCGGCACCAGCCTAAGGTTTGGAAGAAGACTATCCAATAAACGTAATAGGTGTACTCTCCTAATACAAGGTGCTCTCACAAGCTGAGAGAAGGTAAAGGGAAGAGACAACGGAATAATCTTATTCAATTTGAACTAGTGGCCATCCTCGACTGAAGTAACTTCTTCGAGTTCTTATATAACTATACGATGGCCGTTCCAAGCAATATGGATCATCGTAGTGATACAAAGTGTTCTGAAGAAATACAAAAGGGTAAAGTAGGAGTGGTAGGGATATGTGCAACTTTGTCGAGAATCAAGACAAGCCAAAGCCAAAGCTTACAAAAAGGTCTGGTCGACTTGGTTCATGAGTTTTTAGTTTAAGGTAAGTCATGGTTTTCTATACCAGAGAGAGAGAGAAAAGAAACACTCAGCGTGCACTCTATCAAGATTAGATTGGTTATCACTTTATCTAATCAGGATGGCTCCCACCGTTTCCTCGAATTCTCCTTCAAACCCTAAAAGGAGAATTAATCGGGATCATTTACACTTTAAAAATTCGCTAACCGTTCAGCCAAGCCAGTGTTGGTACTCTGAGGGAGGTCCCCCGTGCTTTTGCACGGACCCAATTAATAACCTCGTTTCTGCAGAGGTGTAACCTCGTTAACACTTTCTAGACACCTAATAGGTTAGTTAATTGTGAAGTGAAAAATCTCCCGAGGAGTAATACATACTCATCAGTGAGAATCGGGAACCAACTATCATTGTGTGATAATTTTGACGGTAGCCGACCAAAATTACCACTCCAGAAGGTATGCGCAAACTTGGAAAGTTTCTCGTATGTTTGAAACTTCCGATATGGTTTTCGCGCCAAGCGTCTTATAATCTTCACGAAGGCCAACAAGTCATAAGTCGCAAGTCAAGTTCTTCTTTGTCCTGATTAATCTAAACCCACCCGTACTCGCCCTTAACGAAGGCCAACAAGGCTGTACAACTGTCCTAAATTAATGCATCTCTACACTACAGAAAAGTAATACATAGCTACCATACACTATGCCTTGATGAAGGCCAACAAACATAGCATGAATACTAGGTGCTACCCGTCTGAAATGACGGAGGGCTACGGCTAGTTTTCGGCGAAAATCTTATAACGTAATGAACTTGATATCGTTGAAGGAACTCGAGTGGCTTTGAAATGGAGTGGTTTAAGCTCTGCTTTTTAAAACTAGTAACATAAACCTTTGCTTAAGAGCGAGCTCCCAGTGAAGAGATCAAGGCTCTTCCCTCATAGAATGAGGTGCGGGATATTCCTAACCGAATACCTCTATGCAAAGTAAAAGAATACGATTATGAGTTTTGAAGAAAACCGAGTAGTTTTAAAATTGGTTCCGACAACATCATTTAAGTTTATTTTTCTTGCATTATTCAGATAATTTCCCCCCATCATTTTATGTTTCTAAGCCACAAAAGAAACAGCCAAAATAGCATGCTTTTATATGACATCCGCATTCGCCACGGGGCCCCGTCATGCACCGTTAGGTTACTTAACTAACGGCAAATCGGGGGCAGAACTAGCGCAGATGTAAAGCATATAGAAGCATCTACTAAATATATAATAAATATATCAACATCGCAGGCAGATAATAATCATCATAGGCAGATAAAAATCACCACAGGCATGCGAACAACAATATGGAATAGCGGATAATTTAGGAGCCCCGTGTTTCATTTGAGCTATAAATGAGACGCGACGTTTCTCAGTTGTGTGGATAGCCTGTGTAATGAAGAACCTAGACCCCTACGAGTGCGCAAGTTACCCGCCAATCCTGGAAGTGAGGTAACCCCAATCAACGAAGTGAATGGGCCACCCAGTACTTCACGGAATCCAGTAACTTGAGCACCCCTCTGTGGGTCAACCTATACCCCCTACGTGCGGCGAATAGCCCGCCAATTCTAGAATAAAGCCCCCTAGTCTCAACTCCATGAGATATGGGCCCGCTGCCTTCTAGAACCCAGCTATTCGAGCACTCCTCCGCGGGGTAATCCAAGTACAGAAAAGAAAAATATATATACAAATGGTGACATCGACCTCAAGCCAACCGTGCCCCAATAAAAGAATATACAAACTGGCAGAGACGGCTGCCCACATGTCAGATGCTCATCCCGCAATAATGAATATACAAATAAATCTAAACTGTACAACTACCATTGCACTAGGGGCTATGCAACACGACAATCCGACTAAACCATAACCAGATATATATAACCACAGAAACAAGTAACACCATAATGTGTGTTGTTTCCCCCTAATAAGAGAGCAAGGCTCTGATCAAAATTTGAACTGAGGCAGCGCCTCACGTGCAAGGCACGAGAGCGCCAGCGCCAAGAGTTAAAAACTCTGAGGCAGCGCCTCACGTGCAAAGCACGAGAGCGCCAGCGCCAGAACTAAAATTTCTCCACCCTTGGATCAAAGATCCAACGAAGATGATAAATCATCAGAGCACAAAATTAAAATCTGATTGAGGAAATACTCCTCAAATCATTCTAAACAAGAAAGATTGTGCTCTGTAAATCAGAGCACCGTTGGATCAAAGAACCAATGGTGATTAAAAATCACCAAGATACAGAATAAGTTCTGTATGGGAAAATATTTTCCCAATCTTGTTAAAAACAAGAAAAATGTCTTATATAAAGCAGAAGTCCTTAGATCAAAAATCCAACGGTAGATAAAATCCCTAAATCAATTAAGAAACCTCTTAATGAGAGATTTCCTCAACTGAATCAACAAATCAGCCTCCTCTATATAAAGGACCCAAGACTTCAAGTCTTGTACAGAAGAAACCCTCATAAACTTCAAGTTCAAAAAGAGGAGCAAGCAAAAAGAGCTTTAAAAACAGAAAGGAAAGAAGAAGAACTTTCTTCAAGGTAAAGAGGGATCATAGTATCACATCTGCATACCCAAAGGTTTAACCCTCAAAAAAGAACATAGTTCTTTCCCTGGATCTGAGATCCAGGAGACAAATCTCCTCTAAATGAGAATTTAATTCTCATAGGGATGAGTTTCTTCTTGGGGATTGAAGATTCACGGGAGAACAAAGAATTGAACTCTTCAAAAAAATACACAAAGAGGGAAAAAGCGCCGGGCGCCCCACGCGCCACTCACGTGGGTGCTACTAAAATAAAGAGTGCTCTGCACTCAGTGATTGGCGCTCAGCGCCAAGCGTTCCACGTTCCCCTCACGTGGGCGCTGCTAAAATAAAGAGTGCTCTGCACTTAGTCATTGGTGCTCAGCGCCAAGCGCTCCACGTGCCCCTCACGTGGGCGCTAATAAAATAAAGAGTGCTTTGCACTCAATGGTCGGCGCCCAGCGCCAAGCGCTCCATGTGCCCCTCACGTGGGCGCTAATAAAATAAAGAGTGCTCTGCACTCAATGGTTGGCGCCCGACGCCGAGCGCCCTACGTGCTTCTCACGTGGGCGTTGTTTAACATAAAGCGCTCTGTAGAAAGAGCCCAGCGCCATAAAAGGTGTTTAACACTCAATAAAAAACCAAAAAAGGGTGAGCATCAAAGCCCATAACAATGCTCAGCGGTGTTTAACACTCAATAAAAAACCAAAAAAGGGTGAGCATCAAAGCCCATAACAATGCTCAGCATTATTGAACAAAAGGGATCGAGCCCAAACAAGTGTTTAACACTTTATTCAAAAATTGAGTGGGCTGAGTCCAAGCAGACTAAAAACCCCTAATTCAGATCAACCAAGCCCATGGGCTCACAATTTTTCTAAATTTGATCTTAGTCCAAAAACCAACTACAGATCTCCCAACTGACATTGGTTCAAGCGTACATCTCCCCATACCTCTGATATACGACGTTGTAATTTTTCAACGTCTTCAGAGAGGTGGAGGGTCCCGACAACTACCAATCTTTATGGACCGTAATGTCCTTAAACTAACCATGGACCGCAATGTCCATAAACTAATGATGGATTATGATGTCCTTAAACCTAATGGACCGCAATATCCTTAAATTAATGATGGACTATGATGCCCTTAAACCTAATGGACCGCAATGTCCCTAAACTAAACTCCATGGACTATGATGTCCTTAAACCCAAAACTCTATGGATTATGATATCCTTAAATATGAACTATGATGTCCTTAAACCCAATGGACCGTAATGTCCCTAAACTAAAATGATAGAACCCAAATGCTCTTTCGTTGGAATAAAAGTAATCCTGAACCACCGTTAAGTAGATCTTAATCCAATATCGGACTAACGTATCCTTAACAAATATTTAAGTTGATCTTGATCTCAAACGAGGTTAACGATCCTTAAATCAAACAAAACCCAAATCTAAGAAAATACGGATTTGGACTAATCCCTGCCCTACGGGCGACAACATAAATTAGTCTCCATATACAATCCACGGGCAACCAAAAATAAAACAAACACACGGGGCACGAAGTGACCTTCTGGAGCAGGAGAAAGTGGTTATCGCTACGCGGTAACATAATTAAATGCAGGGGCTTGCGCCTGCAGGGAAGAGCGTCCCCACAATCAAAAACCCCTCACAACGAGGGGGAATCTGACGAAGTCTGCTACAACGGCCGTATCTGTTTAAACCTTCGATACATGGTGCCATAAATTAACTTGGCATCTTCGGAGAGGTATACAGATAAAACCAAATAGCATCTGCCTCCAAGTTTAGGCAAGACGTTTGTCTTTCCTGGCTTTCAGCGGTAAACAGATTCTGGCACACCCGGTGGGACCTTTTTCTCTTTCCACTCCACACTTCGTGTGTCGTGTTTTTCCGTGATCAAATAATCGCGGTATGCATGTTTGTGGTTGCCCTTGGGTGATGGGATATTGAAGCCGGCATTTCATCTTTATGAAGAATGGCGTTTGCTTCCACCCTAGCAACTCAGGCTTTATCATATATGGTGGAGTCAAGTATGGGCCACTTGTAGCCTCAAATCTCTGCAATCCGGCTCTTTAAGAAATCAATGGGCTTCTCTTTAGGTCGATACTCCCACCTCCCACCCTCGGTACCTCAACGCCGATGGAGGAAGCCCAGAGGAAGTCTGTCTTCCACAGACTGGCTCCCCAAGCAGCAGCTTTGCCGACGGAATCAGTCCTCAAACAACTGGCACATGCCAAGGACCAAGGTCGACGCAGGGGGCAGAATATTCAAGCTCTCAAAGGAAACAGGGGGCAGGCTCAGCAAAATCCTGAAGCTAATCAAATCCCAGCCGTAAGAAACGGCCAACGTTGATATCGGCATCATACAAAATGTGCTGGGGGCAGTTCTCCATATGGTCCTATTTCAACCCCAGTGGTGAATATTGTTGTTCCAACTGGGAACAGCTTCAAACTATTATGAAAGATCAGACAAAATTCTCCTATCGCAATATTGAAGAAGTCTCCGCAGCCCATGGAGATCCCACGAGAACAGAAACCAGTTCGCTCCCTGAAACAACTTTCCTCATCTATATATAAGGTGTGGAAGAAGGTGAAGGGGACTCATCCCAGGACGGATCCTGATACAGCGGTTCCTCCCAAAACCAAAGCGGCTTCTCAAAAAAAGGAGGCCTATTAAAGCTCGAGTGTCCGAAGCAAACTCCAAACACCCTAAGCCTGAGGGCATGGTAGTTCGCATAGTCTATGTGGTGAATTCCAAAGACGAAGTTCGAGTTTCTACTAATCACCGACCTCAAACTCGGTCCCCGACAAAGATTCAACTGCAACGTGAAAAGCTGCAAGAGACGCTCGCTCAGGCGGCAGCAAACGCTAATCCATCGCCGAAGGAAAATCCCGAGGATGCACCCAAAGAAAGAGTAGAGAAAGAGTCGGATATTGATTTCCTAAAGCACGCTCTGAAAAAAAGAGATGAAGAAGCAGCAGAAATGTCCACTAAAATGAACCAGATAGCCCTTCTGATTTAGAATATGGCTGGAATGATGGTTCAATCAGAACCACTGACAGATGAACCGCCGGTAGTCGGTCTTAAAGACAAGGGTGACATTTCAAATCCTATGCAAACGTCATCAACGGCTGAGCAGGAAATGATTCCTAAAAAAAAGCTGGACACATATATCGCTCAACAAATCAAAACTCACTACGCCAGTAAAGCCGCAAATAGAAAAATCAAGACTGGTCAACTGTATCGGCATGCTACGATCAAATACAGTACCCACCAGCGGCTCCACATATACAAAGGAACCGTGAATCCTTACCAGCACATTGCTCGATTTAAATCCATTGCGGTAACACTGGAGAGAACGATATACTTCTCCTCTGACAGTTCGTCGGCTGTCTGGCGGGCATTGACTTCGAATAGTATGCGGAACTCCCGAATAACTCTGTAAATACCTTCGACGAGATGGAGATGCTCTTCTGTCAGAAATTCGCTAGTGTGAATAAACGCACTACCGCAACGACATTGGTCAATGAAAGGTTAGACCGAATGAGACCTGGGTTCAATATGTTACCCGATGGCGAAATCTCTGGTCAAAATACGAGCAACGTATCGACGAAGCTGCAATTGTAGGAATGTTCATAGCCACTCTTGACCCAAATTCAAAAGGTGTTCCTATTTACAGCCCTTTTCAAGCTGACAACCTTCCAAGAACTCATGAATAAAATGGCTCGATTGGATCAAATGGGTCAAGACTCTTTCTCATCCAATGATGACAAGTGAAAAGCGGAGGTAAGATGGCATTTGTCATCTACGCTCAACAAAAATAAGCGGCTCTGAAGCAATCTGTCGCCAAAATAGCGACGGCGTGGGTACCCATTCTCCTCGAGATATACACAGGGGGCATATTTTTCACTGGCGGAAGAATCTCTATGTAGAATGGTCCTTTCTTCTCAAAGGATGGGAAGGCTATTAACGGGCCTACAAACAAGTCCTACAATCTAGTAGAATACCCCGCTAAAAAAAACGGTACGTCCACAAGCAAGATGGGCACGAATGAAAACCCGAAAAAGCTCCGTGAGTAAAAACAGTAGGGCTACCGGCAAGTTTGTGAAAACCCGGAAGGGAGCAATCTCGTTAAAAAAACAAAAAAAAATGGTACGTCCACATGCAAGATGGGCATGGATGAAAACCCGAAAGGGCACCGTGAGTAAAAACAGCAGGCCTGCCGGCAAGCTTGTGAAAACCCGGAAGGGCACAATCTCGTTAAAAAAAAACAAAAAAAATGGTATGTCCACAAGCAAGATGGGCACGGATGAAAACCCGAAAGGGCGCCGTGAGTAAAAATAGCAGGGCTACCGGCGAGCTTGTGAAAACCCGGAAGGGCGCAACCTCGTTAAAATAAATACGCTTAAAGATCTATCGGCTAACGCGGACTTAGACCTGTGAAAGCCGTTACGCGGTAGCGCATCCGTCCTAATCCATTACGAGATCCTCACGACTCGTGAGGAGAATCCCCCCTGTGAGACCCTCACGGCTCATAGGATTCAAAAGTCTTAAGTTACAGGAATCTAGACCTGTTCTTAAGCCGTCATATCTCTCAAATTGCCCTACAGGCGGTCCATACTGACCCTTGTATACAATCCAGGGGCACAAATAAATATTTCTTTGCCAAGTTCTGCAAATGGCAAGAAATGTCCCCATATGGTGAATAACACTTGTAGGTCCTTTTGACTTATAAGGAGAAAACACTCTTATGAGATCCTTACGACTTATAAGAGAAAACACCACTTATGAGTCCTCATGACTTCTAAGGAGAACATACACCTACGAGATCCTCACGACTCGTAGGGAGAAATACCTTTATGAGATCCTTACGGCTCGTAAAGTCAAAAAAACCTTAGTCGACAAGATCCTAACCCTAACTACTAAGCTACCTTTGTCCAAATCGACTGGGGAAAATGATGAGTCGGTCCTGGAAATATTCCAATTGTAGCGATACCGATGCCTAAACAGGTGTCAAACTCTAAGTCAACCTCTCCGGCAAAGTACCGTCCCTACAACCATCTAATGAAGAAGGGGACCCCGTTCGTCTGGGATCAGAAATGCCAAAGTACACGGGACGAAATCAAGCAATACCTGCAGAATCCACCGGTACTGACCGCCCCGGTCAAGGGAAAGCCCCTCATCCTGTACATAACAGCCCTTGAAGGTTCTTTAGGCGCGTTATGGGCACAGGAGAACGACCAAGGGAAGGAGAGAGCCCTCTACTATTTGAGTCGAGTTCTCCTGGGGGCAGAAAACAACTACTCCCCTATCGAAAAACACTGCATGGCGTTAATCTTCGCTATAACGAAGCTTCGGCATTATGCTTTGGTGCATAAGGTCCATCTCATATAAAAAGTGGATCCTCTCATATTTGATGTCAAGAGCCATACTAACGGGATGACTCGCTAAATGGGACCTACTCTTAATGGAATTCTCGATAACATACCGACCTCTTAAGACAGTGAAAGTTCAGGCCATCGCCGACTTTCTCGCTGAGCATCCGATACCTGCCGATTCATCCCTAAATTGCGAATTGCCAGACGAGCATACGTTTGACACGATTGACAGGGAGAGAGGAGGGAGTGATACCCGATGGGAACTCTACTTCGATGGGGCATCTTCCATGAAGAAGCGAAAGCACAACACCCCTATAATCAAATCTGGGCTATGTCTTATCTTCATGACTCCGCAAGGAGGGATAATGCGCTTTGCTTTTTCCTTAACAGAGTCGAGGACAAACTGTTCCCCTCCGAAAAACACGGCGGAGACGCGTTGTACGTCTTGCCTGAAATTCGGGGCAGATGCTAATTGGTGCTATCCGTCTACCTCTCCGAAGATGCCAAGTTGATTTATGGCACCATATATCGAAGATTTAAACGGATGCGGCCGATGTAGCAGACTTCGTCAGATTCCCCCTCGTTTGAGGGGTTTTTGATTGTGGGGACGCTCTTCCCTGCAGGCGCAAGCCCCTGCAGTTAATTACGCTACCGCATCGCAATAACAACTTTCTCATTCTCCAGATGGTCACTTCGTGTCATGGGTGTTTGTTTTGTTTGTGGTTGCCCGTAGATTGTATACGGAGACTAAGTTATGTTGTCACCCGTAGGGCGCGGACTAGTCTAAATCCATATATTTCTTAGATTTAGGTTTGGGGGTTGGGTTTAAGGATACGTTAGCCTCATTTGAGACTAAAATCAACTTAAACGTTTATTAAGGATACATCAGTCTTATTTTAGACTAAGATCAACTTAATAGGATCGTTTAGATCCGACAAGAAAGCAATTGGGCTCTGTTGTTTAGTTTAGTGACATTGCGGTCGGTTAGTTTAAGGACATTACGGTCCAATGTTAGTTTAAGGACATCTCGGTCCAATGTTAGTTTAAAGACATCGCGGTCGAGGTTAAGGACATCATAGTCCGTGGATTTAAGGACTCCACAGTCCAATGTTAGTTTTAAGACGTCACGGTCGAGGTTAAGGACATCATAGTCCATGAGTTTAAGGACCTCATAGTCCGATGTTAGTTTTAAGACATCACGGTCGAGGTTAAGGACATCATAGTCTGTGAGTTTAAGGACCCAACAGTCCAGTTTAAAGACGTCATAGTCTGTGAAATGTGTGGTTGTCGGTGTTGGATATAGTGCCCTCAGAGTCAATTATTGGATTGCAGGCACGTGATTGCAATGATTGAGGGAGGACCTATGCCAGTAGGACAGTCTTACTCAGGATGATAGTATACTATCTGGTTTATCTTCATCATCGTGTACTGCTTTAGGTGACCTTACAGGTCACTATTGCGCGTTGATAGAGCCCTTAGGATTCTTGCTTGACGGCCAGCAGTATGATGGCGATCATATACGTGGGAGCTGGGGTCTATAAGCACATCCTTAAAAGGTCCCTAGTCGTGGGAGTTTTCGAGACAGGGCATCGATACTCCAAAGTAGACTAGTGTATACAGTCGAGACCCCGACGAGGGGCGGTGGCCGGTTTCATAAGCCATTGGTGTTAGTTGGATCACCTAAGATGTATACAGGTGCTCATTGGGTTATGAGTACACCGGACAGGACTCGCCGAGAATATGCTAGTTGGTATTATACCTTACATCAGATAGCAGTTCCCTGGTAACATGTGTACAGGTTAGTTCATCGACCTGAGATCGTCATTTATCTCGTGTGAGTTCCCACCGTGCTTTGATTACTACCCTACCATGGCTCAAAGGAGTCGTGCAAATAGGTTTTAGTTGGGTACAGTCCCGAGCCACATGAAGGCAGTGAGCGGATCTGCAGGGGTTCGTCTCTCCCGGTATTGGGGGTGAGGTCGCGCTGTGTCTAGGAGAGCCATTACATGAAGTCCTTGGCCAAGGCAGGAGATTTACTGGTAGGTATTCCAGTAGTATCTCAGCGTGTTCTGGGCTACACTCCGACACGACTTGTACCGCTTTTGGGGGTCTGACTTTTACCAACCCACTAGGCCCGCCATACGATGCTCATAGACGAACGGACCAGACTGTACAGATATTGTCACTGACAGGCTCAGTAGGGTGTCAGGATGAGTTCGCTCATCGACCTCCCTTTTGTTCAATACCTGGTAGCCCGTTACGTATAGCTAGTACCTCTGACGTGCTAGTGGTTAAATCCATAGCCAAAGTATTGACGAGTCTTTAGAGTCTCCCACAGACAGTTTCTCAAGTTTCGGGTGAAACGTTGTAGAGGCCGTATGATATATGGCAGGGTTCGATCATATACGTGCGGTATTGCACGGATCATGATCGGACGGATTATACTAGTGGGCTTTGGTTTAAGCCGGATCCTAGTATTAGATTTGTTGGATTACTTTAGTCTCATCGTATTCGCATTCAGTCGGAATGCGGATGCAGGTATGTAAATACAGGTGAGGGGTATCCTTGTGATCCGTCACGAGTTTACTTTAGATGTTGTCGTATCTTTTTGTTGGACCAAACATTTGGATTAATGTTTGGATAATGGAAATTGTGAGATAGGATTTCATCATGAGATGCATTAATGTGACATGGACATATATTATGACTCATGGTCCCTTTTTATGTGCATTTGTCACATTATTTGATAGATTTATGCTTGATATGATAAGGAGAGAGAGGGGAGGCTGCCATGAGATTGTATTTGGTCTTGTATTATTCTTACTCTCTCTCACTCTCATTATCATTCATAACAAAAGAAAAGAGTTTCTTCCTCTTCTTCTTCCTCTAGCTCATAGCTTCCATAAATGGCAATATCTCTAACTTCTATCCAAGCAATGGATGCAAGAGGCAAAGTGATCACAAACATTCTCTACAACACCTTGGACACGTCGGCTAGCACACTTCGTGCCCGAGTTGCTTCGGATGAAGCGGGAGCCCGTAAAAAGACTTCTCGATGTGGTGCCCTTTCCGACGAGGAGATCAAGACCGGAGATGCCGCGAGGAGCTTGGGATGGTGGCCGAAGACCGAAGGACACGAATCGCTCGGTATAGCCTCTCTACCCTTTCTCTAGTAGCTAGTAGTAGGTTAATGGTCCGATCCGGGTTTATAGTCCGCGGTAGTGCCGGTTTTCTAGTTTTGAAAAAGTTTTGTTTCCGCATTTTGGCCTCGGACAGACGGCCGGGGCGCTACCGTCGACTTACATGATATCAGAGCCACGCCATTAACCTAGTCTAGCTTTCTCTAATGTGTTTACAAGTTCGATCGAACGGATTTTCCAAAAACCCCATTTTCAAGTCCAGGTTTCTGTCGAATTTTTTCTGTGCTTAAAAAATTATTTGGTACATTGCAAAAATACGTGCAGGGTTTTATAAGAATTCTGTGAAAATTTGGTCGGCTGAAATTACTGTAGCGCGGCGGATCAGCGGCCAAAACCACGTTTTGGCCGCGGATACGCCGTCATACTGTGGCCAAACTGCACCAAATTTCTACAGTGGTTCTCTGACATGGAAATAGGGTTTATGGTATATTCTTTTTGGGCCCAAATTTTTTTTGAGTGCTGCAGTTGTACTTGGGGGCCCACATCGGCAAATTTAGTCGATCGAAAATTTTAAACATGTTAGTTCACAGTATTTACATTATATCTGCGACCGTGAATATCATTTGATCGGTAAATCCTGTCTAACTGCTATAGCCCTTTTAGACGGATTTGCGAACGTGACATTCACGTTGATGTTCTGTGTTGTGCTGTGATGTTACGGATTTGTCGTGGTGGATAGCCTGGATGCAGTGTTAGTACAGTTTTGGTATTATGTACATTTGATATTGCGGGGCAAGCGTCCGACATGTGGACTGCCGTTACTGCCTGTTTGTATATTATTCTTTTGGGGCACGACCGGGCTGAGGTCGATGTACCCGTTGTATATTTTACTTTCTGTACTAGGATTACCCCGTGGAGGGGTGCACGTGTAGCCGGGTTCTAGAGGGCAATGGGCCCGCATCTCATGGCGTTGAGACGGAGGGGGCTTCACTCTAGAATTGGCGGGCTATTCGCCGCACTCGTAGGGGGTATAAGTTGACCCAAGGAGGGGTGCCCAAGTTACCAGATTCCGTGAGGTGCTGGGTGGTCCATTCACGTTGCTGAAGGGGGCTGCCTCGCTTCAGGTTTTGGCGGGTAACTTGCCACGCCCGTAGGGGTCTAGGATTTCATTACACAGGCTATCCACACGACCAGAGGAACGTCGGGTTTCAGTAGCGGCTCTATGAAACCCGGGGATCCCAGATATCTGTATTGTTCTGTGATGCTTATTACATTTCTGTGATGTTGCATTTTTATCACGCCTTGAGCGAATATTATATATTGATATATATACTAGTAGATGTTGTATATGTTTTGCATCCGCGCTAGTCCAGTCCCCGCTCTGTCGTTATTTAAGTAACCTAACGGGTGATGACAGGACCCAGCGGCGAATGCGGATGGCATATACGTACATCATTATTTTCGTTCTTTATTGGTGTGATTAATTGATGGGACTGCTTTGATTCGGATCAATGCCAGCTAAACAAACTTATTCTGATGTTGTTGGAACATTTTTCAAAAATCTGTTATTGCAAGGACGTTCTCTTTTGTTTTGCACAGTGGTATTCGGTTATGAATATCCAGCACCTCAGTCGACGAGGAAAGGGCCGAGATCCTTTCACCGGGAGTGACCCCTTGGACAAAAGTTTGCGTCAGGGCAATAACTTCACTATAGTCGATTACTTTTGCTTTGCATCATGGTATTCAGTTGGAATATTCTGCACCTCATTCTACGGGGAAAGAGCCAAGATCCCTTCACCGGGAGTGACCTCTTTAGCAAAGGTTTTCGCCACTATATTTTTATAAAAACTATCCGGTTCCTTCAACGATATCAAGTTCATTACGTTAAAGGTTTTTCGCCAAAAACCATTCGTAGCCCTCCGTCATTTCAGACGGGTATCACATAGTATTCATGCTATGTTTGTTGGCAAAAGTCAAGGCATAGTGTACGGTAGCTATTTGTTACTTTTTGCAGCATAGATAGATGCGTTGGTTTGGGACAGTTGTACTGTCTTGTTGGCCAAAGTCAAGGGTAGGTACGGGTGGGTTCAAATCAACCTGAATAATTACGGGTAGAACTTGACATGTGACTTATGATTTGTTGGCCAAAGTCAAGGTCATAAGAACATGGGGTAAAAATCACATCGGGAGTTTCTAAAGAAACTGAAACTTGCCAGATATGCGCATACCTTCTGGAGTGTGATAACGTGAGTGGATTCCATCACGTTATCATGCGATGATAGTTGGATCCCGATTCCCACTGATGAGTTGGTTTACTCCTCGGGTGATCCCGACTAATTCTTCTTTCAGATTTGCAGGAGAATTTGACGGTACAGTAGGAGGTTTCCTGATTAGATTAATTGATAACCATTCTGATCTAGGTTAGAGTGCACGCTGAGTGTTTCTTTTCTCTCTCTCTCTGGCAGCGACCATGGCCCAACCCTTGACTATTGTGACACCCGAGTTCATTTATACCAATTCCAGTTTCAGTATTTTACTTATCCATGGTCTATTCCTGATTTAGCGTGTTTGGGTGCGAATAGTATTTTACATGTTACTGGGCCTTCGACCCGACCCGCTTGGTTGAACTTGTTTGATTCATATTTATAGATTATCTTGACTTGTTACTTAGACACGTGTATTTATTATATACTGCATACTGGCATTTCATATGGCATTGCATAATTTACCGTATAACATTTTAAGTCATAGAAAATATTTTAAAATTACATAACATGGCTTGCATGATACCCCTAACTCCGTGGTAGCGTCCTTGCATCGTGTTCTCGTCCCGTTCAGTGAAACGGACGTGTTTGGACGACTACATGCACGAACGTGCGTCCGTTCTTCAGGGTATGCTTTTTAATCAATTTTTGGAACCTGCCTATATTTTTCATATTTCAAATTCATATTCTTGGACCCGGCCCGAGCACAATTCTGAAATATTTTGTTTTCCGCCAAATTCTGTTTATTTCAAAATACTTAAAACTGCTTTAAATATATTTTCTTCTTATGAAATATTAACCAACGGTAAATATTTTTATGAACCCATAAATCTTTTATAACTCTCCCCCAACAGTTTACATCTTTCCCATAAATTTTCCTTCCACCAATCACAATCTTGCTTTCTAACCCTGGGCCCTACCGTCTCTCCCTCTCTTTCTTTCTCTCTCCCCGAGCGTGCACTCTCTCTCTCTCCTTTCTCTTTCTCTCTCCTCTCGCATCTCTCTCTCATCTCGCAAGCACTGTTGATTTCTCGATTCTCGTCACCGCGCGCGCGGTATGGGCACCTCCCTTCGCAGCGTTTCTTCTTCTCCTCCTTCTTCTTCTGTCTGCTTGGAACCATCGCACCTCGCCATGAGGAAACCCCAGAACCCAAAACACCTAGCCGCCTCCTCTCATTTTTCCCCGACCTCGCTCCTCAGTCCCTCGTCGCCTTCCTTGATTTCCTTCCTCTCTCCTTCTCTTCTCCCCTTTCCTTCATCCCCGACCGAGCCTGCACCCACCACACGACCCATCAACCTAGAACCCTAACCCTCATCGCCGGAGCTCCGATTACCGACGATTGCTTACCTTCATCACCGACACCTTCACCTTCACGCTCTTCAGTCCTCAACAACCACCATTCTTCTTCTTTTCAAACCCTAGCACACTCGTCCCTGCACAACCTTCTCTCGCCTGCAGACTGACCCCATCGACGGCGACCCTTCACCTCGTCGTCACCATCCCCTCTCCTCACAACATCACGACCCTTCTTCCTCTGTGAACCCCGACAATCCCAAGCCAAGCCAACCATAGAACCCATCACCACGTCGAGACCCTCTCCCAACACTGCAACCATCGACACCTTCGTCTTCCTCCAGCAACCACCTCACCGATGTTAACCCATGACTCCATCTCTTTCGGCGAGACTTCACCAATGGAGCACCTCTTACGGTATGGAGAGCAGATTATCAGACGAGGCCCTTGTTGCAATGGCTGAAGAGTTGGGCCTTGAAATGGCCATCCGGTCTCTGGAGCACCACCAACATCGCTACCCTTGCCGCCAATCCCATCACAGCAAAAACTCATCACATCAACCCTCACTATTGACGGAGCCTTTATCGCCAGTATCACTATGTTCCTTAGCCGCATCACTACCTAAGCCTAGTTCAGGTTGAACCCAGCGGAGATCCAAAGCTTTGATCCTTGAATCGTTTCATCGTCATTTCCCTGATCATCGAACTGAGATCCTTTGACTTTAGCGAAAGAGGATCGTGAGTACTTCGTTAGGATTGTCGATCGCTATCGCCGGAGCCGTATGTGACGCTGACGATCCAGACGACCCAATGGAGATTTTTTCCGTCGTTTTCTCGCATTCTTGCTGCGTGTCGTGCATCTGTGGATCCCCGAGGTAAGTTAATCTTGCTACATGCTATTTGAATCATTCTATACCTATTCTATATATATAACATACCTGTAGTTTGAATTTAGCACCCCATGCATCGTTTTATAGCATTCGATGTTCCGTTTGCATCTGTTTATATTATTTCAGATCTAGAACTTGAAAGGTAACCATTGCATTTAGTTACTAAACATAAATAACCACATTTATATGTTTTAATCACATTTTAACTATTGACACGGCCTATGGTATTCTCTATATAGTTTTACTCCATCGGACACTCATGTGCATTTTAACCTGCTTTAGCTAGGATTTCATCCAGTGCACATATTTATATATCATTGCATCCTTAAAATTTCTTAATACCTGATAACATGAATAAATATCCATTTTAGTTATGCTGTAGCTAAGTAATGTTGACACCATCCCTTAAACGCAAAGTGATAAGCGGGCATCGATATAATTTAATCAGTACCTAATTGCTTATCATATCACCTGATCTGGTTTATTGTGATGATATTACTCATGCTTGATTACTTTTAACCATGATTATACTAGCTGTTTATGAGTACCCACATGTTATCTTTTACACCCTGGCCTGACTTGCTACACAAATATCGATTGACCCGATATGGTACCGTACACTACTTGAGTTGACCTGTTGTACCATGGATTGACCCGTTACCTGATCTTGTGTCTAATACCAACAAATCTGACATGTAGTCCTCACGGACCGTTCCTATTATCTATCCAGACAAACCTGCTCTTACCTGATCCTGTGTTGGCATTAGTTCTTGATTACGGAATACCTGACTTAACACATATAACTTGGGGGCATGGGGAAATCAATGATGAAATCCTGACTTGTAACTCGACAGTTGCTCGCTTATACTGATCAGTTTTAGAGGCTAGGCCCGCCTCGTGACGATGCTGCTGACATCGTTGGTCTGTACTCCTTTCCTGTTAGTGCCTAGCGGCACGTCTCGATTTCAGCCCGAGAGTCTGTAGACCGTGGTCCCGGGTATGCACGGGATACTATTGAGTTACATCGATGATTCATTAAATTGATTTCATAGACTTTAGAATAGATAACCCAATATAACAGTTTAGTTTACTCACTGCACACTACCCTTCACTGCCCTGATTTAAATTACCGTTACACCTGCTTTTCATTCATGATTGTATTTGCATTGCTTGTTACCCTGTTTGTATTTTATTACTTGATGACATGACGCGCTGACGTCTGGGTTTTGCATGGCCCAGATTCTTCTACCTTGTCGCAGACTGATTAGGAGTATTGCCACTGTTAGACTGAGCGGTGAAGTTCCTGTCGGTATGTAGTCTTACTTCCAGGTTTCATTATTGTACCTCTTGGCTTCCGCACATTGTTATTTCTTGACTCTTTTGCTCTGGCTTATGGACATGTACTAGATAGTTGGTTTACTTTCCTGTTCTTGATACCTCTACAGCCGTAATGTGACTGTGGAGGGATTTTTCCTATCCACAGGTAGCATGGTTGGCTATGTCACATGCCCATCTTAGCGTACTCTGGGAAGCGGGGCGTGACATGGTTCTTTTGGTATCAGAGCCATAGGATATAGGTTAATCGGGTTTGATTCTTTTGTAGTTGGGTATTGGACCCAATACACGAATCAGAATACTCGTGATTAGGAACATGTCCTGCCACCTTGATTATCGTGATTGATTGAATCATATCCTTCTCTTGATCGTTTGTTTGGGCGATATGCAAACCACTTTGCATTTCGACCTGATATCTTTTGGTTCTCTATTGTTTCTCCCTGTTTCTTGATTCTGATACTAGGATTTGGGCGACTTGGGTGGAGTTATGTAATTGTGCCCATGAACTGCAGCATGGTTACAATGCGGTACTCTATCTAAGTAACTTGGAGTCCTGGTCTTGATTCACTTCCATGTTCCATGATCGTTGTACTACCTTGTCCCTCTCGGTTTCATTGCTTACCAGTTATTGTTTCATCGCCAGGTTGAATCATGTTTACCGTGGTTAAACTTCTTCGGTATCTTGACTTCGGATGAAGTCATCTTGGTATCTTACTCGTTCTTGTTTTTCCCCGCGTTAGGATTATTCAATCCTGGTGCATTTCCTTGTTTGTTGTTGTCTTGGGAATGGGATTTCGCGGCGCTTTTCACGCTCATATTGATTGTAAGGAAGGGAAAGTGATTCTCCAGATTCCCGAACATTCGGAGGTTGTTTTGCTGGAGGAAGCAGTTCTGTCGGGCCAGTCGAGCTTAGGGCTAGGCCGACAAACAATGTTCTTTCATCGATGGAAGTGGGTAAGGAAGAAGCGCCGGCAATATTCGAGAGTTTCATGGACGGGTTTGAAGACATATCAGGTTTACCACCGAGGCGAGACGTGGAGTTCGCACTTGAACTTGTTCCTGGTGCAGCGCCAATCTCAAAGGGCATAATACCCGATGGCACCAGTGGAGTTGAATGAAGTCAGGAAGTAGGTTGCTGAATTATTTGAGAAGGGTTGGTTTCGCCGCAGCAACTTAACTGAGAAGCTCCAGTTCTTCTAGTAAAGAAGAAAGAAGACACAGGGAAGGCGTGCGTTGATTATCGAGAAGTAAACCGAGTGATTATTATGAACTAGTACCCGATCCCTCGCATTGGCGAAGTGTTTTGAGCAGCTTAATGGCGCGAGGGTATTCTCGAAGCTGGATTTACGGTTCGGATATCATCAGGTCTGAGTTAAATCAGAAAATATTTGCAAGACTGCGTTCCGAACTCAGTATGGACATTACGAGTATTAATGATGCCCTTCGGAGTAACGAATACATCGACAATATTTATGAACTTGATGAACGGAATCTTTTCACCATTCTTGGAGCAGTTTTAGTAATGGTCATGGAAGATATTCTGGTCTACTCGAGGAGCATTGAAGAGCATGCAGAACACTTGAAGATCGCACTGCAGACTTGGAGGCAAGAAAGAGTATATGCAGATATGAGCAAGTGCAAGTTTTGGCTTGAAGAAGTAAAGTTTTGGGACATATCGTAGCTGGAGATGGAATCGCCGTTTATCCAGAGAAGATTGCAGCAGTTCAAGACCGGCCGATTCCGAAGAACGTTGCAAAGATCAGAAGTTTCTTGGACTTGCAGGATACTATAGAAGGTTCGTGAAGAAATTTTGCTCGTTTGGCTGAGTCTCTGACCAAGCTTACGCACAAGAAAGTACCATTTGTGTGGACGAATAAGTGTGCGTCAGCCTTTGAGGTGTTGGGGCAAGGTTGATGGCCGCTTTTGTTTTGACTGTACCAGACGGTTCCAGAGGATTGGTGATTCACAGGGACGCATCTGGGAAAGGTTTGGGATGTGTTTTGATACGGCATGAGAAGGTTGTAGCTTACACGTTGAGACAGTTGAAGACCCATAAGAAGAATTACTCAACTCATGACTTGGAGCTTGCGGCTGGGATTTTCGCTTGAAGGTTTGGAGACACTACTTATTAGGCGAAAGGGGTCGAAATATTCACCGATCACAAAAGCCTAAAGTACGTGTTCGCTCAGAAGGAGCTAATTGTGAGACAGCGAAGATGGTTGAAGCTGATGGCTGACTACAATCTTGATCTTAAGTACCATCCGGGAAAGTTAATGTTGTGCCGGAAGCGCTTAGTCGGTTGCCAGCAATTCTGATGTTGACTGCACCAAGGGAACTTATTGAAGACTTTCGGAGATTCGAGTTGGAGATCGTGCTACCGCGTTCTTTGGGATAGATGATGCAACTGCAAGTACAGTCATCGTTGATCGAGGATATTGAAGCAGTGCAATTGCAGGACCCAAGATTGCAGAAGTTTCAAGAACAAGTTGAAGTTGGACTTCGAACGGGCTTAGTGATTCATGAAGATGGTTCGTTGTGATAGTTGTTTGTGTGTGCCAATGAAGGTATTCGCGAAGAAGTTATGAAGGAGGCGCACAGTTACACGTATCCCGTACATCCAGGAGGCACGAAGATGTACCGAGATATACGACAGCGTTGTGGTAGGAAGGCATGAAACAGGAGATTGCCTGTTTGTGGCAAAGTGCTTGGTGTATCAGCAAGTTAAGGTTGAGCATCGAAGGATTAACGGTTTATTGCAACCACTTCCGATTCCTCAGTAGAAGTGGGAACACATAACCATGGATTTCGTGACTGCTCTACCGCGGAGTCCAAAAAGCAACAGTGCAGTTTGGGTGATTGTTGATCGTTTGACCAAGGCAGCTCATTTCATTCCTTTTCGGGTTGGTCAATCAACAGAAGTTTTGGCAGAACGGTACATACAGGAGATTGTAAGATTGCATGGAGTACCGGGGAGCATCGTGTCCGACCATGACACACGTTTCTTAGCACACTTTTGGAGGAGCTTACAGAGAAGTTTGGGGACTCGATTGAAGTTAGCACAGCTTATCGCCCTCTAACAGATGGCTAGCCGGAGAAAGCGATCCACATTCTCGAAGACATGTTGAGATCTTGCATGTTAGACTTCAAGGGTTCATGGGAGGATCATCTACACTTGGTAGAGTTTTCTTATAACAACAGTTTCCAGGCGACTTTTTGGATGGCTCCCTTCGAAGCTTTATGTGGTCGCAAGTGTCGTTCACCTGTTTGTTGGGATGATGTTGGTGGACGAAGTTTGGTGGGACCAGATTTGGTTGTGCAGACTGTTGAGAAGGTTAATAGATTCTGGAATCATATTAGTGCAGCACGGGACCGACAAGAGTTGGGCAGTTACATCGAGAAGATCTCTAGAGTTCGCTGTTGGTGATTTAGTATTCTTAAAGATGTCGCCGACTAGAGGGGTGATCCGTTACAGAAGTCGAGAAAAGTTTAGTCCTCGATTCGTTGGACCTTTTAAGATTTTTTGGGCGTATTGGAGAAGTGGCGCATCGTTTGGTGTTACCGCAATCTTTGGAGAATGTTCATGACGAGTTTCTTGTATCTCAACCCATAGGTATGCTCGAGATGAAATACATGTATTAGATCTTTCGGAGATGACTTTACGAGAAGATTTAACCTTTGAGGAGCGACCGATGTCAATTGTGGATCGAAGAGAAAATGTTCTTAAGAATGAGGTCATCACTGTTGTACTTGTTTTCTTGAAGTAATCGCTCACATGGAGAATCAACTTGAGAACGAAGAGTTGAAGTCCGACAGAAGGTTTCTCATCTATCTTTGTAGTTTCTTGATTGATTATCCTTTCTTGTTCTTGGAATTTCGAGGACGAAATTCTTTTGTAGTTGGGTATAATGTAACACCCGAGTTCATTTATACCAATTCCAGTTTCAGTATTTTACTTATCCATGGTCTATTCCTGATTTAGCGTGTTTGGGTGCGAATAGTATTTTACATGTTACTGGGCCTTCGACCCGACCCGCTTGCTTGAACTTGTTTGATTCATATTTATAGATTATCTTGACTTGTTACCTAGACACGTGTATTTCATGTATACTGCATACTAGCATTTCATCTGGCATTGCATAATTTACCGTATAACATTTTAAGTCACAGAAAATATTTTAAAATTACATAACATGGCTTGCATGATACCCCTAACTCCGTGGTAGCGTCCTTGCATCGTGTTCTCGTCCCGTTCAGTGAAACGGGCGTGTTTGGACGACTACGCGCACGAACGTGCGTCCGTTCTTGGGGGTATGCTTTTTAATTACAGAATCCTTCATTTCAATTTTTGGAACCTGCCTATATTTTTCATATTTCAAATTCATATTCTTGGACCCGACCCGGGCGCAATTCTAAAATATTTTGTTTTCCGCCAAATTCTATTTATTTCAAAATTACTTAAAACTGCTTTAAATATATTTTCTTCCTATGAAATATTAACCAACGGTAAATATTTTTATGAACCCATAAATCTTTTATAACTCTCCCCCAACAGTATACATCTTTCCCATAAATTTTCCTTCCACCAATCACAATCTTGCTTTCTAACCCTGGGCCCCACCGTCTCTCCCTCTCTTTCTTTCTCCTTCTCTTTCTCTCTCCCCGAGCGCGCACTCTCTCTCTCTCTCCTTTCTCTTTCTCTCTCCTCTCGCCTCTTTCTCTCATCTCGCAAGCACTGTTGATTCCTCGATTCTCGTCACCGCGCGCGCGATATGGGCACCTCCCTTCGCAGCGTTTCTTCTTCTCCTCCTTCTTCTGTCTGCTTGGAACCATCGCACCTCGCAACAAGGAAACCCCAGAACCCAAAACACCTAGCCGCCTCCTCTCATTTTTCCCCGACCTCGCTCCTCAGTCCCTCGTCGCCTTCCTCGACTTCCTTCCTCTCTCCTTCTCTTCTCCCCTTTCCTTCATCCCCGACCGAGCCTACACCCACCACACGACCCATCAACCTAGAACCCTAACCCTCATCGCCGGAGCTCCAATCACCGACGATTGCTTACCTTCATCACCGACACCTTCACCTTCACCCTCTTCAGTCCTTAACAACCACCATTCTTCTTCTTTTCAAACCCTAGCACACTCGTCCCTGCACACCCTACTCTCACCTGCAGACCGACCCCATCGACGGCGACCCTTCACCTCGTCGTCACCATCCCCTCGCCTCACAACATCACGACCCTTCCTCCTCTGTGAACCCCGACAACCCCAAGCCAAGCCAACCATAGAACCCATCACCACGTCGAGACCCTCTCCCAACACTGCAACCATCGACACCTTCGTCTTCCTCCAGCAACCGCCTCACCGATGTTAACCCACGACTTCGTCTCTTTCGGCGAGACTTCACCAATGGAGCACCTCTTACGGTATGGAGAGCAGATTATCAGACGAGGCCCTTGTTGCAATGGCTGAAGAGTTGGGCCTTGAAATGGCTATCCGGTCTCTGGAGCACCACCAACATCGCTACCCTTGCCGCCAATCCCATCGCAGCAAAAACTCATCGCATCAACCCTCACTATTGACGGAGCCTTTATCGCCAGTATCACTATGTTCCTTGGCCGCATCACTACCCAAGCCTAGTTCAGGTTGAACCCAGCGGAGATCCAAAGCTTTGATCCTTGCATCGTTTCATTGTCATTTCCCTGATCATCGAACTGAGATCCTTTGACTTTAGCGAAAGAGGATCGTGAGTACTTCGTTAGGATTGTCGATCGCTATCGCCGGAGCCATATGTGACGCTGACGATCCAGATGACCCAATGGAGATTTTTTCCGTCGTTTTCTCGCATTCTTGCTGCGTGTCATGCATCTGTGGATCCCCGAGGCAAGTTAATCTTGCTACATGCTATTTGAATCATTCTATACCTATTCTATATATATAACATACCTGTAGTTTGAATTTAGCACCCCATGCATCGTTTTATAGCATTCGATGTTCCGTTTGCATCTGTTTATATTATTTCAGATCTAGAACTTGAAAGGTAACCATTGCATTTAGTTACTAAACATACATAACCATATTTATATGTTTTAATCACATTTTAACTATTGACACGGCCTATGGTATTCTCTATATAGTTTTACTCCATCGGACACTCATGTGCATTTTAACCTGCTTTAGCTAGGATTTCATCCAGTGCACATATTTATATATCATTGCATCCTTAAAATTTCTTAATACCTGATAACATGAATAAATATCCATTTTAGTTATGCTGTAGTTAAGTAATGTTGACACCATCCTTTAAACGCAAAGTGATAACCGGGCATCGATATAATTTAATCAGTACCTAATTGCTTATCATATCACCTGATCTGGTTTATTGTGATGATATTACTCATGCTTGATTACTTTTAACAATGATTATACTAGCTGTTTATGAGTACCCACATGTTATCTTTTACACCCTGGCCTGACTTACTACACACATATCGATTGACCCGACATGATACCGTACACTACTTGACTTGACCTGTTGTACCATGGATTGACCCGTTACCTGATCTTGTGTCTAATGCCAACAAACCTGACATGTAGTCCTTACGGACCGTTCCTATTGTCTATCCAGACAAACCTGCTCTTACCTGATCCTGTGTTGGCATTAGTTCTTGATTACGGAATACCTGACTTGACACATATAACTTGGGGGCATGGGGAAATCAATGATGAAATCCTGACTTGTAACTCGACAGTTGCTCGCTTATACTGATCAGTTTTAGAGGCTAGGCCCGCCTCGTGACGATGCTGCTGACATCGTTGGTCTGTACTCCTTTCCTGTTATGCCTAGCGGCACGTCTCGGTTTCATCCCGAGAGTCTGTAGACCGTGGTCCCGGGCATGTACGAGATACTATTGAGTTACATCGATGATTCATCAAATTGATTTCATAGACTTTAGAATAGATAACCCAATAGAACAGTTTAGTTTACTCACTGCACACTACCCTTCACTGCCCTGATTTACATTACTGTTACACCTGCTTTTCATTCATGATTGTATTTGCATTGCCTGTTACCCTGTTTGTATTTTATTACTTGATGACAAGACGCGCTGACACCTGGGTTTTGCATGGCCCAGATTCTTTTACTTTGTCGCAGACTGATCAGGAGTATTGCCGCTGTTAGACTGAGCGGTGAAGTTTCTGTCGGTATATAGTCTTACTTCCAGGTTTCATTATTGTACCTCTTGGCTTCCGCACATTGTTATTTCTTGACTCTTTTGCTCTGGCTTATAGACATGTACTAGATAGTTGGTTTACTTTCCTGTTCTTGATACCTCTACAGCCGTAATGTGACTGTGGAGGGATTTTTCTTATCCACAGGTAGCATGGTTGGCTATGTCGCGTGCCCATCTTAGCGTACTCTGGGAAGCGGGGCGTGACAACTATGACTCAGTGACCAAGATTAACCGAACCTTCTTAAAACACTGGTTTTTGGATTGTCTGAGTTGCATACCTCATTGCCACTCCTACTTTTACCCTTTTCTCCAGAACACCCCGTATTTTTACGAACGTCCACTTCCATTGGATAAAACCATCGTATGGTATATACGAACTCGAAGGAATTTATTCGAGGATGGTTTCCGGTTCTGGAGAAAACGAATAGGACTATTCAGTTTTCTTTTCCTCTACCTTCTCTCAGGTTGCAAGCGCTCCTAGGATTAGGACAGTACACCTATTACGCAAATTGGATAGTCTTCTTTCAAACCATAAGCAGGTGCCGAACGGTAGGGAATGAAGAAAACCAATTAGCCTAAACGGTGTACAGAAGGTATTAAGTTAAGACAAATAAAGGGATTAGAAAGAGGTTAAAGTAAATTGCGACTGCTATTCACGACCAAACCAAGTATTTCTTCGCCAATCCCACATCACCTTTGTATTTCTCCTGAACACTCTGTATCACTACGAAGATCCACAGTTATTTGGATACTCCATCGTATGGTTATATACGAACTCGAAAGGAACTTGTTCCAGTTCGGGGATGGATTCTGGTTCAGGAGAAATAGGAATAAGGTTTATTCGGTTGTCTTTTATCTTCACCTTCTCTCGCATTGCGAGTGCTCCTAGGATTAGGACAGTACACCCATTATGCTTATTGGATAGTCTTCTTCCAAACCATAGGCTGGTGCCGAAAGGTAGGGAAAGAAGAAAACCATTTAGCCTAAGAGGGTGTACAGAAGGTAATGACTAAAGACATATGAAGGGATTTGGAGAGATGGAAAAGAAATATACGGTTATAGTTGTGAATCTGGATAATGGAAAAGGCATTACTAGGAATACCCGGATACCCCATCGAAACATTTCAATGTTTCAGTTTCACTGTGTACTGTTAAAAGAAAACTGATTTCCCAATTAGCCCTTGCTCCAGGATATGTATTTACCAGGTTTGATTCTCACATCTGTAGGTTTTACAGATGATGAAGTTATTGTGAATTGGGTGATCATCCTCATTATATCAGGATTCGTTGTAATTGGTGATATTTGAGGAAATCGCCTGGGTTGTTTGCCGGACGGCAAATATTTGGTTTTGAATATCCGTTATAATGCACCAATTTCAAATTGATATGTCTGTATGTTTATTTTAATAAAGTGAGATATAACTTTTTGAAATTATGTCGATGACATTTACCTATATCAGTGGATGGTTAGGTAAGGAGTATTAAACAGCGGTGTAATTCTTCTTAACCATAAGTACAGTTTTCAACCTACGACACACAGGGATTGAGTTGTTAGACTCAAGGGACTTATACAGAGTATTGTATGTTGTCCAGTGTCCATTAGGACAGAGGGGTTGGTCCTCGTACTATATTCGGTTTACTTATGACTTCTCTGGTTTTTAGATAAGTGTTTCGTAGAAACACAAGGTCTAAGTTTTGAGAAGTTATAGGTATATGAATAAAGTAGAGAACCAGGTGTTGCAAGTATCAGAGTGATAGAAGATGTAGATACTTGTGCATGGTATTTAGTTGATAGTAATGATTAAGAGAACTTGCTTCTTTTTCAGGTTACTCATAATTGGAAGCATTCCTAAGTTGAGTAATGCTGATCGGCCCCATTCCATTTAGTTGACATGCACTGGAGACAACTGCATGATTTGAATCTGCTTCCAATTAAATCAGTGCCTCTATTTCTGTATTGGATATAGAACAATTCATATCTTGACATTGTTAAGGTGCGAGGAGTTGTCCAGCTTATGCTTAAAACCAGACTCGAGACAACTCAAGGCACGTTTCTGTAATGGCTGTTTGTAGGTTGACCCGGGCTATGACGAAGGTTGACTTTCTACCATCTGGAAGATCAATAGTGAATTATTCTTGACTCGCCACAGTTTTAATAAAAATGAATTTTTCAGAAAACAGTAGTGGGAGTATGGTAGAACTGGAAGTGATTCCAGAACCGCAAACGATTACTGAAAATTTGATAAGAACCTAAAGATTCAATCTAGTTTGACATTCCATTGCCCACTCTGCAGATAAGATGGGTAACCTCAGGCACCCGAGAGGTACTCCGGTAGCCTCAAGGACGGTGGCAGGGAGGTTCTTGTTTACCCAGACTTGCCATTGCGGTTGTTCCAGACTGTGAGACCCGACAGGAGGATGAGTATAGCGTCGTTCTAAATTAGCTTTAGAAGTGTACATGTATATAACTCTGCCAGAGGGTTGTCATAGTCAGTGGGAGCAGTGGAAGCATAGTGGACATGTAGCTTATGTCTATTTATGGACTAAAGCAGATATAACAGAGATAGATCATCTATTTCTGATGTGACAGTCATAGGTTTGACTTCATCAGAATAGGGGATGGATCTGTTAAGAAGGTAGTAGGGTGTGATGTTCTGGTATTTGGATGGCATACACAGAGTAGGAAGTGAAGTTCCTATACTACGATCGGTTATACTTTGGTTGTCACACAGTGGTTTCTCCATATAGGATATGGATTTCATATCAGACATTCTGGTTACTGGATCTATGGTTTTAGATCTAGATTTGGGTAGTTTCCCAATCAGGGTACTTAGACAGCATTCTAAAGGTGCTTTAGAATGGACGACTCTTGGCATGGTGGTGTACCTGCAGGTGAAGGAGTCACCCTCTCTAAAGGTGTCTTACAGACTAAAGGGGAGAGGGATGTACATGATTGGCAGATCACTTGCTTAGGCAATTGAGTCAATCATGAGGTGTCAAGTAGCACACCAGATGTTGTTTTTGCAGTAGATGCAATAAGATATTAATCCAATCCTGAAGAAACATTCGGAAGCGGTTTTAGAACATAAGTGGATGTTCTAGGGATATGATAACGGCATCCTCCTTCGGGAGACAGTTATCATTCCAGGCTTCCAGGGTGACCTGGATGACAGAGGGACTGTAAGAGTTATAGTTTTCCCTCTGACGAGGGGCAGTGTTTTGGACAGGTGATCCAAGCGGACACTGAGAGAGGCATGACGCGGGATACTGATTGAGTTCAGTTGACGATACAGTCTAAGAAGTTTGGATTTGGAGTTCATTTATGAGCTAGGTCCCATCAGATATCCAGACATATTCTAAGACAGGTATTGCTCATTTCGGGAGATGGCTTTCTCCGCGAACTTGAAATAAAGAGAGACTTAAAAAGAAACATCAGGACGAATCCACTCACTAAGGTTATTCCTCAAACGCAATAGTTTTGCAAACGGGCTTTGTGAGACTGATTAGTAGAGGAGTTGGGTGTTCGGTATCACACGGGCTGTGAGTATGCGACATCGCAATAATTAGCCTTGAGTGCAAGTGGGAGATTGTTGGATATAGTGCCCTCAGAGTCAATTATTGGATTGCAGGCACGTGATTGCAATGATTGAGGGAGGACCTATGCCGGTAGGACAGTCTTACTCAGGATGATAGTATGCTATCTGGTTTATCTTTATCATCGTATACTGCTTTAGGTGACCTTACAGGTCACTATTGCGCGTTGATAGAGCCCTCAGGATTCTTTCTTGACGGCCAGCAGTATTATGGCGATCGTATACGTGGGAGCTGGGGTCTATAAGCACATCCTTAAAAGGTCCCTAGTCGTAGGAGTTTTCGAGACATGGCATCGATACTCCAGAGTAGACTAGTGTATACAGTCGAGACCCCGAAGAGGGGCGGTGGCCGGTCTCACAAGCCATTGGTGTCAGTTGGATCACCTAAGATGTATACATGTGCTCATTGGGTTATGAGTACACCGGACAGGACTCACCGGGAACATGCTAGTTGGTATTATACCTGACGTCAGATAGCAGTTTCCTGGTGACATGTGTACAGGTTAGTTCATCGACCTGAGATCGTCATTTGTCTCATGTGAGTTTCCACTGTGCTTTGATTACTACCCTACCACGGCTCAAAGGAGTCGTGCAAACAGGTTTTAGTTGGGTACAGTCCCGAGTCACATGGAGGCAGTGAGCGGATCTGCAGGGGTTCGTCTCTCCCGGTGTTGGGGGTGAGGTCGCGCTGTGTCTAGGAGAGCCATTACACGAAGTCCTTAGCCAAGGCAGGAGATTTACTGGTAGGTATTTCAGTAGTATCTCAGCGTGTTATGGGCTACATTCCGACACGACTTGTACCGCTTTTGGGGGTCTGACTTTTACCAACCCCCTAGGCCCGCCATACGATGCTCATAGACGAACAGACCGGACTGTATGGATATTGTCACTGACAGGCTCAGTAGGGTGTCAGGATGAATTCGCTCATCGACCTCCCTTTTGGTCAATACCTGGTAGCCCGTTATGTACAGCTAGTACTTCTGACGTGCTAGTGGTTAAATCCACAGCCAAGGTATTGACGAATCTTTAGAGTCCCCCACAGACAGTTTCTCAAGTTTCGGGTAAAACGTTGTAGAGGTCGTATGATATATGGCAGGGTTCGATCATATACGTGCGGTATTGCACGGATCATGATCGGACGGATCATACTAGTGGGCTTTGGTTTAAGCCGGATCCTAGTATTAGATTTGTTGGATTACTTTAGTCTCATCGTATTCGCATTCAGTCGGAATGCGGATGCAGGTATGTATAAACAGGTGAGGGGTATCCTTGTGATCCGTCACGAGTTTACTTTAGATATTGACGTATCTTTTTGTTGGACCAAACATTTGGATTAATGTTTGGATAATGGAAATTGTGAGATAGGATTTCATCATGAGATGCATTAATGTGACATGGACATATATTATGACTCATGGTCTCTTTTTATGTGCATTTGTCACATTATTTGATAGATTTATGCTTGATATGATAAGGAGAGAGAGAGGGGGCTGCCATGAGATTGTATTTGGTCTTGTATTATTCTTACTCTCTCTCACTCTCATTATCATTCATAACAAAGGAAAAGAGTTTCTTCCTCTTCTTCTTCCTCTAGCTCATAGCTTCCATAAATGGCAATATCTCTAACCTCCATCCAAGCAATGGATGTAAGAGGCAAAGTGATCACAAATATTCTCTACAACACCTTGGACACGTCGGCTAGCACACTTCGTGCCTGAGTTGCTTCGGATGAAGCGGGAGCCCGTAAAAAGACTTCTCGATGTGGTGCCCTTTCCGACGAGGAAATCAAGACCGGAGATACCGCAAGGAGCTTGGGATGGTGGCCGAAGACCGAAGGACACGGATCGCTCGGTATAGCCTCTCTACCCTTTCTCTAGTAGCTAGTAGTAAGTTAATGGTCTGATCCGGGTTTATAGTCCGCGGTAGCGCCGATTTTCTAGTTTTGAAAATGTTTCGTTTCCGCATTTTAGCCTCGGAAAGACGGCTGGGGCGCTACCGTAGACTTACATCGGGACCCGTCACCTCTTTGAAGACGTTGAGAAATTACAACGACGAATATCAAAGGAGTGGAGAGATGTACCCTTGAACCAAGGTGAGTTGGTTGAAAGAGCAGATGTGCTCAACAAATTGAGGACTTATGCCCACTTTGGGCTAAGTCCAATCAAGTTAAAAAATGTTTAACATTTGTTTTGGGCTGTTAAGCATTTGTTTGGGCTTGGCCCTTTTAACAATGCGGAGCATTGATTTAAATTCTGACAATGTTTGTCTTTTATTGAATGCTAAGCATTCATCATAGCTCTAGGGCTTATCCAAAGAACAATTTATGTTCTGCCCAAGCGCGCATAAAAGTATATAGCGCGCTTGGCACTAGCGCCAGTCGATGAGCGCAATGCGCTATGGTTAAAGCGCTAGTGCGCTTGGCGCTTTGCGCCAGATGTTAAGCGCTGATGCGTTTAGCGCTTTGCTTTAAGTGAAGAGCGCTGATGCGCTATAATTGAAGCATTGAGGCTATTGGTGTTGGTGCCATATAATGAGTGCAAAGCGCTTTTAGTAATGCAGCGCACACGTAGGGAGCACGTGGCGCGCTTAGCGCTAGCCAATGAGCGCGGTGCGCTGTGTTTGAAGTACTATTGCACTGCAGCGCTTTGCGCTAGATGAAGAGCACTAAGGCACTTTTAAATTAGGAGCGCTAAGGCTCTTCTTAGGTTAACTTTGCGCTCTGAAAATTATCTTCTTTGATAAAAGACTTTGTCTCAAGATTCCAAAAACAAAGTTCTTAACTTATAGGAGATACTTCAATCTCTTTTGATGAAAGACTTTACCTTTACGGATCTGTGATCCTAAGAGAATTGGATAATTCTCCCCCCCCCCTTTATAATGAGATGTTCATGATCTCAGAAAGACAATTTGTCTTATAGATCTATGATCTGTGAAGTAAGTACTTCTTTATTTTTATGATGAAATCTTTTTTTATATCTCTTTATATAAAAGACCTTGGTCTTTGTAGATCTATGATCTTTTTAGAAGAGAATTCTTCTCTTTAATTATGAGATGATTTCATCTCTTTGTTCATCACCATTTTCTTTACCTTGAAGAAAAATCTTCTTTTGCCGAGAGCTACTTCTTCTTCTTGAGAATTTCTCAAAGTTTATGGAGGGGTTCCTCTCTCCTAGACTTGAAGTCTTGGGTCCTTTATATAGGGGAAGCTAATTTGTTGAATCAGTTAAAGAGATTTATTCTCCAATTGATTTGGGAATTTCCCCACCGTTAGATCCTTGATCCAAGGGCTTCTGATTTACAGAAGATAATCTTCTTGTTTTAACAAGATTGAGAAATCTTTCCTTCTTTACAGAATTTGTTCTGTATTTTAGTGATTTTCAATCACCATTGGATCATTGATCCAACGGTGTTCCAAATTCAGGGCACAATCTTTTCTGTTTGGAAAGATTCAACAGAATTTTATTCTTGTTAACTGATGATTTAATCATATCCGTTGGATATTTGATCCAACGGTGAGGAACATTTAGTTCCAGCACTAGCGCTTATGCGCTCTGCCTATAGTGCGCTAATTGGAGCGCAGCGCTCTTAGTGCTAGCGCACACGTGCTTTGCACGTGATGCACCACTTGGAGCGCAGCGCACCTAGAGCTAGCGCCTATGTGCTTTGCACGGGGTGCGCTAGTTGTAGCGAAGCGCTTTTATAAAAGCGCAGCTATAATTCAAATTTTGACTTCTGAACAGAGCTTTGCTCTAATTGGGGAAACAAATGCCCCCCCACCGTTGCGCTCACGGGGCCCACACGTGGGTGCAGCGGTGGCAACATCTTGTCTCTTGGATCACCCAAGAAACTGAAACGGCGCTTAGTGCCTATAAATAGAACCCTTGGCCCTTGAGATGACTTCTGTTCATCTTCAATCCTTCTTGAAAATATATTTTCTTCTTCAGAGCGCAGCTCTTCTTCTTAAGAATTTTTAAGGACAGAACTTTGTCGGATTAGGTAAAAGATTAAATCTTTTTTAGACATCTTTTAGGATTTCACCCATTAACAGAGCTTTGCTCTTCATAGATCTTTGATCTAAAGAAAATCCCTTTTAGGGTTTTATTAATAGAGCTTTGCTCTCTTGGAATCATAGATCTAAAAGGATCTTGCTTATGATTTCTTAATCCATTAATGGAGCTTTGCTCCTTTCAGATCATATAGAAGAACTCTTAAGAGTTTGTTCATGGATCTTGAAGATCAAATTGAAATTTTATTTTTGATAGATTATTCCATCATCTTTTCAGAGCAAGGCTCTTCTTGAGGAATTTTATTCCTTCATCATTAGATTTTGACGGATGTCTGTCTAGTGAAGAGCGCTGCTCTAAATGGGAGTTTTACTCCTCTGCCTGAGGGATTTATCATTTAATGAGAATCTCTTGAGAATTTCCTCATTTAATGTCAGCCTCATCCAATGATGAGGCTGTTTTATTAATGATGAACTGTCATCTAGATTTTGTGGGTCCCCTTTGGTCCCCTTTAACTGCATTGCAGTGCGGTACGGATTTATAGTACCTTGTAACAGAATTTAATTTATAGCATTGGTGGCTGAAAAATTCGTTCTTTTCTGCGCAGGCATTATGTCTTCCGACACCTCCTTCCCATTCATTCGTTCAGAAGGCGGATTTCCTGAAGCACCCATTGACCGAGAGGTTTTCGCGCTGATAAAAGACCATGACCCGGAGCATAAGAGTCTTCATCTATGGGGTAAATGGTATGATCAAATTATCATGGGCCGACGGAGCTTTTCCTATGCGACACCCTCGGAGCCTATTTCAACGATTGCTTATGCAGATGCGCCTCCGATAAATTACACTGTGGAGGAGATCAACTTGACTTCAGAAGGTCTCCTTCGGCCTTCTATTGCCGCAATACCCGTGCAGCCGCCGGTGGCTTTGGACATCTTAGGGCGACGCATATGTCAGGGCGAGTCACGCCCCTGGGGACAGCCATACAATGTAGGACTAACTACCCGTCACCCAGCCGGGTATTTGCAGTAGGCCCGATATATTCTATCGGCGAGGAAGCCACAGTTGATAAAGCTCGGATTGTATCCCGCCGTTTATGCTTCTTTGTTTCAATATTCCACACCCCCTACATGGTGGGTCAGGGCATTTCTGGAACAGTGGAACATCCCAATCCACACCTTCCTTTTATCAGATCGAGAAGTCTCCATTTCTTTGGAGGAGTTTGCAGAGGTCTCGGGTTTACCCGTTAGGGGGGAACATTATGAGGAATTGCTTCCCCCGGATGAGTATGTTTTCACTACCAAATCAGTGGTAATGGGTCTTACTCCCGAGAATGCTATTCAACAAAAATTTCCGAGCTTAATAAAGGTGTTGAATATGTACGAGAACCTCTCTCTTGCATCCGAAGGTCGTGGAGTTACTTTTACGGCTTTTATCGCTAATTTTCTATGCCCGGAAATATTGAAGGAAGAAGTCGAGAAATTCGCCAGTCTTGATGACCCCTTCGGCTTGGGTTTAGGCAATCTGCTAGCGGTGGAGGCGGATCAGAAGAGCTTTTTTCTAGCTGATACCTCGGTTATCCCTTTTGCAGAACTGGCGGCTCCAAGGATCGACGAAGAAGCGTTCTTTTTAGGGTTCCTCGGGCTGTGGCTGAGTTGGTTCGCGCTTCCCATGCACCCTCGCTGTATGAGGCAGTCTGTCT
This sequence comes from Agapanthus africanus, assembly GCA_030015575.1. Classification (NCBI taxonomy): domain Eukaryota; kingdom Viridiplantae; phylum Streptophyta; class Magnoliopsida; order Asparagales; family Amaryllidaceae; genus Agapanthus; species Agapanthus africanus. The sequence continues at coordinate 59,864,415 of CM057348.1, forward strand.
TCTATCCTGCGCATCGGATTGTTGCTGGGATACAAGTGGCTGTGGGGATTGCTGGGTTAGCCCATATGTATCACGGCCTCAGCTTGGCGGCTGATACCACTGAGCCAGGGGTGCAGTCGGTAAACTTCCCGATGCATTATTTCACGTCATGGCTCGAGTTACACGTGCTAGGTGTCTTTGGCATCCACAAGAGGCCGGGTTTTTATGACAGGTGTAGGTTCCCTCGGATCATGCGACTGGTTGGCGCTTCTATCGTGACTCTGACGCAACGGGAAGCTAGAGGCTTGCTTTTTTGCCCGCGCACGGTTGGGGCTGGCATGTCCTTTACTGATAAAGTTCTGACCGTAGGCCAAGAGTCGGGGAAGATGGTGCTTCCACTGCAGGACATATTTAAAGATGGGGCCTCTGTGTTGAAAGCTCGGGAGATTCTTCATTTATACTCCATCAGACCGGGTTTCTTAGTGTTGAGGCAAAATGATGCGGCGTTATTCATGAGATACAACCCGCACCGTTTTGCCCAGCAGCTAAGTTACAATCAGGGCATCCACTTGAAGCCTTCTTGGCCGAGCCTGCTGCTACCGAAGAGGGAATGCGGAGCGCACTACATCATTTCATGCGCTTGAATAAAGGGTCCAACTTCTTTATCAGCGAACCGAGTTGCGTCCCAAAGGCTCTTAATGCGTACGTGGCATGGTATCAGCATTCAATGGGCACCGTCATCAGGGAAGAGAAGCGATTGTTGCTTGATAGCAAGGGTGCAGTGCCGGCTGGTGATCGAAATGTTCCTCTGAAGCGACGGAACATTGTTCATCCTCCCCTGAGAGAGGTCACTGTAGTTGAGCCTCCATACGTGTTAAGTCCTACGCATGGGTTGCCGCCACCCAGCATGCCTGAAAAAGAGGTGGCTGCCGCGTCCCCCGAGTCGGACGTAGGAAAAGAAATTGGGACTCGTCGTCCAAAGGCGTCTACCAAACGCAAACTTGTGTTATCGGCCACCGGCGCCCGTCCTCAGAAGAAAACAAAACAAGTACTTTCTTTGGACACCATATTAGGTTCGACGCCCCTGATCCGTCTAGCGAAGGCTTGAGCGAATATGGGACCAATGAGGGCTTATTCGGGACGCTTGATGATACCGATTTGGAGGCTGCCATCGAAGCTTCCAAACAGTCAGCCCTCCTTGAAAAAGAACTGGCTGCCCTTGCGCAGTCAGGTATACTTTACCCTTATCTCTCCATTGTTCATTCTTTTATCATGCTTTGACTGACGCTTGCTATTTTAACAAGTGCCTCTACAGAAGAAGCTATTGCTGCTTCGCTTAAAACCTTTGGAGATGAAGAAATGCTTCGCGTCTCATTGCTAACAGATGCTTCTCTTGAACGACCAATGACGGATACCATACCGGTTCTGGATGTAAAACCCAGCTCTGATGATGATATCCCCTTGGCGAAGGTCCTGAAGAAGTCTCCTCTCTCTGTCAAAATCGAGAAACAGCCCAAAAAGAAGACGGCAAGGGGAAAGAAGCGATCTTCTAGAGCCATTAGCTCTGGGACAAAACGGGGGAAAAAGACCGTTTCTAGTCCACCAGACGACAGTCTTCTTTTTCCTGGTTCATCTGCCGAGGAAGCTGCACAACTGGCTGAGGCCATAAGACGCTCAAAGGATGAATCCCAGAATGTAAGGATCCCGAAGAGGCCTTATCCTACCGTCATCTTTTATGAAGATCCTCCATCGATACGGCGGATATTCATAGGTCCTTTAGAAGAAGGAGGCGAGAGAGCCCTTAAGCAGGCTGTCTCAGCCGACGCTGAGGATGCACTTTCATTGTGGACCGATGGACACGAGTCTACCCTCGAACCTCGGCGGGCATACCTCCTCAGGAAGGAGCGAAGCTCCTTTGCGCATTGGTACACTTATATAGCTTTTTGGAGTATTTTGCACTGCATATATATATATATACATATCCTTATCCTCATGCAAACTTTGCAGGGACTTCGCTGATGGCAGAGGAGCTGAGTCCAAGTCGCGCCCTGACTATGGACTCCGCAAATATCCCCGATGAGGCACTAATCAGTGTGGAGGGGGTTGATGCAATTGTTGTTCCTGCGATGGAGCTTACCTTGGTGATTCCTGCTCCCCAGGTGACTGCTCCTCCGGAAGAGGCATCTTCATTGACCGCGGGTTCAATGGATATCCCTGGGGACAGCCCGGAGACTGCGAGACAGGTAGTCAAGGCCACCATACTTCCATTGGAGCCCGTAGCGATGGTCACTGCTCCTTCACCGGAAGTTACTATACCGGTCCACCTCTCCGATGATGTGTCTGGGGGCACGGAGGAGGCCGCCGAAGCTGCTATCCCTCTAACCCAAAGTGGGAGGAGCATCGAAAGTATTGTTCCATCTTTTATTTTAACGATTTCTTCATTATTTGAACTTTTCTGTCTTTTCAGAGCTATAGGGATTGGCGGCGTCCATTGCCGGCCTGTCTCCCAGGAAGTCTTTCCAGCGTCTGCTGGAACTGGCTGCTCCACAGGCGATATCCCCTCAGCGCATCATTCTATCTTCCGGACAAGGTTAGAATTGTTCGCTCCTTTCTCGATATTGTTACTTCTTTATGTAACAATGTTCATGTCTTCTATAGTTCTGGAGGCTGATGATGAGGTTGAGGTCCTCGATGGGCCCGGGGATCTTCCAGACTCTTCTTGTATAAACGTGGGTAAGTAAAGTTTCGACGCCTTTGCATCTGTCCTCTGTTTGCAACCTTTGCTGATCATTTATCAATCTTTAACAGCTCTACCTACTGTTACCGCGTTGGAGACTCGCATTCTCATGCCGCCTGGCCCTTATGCGCTGCGTGCATCCGAACGTATGGCCAAGTCAAGCCTTCACTCTTTGTTAGAGTTAATCGAAGACCTTCGTGTTGGTAGCTCGCTCACAGCCGAAGAATTTGCCGCTGATGCCAACGGTTCTCTCCCCTTTCTTGCCACTTATCACAGTGAAGCATTTGTGCAGGTTTGGGTCGAATTCTGTCGTCGAGTGGAGGCTTGCTTGCATAGTCTTGAATGCGCACGCCTTCCTTCGGAGGTGGTGGCTGCGAAGACAAGTTTGCAGGAGTTGATTAAGCGGTATGCCGCTAATACGCTTTCCTGTGAAAAGAGGCTCCGCCGAAAGTTCTCAGAGAGGAAGCTGGCTTCAACCGCGCTAGGGAAGTTTCAAGCCGAACTTACATCTAAGACCACGCGCGCATATAAACTTTGGTAAGAGCTTCAAGCCGTAATCAAGGATGTGGTGGTTGTTGATAAAGCTGTTATCTTTACCTGGACGATGGTTGATGCTCATAAAGCTACTGAGCATGAACTCGAAGGCCGGCTTGCCTCGCATCAGGCCCAACAGTCGGAAGCGGAGACTCGTCTCGCAACCATAGCCAATTTCGAAGCTGAGACCCAAGAAAGGAAGGATGAACTGATGAACCTTTTGAATCATCCGCCAACTTGAAGAATTGTATATTTTTTATTCTTCTTTTGTACATACTCCTGAATGAGATTATTTTTGGTTCTTTCATAAATTGTACTTTGTATTCATTTGGATTCATGAATAAAAGGCATATTTTTCTTCATGATGGTGTGTCCCTTTTAGTAAGTACATTTTATGGATAATCTACTTTGATTTCCTTGTAGGACAGCGATGGCTTAGGAGTCAGGTTAAGCTCTGCTTCCTAAAGCTTTTCAATTTTATGAGCCGTGAGGGTCTCATAAAGAATTTTCTCCCTATAGGTCGAGAGGATCCCGTAGGTGTATTTTCTCCTTAAGAATCGTAAGGATTTCTAAGTGTGTTTTCTCTTGAAAGTCGTAAGGATCTCACAAGAGAATTTACTCCCTTACGAGTCGAGAGGACCTGCAAGTGATGGGTGAAGTTTCCCTTATCCGCGTTTCACGGAGTCAGGGGTTGCTCTGGATGCTTCCCACGGGTTCACTGCCATGTTCTGCGAGGACCAGACTCCGCTCTGGACGTTTTCCAGGATACCGTAGTTTAAAAACATCGCGGTCGAGGTTAAAGACATCATAGTTCGTAGATTTAATGACTCCACAGTCCGTTGTTAGTTTTAAGACATCACGGTCGAGGTTAAGGACATCATAGTCCATGAGTTTAAGGACCTCACAGTCCAATGTTAGTTTTAAGACATCACGGTCGAGGTTAAGGACATCATAGTCCATGGGTTTAAGGACACCACAGTCCGATGTTAGTTTTAAGACATTACGGTCGAGGTTAAGGACATCATAGTCCATGGGTTTAAGGACCCCACAGTCCAATGTTAGTTTTAAGACATTACGGTCGAGGTTAAGGACATCATAGTCCATGAGTTTAAGGACCTCACAGTCCAATTTTTGTTCTGGATGCTTCCCACGGGTTCACTGCCATGTTCGGTGAGGACCAGGCTCCGCTCTGGATGCTTCACACGGGGTCATTGCCGTGCTCTGCGAGGACCAGGATCTGCTCTGGACGTTTCCTATGGGGTCAGGAGTGACATAATCCGCGTTCCATGTAGCCAGGAATTTTGCTCTGGATGCTTCCCACGGGTTCACTTCCGTGTTCGGCGAGGACCAGGCTCCGCTCTGGATGCTTCACACGGAGTCATTACCGTGCTCTGCAAGGACCAGGATCCGCTCTGGACGTTTTCCACGGGGTCAGGAGTGACATAATCCGCATTCCATGTGACCAGGAATTTTGCTCTGGATGCTTCCCACGGGTTCACTGCCGTGTTCGGCGAGAACCAGGCTCCGCTCTGGATACTTCACACGGGGTCATTTCCGTGCTCTGTGAGGACCAGGATCCGCTCTGGACGTTTTCCACGGGGTCAGGAGTGACATAATCCGCGTTCCACGTGACCAGGAATTTTGCTCTGGATGCTTCCCACAGGTTCACTGCCGTGTTCGGCGAGGACCAGGCTCCGCTCCGGACGTTTTCCATGGGGTCAGGAGTGACATAATCCGTGTTCCACGTGACCAGGAAGGGTTGACTTTATCCGCATTTCACGGAGTCGTTGTTTGACTCTCGGTCATCTGTACACCGCCGAGTCATGGAACTAGGAGTTGCCGCTGTTCCGCTTTGCTTGATGTTGTGTCCGTTGTAATAAGACGAATGTTGAGATGATCTCCAGGCTGTCTATGAACCACTGAGATTTGGCCTCTCCTTCTGATGAAGCTTGGGGAGGAAGGGTGTGATTCCCTCTTTGTTTGCGCCCCTGGATTGTATACAGGGATTGACATGATATCACCTGTAGGGCATAAATTTCATTTTTTTAATTTCTTTCCGCGATACTCTATCATTTCAGCTTTTATATCGCGAAGGTCGCGATTGCCCAATCATTTCGGCTATTTTTCACGGTGCCCGGTTATTTCGGCTATTTGTTTTATTTTTACTCGCTGCTTTTTATTGCGAGTTGCCCAATCATTTCAGCTATTTTGCATGCATATATTTTTACTTGCTGATTTTGTTTGCAAGTTGCCCCATCATTTCGGCTATTTCGTATGCATGTGTGGCTCGCTGGCTTTTCGCTGCAAGCTTGGAATTAGACACCAATTTTAGCATCAGCACCTCTATAACTGAGATATTGCCAGGAGCGAATCATCATTTGCCTTCGTCAATGTCGAACAAAGGTGGCTTAGTAGACAGGGTTAGGATCCTATCGACTAAGGCTTTTGACTCCATGAGCCGTAAGGGTCCCATAATGGTACTTCTCCCTGCAAGTCGTGAGGATCTCGTAGGTGCGATTTCTCCTTAGGAGTATGTTCTCTTGTAAGTCGTAAGGATCTTACAAGGGGGTTTTCTCCTTATAAATCGAGAGGACTTACAAGGGTTAGTCACGGATGGGACTTTGTTAGGGAAATGTTTATTCGTGCCTGTAGATTGTATACAAGGGTCAGCATTGAGCCGCTTGTAGGGCAGTATCGGAGGTTGTGGGGGCTGCTTAAGAACAGGTTCAGATCCCTGTAACTTAAGACTTTTGAATCTTATGAGCCGTGAGGGTCCCATAAGAGGGTTCTCCTTACGAGTCGTGAGGATCTCGCAAGTGTAATTTCTCCTTAGGAATCGTGTGGATCCCTAAGTGTGTTGCTCTCTTGTGAGTCGTAAGGATCTCACGCAGGTGGTTTCTCCTTACAAAGTCGAGAGGACCTTGCAAGTGTCTTTTAACGAGGTTACGCCCTTTCGGGTTTTCACAAAACTCGCCGGTAGCCCTACTGTTTTTACTCACGGAGCCCTTTCGGGTTTTCATCCGTGCCCTTTTCGCTTATGGACATACCGTTTTCTTTTTCTTTTCTCTTTTTTTTTATTTTAATGAGGCTGCGCCCTTTCGGGTTTTCACAAAACTCGCCGGTAGCCCTGCTGTTTTTACTCACGGAGCCCTTTCGGGTTTTCATCCATGCCCATTTTGCTTATGGACATACCGTTTTCTTTTTTTTTATTCTTTTTTTGTATCAGCTATGGGATGCTGCAATCCACCGTAGTTTATCGACATCTTGGTCAACGGCTAGTTTTAGGACATAGTGGTCCGTTGTTAGTTTAAGGACGTTTCGGTCCGCTGTTAGTTTAAGAACGTTTCGGTCCGCTGTTAGTTTAAGGACGTTTCGGTCCGTCGTTAGTTTAAGGATGTTTCAGTCCGTCGTTAGTTTAAGGACGTTTCGGTCCGTTGTAAAGGAAGCTGGTTACTACTTATAGAGTTTGGGCTTAGGAAGATAGCGAGCGGACATAGTCGTCGTCATCTATCATTGACCTAGGCCACCACTCGTCAAGCGTAGTATTTCTTCAGGAAGCGACCGTTTATTGGCCTGAAAGGTCTTTCACCATGTATGTCCATGAGTAGATATGCCCCGCCCTGGTAAACTTTGTATATGATATACGGGCCTTCATAGTTTGGCTCAAATTTCCCCGCTTGGCGCGATTAGGGATCATAGGTCTTTTGACCACTAGCATGAGTTCGCCTTGGAGGAATGTCCTCGGCCTAGTCAATCTTTCGTATGAGCGCGTCATCTTCGCTTTATAAGCCTCCAGATTTTGTTGTGCCATGAGCCGGGTTTCATCAAGGGCATCGAGCTCCTCAAGCCGAAGGTGAGCGTTCTCTTCGTTCGTCAGCTCGTAATGAACTGCCATTCGTAGAGAGGGTAGCTCTATCTCAAGGGGGAGTACCGCCTCTGTACCAAATACTAATGCGTATGGAGTTGTGTTTGTGGCCATTTTGAACGTAGTTCGATACGCCAGAGAGCTTCATGCAACCTCTCATGCCAGTCCTTCTTATTTCGGGACACCGTCTTTTTCACGATCTTTGTCAAGGTCTTGTTGAAAGCCTCAGCTAGACCGTTAGCTCGGGGATTATAAACTGAGGAGTATCTCCACTCTATGTTGTGTTGTTGTGCGAAGCGGCTGATTTTGTAGCTTCTGTAGACTGGCCCGTTATCGGAGATAATCCGTCGCGGAGTGCCGAATCGATAAATGACGTGTGTCTTGAAGAAATTGAGGATATTCTCCGTCTTCACTTCCCTCAGCGGTACTGCTTCTACCCATTTGGAGAAGTAATTAGTTGTCGCCAAAATGAATCGATGTCCTCTGGACGATGCTGGTTCGATGGGTCCGATTATGTCAGTTCCCCACATTTCAAACGGCCAGCTAGCCACCATCGGATGCAGTGGATTCGGATGCTGATGGATAAAATCCCCGTGAATCTGGCACGAGTGGCATTGCTTCGCATACTCGAGGCAGTCCTGGATCATCATGGGCCAATAATAACCCATCCGTTTGATCTTCAGCTTCATCTTCGGCCCGGCTTGGTGAGAACCGCAGAGTCCGTCATGAGTTTCTTGGACGACTCTTTTTGCTTCTTTAAGTCCCAAGAATCTTAGCCATACAAAATCAAATGACCTCTTGTACAGAGTATCGTTGACGAAGGCGAAAGACAGGGCTCGCTTCATGAGCTGATATTTTGAGGATGCATCTTCAGGCGTTCGACGGGATTTGAAGTAGTCTATAAAGACTTCTCTCCAATCCTCAGCCTTTTCCTGATCTTTCACTTGTAGGGCCGTTTGCTCGGTCACTCCCTTTTCGTCGGACGACTCCGGAGATATTTCTGCCGGTGCGAGAACCCGACGGCTTTGTACCATGATTCTTACGTCATCGAGGTTTTCGTCAGCCAGTTCTTTAGCAAGCTTGGCTAACGCATCTGCTTTGCTATTTTCCGCACGCAGTACGCTTTCCAAGGTGTAGGAAGGTATTTGGATCAACAGTTGCTGCACCCTCTCGCCGTACCTTACCAACTCTGGCTTGCACGTCTGATAGTCGCCGTTTACTTGACTAACGACCAGTTGGGAGTCTTCGTATATGAAGAGGTTTTCAATTCCCATGTCGATAGCGATCTCAAGACCTACTATCAAAGCTTCGTATCCGGCTTCACTGTTTGTCCTCGGCTCTGTTAAGGAGAAGGCAAAGCGCATTATTCCTCCTTGTGGAGTTACGAAGATGAGGACTACCCCTGATTTGATTATAAGGGTGCTTTGCTTGCGCTTCTTCAAGGAAGACGCTCCATCAAAATAAAGTTACCATCGGGTGCCATTACCGCCGATCATGTCAGACGCATGCTCATCTGGCAGGTCGCAATTCAAAGGAGAATCGGCAGGTATTGGATGCTTGGCGAGGAAGTCGGCGATGGCCTGGCCTTTCACTGCCTTAAGAGGATGATAAGTTATCGAGAACTCCATTAAGAGCAAGGCCCATTTAGCGAGCCGTCCCGTTAATATGGCCTTTGACATCAAATATTTAAGGGGATCCACCTTCGATATGAGACGGACTTCATGCGCCAATACATAATGTCTGAGCTTTGTTATCGCGAAGATCAATGCCAGGCAGTGTTTTTCGATGGGAGATGCTTTCTGCCCCCAGTAGAACTCGACTCAAATAGTAGATAGCTCTCTCCTTCCCTTGGTCATTCTCTTGTGCCCATAATGCGCCTAAGGAACCTTCAAGGGCGGTTGTATACAAAATGAGAAGCTTTCTTTTGACCGGAGCAGCCAGCACTGGTGGGTTCTGCAGGTACTGTTTGATCTCCTCTAGCGCGCTTTGGCATTTACGATCCCAGACGAAAGGGGTTCCCTTCTTCATCAAGTGGCTGTAAGGACGGCATTTTCCTGAAAGATTGGCTATAAACCGACAGATATACGTGAGCTTCCCTTGGAGAGACCGCAATTGTTTGAGAGTCTTTGGCGGGGCATTTCCATGATCGCCTTAATCTTCGATGGATCTATCTCGATGCCTCGGTGTCGGACGATGAATCCTAGGAATTTGCCCGAGGAAACTCCGAACGCGCATTTGAGAGGGTTCATCTTCAAGTTGTATTGCCGAAGGTGTTGAAACACGATCTTCAGATGATCTAAATGTTCCTCGTATGATTTGCTTTTCACCACAAGGTCGTCGATATAGCATTCGACGATTTCATGTATGAGATCATCGAAGATCTTCGTCATGGCCCTCTGATAGGTGGCGCCAGCGTTCTTTAGATCGAAAGGCATCACCTTGTAGCAGAATATACCCAAAAGGGTCCGGAAGGCGGTATGCTTCTGGTCCTCGGGATGCATCTTTATCTGATTATATCCTGACGATCCGTCCTTGAAGGAGAAGACTTCGTGGGTGGATGTATTGTCTATCATCAGCTCGGTGACCGGTACCGGGAAGTCATCCTTCGGGCAGGCTTTATTAAAATCCCGAAAGTCCACACATATGCGCACCGCCCCATTCTTCTTCATCACCGGGACGATGTTGGCGATCCAGTCAGGATATTGCACCTCTTGGATAAAGCCAGAGTCGATCAGCTTCTTGATCTCGGCGTTGATGCTCATCTCAAGCTCAAGCTGCATTCTCCTCGGTGCTTGTTTGATTGGCTTGACGTCTTGGGATATTTCCAATTTGTGTACAGCAATCTCGGGATCTAGTCCTGGCATCTCGGAATAATTCCATGCGAAGCAATCTTTATGCTGCATGAGCACATCCTTTAGTGTAGCCACCCTTTCTTCAGACAGCAATTCACTGACGAACGCCGGCCGTGGATCGCTTGCCGTTCCCAAGTCAATTTTCTTGAGCTCATCTGCAGTGGTATGTATTCCATCTTCCAGCTCTTTCGGCGCCGGCGGAAACTCCAAGATCACCTCGTCGTCGTTGTTTTCGAAGCACCATGGGAGGTCATCCATATCCTCGGGCTCTTCTTCTGATAGCGTTATCATGTGACAGGTACAAGCTCGCTTCCAAGACCGGTGTTGATCTGGTTCTACCCTCGTGGATTTGGGTTCATGTTTTTGTGGCGGGGTTACCTTCCAGTTGTTGGATAGAGCGAACCTGCCTTACTGATATTGGTCTTCAACCCAATTCTTGAAAGTGAAGCAGTCTTCGATAGAATGTCCTATTGCCCTATGATAGGAGCAATAGTCCGGATGAGAGACTTCGCCAGCTTGCTCGGGGTGCTTGGACTCCGAGAGGGTAATCATTCGACGTTTTATAGCAAGATCAAGTATCTTCTTTGTCTTGTCTTGGGCAAAAGAGTACGCTCGACCCATCTTCTTTATAAGAGATGAATCCTGGTTGCTCGGTTCCCGATCGCGTGGCTTCTTGGTCCCGCTTTGTCACTGTCGAACACCTTTCCCGCTCTTTGGTTTGTTTCTGCCTCTGCGTCGTGCCTTTTGTACAACGGGTTGACAGGGAGGAGCATTTTCATCTTTCGCAGCATGTTGAAGAAGGCGTTGCATCCTGGCTTTCTCGTAAATGGCCATTTCGCGATTGTGGTCGTCTCGAACCTTTTGACTCGCTTCCCTTATGAGCTTGTCCATCTGTTCTTCAAACGACGGACTGGGCATTTTTATGTCGGGAGCTCTTTCTGGTTCAGGGTTAGCATTTTCCCAAAAAGCATCTCCCTCTTCATCAAAGTCATGTATGACGTAGCAGTCGCGGAGTACCTCCCGTTTCTTGGATTGAACATACCCAAGCCCGGTCGTTTCCATTTTCCCGTCGGGCAATTTCCGCTGTGTTCCAGGGACGTTCCAGATCCTGTTATAGAACCGTGCTTGTCGAGCAGTTTGCTTAAGGGGTACACCTTGGCGTCTCAAGAGTCTCCTTAGTCCGTCTGTGTAATATCTGGGAAAACGGATGGGCTGGAGCCTATCGAGTGTGGAATCCGAGCCGTGCCAAATTTCCTTCTCCACTTTAGTTTTCCCGGATCGGTAGAATAGGATCGCCTTTTCACCTTCCCGCCTGGGAGGGACATAGAATGTTTGCAGCTCTTCCACACTGTAAGTATCAAGCGCGTCTAGTTCTTTATAATGTTTGGGCGGAACCATGGCAACTTGCAAACTTTGCTCTTCATCGGTGAATGTTTGAATTGAAGGCCGAGCAGAGAATATGGCGTTGACCTCATCTTCTGAGTCGCTGCCGAAGATAAGCATAGGAGCGGACGGTCCCGGCTTGTTGTACTGGGGTGGTCCTGAATAAACTATCTCTTCCAGTTCTTCGGTATCACTCCCGAAGACCGGAATGGTGGTGATAGCTTTATTCTCCGGTTTATGACATCTCTCTGTGTCTTCAAAATCTGGTAAGAAGTATTTTGCATCTTTGTACTTTCGGACTTCGTTTAGGGAGAATGGGTTCAGCTCTCCTGTTACGGTATACACGAGACCATCCTTGAAGTATTTCATATACTGATGCTGTGTAGAAGGGATGATGTTGTACTCGTGTAACCAAGGCCGACCAAGCAAAACATTGTAGCATGTCTTGGCATCGATGACGTGAAATTTAATATCTGTGACGAGTATTCCGAAGCGCAGCGTCAGTATCACAGACCCGAGGGTCCGTGATGACTGGGAATCGAAGCCGGAGATGGTGATTTTATCACGAGCGAGGTGCTGAACGCTCATGCAGATTTCCTTCAACACTCGCACGTTAAGGAGATTGACGGAAGACCCATTGTCGACCAGGATTTTTCCTATCTTGATATCGTGACAGTATCCGGAGACGTATAAGGGGAGGTTATGCTCGCATGTCCCAAAGAAGAGATCTTCATCGTCGAAGGTGATATCGGCTGTGTGCACTTCTTCCAACTCGTCCTTCATCTTTTCTTCGGCGAGGCAAGCTTGGAATTGCTCGGGCTCCTGTAGTGCCTTAATCAATGAATCTCTTGCTTCTTTTGATAGTAAAAGGGCGTCGAGAATGCTGAGCTGCGAGGGTAACTTCCTCAGGTGCGCCAGGACGTTGTAGTCCACCTTACTTTTCTTTGGCGGGTCCTTGGCGGTCAGCTCTTTCATGACTTGGTCGTCTAGGGCGATATCTTTAGAGACCTTTTCTTTTCCCTTATCTTTTCTATTCATGGGTCCGAGATTCTTTTCGGGAAGTGTACGATTGCGGAGCTGGATATTTTCGCAAGCCTTCGGTTATTCCTCTTTTCCTAAAGTGGACTCTTTAAAGAGAGGGCCAAGAGCCATTTCCTCGTCAGAGTCACTCCCTAATGTGAGAACTTGTGATCCCCCGCGTTAATCACGTGACAGTTGCTGGTAGTTCCTTTATGCTCTTCGGTTGTACTTCTCTGCTCCCGGCGAGTTTTGCGTTTCATCCGCTTGAAATACTGCCGGTGAGCAATATATCCCTGCCACCATCTTTTAAAAGCGTCGCATTCTTCGGTGGGGTGCGAAATTTTTCGATGATATAAGCAGTAGCTAAGATGTGTCTCTGCTTTACCGAGAATGTTTCCTTCGGAGGGTGGTAGCTTCATTCCCATTGATATGGCTTTAGCAAACCTTTTCCTCATCTTGAACTTGTTTTTATTCGCGACGGATGTCCCTTAATTCGGCGGAAGTGTCTTGACTCTTTCGTCCAGTCGCCGAAGCTTGGCCTTTTCAAATATGTCCATCTCATGCTCCCGATCGGCTTTACTTTTCAGATGAATTTCACTCAGGAAGGCGTCAATCATTTCGTCTGACGGCCATAGAAGTTCCGGCTCAGGACCTACCCCTAGTCTCTTGATGCAAGGAGCCTCTTCATCGTCTATCAATGAGTGAGAGATCACATGACAACTTGCTACTTAATCCTCAGATCCATCTGATGAGTCTTCTCCATCATCTCCGTCTTCAAGGACGTGGCCGAGGAATTCTTGGAGCGTGATCGGAGTCCGCACTTTCTGGTTGTACTCTTCTAGCGCGTCGATCTGTTTTTGCAGGTCCGTATGCTTGTCATCAGGCTTCACGGGCTTCTTGGATTTCTTTTTCTTCATTGGAGATTTCGACGGCTGGGTGTACGAGCTTTGGCTATCACCGCCAATCTTTGGAGCTGGGCACGACTTCAGCATCCCTTCGATGATCTGGGGTTCTAACGGATTCTTCCACATGATTGCCGGGCATGTCTGGAGATCATTCAGCATCCTTTTAGTTTTGGCCGAAAGAACGACCTCCCATGGAGCTTCCTCAACAAAAGAGCACGTTGCCCCCGGTGTGTCCGTCTTCTTAGGAGTGTGCGGTTGTGGTGGGTTTACTTTCCACTTCTCAGACAGTGCAAACTTGCCTTGTAGGTACTGATCCTCGATCCATCCCTTAAAGATGAAGCAATCTTCGATTGGATGGCTTACCGTTTGGTGGTAAGGGCAATAATTGGGATTATTCACTTCGCCGGGTTGCGATGGTCGCCTTGGATTCGGCAAATTGATAAGCCTGTTGCGCATCGCCAGTTCGAACAGCCTCTTTGTTTTATCCCGCGGGAATGAGTAAGGGCGCTTCATTTTCTCATTATAATAGCGCCGTCTCTCTTCCAGTTGATCCGCTAGTTTTGGGGCACTGGGCTGCTGTTGGGTGTTCGCAACGAAGATCGCCTTCCCTTTACCCTTTTCGTTCCGCGGTTCCGGCTTCGGGGGAGATGGTCTATGACCCATCTGGTCCATCTGGGCCAGCTTGTCGATTAGAGCCTGGAATGTGGTCGGTTTGAAGAACATCATGAACTGTGAAATAGTTGCATGAGGGTCTAGGGTGCCCACGAACATGCCCACCGCTGGTGCTTCTTCGATACGCTGTTCGCACTTCGACCACAGATTCCGCCACCGGATTGCGTACTGAACCCACGTCTCACCCGGCTTCACCTTGGCATTGATCAATGCCGTTATTGGGGTGCGTTCACTGGAACTCACGAATCGCCGGATGAACAATAACTCCATTTCTACAAAAGTTTTGACGGAGTCTTTTGGAAGTTCGGAGTACCACTCAAACGCCGTCTCCGATAAGCTGCCGACGAATTGGCGGAGCAAAAGTTTATCATTGCCACCAGTATTGCCACAGAGAGCCCTGAACTGAGCGACATGTTGATGGAGATAGCCCGTCCCCTTGAACACATGGAATTTTGGGATTATGTATCCCGGTGGGTACTTTATTTGATCATACCAACCCGGGTACGGTCGCCCAGTTCTAACAATTTGCCCAGCCGCTTCATTCGCCTGGTGAACTCTTATTTGCTGAGTAATATAGTCATCCAGGGCAGACTTGGAAATAGTTTCCTCCTTGCTGCTGAAAGAGCCAGAGGTGGATTTGATGTCTCTCCTCTGTCATCTTCAATTATTACTGGAAGATCTTCGGCAGGGGGATCCGGCTGGATCATCATGACCACCATGTCTTGGAAGAGAAGTGTCATTCGCTTTATGTTAGTCGCCTGCTCCGCGGCTTCTTTGTCCTTCTTTTCGAGGACTCTGCGAAGGAAGTCAGCATCAGTTTGTTGTTTGTGACGCTGTTCTGATGATGCCTCCGGGCTTTCTTTTGGCCCGGTGAATGCGGCCATCGCAGTCAGCATCTCCTGAAGTTTCTGCTGCTGCTGTTCCTGAGCTCTTGTGATGGATCGGGTGAGTGGTCGGTGGCCCGTAGAAGCGCGACTATCCTCTTTCCCGGATGCTATGTAGACGGTATGCACCACCATGCCCCCAGACTTAGGGCGTTTGGGCTCAGTGTCTTTGACATTTGTCGCAGGCATGGGGATTTTCTCCGGCCTTCTCCTCTTATGAGCGGTCGAAGTTGAGGAGGCCGTTGTAGCGAGCACCCAAATGGTTGTCGTCTTTTGCGGCTTACTGGGATGGTTCCCTTCCGCCTGAACCTTCAGCCTCTTCTGTCGGCGGAGGTAGTCTTGATCGATCACTGACTCTTGGACACGTCGCCAGACTTTGTAAAATTTAGAAGACAGTCGTTGAGGGGACTGTTCCGGCTTCATTTCTATGACGGTCTCCACCGGCGGCGGAGATCTTTTTAGTACGGCGGTAGGTGAATTCCTGTGCACCTTGTTTAGCAGCTCAAAACTGTTCCCGGTTGGAACAGCAGCATTAATTTCCACCGTTGGAGCTGGTGGAGTTGACCCAGAAGGGGAGTTTCCCCCAGCCTTCCTTACTCGACGCCCCCTGTCAGGTTGAGGCGCCGCTGGTGCCAGCCTCTTGAAGATTGACGTCCGTTGAGTAGTGGTATTCAATCTGTCGAAGACAGACTTTTGAGCAGGAACGGGAGTCGGAGTGGGAGCTGGAATAGTCAGTCTTGTAAAAACTGACCCTTTGGTAGGAGAAGCCGCCTTGACGACTTTAGGAGAAAGGATGGCTATCCTCTTCGGAACAACCTTTTCTGGGATCGTAGGCTTCATCATTGGCCCATAAGAATTTTGGCCCAGTCTGGCAAAGACCGAGGAGCTGGAGCTGGATGACCCATTGAGAGGGGCCGCAGTAGTTGCAAGCCGATCAAAGACCGACTTCTTGGGAGCTTCCGGCGTTGGCACAGGAGCGGTGAAGCTCGTTGGTGGGAGCATGGTCCTGAAAAACAATCCAGTAGTAGCCTGGGTGACTTGTTCCACTGGCATCGTGAACAGGGATGCCGCTTGAGGCCCGTAAGCTATGCCTCCAGATAAGGCGGAGCGTACGTTGCAGTTCCCGCTGGAACATTTTGCACAAGTGAACGCCATTGATCCTTCGCTTTCTGCGCCAAACAAAACGCCAAATCTTAGTACCTCGAACCCAAGGGCAACCATTAGCAAACCGCGATTGGTTCGCGAACACGACACATGAAGTGTGGAGTGGAAAGAGGAAAAGGTCCCACCGGGCGTTCCAGAATCTGTTCCCTTCCGAAAGACGCGGCGGAGACGCGTACGTCTTGCCTGAAATTCAGGGCAGATACTAATTGGTGCTATCCGTCCACCTCTTCGAAGATGCCAAGTTGATTTATGGCACCATGTATCGAAGGTTTAAACGGATGCGGCCGATGTAGCAGACTTCGTCAGATTCCCCCTCGTTTGAGGGGTTTTTGATTGTAGGGACGCTCTTCCCTGCAGGCGCAAGCCCCTGCAGTTAATTACGCTACCGCATCGCGATAACAACTTTCTCCTTCTCCAGATGGTCACTTCGTGTCGTGGGTGTTTGTTTTGTTTGTGGTTGCCCGTGGATTGTATACGGAGACTAAGTTATGTTGTCGCCCGTAGGGCGCGGACCAGTCCAAATCCGTATCTTTCTTAGATTTGGGTTTGGGGGTTGGGTTTAAGGATACGTTAGCCTCATTTGAGACTAAGATCAACTTAAACGTTTGTTAAGGATACGTCAGTCTTATTTTAGACTAAGATCAACTTAACGGGATCGTTTAGATCCGACAAGAGAGCAATTGGGCACTGTTGTTTAGTTTAGTGACATTGCGGTCGGTTAGTTTAAGGACATTACGGTCCAATGTTAGTTTAAGGACATCTCGGTCCAATGTTAGTTTAAAGACATCGCGGTCGAGGTTAAGGACATCATAGTCCGTGGATTTAAGGACTCCACAGTCCAATGTTAGTTTTAAGACGTCACGGTCGAGGTTAAGGACATCATAGTCCGTGAGTTTAAGGACCTCACAGTCCGATATTAGTTTTAAGACATCACGGTCGAGGTTAAGGACATCATAGTCCATGAGTTTAAGGACCCCACAGTCCAGTTTAAAGACGTCATAGTCTGTGAAATGTGCGGTTGTCAGGACTCCTCATCTTTTTGAAGACGTTGAGGAATTACAACGATGAATATCAAAGGAGTGGAGAGATGTACCCTTGAACCAAGGTGAGTTGGTTGAAAGAGCAGATGTGCTCAACAAATTGAGGACTTATGGCCAACTTAGGCTAAGTCCAATCAAGTTAAAAAATGTTTAACATTCGTTTTGGGTTGTTAAGCATTTGTTTGTATTTGGCCCTTTTAACAATGCGGAGTATTGATTTAAATTCTGACAATGTTTGTCTTTTATTGAATGCTAAGCATTCATCATAGCTCTAGGGCTTATCCAAAGAACAATTTATGTTCTGCCCAAGCACGCATAAAAGTATATAGCGCGCTTGGCACTAGCGCCAGTCGATGAGCGCAGTGCGCTATGGTTAAAGCGCTAATGTGCTTGGCGCTTTGCACCAGATATTAAGCGTTGATGCGTTTAGCGCTTTGCGCTAAGTGAAGAGCGCTGATGCGCTATAATTGAAGCGTTGAGGCACTTGGTGTCGGTGCCATATAATGAGCGCAAAGTGCTTTTAGTAATGCAGCGCACACGTGGGGAGCACGTGGCGCGCTTAGCGCTGAGCGCTAGCCAACGAGCGCGGTGCTCTGTGTTTGAAGTACTATTGCACTGCAGCGCTTTGCACTAGATGAAGAGCACTAAGGCACTTTTAAATTAGGAGCGCTAAAGCTCTTCTTAGGTTAACTTTGCGCTCTGAAAATTATCTTCTTTGATAAAAGACTTTGTCTCAAGATTCCAAGAACAAAGTTCTTAACTTATAGGAGATACTTCAATCTCTTTTGATGAAAGGTTTTACCTTTACGGATCTGTGATCCTAAGAGAATTGGATAATTCTCCCCCCCCCCTTTATAATGAGATGTTTATGATCTCAGAAAGACAATTTGTCTTATAGATCTATGATCTGTGAAGTAAGTACTTCTTTATTTTTATGATGAAATCTTTTTTTATATCTCTTTATATAAAAGACCTTGGTCTTTGTAGATCTATGATCTTTTTAGAAGAGAATTCTTCTCTTTAATTATGAGATGATTTCATCTCTTTGTTCATCACCATTCTCTTTACCTTGAAAAAAAATCTTCTTTTGCCGAGAGCTACTTCTTCTTCTTGAGAATTTCTCAAAGTTTATGGAGGGGTTCTTCTCTCCTAGACTTGAAGTCTTGGGTCCTTTATATAGGGGAAGCTGATTTATTGAATCAGTTAAAGAGATTTATTCTCCAATTGATTTGGGAATTTCCCCACCGTTAGATCCTTGATCCAAGGGCTTCTGATTTACAGAAGATAATCTTCTTGTTTTAACAAGATTGAGAAATCTTTCCTTCTTTACAGAATTTGTTCTGTATTTTAGTGATTTTCAATCACCATTGGATCATTGATCCAACGGTGTTCCAAATTCAGGGCACAATCTTTTCTGTTTGGAAAGATTCAACATAATTTTATTCTTGTTAACTGATGATTTAATCATATCCATTGGATATTTGATCCAACGGTGAGGAACATTTAGTTCCAGCGCTAGCGCTTATGCGCTCTACCCATGGTGCGCTTTGCCCATGGTGCGCTAATTGGAGCGCAGTGCTCTTAGCGCTAGCGCACACGTGCTTTGCACGTGATGCGCTACTTGGAGCGCAGCGCACCTAGAGCTAGCGCCTATGTGTTTTGCACGGGGTGCGCTAGTTGTAGCGAAGCGCTTTTATAAAAGCACAGTTGTAATTCAAATTTTGAATTCTGAACAGAGCTTTGCTCTAATTGGGGAAACACAAACAATGAGGCAGAATATGAGGCGTTGATAGTAGGTCTTGAGTTCGTTTTCGACATGGGAATCGAAAACCTCCTCATATACGAAGACTCCCAGCTGGTCGTTAGCCAAGTAAACGGTGACTATCAAACGTGCAAACCAGAATTGGTAAAGTATGGCTAAAGAGTGCAACAGTTACTAACTCAAATTCCCTCTTACGCCCTAGAAAGCATACCACGTACAGAAAATAGCAAAGCGGACGCACTAGCCAAACTCGCTAAAGAACTGGTTGAAGAAAACCTCGATGACGTAAGGATCATTGTACAAAGCCGTCGGGTTCTTGCACCCGCAGAAATATCTCCGAAGTCATCTGAAGAAAAGGAAGCGACCAAGCAAACAACCCTACAAATAGAGGACCAAGAAAAGGCTAAGGATTGGAGAGAAGTCTTTATAGACTACTTCAAATCCCGTCAAACACCGGAAGATGCATACTCAAGACATCAGCTCATGAAACGAGCTCTGTCTTTCGCCTTCGTCAATGACACTCTATATAAGAGATCGTTCGACTCTCTGTGGCTGAGATGCCTGGGACCGGAAGAAGCAAGGAGAGTCGTCCAAGATACTCACGAAGGACTCTGCGGTTCTCATCAAGCCGGGCCAAAGATGAAGCTGAAGATCAAAAGAATGGGCTACTATTGGCCTACGATAATTCAGGACTGCCTCGAATACGCGAAGTAGTGCCACTCGTGCCAAATTCATAGAGACTTCATCCACCAGCATCTAAACCCGCTACACTCAACAGTGGCTAGCTGGCCATTTGAAATGTAGGGAACCGACATAATTGGGCCCATCGAACCAGCGTCATCCAGAGAACATCGGTTCATATTGGCGACAACTGATTACTTCTCTGAGTGGGCTGAAGCAGTACCGCTAAGAGAAGTGAAGACGGAGAAAATTCTCCATTTCTTCAAGACACACGTCATCTATCGGTTCGGCACTCCGCGACGGATTATCTCCGATAACGGGCCGGCCTATAGATGTGACAAAATCAGCCATTTCGCACAGCAGCATAATATAGACTGGAGATACTCTTCGGTCTATAATCTCCGAGCTAACGATCTAACTGAGGCTTTCAACAAAACCTTGACAAAGATCATAAAGAAGACGGTGTCTAAAAACAAAAATGACTGGCACGAGAGACTGCATGAAGCTCTCCGGGCTTATCGGACCACGTTCAAGACGGCCAAGAACACAACGCCATTTGCGTTAGTATTCGGCACGGAAGCGGTACTTCCATTGAAGATAGAGTTACCCTCTCTGCAAGTAGCGGTTCATTACGAACTAACAGAGGAAGAGAATGCCCATCTTCGGCTTGAGGAGCTCGACACTCTCGAGGAAACTCGTCTCATGGCGCAGCAAAACTTAGAGGCTTACAAAGCAAAGATGACGCGCTCATACGAAAGATTAATTAGGCCGAGAATATTCTGCCAAGGCGAACTCGTGCTAGTTGTCAAAAGACCTATAATCCCTAACCATGCCAAACGGGGGAAATTCGAGTCAAACTATAAAGGCCCATACATCATAGACAAAGTCTACCAAGGTGGGGCTTACTTGCTCATGGATATGCATGGCGAAAGACCTTTCCGGCCAATAAATGGACGATTCCTGAAAAATACTACGCCTGATGAGTCACGGCCCGGGTCAATGATGGATGACGACGCCTATGTCCGCTCGCTATCTTTCCGAGTCCAAACTCTGTAAGTAGTATCCGGCGAAATCTTGCCTCAAAACTCCAATGGACCGAAACGTCCCTAAACTAATAACGGATCGAAACGTTCCTAAACTAGCGATGGATCGTAATGTCCTTAAACTAGCTGTGGACCGAAACGTCCCTAAACTAACAATGGACCGTAATGTCCTTAAACTAGCTACGGACCGAAATGTCCCTAAACTAATTATAGGCCGTAATGTCCTTAAACTAGTTGCGGACCGAAATGTCCCTAAAACTAACAATGGACCGCAATGTCCTAAAACTAGCTACAGACCGAAACGTCCTTAAACTGCTATGAACCGCAGCATCCTTACACGGAAAAAAAGGTTCGTCCATAAGCGAAATGGGCACGGATGAAAACCCGAAAGGGCTCCGTGAGTAAAAACAGCAGGGCTACCGGCGAGTTTGTGAAAACCCAAAAGGGCGCAGACTCGTAAAAAAAATTTCCTGTGCACTTACAAGATCCTCTCGACCTTGTAAGCAGAAAATACTCGCGTGAGATCCTTACGACTCACAAGGGAGCAAAATACTTAGGAATCATCACGATCCCTAAGGAGAAATTACACTTACGAGATCCTCACGACTTATAAAGAGAATTCCCCCCCCATGAGACCTTCACGGCTCACAGGATTCAAAAGTCTTAAGATACAAGGACCTAAACCTGTTCTTAAGCCATTATAGCCCCTAAATTGCCCTACAAGTGGTTCAGTACTGACCCTTGTATACAATCCACGAGCATAAATAAGCGTTCCCTTGCCTATCCCCACTGATGGTGCGAAATTCCCCCATTTGGTGAACAACACTTGTAGGTCGTTTCGACTTGCAAGGAGAAAATTTCTCTTGTGAGATCCTTACGACTTACAAGAGAAGATATCACTTAGGAATCCTCATGATTCTTAAGGAGAAAATACACCTATAAGATCCTCACGACTCGTAGGGAGAAAACCCTTAGTGAGACCCTTACGGCTCATAAAGTCAAAATCCTTAGTCGGCAGGATCCTAACCCTGTTTGCTAAGCCACCTTTGTTTAAGTTAACAAAGGCAAATGATGATTCGCTCCTGGCAATCTCCCAGTTGTAGCGATATTGATGCCTAAATCGATATCAAATTCTAAGTCCTTTCACGGCAAATGATGATTTGCTCCTGGCCACATTCCAGTCGCAGCAATGCTAATGCTAAGATTGGTATAAGATTTCAAGTTCTATATTTGCAGCAAAAAACCAGCGAGCCAAAATGCATATGAAATAGCCGAAATGATAGGGCAATTTGCAACAAAGAGCAGCAAGTAAAATATATGCATATAAAAATAGCTGAAATGATATGGCAACTCGCAATAAAAAGCAGCGAGTAAAGAGAAAGAAAAAACAGCCGAAATGATTGGGCACCGCGAAAAATAACCGAAATGATTGGGCAATCATGACTTTCGCGATATAAAAAGCTAAAATGATAGAGCATCGCGGAAAGAAAAACAAAAAAGAAAGAAAGATGAAACTTTTTCCTATAGGTGAGTCCATACTGACCCCTGTATACAATCCACGGGCATAAACGAAAAGGGAACCACATTTCCCCACCAGACTCTGTCAAAGGGAAGCCAGATCTCAACGGCAACATCTACAGCCTAAAGATCACCACGATGTTTCTTCTCACTCCAATCGAATGCAGACATAACGTCAACAACCGACCTCAGGGTCACAACGAAACGGAGCCATGGCAAAATCCCTAATTCCATATCTCAATGGCAACATCTGCATCCCAGAAGATCAACACGGCGTTCCTTCTCGACACCGCAGAAAACAGAGCAAGTCAACCCCGACCCCGCAGAAAGCGGAAACAAGTCAGACAATGACCTCCCCGCAGGAACAACGCTCCGTCTCGGAAACAAGTCAGTCAATGACCTCCCCACCGGAACAACGCCCCGTCTCGGAAACAAGTCAGCCAACGACCTCCCCGCCGGAACAACGCTCCATCTCGGAAACAAGTCAGCCAATGACCTTCCCGTCGGAACAACGCTTCGACCCGGAAACAAGTCAGCCAATAACCTCCCCGTCGGAGCAATGCTTCGACCCGAAAACAAGTCAACCACTGACCTCCCCGCTGGAACAATGCTCCGTCTCGGAAACAAGTCAACTAATGACCTCCCTATCGGAGCAATGCTTCGACTTGGAAATAAGTCAACCCGGAAAATTCTCTTGTGAGATCCTTATGACTCTCAAGAGAAAACGCACTTAGGAGTCCTCACGACCCCTAAGGAGAAATTACACCTACGAGATCCTCTCGACTCGCAGGGAGAAACGTCTTTATGAGACCCTCACGGCTCATAAAGTTTAAAAAAAGTCTTAGATAGCAGACCTGAATCTGTTTCCTAAGCCATCGCTACTCTACAAGGAGGTCAAGATGGACTGCTATCTACCGTCTAGGGGCAATACTTGCTAAAGTAACATGCCAATAACACAGCAAAGAAAAGAAAGCGCCAACATGAAATGAAATATTTCTTTTATTCATGAATTCAAGTGAATACAAAATACATTTCACAAAGGAAGCAAAATGAATACATGTTATTCATAAACCGCAAGTTTACAGTGAAAAAAGGGTACAAAGATGGTTATTGAGGAGGAGGTGTTTTCAACAAATCAGCCAGCTGCTCACGCGCTCCCCTCAATCCTTTCTCATAATTGGCCGCCGTGACCAACTCTGCTTCGACTTGGGCCCGTTGTCGCAAACAAGACAGAAGCTTTTCGCCAGTTTCTAGCACGGTAGCTTCGCAGTCCCGCACGATCCGCTCAGTAGAGTCAAGCGTCCGCCTCAGCGTCAACCCATCCGAAATGCATCGCTAGAGATTGTCGAAGACAGCTTTTAACTACGCGGCATTCGCTTCAATCTGGGTGCGCGATCGGACAGACTCGTTAGAAGCCACCTCGTGTTCCTTTTGTCTCAGGGTCGCCTCTTGTTCAAAATGACGGAAGAAAGGAACACTATGCTCAACCCATGCAGCTCGCTGGGAATTCAAAGCCAGAACCTCAGGAGCAAGACGCTTGAGCTCAATCTCATGCAGACAACCATCGATCTTTCTGCAGCAATTAACCCAAGACTTGACGACACCTTCGTCATGGAAGTTCACGAGCATCGCCAGCATAGGATTAACCACAACAGCAAAATCTGCAGCGAATGCGAGGGTCTCGGTGTCAAGATCCTCGACGAATTCGCTCAACATTCGCAGGCTAGTCGCAGCGCCCCTGGAAGATGGGCGTTTAGCAAAAGGCCCTGCCGGCATTGGGATGCGAGACTCAAAGGGAGCTGGAGCTGGAGCCGGTGCGATTGCTGCAAAATAAATTATGGTCAAATATCGACTTGGGAGGTAAAGAAAATACACGAGCAATGGAGTCTACTATACCGGCTGTGGCAGGTGGCAAAATTAGGAGTACCGGAGGCGCGGATATTCTCTCGTCCCTTCCTCTGATCCATGACGCTGCGATCAATATAAAGAAGACTTAGCAACAATACGGCTATTCATAAAAGAAAGAGAGATACAATAGCTAAAGAATATACTAACCAATACCAGCAGGCGGAATGACTTCCGACTGGAAAGAGAAATGCAGGTTCAACACCTGGTATAGATGGTCGAAAAGGACTCCTGCAGAGTTGCAACAATATACTGTCAATACAAGGAAGATGGTATCCACAATTAAACTAGATAAATCGCAAACCTATACCTTCAGCATTTCGGAGGACATAGGAGAAGGAGAGGGAACAACAATCATCATAGCGGCGACTGGAGGTGCTTCAGATGGCACAATCTCAGCGTTCACTGCACCTACAAACAAAATATCGTCAGAAGGAGCTGAACGGGATTGAGATATGAAAAGAGAACAGTGACCGAAGACTTACCTGATGGGTCATCAACCAAAACCGTGACGGAAGCATCACCAGGCATAGCGACTTCTTCGCTCTCCCTCAGAGGAGTAGTTTCTGCGCCCATGGCTTCATCCCCTGATTCAACAAGGGCCGTCGTGATGCTTGCGACGCTCGCCGATACCAGGGAGACACTTAGGGAAAGAGCGGCGGTCTAGACGGTCCCAGATCTAGAGAGAGGGTAGCAATTTCGGGCACGGTAACCGCCAGGCTTTCACCCGTCATCCCATCGCCAAGACTCGGCCCTAAAAAAAGAATGCATGTGTCAAAATTCGAAGATCAAGTTCTAGTAAAAGACTCAGCGTTACGTTACCTTGGGGCAACTTTTCAATATTTTCTTAAGCCTCGCGTGCAATCTGTCTACGGGCGGAAGACAACGCAGGGGGAACATCCGCCGAAAGAGTATCAACAAGAGGGATGCTGCTTAAGCCTGCACCTACGGCCAAACTGGCATCGCGTTCCCTCGACACACGCTTCCTCTGCTTCTTTTCGGTCTGAGCAGTGAGAAATGATCTCTTCAAGACCTCTGACAAAGGGACGTCGTCGTCCGAACCATGCTCTGTCTCCAGAGCCGTTACGGCGTCTTTCATCGGTTGCTTTAGTGAAGCCTCCTGCGGTAATGTTGAGGGAGCTGGGGCCACAATAGCTGGCTCTGGAAGCGTCTCTGCATCACCGCTCGAGATCGATACCGCACTCGGAATAACCTGAGTCAAGGTAGTCCCTGCAATAAAATAAGTGAGAGGGTCAGAGCATAAATAAAAAAAGGGGAATAAAAACACAATGAGCTGAATTATACCAAGACCCAAAGAAGCGCCGAGCCTCTCTTCCTCCTCGAACGTCTTGATGGAAACCGCGAGAGCCTCTTCGGCAGAAGTACCTGTTAAAGAAAAGGACATTAGTTAAAGCATAATAATAAGGCAGGAATGAACGGGGAAAATACAATTGAGGTATACCTGACTTCGCAAGGATGATCAGCGCCACTTCCTTGTGGGCCAGTCGCTCAGAGGCTATAAGGGCAGCCTGTAGATCATTGTCGGTCACAGGCGTGTTGAAAAAGCTATCATTAGTGCCATACTCACACAAGACTTCGCTGTAGGGAGCATGGGACTCCTGGCCGAGTACAACGTCAGCAGAAAAGAGCGGCTTCTTCTTTTTCTATGAGCGAACGCCGGCGGCCGATGACACAAGCTTGTGCTTGATGGGCATTTTTGGGCGACGAGTCCCGATCTCTGTACCCGCTCCAGACTTCGGGGACGCTGCAGCTACCGCTTCTACAGGAACACGGGGTAGAGCTTCTCGGGAAAGGCGCGCGGGACCGCAACCGCAGCAGCTTCGCTTAAGGAAGGACGAACAATGGTCCATCGCTTTAAGGGGACAGCTGGATTACCAGCAAGGGCTGCACCCTTGCGATCGAGCAATAACCGCTTTTCTTCCCTAATAACAGCACCCGTCATATGCTGGTACCACGCCACGTATGCGTTCGAGGATTTTGGAACGCAGCTCGGCTCACTTATAAAAAAGTTGGACCCGGTGTTTAGCCGCATGAAATGGTGCAGCGCGCTGTAGATACCCTCTTCCGTAGCAACCGGCTCAGCTAAAAAAGCCTCAAGCGGGACACCCTGATTGTAACTCGACTGTTGAGCGAAACGGTGCGGGTTGTACCTCATGAACAGCGCTGAGTCATTCTGCCTGAACACTAAAAAGCCCGGCCTGATTGAATACAAATGCAGAATCTCCCGAACCTTCAATGTAGAATCCCCGTCTTTGAAGGTATCGCGCAGCGGCTGCACCGTTTTAGTGGATTCCTTGTCGATAGTTAAGACCTTATCGACGAAGGTCATGCTATCCCCGACCATACGCGGGCGAAGGACCAGACCCCGAGCCTCTCGTTGTGATGGATCTAAAGCAGAAGTGTCAACTATGAACAAAACCTGAGGGAAATAATAACTGTCATAGAAACGGGGCTGTTTGTGGACTCCAAAAGCACCGAGCACATGCAGCTCGATCCATGACATGAAATAGTGCAGCGGTAGATTTATAGGCTGTACCCCCGGCTGAGTGGTGTCTGCCGCTAAGCTGAGACCATAATATATGTGAGCCAGCCCAGCGATCCCGACGGACACTCGCGTCCCGGCAACCATTCAATAAGTCGGATAGAAGACGGATGGCCTCATATAACGAGGGTGCATCGAGAGCACAAACCCGCTTAACCATAGGCCAAGGAACCCTAAAAAGAACGCCTCTTCGTCGATGTCTGAAGCTGCGAGCTCTGCAAAGGGGACGACCGGGGTGTCTGGGAAGAAGAAATTCCTTTGATCTGCTTCCGCTATCGGCTGGCTGTCCAAGCCAAAACCAAAAGGATCGTCAAGCTTGGAGAATTTCATGGTTTGTTTTGATAAGGCTTCCAGGCGAAGAAAGCGGGGGATGAAATCCGCGAAGCTGACTCCGTGCTCTCCGGCCTCGAGAAACAGACTCTCGTAAATGTTCAACACCTTGATTAGACCCGGGAATCGATGTTGAATAGCATTCTCCAGAGTAAGACCCATCACCACTGATTTGGTGGCGATGATGTATTCGTCAGGGGGAAGTATTTCCTCATAATGTTCCCCTCTGACAGGTAGGCCCGAAATTTCTGCAAATTTCTCCAAGGAAATCGAAACTTCCCGGTTCGATAGAAGAAAAGTGTGAGTCGAGATATTCCACTGTTCCAAGAAAGCCATGACCCACCACACGTGAGGCGCGGGATACTGGAAAAAAGACGTGTAATAGCAGGGTATAACCCGAGCTTCAGTAGCAGCGACTTTTTGGCCGACAAGATGTATCGAGCCCACTGCAAATATCCGGCTGAATGGCGAGGAGTTAAGCCTACCATGTATGCATATCCCCAAGGGCACGACTCGTCTTGACATGCGCCGCCCCAGAATATCTAAATTCATCGGCGGGTGTACAGGTATATAGCCCATAGAGGGCTGGAGGCGTCCATCTGTAATCCAATTAACCTCCTCCACAGCATAATTCACCTGGGGTGAGTGAGCATAATGAATGGCGGAAATTGGCTCTGAAAGCACCGCACAAGAGAAACTGCGCCGACCCTGAATAATTTGGTTGTACCATAACCCCCATAAGTGAAGAGACTTCTGCTCCGGGTCGTGATCTTTAATCAATGCAAAAACTTCCCGATCCACGGGCGCGTCGGCGTATGCACTCTCTGGGCGAACAAATGGGAAGGAAGAGTCAAAAGACATAGTACATGCGCGAAAATAAACGAAGGTTAGATGTTAATACTACATTACAAATTCTGACATTTGGTACTTTAGATTTGTACCACAATGCAATGCAGGAAAAAGGGACCGAGGGGGACCCACAAAATCAAAGTGACGGCTCATCATTGATGAAACAGTCAATCATTAAGGAGAAAATCCTAAAAAGATTCTTATTTAATGAGAAACTCATTGGGCCAAAGAGTTAAACCCCCTCGAGAGCAGTGCTCTGCAAACAGAAATTACATCTGTCGACTTTAATTATGAGGGGAATAAAAATTCCCCAAAATTTCTAAGAGCCATGCTCTGTGAAAACAATGGAGTAATCCATCAGAACCCTAAAAAAGCAAAGCTTTTTACAGAGTAAAAACTCCAAAATCTTTAAGATCTACAAAACGAACTCTAAGAGTTCTTCATAAAGATGAACAATGTTCTAATTAATGGGTTAAGTAACCCTAAAAAAATTCATTTTATGATCTAAGATCTGAGAAGAGCAAAGCTCTGTTAATAGGTTCGATCCTTACCAAATTTGGGCAGAGTTCTAACTCTAAAAGGAATTTTCTTGGGCAGAGATCTAAGCTCTGAAGGGAGAATTAAATTCTCAGAAAAAAGAAAGCAAGAAGATGAACAGAACTCATCTCAAGGGCCAAATGCCCTACTTATAGGCGCTGGAAGACGATCCAACTTCCAAGATGATCCAACGGTGGAAAGGTTGCCACTGCTGCACTCACGTGTGAGCCATGTGTGGGGGGCATTTGTTTCCCCAATAAGAGAGCAAGGCTCTATTCTAAATTTGAACTGAGGCAGCGCCTCACGTGAAAAGCACGAGAGGGCCAGCGCCCAGAGTTAAAAACTCTGAGGCAGCGCCTCACGTGCAAGGCACGAGAGCACCATCGCCAAGAGTTAAAAACTCTGAGGCAGTGTTTCACGTGCAAAGCACGAGAGCGCCAGAACTAAAAGTTCTCCACCCTTGGATCAAAGATCCAACGAAGATGATAAATCATCAGAGCATAGAATTAAAATCTGATTGAGAAACTACTCCTCAAATCTTTCTAAACAAGAAAGATTGTGCTCTGTAAATCAGAGCACCATTGGATCAAAGATCCAATGGTGATTAAAAATCACCAAGATACAGAATAAGTTCTGTATGGAAAAATATTTTCCCAATCTTTTTAAAAACAAGAAAAATGTCTTCTGTAAAGTAGAAGTCCTTGGATCAAAGATCCAACGGTGGATAAAATCCCCAAACAATTAAGAAACCTCTCAATGAGTGATTTCATCAACTGAATCAACAAATCAGCCTCCCCTATATAAAGGACCTAAGACTTCAAGTCTTGTACAGAAGAACCCCCCCCATACCCAAAGGTATTTTTCTTGTATCTCATCCGCATAAAGGAAAAAGAGCTTTAAAAACATAAAGGAAAGAAGAACTTTCTACAAGGTAAAGAAGGATCATAGTATCTCATTCGCATACCCAAAGGTTTAAGCCTAAAAAAAGAACATAGTTCTTTCCCTGAATCTGAGATCCATGAGACAAATCTCTCCTAAATAAGAATTTAATTCTCATAGGGATGAATTTGTTCTTGGGGATTGAAGATTCAGGGGAGAACAAAGAATTGAACTCTTTAGAAAAATGCACAAAGAGGGAAAAAGCGCCGAGCGCCCCACATGCCACTCACATGGGCGCTGCTAAAATAAAGAGTGCTCTGCACTCAGTGATTGGCACTCAGCGCCAAGCGTTCCTCGTGCCCCTCACGTGGGCGCTACTAAAATAAAGAGTGCTTTGCACTTAGTGATTGGCGCTCAGTGCCAAGCGCTCTACGTGCCCCTCACATGGACGCTAATAAAATAAAGAGTGCTCTGCACTCAATGGTTGGCGCCCAGCGCCGAGCGCTCTACGTGCCCCTCACGTGGGCGCTAATAAAATAAAGAGTGCTCTGCACTCAATGGTTGGCGCCCAGCGCTGAGCGCCCCACGTGCTTCTCACTTGGACGTTGTTTAATATAAAGCGCTCTATAGAAAGAGCCCGGCGCTATAAAGAGTGTTTAACACTTAATAAAAAACAAAAAAAATGGTGAGCATTAAAACCCATATCAATGCTCAGCATTATTGAACAAAAGGGACCGAGCCCAAACAAGTGTTTAACACTTTATTCAAAAATTGAGTGGGCTGAGTCTAAGCTGACCAAAAACCCCTAATTCAGATCAACCAAGCCCATGGGCTCACAATTTTTCTAAATTTGATCTTAGTCCTAAAACCAACTACAGATCTCCCAACTGACATTGGTTCAAGGGTACATCTCCCCACACCTCTGATATATGACGTCATAATTCTTCAACGTCTTCAGAGAGGTGGCGGGTCCCGACAACTAACAATCTTTATGGACCGTAATGTCCTTAAACTAACTATGGACTGCAATGTCCTTAAACTAATGATGGACTATGATGTCCTTAAACCTAATGGACCGCAATGTCCTTAAACTAATGATGTACTATGATGTCGTTAAACCTAATGGACCGCAACGTCCCTAAACTAAACTCTATGGACCATGATGTCCTTAAACCCAAAACTCTATGGACTATGATGTCCTTAAACCTAATGGACCGTAATGTCCCTAAACTAAAACGATAGAACCCAAATGCTCTTTCGTTGGAATAAAAGTGATCCTGAACCGCCGTTAAGTAGATCTTAATCCAATATCGGATTAACGTATCCTTAACAAACATTTAAATTGATCTTGATCTCAAACGAGATTAACGATCCTTAAATCAAACAAAACCCAAATCTAAGAAAATACGGATTTGGACTAATCCCCGCCCTACGGGCGACAACATAAATTAGTCTCCGAATACAATCCACGGGCAACCAAAAATAAAACAAACACATATGACACGAAGTGATCTTCTGGAGCAGGAGAAAGTGGTTATCGCTACGCGGTAATGTAATTAACTGCAGGGGCTTGCGCCTGCAGGGAAGAGCGTCCCCACAATCAAAAACCCTCCACAACGAGGGGGAATCTGACAAAGTCTGCTACAACGGACTCATCTGTTTAAACCTTCGATACATAGTGTCATAAATTAACTTTGCATCTTCGGAGAGGTAGACAGGTAAAAACAAATAGCATCTG
The DNA here is from genome assembly GCA_030015575.1 of Agapanthus africanus. Lineage (NCBI taxonomy): Eukaryota > Viridiplantae > Streptophyta > Magnoliopsida > Asparagales > Amaryllidaceae > Agapanthus > Agapanthus africanus. The sequence goes on from CM057348.1 coordinate 59,895,255, forward strand.
CCCCCAAATTCAGGCAAGACGTTTGTATTTCCCGGCTTTCGGCGGTAAACATGTGCAACCCCGTCTAAATGAATATATAGCAATTAGACGACGTTCAGCAACATATATCACATCAAAAATATCAACAATACAAAAATTTTGAGTTCTAAACTTCCCGAGTTGCCCCAAAACTAAGATAACACTAAGTGAAATCTAGGGCAAATCAAACAAGACCAAAAATACCAATTTTCAAAACTCAAGACACTGGATGAAAACGAAGACCAGAAGAAACAGTAAAACTGCCCATAGCGGTCAAAATGGAAATTCTGGTAGTTTTTTATGGTGAAATTTCCTCGTTTTCATTGTGTGTCACTGTCACATCTAGAGTAAGCCTCTGCACTTGTTTAAAAAAATTTCAGAGACCAAAATTTTTTCAAACAGAGAACAGGTTTTGAAAATTGGAATTTTTCGGTTTTAAAACTAAACCATCGTCTACTACTAGTTTAAGGTGTTTGGGTGTCTCTGATACTATATTGGTGTTAGGTGCTCGCACCGCGGAAGCCGCGGCCAAGGCGGAAGCGATAACAAAAATTTTATGCGAGCAGAAAATACACTAACTCAAGAAATCGATCCAAAACATATCAACATTTAATGCCAAAGCCATACCTTTCTACATGTCTAAAACCATGCTTCATGCCACCTCACTTTTCACCTCATTTCCATTTATTTTTCTAAATAGAAAAATAAATATAAGGTGTCCTTCTTCTAAAAGCATTCTCATATAAATACAGAATACTTCACCCGATATATATATCGCTACATATACGCGTATTCGTATAAAAATACGGATAGCACCAAAGAGAGAAAATGAATAGTGAACAATAATGCTAAAAAATATATATCAATATATATATATATAATCAAAACCTGATTTAATAATCCGGCTTAATCCTAAGCCGGCTAGTATTATCAACCGTCCAATTAAAATCCGTGTATCCCGTACACGTATTTAATCGGACCCCTGCATATACCAACGTACGGCTCCTATATATATCGCCTGAACCAGAAAAACCCTCTTTGTGGGACTCTAAAGACTCGACAATACGCTGGCAGTGGGTTTAACCACAAGCACATCAGCAGCACTAGCTGTACGTAAAGGCTACCCAGGTACTTGCTAAAAGGGGGGTCGACAATCAAGTACGTCATTATCCTAATGGGCCCGAATGTGACAATCTCTGTACAGTCCGGTCTCTTCGTCAAAGAGTATCGCATATCGGGTCTAGTGGGTGGATAACGTCATAACCCTACTAACCCGATAAGTCGTGTCTGAGTCAAGCTCATCACCAACAGAGATACTACTAATCAACTATCGGTAAATCTCAACCACTGTGGCCACGGATTTCTAGTGATAGCCAACTGAACACAGCGTGACATCGACTACTAATACCAGGAGGGACGAATCCCTAACAATCGACCACTGCCTCCATGTGGCTCAGGACTGTACCCAACTAAAACCTGTTTACACGACTCTTTTGAGGCGTGGAAGGGTAGTAATCAAAGCATGGTAGGAACTCACATAAGACAAATGACGATCTCAGGTCAAAGGACTAACATGTACTCATGCCACCTGAGAACTTCCATCTGACGATAGATATAATACTATCTAGAAGTTCTCGACGAGTCCGTCCGGTGTACTCACCTCCAGTGAGCACCTGTATATTATCTTAGGTGACACAACACCAATGGCTTGTGAGACCGGCCACCACCCCTCATCGGGGTCTAGAAACACATATACTAGTCTACTCCGGAATATCGATGCCCAGTCTCGATACTCTCACGACTAGGGACATTTAAGGATGTGCTTATGGACAACCTAGCTCTTACATATATGATTGCCATCATAATGCTAGTTGTCGAGCAACAATTCTACGGGCTTCATCAATGATGAAGACAAACCAGATAGCATACCATCATCTCGAGTAAGAATGTTATACCTTTATAGATCCTCTCTCAATTATCATAATCGCTTACTTGCAATCACAATAATTGCCTTGAGGGCATTATATCCAACTGTAACAACTCCATTTTTAATGTACAAAGAATCAATTTAAATTCAATGTATACTTGGAGTATTTATTGCGGCTGATATCTACAAGAAGGAGCTTGTAGCTCATTGGTAATACCTTGCATTGCTGAACCAAGCCATCAGAGTTCAAATCCCATGCCCTACATTATTTTTATAATTATTTTGTTTTAAATTTTTGGAAAGTCAACAGTCAAAACGTCATAACTCACAAAACTTGAACTGAACATAAAAAAATAAATATACCATAAATCCCCCCAGGAGACCCCCTACCCAACGGTACCCCGACTCGGGCCGGCGCCGCGGCCGGACTCGGCCGGACGGCCGAGTCTTCAACACGGAAAAATTCCGTGTTGACCTGGTCTTCTCACCTGCATACTTTAAATTTTTTGATCGGCTCAATAAATCCCTTTTACTCCAAAAATTTAATGATTTTTAATGTTTTTTATATATTTTTTATATTTTTTTTATTAAAACCCTAACCCTAGCCTAACCCTATATAAACACCCCTACCCTCTACCCTTTCATCCTAAATTCCTAAGTCCACTCTTCCAAAATCCCAAGAGAACTTGGTACGTCGGAAAACGAGCGAAAGGCGAAGCGCTGACAAAATCGACGGTGACTTTCCGGTGATCGTGCTAGGAGCTCTCGACGACGTTTCGACGCGCCGGCAAACCCTCTACCTCCCTCTTACTCTCTAGCGTTGTCCAAACCCGTAAGTCCCCTTTTTCTACCTTTCTTTCTTCCATTAAAATATGATTTTTCAAACCCGACGGAAATCGGAACAAACCGATTTCCGATTCGATTTTCTATCAAAACTCACTTATTACTAATTCCATAATACTTAAACATATTCATGTTGACTACTAATCACTTAAAAATTAATTTGAACAAATTTTCACACATGAAATGATAGCATTTGCAATATACCGTATTTTTGCACTTAAATACCACCATGTTTAGTTTATCACATTTAACCCTTTAACATTGCTATACCTTAAAATAGATCACGAGGTAATGACCAACCTCCACACACACTCATATGCAATCATAACACGCTACCTTGAAAATTTAGAATACGACAAAATAAGATTTTACATCAAAATACCAATTTCCTATTAAAACCTTTTCTAAAAGTTCTAAGTTATATACAATTTTAAAACAATATCTTTTAAAAGGAAAATACGATATGTCGTGGGCATCGATCGTTTATCTAAACCTGACTTTATGGTGTCTAGGTAAGTGTGTCTAAGACGAGTGGTTACTTAATTAAGACCACTACTTGTAGTGGAGAGCCTCCCACTCACCTGACACTTACCTGGCCGCAATTGGTGGTGAAGAGGCGATTTGAGGTTTCTAATGACTTATCGTTTAGACCATTTAGAAATAGGTTAGTTGGCTTAGGAAACCCTAGAGTCTAAAATACGGAAATTTACACCCTTTTTCAAATAAATACCTTATCTTTATAAAACCGTTTTCTAAATGACTAGTATTTATTAAATCTTTGCAAAGCGCCACTACAACCCACCTTTGGGGAACTCGTTAGGAATAGTACAGTTTATCGTGCACCCTCGGGCTTAGTAGTGCGAGATTCAGACCTCCGCAAGGAGTATTCGGTCTCGAAAGGTTTAAAATACGACATTTAAGAAAATGAGATTTTTTGGAAAATAAAATATTTATTAAAAATTATTCTTGTATAAACATATGTATATTTATCATTTAGACACCTATTTTATTATAAGATGAAGTTTCCACCTTTTCCTAAAAAATTACAAGATTAAAAGTTACATTAAAATACCATGAATTTCAAATAAATCAATATTACAAATTAATATCTTTATTTATGTAATTAGGATATTTTCACTAGAAATAAGACAAAATAAAATCACACTCATTATAACTATAAAGACGAATAATAAATACTTGAGGTGTATCTTGAAAACTATATAAAAGCATTTTTACATAAAACCCCTCAAGTTTTATAAATTACAATAATGACCCTAACAAATATAGAACTTCGACTTACATTTCTTTTAGTCTGACTCGGGTTTGAGTCTGGTTATTTCTGACTTGAATATGATTCAAGTCAATCTACATCTTTTAATATTCCAACTCAATATGAACACATGAATCCCAGAATCCAGTTAACATACTATATAACTTGACTGAATCAAACCATAGATATACATCCATTATTCCATTATTCCATTTACCTGATTATGTAGTTACAATATGTTTACTGATATCATGGTTTTGGTCAGTCATCCAACTTACACAATACAATACAACAATAATATCAAAGCACTACGGGGTTTAAGGGGTAGATTGGTACGAAAGGTGTTTAAGGTGGCACGAGGTGGTCAGATTAAGACACCTAACCTATATTCCGTTGCTGTTGTACCGTGGCTTAACGGTTCCTTGTACATTCCGTTTGCCCTGGTCTCTAGCGTATAGAGACCCCTCTCGTATACACTGGCATCCTTCTGTACCAAGCTATAAACAACGGCGTTAACACAATATTCTACAATATTTTACAACCTCTTTAGAAAATACCTCTTATTCTGTCTTTTCTAATTCTTCATTATCTTTGGGACTTACCGAGCGACCTGTTCGCTGACGACATTCTATTTCTTTCTTCTTTGAATGTCGTCAGGTGCTTTAGACCCAGCAGAGATCGAGCCCACCGGTGAAGACTTGGATCAGTTTCACGAAGACCCGAGCTCTAGACATTGTACCTTGTTCTATTCAGTATTTTTCATTTCCTATTATGCCATTATTTAGGCATCGCTTTTCATTTCAGCTGTATTTACTTTTCATGCATTGTACAAAAGAATGTTATTAATAAAGTTGTTGTTATTTCTATATCTCTTGTCTCTTGTGATTTACTTTTATATTGCTTAGATACGCTTAGCGTATGTACTTCTAAGTATATACGTAGCGGACCTCGTCGCGTCCACTTTGCCGTACACCGGAAAGCAGGGCGTGACACCAACACGTAATACCAGCACCACAAAGGCCAGCTATTCAAGAACCTGCAAACTGCCTAGCTCTTCTTGCCTAGCTCAACATGGATCGCCAGCACAGCTTCAGCGACAGTACCATCAGGCACAGAGAAACGTGCCATAAGGACAGAGGAATGTGTCTCAGTCGAGGAGGAACGTGCTGAGACGTCAGGCTTTTACAATGTCGGTCGAAGAGGCCATAGCCACAGGACAAGTCATCACCGGTAATTTCTTCCTATCTTTTCAGCCTTTCAATCCTAATACATCGTTGTCTTTTCTTATACCTAAACACAACCTCACACAACTTAGGTACCATACTAGTAGCTACACTTCCAGCACTCATACTTTTCGACACTGGAGCTTCACATTGCTTCATGTTACAATGGTTCATAAGAACGCAAGCAATTACTTTTAAGACACTCGTTTCAAGATAGAACGTCGGTTTAGGGAATGGAGTCTTGAAGACAACTTTGGGATATGATCAGTGCCTGGTTGAAGTTTGCGACCGAGAATTCTACGCAAATTTCAAAGTGCTGTACATACCAAATTTTGATGTTGTGTTGGGAATGGTTTGGCCGAGAGTATTTTGTGCTACCATTGACTGCCATCAAAAGAGGGTAGTTTTTGAGATACCAGATCACCCTGTCTTCTATTTCAAAAATAGAAACAAAACCGTGGAACCAGGGAGCTCTGAGCCAAGTCGAAGGCCACAGAAGTGTCCTCCCTACAAGCTGAAGGAGAAAAGCCCGAAGTAATTCGAGAGTTCGAGGTTGTTTTTCCTGAAGATATATCAGGTTTGCCTCCCGATCGAGCTCTTGAATTTAGTACTGATTTACAACCCGGTGCACAACCTATAATAAAAGCTCCATATCAATTAAGTCCGCACCGTAACTCGATTCAGCTGTCGATAGTCGATACACAATCTCATGCTGCCGTCCTTCTTCTTAACGAACAGGACTGGAGCTCCACATGGCGATACACTCGGACGAACGAGTCCTTTATCAAGAAATTCTTGCAACTAACTCTTGAGATCCTTTAGCTCCGTCGGGGCCATTCGATAGGGCGGTATAGAAATAGGCCGCGTGTCAAGAATCAAGTCAATACAGAACTCAATATCACGCTATGGCGACAACCCTGGAAACTTAGTAGGAAACACATCAGAAAACTCTCGTACAATTGGAACCTGGTCCAACGGGACCTTTACGGCTCCCACATCCTGAATAAATGCCAAGAACCCATGACACCCCTTCCGCAAAAGTCGTCTAGCACAAAGTGCAGAAATCAGATTGGCAGGAGAGGCGCTGCAATCCCCCTGCACAACAAAAATCGGCTCACCAGGAAAACAGAATCTGACCGCTTTTCCCCGGCAATCAACGTATGCATAACAAGCGGCCAGCCAATCCATACCGAGAAATTCATCAAAATCTAACATATCGAGAAGAATCAAATCGAGTAACAAATCTCTATCACCAATACGTATGGAACATGACCTGAATATGCGTCGGGTTACGAAAGAATCTCCAACCGGAGTAATCACAACAAGCGGTAACTCTAACAACGACGAATCTCTCCCCAGAGAAAGTGCGAAGTGTGCAGACACGTATGAGTGCATGGAACCGGGATTAAACAAAATATGCACATCTAGGAAACATACGGAGAGAGTACCTGTAACTACTGCATCGGATGCCTGGGCATCCTGGGGAGTCAAAGCGAAAACCCTAGCCTGACCCCTACCTGCATCCTGATATCCTCTCCCTCGGTTTTCTAGTCCCCTCTGAGTACGTCCAGCAAAACCATGGCCTCTCGGTGCAACTGCCTGGCATAGAGTAGCAGCTAGTGGAGGAAGTAATGCCATCGAAGAAGGTGGAGGGGGTAAAGCAGCCTGCGGAACTATAATCCCTCCCTGGCGTCTACAATCTCTAGCGAAATGCCCGGGATGCCCGCAACTGAAACACGTCGACGGCGTCCTCTGCTCCTCGGGATATGAGCCATACATCTGACCCTGAGCCCAACTTCGACCACTATTGCATCCTGGAACGAATCTGCCTCTGCCTCTGCCAAACCGCCTGGAAGCTAATCCAATACGTCTGGCTCGCTTTGATTCTGGAACAACCTTCTTCTCGTTCAGACGCTCCTCCATTCGAATTGCCGCATCCATAGCCTGTGCATATATATCGAAGTGCTGGGAGCCCATGGCAAGGAACAGCTGCGTATCCAGGCTCCTCACAAATCTCTTCACCCTGAGCTCCTCCGTGGGAACTAAATATAGAGCATAACGCGACAACTGGGTAAACTGCAAATTATAATCTGCCACAGACATATCGGCAGGTTTCCGCAATGCCTCAAAACTATTGGCTCTGGCGTCTCTCATGCTCTGCGGAAGGAATCTAGCAAGGAAAACCTCGGAAAACTCTTCCCATGTCGTCGGAGGAAGATCTAATGCTCGACCTCTCTCCATCGACTCACACCATGTTTGGGCAAGTCCCTCAAACCGAAAGTTGGTCAGCTCCACTGACCTCATATCTGAGCATCATAAAGACCTAACGATCCTAGTTATCCTATCAAGAAATGACTGGGGATCCTCTATTGTGTTTTTCCCTGTGAACACTGGAGGTCTCAACCTCATGAACTCTGGGAGTAATACCTCCATAACCTCGCGACCACTGGTACGACTGTCTTAACGGACTGTATCACGGGCTCTACAATAGTCGATGCCAGATCCGGCCTCTGAATACGGGTGGCCATGGCCAACTACCCTATCATCTGCTGTAAGCCCAACATGCTCTCCTCTAGTCTAGTCATCCGATCAGGAAGAGGAGGATCATCATGTCCCTATTTCTTTAGGATGTCATGTGGTTCAGTCACCGTCACTGGCAGATATGTCCGAGCTGCATCCTTGTATGCGGCTCGCCTAGCTCGCGTAGCCATGGCAACTGGAACAAGCAACGAGAGTTGGTAAGGTGTAAGAACAGGAACAAACAAATACAGAGAGTCAAAAGAAGAATTAATCAAGACATACATCCTAAGGTTACTTAGGCGGGTATCGCATCGTAAATATGCCACAGAACATAGGTTAGGTATGGTACTCTTCCTGAGTTACATACTCCATCAAACCAAGGTAAATCTAATTAACGAAAGTGCGAGCCTACTAACCCTAAAGTAAAGTCTAGGTTCCGTAAGGTTAAGCCTAAGGCTCTGATACCAACTTTGTCACAACCCAAATTTGGCACGTGACCGGCACTTAGATTGTGTGACGTCTAAAGATGCCGACACAATCCAAGTAAGCCAGAAACCAAGATCTAAACCCTGTTTGCAGAAATAAGGAGGTACAGTTTTAAAAGTAATGAAAATGAAACCACATTTTAAATTTAAAGATTATTAGTTTAAAGAATATGCCGAATGGTTTTTGAAATGAGGTTAGAATAAATGGTTTTAGTATTGGAAATTTTGACAGCACTTCCTTTGTAAATTTTGAGAAAAACTGTAAGGACCCCGGTTCTTGTTCACGGAGCAAAGTGCCACACAGAACAAAGTGCCATACCAATTGTCATACCAAGGGGGCGGGGCCATCTCTTGAATCCGTGGAGGCCACCTCTAGAGTCCGTGGGACCCACTGTAGAACAATGGGGAATCTTCGGAACACATTCCAAAAGAGGACCGAACTGCATTATAATATAATGATACCACCCTCAATTACATAGGTGCCTTTTAAGTGAATCGGCACTACAGGAGCTTAAGAACTCCGTAGTTAAGCATGCTCAGGCCAGGGAAGTCTTGGTATGGGTGACCTCCTGGGAAGTGGCCCCTGGTCGGGTCCGGTTCGCTCTAAAGGGCAAAACTATGCGGCTTCGGCCAGATCGGACAATACCATCTATACTGGGGCATGGGGCATTACATATATAGTGGCCCATGCAGATCCCTCAATAGTAGGTCTGTGGTTCGAGGACAAACTATTGTTCAAAGGAAGGGAGAATGTCAGGACCCGGTTCTTGTTCACGGAGCAAAGTGCCACACAGAACAAAGTGCCACGCCAATGCCATGCCAAGGGGGCAGGGGCCACCTCTTGAATCTATAGGGGCCACCTTTAGAGTCTGTGGAACCCACTGTAGAACAATAGAGAATTTTCGGAACACATTCCAAAAGAGGACCGAACTGCATTATAAATATAATGATACCACCCTCAATTACAGAGGCGCCTTTAAAGTGAATCGGCACTACAGGAGCTTGAGAACTCTATAGTTAAGCATGCTCGGGCCAGGAAAGTCTTAGGATGGGTGACCTCCTGGGAATTGGCCCCTGGTCGGGTCCAGTTCACTCTAAAGGGCAAAACAGTGCGGCTTCGGCCAGAGCGGACAATACCAACTGTACTGGGGTGTGGGGCGTTACAAAAACAAGTACATACTCGTTATAATAGTGGAATCCCTTACTTGGTAGCAAAATCAACGTCAACCGGCGGAAACAACCCACGCAATTAATATACGAAGCTCAAAAGTGAAGAATCACATGCATATAAGTAAAAGAAAGCACGATCAGACATAACTAGTCGATTCTACTCAAATCAACCCAAAATATACATAAGTATCCCTTCGTCCTAAGTCAAATAATATACACGGTCTGATGGAGTGACACTAGATACAAAATACAAAGTAACCAAAAGAGACGGTTACTAAACATGTAACCCACCTAGCAAGATAAGCGATGTCATGCCCCGCTTCCCAGTGTAGGGGCAAGGAGACGCGACAAGGCCGCTACGTATTTACTCAGAAGTAAACACGCTAAGCGTTTCTAAGCAATATAAAGTAAAATACACAAGAGACAGGAATGTAAATGAACAACAACTTTATTTATTTAACATTCTTTTACAGGTACAACTAAAATGTAAATACATAGAATGTAAGCAATGCCTAAACAATGGCATAACAGAAATGAAAATGAAATATGTACAAGTATCTAAAGCTCTAGGTCGAATGCTAACTGCTCCAAGTCATCGGTGCTGGGCTCGATCTCCAGTGAGTCCGATCCACCTGACAACATTCTAAAGAAAGAAGAAAAGGAATGTCATCAGCGAACAATCGCTCGGTAAGTCCCAAAGATAAGTAGAGATAGAATAGAAAAAAGGAGAATATAAGTTTAATGTTTTATTATATTATTAACGCTGTTGTTTGTAGCTTAGTACAGAAAATGCCAGTGTATACGAGAGGAGTCCCACTATTCCGGAGACTAAGGTATACGGAGTACAAGAAACCGTTCAGCCATGATACAACGTCATTGGATATTCAGGTTAGGTGTATTATGGTTACAGTCTCGTGCCACTTTTAACACCTTCCGCACCAATCTACCCCTTATAAACCCCGCGATGTCTTTATTGTATTGATTGTATTGTATTATATTGTAAATTGTATATGGATGACTTACCGGAACCATGATATCAGTAAATGAAATGGATATAAATAGAGGGTCATGTAGACTGAGTATATCCATAGTTCGGTTCAGTCAATATAGATTGAATAGACGGATTCATGTTGAATTGTAGTTTATACTTGAATCATATTCAAGTCAGATTGATTAGACTGAGACTCAGTCTGAGTCAGACACTTTAAAAAGAACTTGAAATCCTGAATTATTATTGGTAACTGCTGCACATGGACGGCAGGATTTGTGTCTTTTTCCAAGACAATTACCGTGTTGATAACACCGTTTATTATATTGTATACCTTAAATAGGCAAGCACCCATATCTCCGGCTCCCTGAGACTCAAGAGACAGGTCCCACTTAAATCTATGTTTACTAGGGTCCTTATTGTAATTTAGTATAACTTGAAAGGGTTTTATGTAAAAATAATTTGATATAATTTTCAAAATACACCTCAAGCATTTAATTATCGTCTTTAGGATTTTCATAGATGTATATTTTATAAAAATGAAATTTCTAGTGAGTAAAATCTAACTTTATAATATATGGTATTTTATTGAAATATTGGAATTGTATTGTATTTGGATGGTATTTTCATGTAATAGTGATTCCTTGGATTTAGAAAACTTGGAATATTTATATAATTAAAATATATATTTTGATAATAGATATATATATTTATTGAAAATAATTTATTTATTTTCTTGTAGAAATCTCATTTTCTAAAGAAAAAATTTATAAAAATTCCATCGAGATCGAATGCTCCTTGTGGAGGTCTGTATCTCGCTCTAGTAGGCCCGAGGATGTGCGATAATCCGCACCATCCCGAACGGAGTCCCCAAAAGTGGGTTGTAGAGGCGCAATTGCATGGACATGTTTAATATATCTTTTTAAAGAAATAGTTTTATAAGTTGATGGTATTTATTTGAAATATCGTATTATCCACAACTATGTTCCCAAATTTCCATCATGCTATGTTAGAGATGTGTCTTTGATGAGGTAGGTCATTATCTCGTGAACTATCTAAAGGTAATATGTTGTTTATGTTAGAAACTAAATTATGTGGTATTTTACTGTAAAACTGCGATAAAAATTGCAATATAAATTCTTTTGATGTGAAACTTGTTTAATATGTTTGTTAATATTTATTGAACATGATATGAAAGTTTGGTATTTTCTTGTTTAAGAAAAATAGGATTTTTAAAGAAAAACCGAATCGGAAGTCGGATTAACTCCGCTTCCGTCAGGTTTTAGTATTTAAAATTTTTAGAATAGAGAAAGAAAGAGGAAGAGGGGACTTACTGGCTTTAGGATAAGAGAAGGGAGAGGGGGAGCTAAAGAAGGCTTCAGGGCGTCTGTTCATACCAGAATATTGCATTTAATACCGTCCATTCTTATGCTCGTTTGTTTATAGGCAGGTGCTTTTAATCCGTATTTGCTACATATTTACAGGCTATAGGTTCCTAGTCCAAAATAACGCAAATGATACAAAATCTCCACTATTACGCCAAAATACAGAATATCTGTTGTCAACAGATAAAAGCCAGGTTTCGGTCATCCGTATCCGTCCAGTGCTGCGTACCAGTTCCAGAGACAAGACAAATGACAGTGGTCATTCGTGTCTCAGACATGCACAAAGCACGAGAAGGGCAGCACATGATTCAATGAGTACGCGGAGCTCGAGGGAGAAAGGTCAAATCAATCAAAAGTGAAGCTATTTTTGGACTGTTGCAGATCTGAAGAAATTGTGAAGGCAATTTGCAATTTGGAGTATATAGAACAACAGAAGAGACCAACACAAGAAAACCCAGAAAAAATGACAACCCAACTCCCTCAAAGAAGCGCGGATCCGCAGCCAAAATGGCCGATTAGCGGCGAATCCGCGGCCAAGTTGACTCAGTGTCAACTCGGATTTTGGGGGTAGTTTGGACATTTCATTTGGGCTCAGAATCTTTCCCTAGGGTTTCAGTACCCAGCCTATAAATAGCCCAGTTTTGTGCCAAGCAAAGAGTCTTCTTTTCATGCTTCTTTTTGTTAGGATTTAGTTTAGCTTTAGTTCTTCTTCATCTTCTTCATGTATTCCTCCATTAAAATGTAGTGAGAGTATTGAGTGGATGATGAAATGAAGATGGGGGTTTGTTATTTTTTAACTTGTATCTTTTAATTCTTGCATTGTCTTTTAATTTCTAGTGTAATTTTATTCTTATTATTAAGTAGTTGTTGATATTTCTTTACTTGTTCTCTTTTCTTTTCTTCTCTTATCCGTATTATTTTCAAGCCGTGATACTTGACGGAGTTCCTTGCTTAGGTGAGGACCCAAATAGTTAGCTTGCATCATTTGTAAAACCGTATTTTTCCTTTTCCTTCTTTTCTTCTTTCTTGTTTTGTTTTATTTTATTTTCTTTTATAATGTGTGAATAATTCCACACTTCTTAAGCTAAGGAAGGTGGTATGAGGGACGGAAAAATCCCTTGTGCTTCTCTTCGCCAAATATCTTGAAACGAACCCCAACCAAACAAACGCAACCCCCTCACTTAGGCGCGCAATACGTGACATATAGCCGCGACCTAAGTCGAAAAGTCCTTTGAGTGCACTACAACGTGACATGTAGTTGTAACTTAATTGGATACATATTTGTGGTGTTTGGCCGAGGGTTGGAAATAAGCGTATTTAGCGGACGGACAAGGGGCACTAGGAATGGATTTACCGTTAGAAAGCTTGCTTAGACTCGCAAATCTCATTCCTATGTCCTCCTAATCCCCGCTACTTTCGATTATCCTAACATCATTTTAAGAATGGCAAAGATAAGTACAAGACTAATCCTAAGTCTACTAACCAATCTTAACCTTAACAAGTTTACTTGAACATAAAATACGAACACTTAGGATAGATTGGAACATAACACATATACAATTCTTCATTGACTCGTCTAAAACACGAACGGACATACAACCATCTCCCTGCGGATCGACCTGTGCTCAACCGGTTAGTTGCAAAGCGACACCGTCCAGATCGCGGTTAAACTTTAGAACTTTGAACCCCGACACGCCAAAAGCGTGAGATCAAATGGCGCCGTTGCCGGGGAAACGGTAACGTATTTCTTTCTTGTTATTCGGGTTAATATTCTTTTTGTATATATATAAAATAAAATAAAAATAAATAAATAAATAAATATAACAAAAACCCTTTTTGTTATTTTTGATTTTTTGTATGCAAGTGTGTAGGCGATCTGGAGCAATTACAGTAATTGAATCAAGAAACGGAGGTTTTTATTAGGGTTTACAGAACAGGTGGAGTGCAGGACCAAAAAATACAGCCCCAACTCAGCAACTTGACGCGGAACCGCGGTCAAAGTGTGGATTTCGCGGCAGTTCCACGGTCCCTTTGTGGCTTCAGAGCCCATTTTTTTCTACACCTCTTCTCTTTCCTCTATTCCCCTCTTTGTGAACTCCACTTAATTGCATTTTCTGCAGGTTTCTGTGCACAGATTGCGCCGCCGCCAAATAAATTTTTTGTTGTTTTAGATTTTGTTTGTTTATACGCTTTGCATATAATGATACGGATATTAAGGGGCTATAACACCAATTTAGATTGGGTAGGGATTTCATCACCCTTCCTAAGACCCCACAAATCACTAATTACATACGCATCATCTTGAGTTAATAAAAAATATCTAGACCAAACCTATAAGGACTTGTCGCGCTCAATTAGGACAAATGAAAGTTGCGGGGAATCGGTCGTTTATCTAAACTTGATTTTATGGTGCCTAAGCTAGACAAGTGAGGAGGTAATTTTAAAAGGCCCGTCTCACGGTGATTCGTGAGCGGAACCCTCCTTACCTCAGTTGTGCTTACCTGGCCACAATTAGCAGTGAAGAGACGATTCGAGGGTTATCCTGCAACTTGTCGCTTGGAAGTTTAGGAGCGGTCTAGTTGGACTTTGAAGACCCTATTTCTAGGTATTGTTTATGCATATTGTGATTGTGATTGTGCTTGTAAAAAGTTAGTCACATAATTCCGTATTCTTTCAAAAACAAACAATTTCAAAACTCCAAAAACAAACATTTTTTTAATAATAAAAAAATTTAAAAAAAACCCACTTCCTTCCATCCCTACCCTTTCACTCTTCTAACATGGGTACCCCACCTCAAAAAACTCTTGCAGAATTTTGGTACCCACAATCAGACATTTCTTCTTACGGTTCTTGCTTTGGCCGAACTTCGAACGATCCCTCCATGCCAAAAATATCTTTGAAAGATCGAATAGACGTGTCTAGGACAAACAATTGGACTCAGCAATCCACTTCGAATCAATCATTTCAAATATTCACCCCTTCCTACGTTGATACCCTTTTTTCGAGTCCTGTTGCAACTCCAAGACCCATGTCTATTGCTGAACGTATCAAACAATCCCGTAGACGATCTTTCACTCCTTTCACCACTGCAAACTCTTTGGATCAACAATTATATTCATCTTCTTATCCAAATGTTGATCCTACTCCCATCCAACCATTCTACCAGTCCTACCCGACTTTTGCACCTTCCCTAGATATTGCTTCTGAACAGTCATTTGGGAGTTTTCAGTATCCAAATAACTTTGAATCTTTTACTGAAACCCCTTCACAACCCATGTCTAGTCTGGAACAGTTATTGGAAGACTTTCGGGTAGCGTCGTTCCAACAGATGATGGATTTGAATGCGTCCATGGCCACCCTCATACAACCTAGTGACCCGGTAGCTAGTTTCCAACTAGCTCCACATTTTCCAATGTATGATGAGGCGGTAGGACAGGTTGAGAATTTGAGTAGTGAAAGTGAGCTGTACACCTTTCCTAATAAAACCAACCCATGGCAAATTGAATCACTCAACTCCAGTTTTGAATGTCTATCAAGTGTCCCAAAGGATTTACCAATTGAAGATAGAACAGTTAATGAGTTGTGCGACTTTATAGTGTTTGATTTACCTGATTGTGAAGGGGCCCTGTCAAGTGAACCCAATCCCAACCCTTTTGACCTCTACACCTCCATCTTAGAACCTGAATTGATTGAAATCCATGCTTTTGATGCGGTGTCTGAGAATATTGATTTTCACTTGATTGAGGATATCGACGCTGGGGATATTTTGGATGATGAATCCATAACTTTGGATGAGTTTGTCTCTCAAATTCATCATTTACTTTCACTTCCGTGTGGACATCATCCCGAGTCATTAACTGTCTTTCCTGAACTCTATATGCATCTGGAATTTGATGATAAATGCATGGATGAGCTAATTTTTTAGGAGAATATTGAGGAAATTTTTTAGGATGAACCAGTTTTAATTGATGAGTCGGATTTTCCAATTCATCATGTCCCTTCCACCGACTGTGCACACCCTCCAGAACCTTTAATAGATATCTTTCCTCAATCACTTCCCCCCATCCTTTCCGTTGTTCCGACCCTGCAAGAAACCGTATCACTTTCATTTCCAGTGTCTGATTTACCAAGTTCGGCTTACCCATGGTTTCTCACGAATCTTGAGGGATTTGACCAAATTTCTCGCCATATTGATAGATTAGTACAATCCATTTTTTCACATCGATCATTACAGATTGTACTAATTTATTCAATCAATTTCCACCCTCAAGTTCGTATTCCACTTCTTTCTCCCTTCCACCATTCTTCTCCTTCACCGAGACCGTATCCCACTTCTCTCCGCATACGGTCTCGCATATTCTCCATTTCTTTCCTCTCCGTATTCTTTCACCAACCACACCATTATAACGATAAAATTTTTGAATGGTTGGTATTAACTTTTGGCCTTTGCAAGGCCTTGTATAGCTTGATATTGTTCTCTCCCCCTTACTCTGCACTTTAACGCTTAAACAATGGAAACACTGTTTCACTTAAGTTTGGAGGGACCTTTTTGTGTATATACATTTTGTTCATAAATAAATAAATAAAAAAGAAAAAAAACAGGGGAGCGCCGACAATTTTGACCCTCTTGGTGTAGCCTGACAGTGAGGGCACTGTCAAGTTTATGTTTGGGGGTGTGCTCGGTATGTTTTCTTCCTTCGCATTCATTTGTATATTTTGCATTTGCATACTTATAAAAAAACCCATAAAAATCTAAAAATTTACAAAAATATAAAAACTTTTTCGTCAAGTTAACTAATAGGGTAACTTAGATTTTTATTCCGAAAGTTTAGTTGATACGTTAGAAATAACTAAATTCTAGGCTTAGAAATTGAAAACCCTAAAAATAACCCTCCTTCTGTTTAACCTTGGTAAATATACGTTCTTACAGTTTTTTTGAGAAATAGGTAATCTTGAGTTCCGTTCTTGAGTTAAGTCAAAATGAAAGGAAAGTATTGAAGTTTTACTGAAAGATAAGTCTGAAAAATAGTTTCTATTATTAAGTCCAAATTCAAAAAGTATATACCCTACAAACTGCAATTACATACACCTTGAAACTTGGGATATTAGAGGATACCTAGAAATACTCTTGCCTGAAAGCCTACTATGAAAGAAAAAACGGTATTTAAAGCTAACCACCAAAAGAGCATTATTGAAAAAATATATCCGATCTTGAAAAGAAAAAAAAAAGAAAAAGAAAAAATAAAATAAAGTCAAGACCTGAAAATTGCTATTTACGCTTTAAGCTCAGACATTCAGTAATCGGCTATTAGTGCCTCAAGAAGCATCAATAGTCGCATGAAAGGTGTGTGAGCAACACCGTCTATCATTAATGAAAAGAAGTAGTATTAGGTATTAGGGTAAGAGTGCTATAGCTTGAATTGAATTCTTAAGTGTAAGGGTGAAAATTTTACACACACGTAGAGGTATACAATCGATATTTGGAGGAAAGATAGGAATAAAGAATAAGACTTATGTTTTCCGTAAAACTGATAAAAATCCCTGATTGGAGCCCGCACTTTAGAAGGAAAACTCAGGAGAGACCGAGATCTTTTTAAACTGTAAAACATATAGGATCTGAGGTTGAATAAATAGGAAGTGTGAAACATAAAGGTTGAATATTTCTAATTTAGGATGATAGAATTTCTAACCTAGATACTAAACCGTAGGAGTAGAATCGAGGTTAACTTATGAAACTAGCATGATGGGATTTTGTGGGTAGTATCAGCTGAAAACCCTCAGGAGACAACACTCCTCCTACTAGGGACACCTAGAGGTTTAACGGCTTGTTGCACGAGCTCAGTGCAATCGCGTTCCCTGCGAAAATGAGGTTAGGACTTTTTGTGAATAATTGGTTTTGCTCGGGACGAGCAAAAGTTAAGTTTGGAGGTATTTGTTCATACCAGAATATTGCATTTAATACCGCCTATTCTTATGCTCGTTTGTTTATAGGCAGGTGTTTTTAATCCGTGTTTGCTACATATTTATAGGCTACAGATTCCTAGTCCAAAATAATGCAAATGATACAAAATCTCCACTGTTATGCCAAAATACAGAACATCTGTTGTCAACAGATAAAAGTCGGGTTCCGTTCATCCATATACATCCAGTGCTGCGTACCAGTTCCAGAGACAAGACAAATTACAGTGGTCATTCGTGTCTCGGACATGCACAAAGCACGAGAGGGGCAGCACATGATTCAATGGGTGCGCGGAGCTCGAGGGAGAAAGGTCAAATCAATCAAAAGTGAAGCTATTTTTGGACTGTTGCAGATCTGAAGAAATTATGAAGGCAATTTGCAATTTGGAGTATATAGAACAACAGAAGAGAGCAACACAAGAAAACCCAGAAAAAATGACAACCCAACTCCCTCAAAGAAGCGCGGATCCGAGGCCAAAATGGCCGATTCGCGGCGGATCCGCGGCCGAGTTGACTCAGTGTCAACTCGGATTTTGGGGGTAGTTTGGACATTTCAGTTGGGCTCAGAATCTTGTCCTAGGGTTTCAGTACTCAGCATATAAATAGCCCAGTTTTGTGCCAAGCCAAGAGTCTTCTTTTCATGCTTCTTTTTGTTAGGATTTAGTTTAGCTTTAGTTCTTCTTCTTCTTTTTCATGTATTCCTCCATTAATGTAGTGAGAGCATTGAGTGGACGATGAAATGAAGATGAAAGTTTGTTATTTTTTAACTTGTATCTTTTAATTCTTGCATTGTCTTTTAATTTCTAATGTAATTTTATTCTTATTGTTAAGTAGTTGTTGATATTTCTTTACTTGTTCTCTTTTCTTTTCTTCTCTTATCCGTAATATTTTCAAGCCGTGATACTCTACGGAGTTCCTTGCTTAGGTGAGGACCCAAGTAGTTAGCTTGCATCATTTGTAAAACCGTATTTTTCCTTTTCCTTCTTTTCTTCCTTCTTGTTTTGTTTTATTTTCTTTTATAATGTGTGAATAATTCCACACTTCTTAAGGCTAAGGAAGGTGGTATGAGGGACGGAAAAATCTCCTGTGCTTCTCTTCGCCAAATATCTTGAAACGAACCCCAACCAAACAAACGCAACCCCCTCACTTAGGCGCGCTATACGTGATATATAGCCGCGACCTAAGTCGAGAAGTCCTTTGAGCGCACTACAACGTGACATGTAGTTGTGACTTAATTGGATACATGATTGCGGGTGTTTGGCCGAGGGTTGGAAATAAGCGTATTTAGCGGACGGACAAGGGGCACTAGGAATGGATTTAGCGTTAAAAAACTTGCTTAGACTCGCAAATCCCATTCCTATGTCCTCCTAATCCCCGCTACTTTCGATTATCCCAACATCATTTTAAGAATGGCAAAGATAAGCACAAGACTAATCCTAAGTCTACTAACCAATCTTAACCTTAACAAGTTTACTTGAACATAAAATACGAACACTTAGGATAGAATGGAACATAACACATATACAATTCTTCATTGACTCGTCTAAAACACGAACGGACATACAATCATCTCCGTGCGGATCGATCCGTGCTCAACTAGCTAGCTGCAAAGCGACACCGTCCTGATCGCGGTTAAACTTTAGAGCTTTGAACCCCGACACGCCAAAAGCATGCGATCAAATGGCGCCGTTGCCGGGGAAACGGTAACGTATTTATTTCTTGTTATTAGGGTTAATATTATTTTTGTATATATATAAAATAAAATATAAATAAATAAATATAACAAAAACCCTTTTTGTTATTTTTGATTTTTTTTGTATGCAAGTGTGTAGGCGATCTGGAGCAATTACAGTAATTGAATCAAGAAACGGAGGTTTTTATTAGGGTTTACAGAACAGGTGGAGTGCAGGACCAAAAGATACAGCCCCAACTCAGCAACTTGACGCAGAACCGCGGTCAAAGTGTGGATTTCGCGGCGGTTCCACGGTCCCATTGTGGCTTCTGAGCCCAATTTTTTCTACACCTCTTCTCTTTCCTCTAGTCCCTTCTTTGTGAACTCCACTTAATTGCATTTTCTACAGGTTTCTTTACACAGATTGCGCCGCCGCCAAATAATTTTTTTGTTGTTTTAGATTTTGTTTGTTTATACGCTTTGCATATAATAATACGGATATTAAGGGGCTATAACACCAATTCAGATTGGGTAGGGATTTCATCACCCTTCCTAAGACCCTACAAATCACTAATTACATACGCTTCATCTTGAGTTAATAAAAAATATCTAGACCAAACCTATAAGGACTTGTCGCGCTCAATTAGGACAAATGAAAGTTGCAGGGAATTGGTCGTTTATCTAAACTTGACTTTATAGTGCCTAGGCTAGACAAGTGAGGAGGTAATTTTAAAAGTCCCGTCTCACGATGATTCGTGAGCGGAACCCTCCTTACCTCACTTGTGCTTACCTGGCCACAATTAGCAGTGAAGAGGCGATTTGAGGGTTATCCTACAACTTGTCGCTTGGAAGTCTAGAAGCGGTCTAGTTGGACTTTGAAGACCCTAGCTCTATGTATTGTTTGTGCATATTATGATTGTGATTGTGCTTGTAAAAAGTTAGTCCCATAATTCCGTATTCTTTCAAAAACAAACAATTCCAAAATTCCAAAAACAAACATTTATTTTAATAATAATAAAAAAATTTAAAAAAAACCCACTTCCTTTCATCCCTACCCTTTTCACTCTTCTAACATGGGTACCCCACCTCAAAAAACTCTTGCCGAACTTTGGTACCCACAATCAGACATTTCTTCTTATGGTTCTTACTTTGGCTAAACTTCGAACGATCCCTCCATGCCAAAAATCTCTTTGAAAGATCGAATAGATGCGTCTAGGACAAACAATTGGACTCAGCAATCCACTTCGTATCAACCATTTCAAACATTCACCCCTTCTTACGTTGATACCCCTTTTTCGAGTCCTGTTGCAACTCCAAGACCCATGTCTATTGCTGAACGTATCGAACAATCCCGTGGCCGATCTTTCACTCCTTTCACCACTACAAACTCTTTGGATCAAAAATTCTATTCACCTTCTTATCCAAATGTTGATCCTACTCCCATCCAACCATTCAATTCCTACCAGTCGTACCCGACTTTTGCACCTTCCCTAGATATTGCTTCTGAACAATCATTTGGAAGTTTTCAGTATCCAAACAACTTTGAATCTTTTACTGAAACCCTTTCACAATCCATGTCTCGTCTGGAACAGTCATTGGAAGACTTTCGGATAGCGTCGTTCCAACAGATGATGGATTTGAATGCGTCCATGGCCACCATCATACAACCTAGTGACCCGGTAGTTAGTTTTCAACTAGCTCCACATTTTCCAATGTATGATGAGGCGGTAGGACAGGTTGAGAATTTGAGTAGTGAAAGTGAGCTGTACACCCTTCCTAATAAAACCTATCAATGGCAAATTGAATCACACAACTCCAGTTTTGAATGTCTATCAAGTGTCCCAAAGGATTTCCCGATTGAAGATAGAACAGTTAATGAGTTGTGCGACTTTGTAGTGTTTGATTTACCTGATTTTGAAGGGGCCCTGTCAAGTGAACCCAATCCCAACCCTTTTGACCTCTACACCTCCATCTTAGAACCTGAATTGATTGAAATCCATGCTTTTGATGCGGTGTCTGAGAATATTGATTTTCACTTGATTGAGGATATCGACGCTGGGGATATTTTGGATGATGAATCCACAACTTTGGATGAGTTTTTCTCTCAAATTCATCATTTACTTTCAATTCCGTGTGGACATCATCCCGAGTCATTAACTGTCTTTCCCGAACTCTATATGCGTCTGGAATTTGATGATAAATGCATGGATGAGCTAATTTTTTAGGAGAATATTGAGGAAATTTTTTAGGATGAACCAGTTTTAATTGATGAATCGAATTTTCCAATTCATCTTGTCCCTTCCACCGACTGTGCACACCCTCCAGAACCTTTAACAGATACCCTTCCTCAATCACTTCCCCCCATCCTTTCCGTCGTTCCGACCCTGCAAGAAACTGTATCACTTTCATTTCCAGTGTCTGATTTACCGAGTTCGGCTTACCCATGGTTTCTCACGAATCTTGAGGGATTTGACCCAATTTCTCACCATATTGATAGATTAGTACAATCCATTTTTTCACATCGATCATTACAGATTGTACTAATTTATTCAATCAATTTCCACCCTCAAGTTCATATTCCACTTCTTTCTTCCTTCCACCATTCTTCTCCTCCACCGAGACCGTTTCCCGCTTCTCTCCGTATACGGTCTCGCATATTCTCTATTTCTTTCTCTCCGTATTCTTTCACCAACCACACCATTATAACGATAAAATTTTTGAATGGTTGGTATTAACTTTTGGCCTTTGCAAGGCCTTGTATAACTTGATATTGTTCTCTCCCCCTTACTCTGCACTTTAACACTTAAACAGTGGAAACACTGTTTCACTTAAGTTTGGGGGGACCTTTTTGTGTATATACATTTTGTTCATAAATAAATAAATAAAAAATAAAAAAAACAGGGGAGCGCCGACAATTTTGACCCTCTTGGTGTAGCCTGACAGTGAGGGCACTGTCAAGTTTAAGTTTGTGGTTGTGCTCAGTAAGTTTTCTTCCTTCGCATTCATTTGTATATTTTGCATTTGCATCCTTATAAAAAAAACCATAAAAATCAAAAAATTTACAAAATTATAAAAACTTTTTCGTCAAGTTAGCTAATAGGGTAACTTAGATTTTTATTCCGAAAGTTTAGTTGATACGTTAGAAATAACTAAATCCTAGGTTTAGAAATTGAAAACCCTAAAAATAACCCTCCTTCTGTTTAACCTTGGTAAATATACGTCCTTACAGTTTTTTTGAGAAATAGGTAATCTTGAGTTAAGCTCTTGAGTTAAGTCGAAATGAAGGGAAAGTATTAAAGTTTTACTGAAAGATAAGTCTCAAAAATAGTTTTTATTCTTAATTCCAAATTCAGAAAGTATATACCTTACAAACTGCAATTACATACACCTTGAAACTTGGGATATTAGAGGATACCTAGAAATACTCTTGCCTGAAAGCCTAGTATGAAAGAAAAAAACGGTATTTAAAGCTAACCACCAAAAGAGCATTATTGAAAAAATATATCCGGTCTTGAAAAGAAAAAAAAAGAAAAAGAAAAAATAGAATAAAGTCAAGACCTGGAAATTGCTATTTACGCTTTAAGCTCAGACATTCAGTAATCGGCTATTAGTGCCTCAAGAAGCATCAATAGTCGCATGAAAGGTATGTGAGCAACACCGTCTATCATTAATGAAAAGAAGTAGTATTAGGTATTAGGGTAAGGGTGCTATAGCTTGCATTGAATTCTTAAGTGTAATAGTGAAAAATTTACACACACGTAGGGGTATACAATCGATGTTTGGAGGAAAGATAGGAATAAAGAATAACACTTATGTTTTCCGTAAAACTGATAAAAATCCCTGATTGGAGCCCGCACTTTAGAAGGAAAACTCAGGAGAGACCGAGATCTTTTTAAACTGTAAAACATATAGGATCTGAGGTTGAATAAATAGGAGGTGTGAAACATAAGGGTTGAATATTTCTAATTTAGGATGATAGAATTTCTAACCTAGATACTAAACCGTAGGAGTAGAATCGAGGTTAACTTATAAAACTAGCATAACGGGATTTTGTGGGTAGTATCAGCTGAAAACCCTCAGGAGACAACACTCCTCCTACTAGGGACACCTAAAGGTTTAACGGCTTGTTGCACGAGCTCAGTGCAATCGCGTTCCCTGCGAAAATGAGATTAGGACTTTTTGTGAATAATTGGTTTTGCTCGGGACGAGCAAAAGTTAAGTTTGGGGGTATTTGTTCATACCAGAATATTGCATTTAATACCACCCATTCTTATACTCGTTTGTTTATAGACTTGTGCTTTTAATCCGTGTTTGCTAAATATTTATAGGCTACAGGTTCCTAGTCCAAAATAATGCAAATGATACAAAATCTCCACTGTTACGCCAAAATACAGAACATCTGTTGTCAACAGATAAAAGCCGAGTTCCGGTCATCCATATACATCCAGTGCTGCGTACCAGTTCCAGAGACAAGACAAATGACAGTGGTCATTCGTGTCTCGAACATGCACAAAGCACGAGAGGGGCAGCACATGATTCAATGGGTGCACGGAGCTCGTGGGAGAAAGGTCAAATCAATCAAAAATGAAGCTATTTTTGGACTGTTGCAGATCTGAAGAAATTGTGAAGGCAATTTGCAATTTGGAGTATATAGAACAACAGAAGAGAGCAACACAAGAAAACCCAGAAAAAACGACAACCCAACTCCCTCAAAGAAGCACGGATCCGCGGCCAAATGGCCGATTTGCGGCGGATCCGCGGCCGAGTTGACTCGGTGTCAACTCGAATTTTGGGGGTAGTTTGGACATTTCATTTTGGATCAGAATCTTGCCCTAGGGTTTCAGTACTCAGCCTATAAATAGCCCAGTTTTGTGCCAAGCCAAGGGTCTTCTTTTCATGCTTCTTTTTGTTAGGATTTAGTTTAGCTTTAGTTCTTCTTCTTCTTCTTCATGTATTCCTCCATTAAAATGTAGTGAGAGTATTGAGTGGATGATGAAATGAAGATGAGGGTTTGTTATTTTTTAACTTGTATCTTTTAATTCTTGCATTGTCTTTTAATTTCTTATGTAATTTTACTCTTATTGTTAAGTAGTTGTTGATATTTCTTTACTTGTTCTCTTTTCTTTTCTTCTCTTATCGTTATTATTTTCAAGCTGTGATACTCGACGGAGTTCCTTACTTAGGTGAGAACCCAAGTAGTTAGCTTGCATCATTTGTAAAACCGTATTTTTCCTTTTACTTCTTTTCTTCCTTCTTGTTTTGTTTTATTTTCTTTTATAATATGTGAATAATTCCACACTTCTTAAGGCTAAGGAAGGTGGTATGAGAGACAGAAAAATCCCTTGTGCTTCTCTTCGGCAAACATCTTGAAACGAACACCGACCAAACAAACGCAACCTCCTCACTTAGGCGCGCTATACGTGACATATAGCCGTGACCTAAGTCGAGAAGTCCTTTGAGCACACCACAATGTGACATGCAGTTCTGACTTAATTGGATGCATGGTTGCGGGTGTTTGGCCGAGGGTTGGAATAAGCATATTTAGCGGACGGACAAGGGGCACTAGGAATGGATTTAGCGTTGGAAAGCTTGCTTAGACTCGCAAATCTCATTCCTATGTTCTCGTAATCCCCGCTACTTTCGATTATCCCAATATCGTTTTAAGAATGGCAAAGATAAGCACAAGACTAATCCTAAGTCTACTAAACAATCTTAACCTTAATAAGTTTACTTGAACATAAAATACAAACACTTAGGATAGATTGGAACATAACACATATACAATTCTTCATTGACTTGTCTAAAACACGAACGGACATACAACCATCTCCCTGCAGATCGACCCGTGCTCAACCGGCTAGCTGCAAAGCGACACCGTCCTGATCGCCGTTAAACCTTAGAACTTTGAATCCCGACACGCCAAAACCGTGCGATCAACGTCGTTTCGTCGCCGAAATTTTATCGGAGCTTCGCCCTTTGCTAACTCCACTTGTACACCATAGAGGACTTGAAAGTTTTTGAGAGTTTTGGCAGGGATTTGTGAGTGAGGATGTGTAACTGGGGTTTGGTGTATTGAATGGGTGAATTAAAATTTGTATTAAAAATGGATTTAAAGAGTGTTTTAATGTTCTCTGGAAATGTGCAGAGTAGAGAAACAGCATAGGGGGAGTGGAGTGGGCGAGGGGTTGCAAGGGTTAAAGTTTGGGGCCTTTACCTACAGTCCGACAGGCGGTACCGGGAAAATTGAGCATATCGCCGGGTCTTTACCGTCGGTTGGGGTTGGGTCGAGTGCCACGTGTCCTAGTCGATTGGTCTTCTTCAGTGCACATGTTTAAATAGTCAGTGACTTTTCTGTTTACGAGTTGTGCACGTGTAGACTCTTGGGCTTTTAAAAAGATTAAAAGAATTTTTTTTTTAAAAAAAGAATGTGTGGCTGATGGGAAACTCGGGTGCTATGTCTCAGCAGTGCAAGGCCTTACCAGTGAGCTACAAGCTCCTTCTTGCTGTTCTAAAGCAAATCAAATTCTTATAGCATTCACAGGAATTGTAAATATCTCAATTGTACATTAACTTTTAAACAATTTTATATACATCGAAATTGGAGTTGTTACAAGCGATGAAAGCTGTTATATATGTGTCTGCAACGCCGCTATGCGTCCACGCGATCTCTCCTGTAAGGAACTAAGGCACAACGGGGGTGAGTTGCCAACTCAGCGAATAAATTAACATCAAACAATTGAAATTGTATGCATAAACGAAATAGTGACTAAACCTATGCATCAGGTAGTTATGATATATGATAGCATGTGAAACATGAATATATCACTATAGTGCCTATATAGAAGAAAACAGAAAACTCATCAAGTATTCAAAAATCTTGGTCATATTCATAAACGATCCTCAAATCCAGTGTCAAATATTGACACAAATCTTCAGTTCTAGCATGCATCGTTCCCCGAACGATCCTGATAACCAACAACATCGGTCGGTATCCTTTAGATATCCTCCGTGTTTCTCAAACTATCTCCAGTATCGAGTGTCCTCGCTAAGCTCTCTTCCTCTAATGCGGCTTTCCTGCCCCTCAGTCTCGACCAGGTCCACCATGTATCCGACTGTATACCCCCCACTCAGTCCGGATAACGTAAAAATCCGCAACCGTATAGCTCTCCCACTCCGTTCAGAATAAAACCAAATCAGAAAAACATCAACTCATGGTAGACATATCATATAAATCACGAAGACCCGTAAAATTATAACTAATTTAGGTCGTACCAACTATATCATGTGGTGAATAAAAACTCAAAACAAGGGAAATCTCATCATTCAATATTTTCAAAATACACCTCAAGTATATAATTATCGTCTTTAGGATTTTCATAATTGTAATTTTTATAAAGTGAAATATTCTAGTGGATATAATCTAGATTTCAATGTATATGGTATTTTATTTTAATATTGAAATTGTATTGAGTTGTAATGGTAGTTTCATGAAATTTTTGATTCCATTGATTTAGAAAACATGGAATATATATATTGTATACTTTAAAGTAGATATTTTGATAATATTTATAGATATATATATATATATATATAAATAGAACTTTTTTTATTAAATAGAAATCACATTTTTCTTTAAAATTGCATTAAAAATTCCATCGAGATCGAATGCTCTGTGAGGAGGTCTGCATCTCGCTCTACTAGGCCGGAGGACGTGCAATAACCCGCACCATCCCGATCGGGGTTCCCCAAAATGGGTTGTAGAGGCGCATTTGCAAGGAATTAAATAATACACTTTTAAAGAAAACGGTTTTTGAATGTTTATGGTATTTAAATGTAAACTTGTATTTTCCCACAAACTAATATTCCAAAAGTCATCGTGCTATGTCAAGAATGTGTGTTGTGATGAGGTAGGTCATTACCTCGTGAGTTTTCTAAAGGTAATATGGGTAAAATGAATAAGCAATGTCATATGTAAACATTATGGTATTTTACTGTAAAAATAAAATAGAAGTGATACATATTATTTTGAGATGAAACTTGTTCTATTATGTTTATTTATGATTTCTAAACAATATAAAAAAAAGATTGTAAATTTTTTATTAAGATAAATGGTGTTTTAAGTTTAATTAGAAACGGAAGTCGGATTAACTCCGCTCCCGAATAGTTTTGAAAATAGACTTCGTTTTAATATGAGTAGAAGAGGAAAGGAGGGACCTACAGATTAGAAAGAAAGGGGAGAGGTAATGTGAACTTAGGAAGGCGTCTGGGAGTCGTTCCATCGCCGGATTCTTCCCGAAACGTCGCCGAAACTTTGACCTTTGCTAACTCCTCTTGTATAACTTTGGACCTGGAAATTTTAGAGAGTTTTTGTATGGGATTTCTGAATAAGGAGGAGTAAAATGTAGTGTGCTGTTTATAGGGAAAATAAGAATTTAGGGTAATGAATTGAGAATTAAAAATGTGCATTAAAATTTGGTTTAATGCTTTAGTTTAATTCTCTGTTTATTTTCAGTAAAAACAAACAGTACTGGGGTTAAGGGGGGAGGCCAACAGACTAGGGTTTAAAAATTCAGCGCATTCCCTACGGATATACCCGGCGGTGCCGGCCCCCTCAACACATCTCGCCGGTTCAATCCGGTGGGAGGGGGTCTGGATCTTGGCCACGTGTCCATGTCGCTTGGTATACCTCGTGTTTGATTTTGTTGTAACTTTTCATTTTACGTGTTTTGCCCATGTAAACTTTTGAGCTTCTAAAAGTTTAAAAGAAAATCAACAAAAAAAATATGTGGCTAGGGGTGTTCGAACATAGGGGCTACGTCACAGCAGTGCAAGGCTTTATCAATGAGCTACAAGTGCTTTCTTGCTGTTCAAAAGCAATTTAAATACTTATAGCATACACAGGATTTCAAATACTCTATCTGTACATTAATTTTTAAATAATTTTCTGTACACTGAAACAGAGTTGTTACAACAACAAAAATTGGCTCACCAGGAAAACAGAATCTGATCGCTTTTCCCCGGCAATCAACGTATGCATGAGAAGCGGCCAGCCAATTCATACCGAGAAGTACGTCTAAATCTAACATATCGAGAAGAATTAAATCGACTAACGAATCTCTATCATAAATACGTATAGAACATGACCTGAATACACGTCGGGCTACGAAAGAATCTCCCACCGGAGTAATCACAACAAGCGGTAACTCTAACAATGACGGATCTCTCCCCAGAGAAAGTGCGAAGTGTGCAGACACGTATTAGTGCGTGGAACCGGAATCAAACAAAATATGCACATCTAGGGAACATACGGAGAGAGTACCTATAACTACTGCATTGGATGCTTGGGCATCCTGGAGAGTCAAAGCGAAAACCCTAGCCTGACCCCTACCTGCATCCTGATATCCTCTCCCTCGGTTTCCTCGTCCCCTCTGAGTACGTCCAGCAAAAAACCGGCCTCTCGGTGCAACTGTTTGGCGTAAAGTAGCAGCTGGTGGAGGAACTAATGCCATCAAAGAAGAAGGTGGAGAGGGTAAAGCAGCCTGTGTAACTATAGTCCCTCCCTGGCATCTACAATCTCTAGCGAAATCCCCTGGATGCCCATAACTGAAACATGTCGACGGCAGCCTCTGCTCCTCGGGGTACGAGCTATACATCCAGCCCTGAGCCCAACTTCGACCACTACTGTGTCGTGGAACGAATCTGCCCCGGCCTCTGCCAAACTGCCCGGAAGCTAATCCAATAGGTTTGGCTCACTTTGATTCTAGAACAACCGTCGTCTCGTTCAGACGCTCCTCCACTTGAATCGCCGCGTTCATAGCCTATGCATATGTATTGATGTGATGGGAGCCCATGGCAAGGAACAGCTGCGTATCCAGGCTCCTCACAAATCTCTTCATCCTGAGCTCCTCCGTGGAAACTAAATATGGAGCATAACGCGACAGCTGGGTAAACTGCAAATCATAATCTGCCACAGACATATCGGCAGGTTTCCGCAATGCTTCAAAACTACTGGCTCTAGCATCTCTCACACTCTGCAGAAGGAATCTAGAAAGGAAAACCTCGGAAAACTCTGCCCATGTCATCGGAGGAAGATCTGCTGCTTGACCTCTCTCCATCGACTCACACCATGTCTGGGAAATTCCCTCCAACTGAATCTATTCAGCTCCACCGACCTCATATCTAAGCATCGCAAGGACCTACCGATCCTAGACATTCTATCAAGAAACGACTGGGGATCCTCTGCTGTATCTGTCCTTGTGAACACCGGAGGTCTCAACCTTATGAACTTTGGGAGTGATAACTCCATAAACCTCGCGACCACTGATATGACTGTCTTAAAGGGCTGTATCACAGGCTCTACAATAGTCGATGCCTGATCCGGCCTCTGAATACGAATGGCCACGGCCAACTGCCCTATCATCTGCTGTAAGCCCAACATACCCTCCTCTAGTATAGTCATCCGATCGGGAAGAGGAGGATCATCATGTCCCTGTGCCGTCAGGATGTCCTGTGGTCAGTCGTCGTCACTGGCGGATCTGTCCGAGCTGCATCCCTGGATGCGGCTTACTTAGCTCGCGTAGCCATGACAACTGGAACAAGAAACGAGAGTTGATAAGGTGTAAGAATAGGAACAAGAAAATACAGAGAGTCAAAGGAAGAATTAGTCAAGACATACATCCTAAGGTTACTTAGGCGGGGTATCGTATCGTAAATATGCCGCGGAACATAGGTACAGTACATTACTCTTCCTTAGTTATCTACTCCATCAAATCAAGGTAAATCTAAATAACGAAAGTGCTAGCCTACTAACCCCTAAAGTCAAGTCTAGGTTCCGTAAGGTTAAGCCTAAGACTCCGATACCAACTTTGTCACAACCCGAATTTGGCACATGACCGGCACTTAGATTGTGTGATATCTAAAGATACCAACACAATCCAAGTAAGCCAGAAACCAAGATCTAAACCCTATTTGCAGAAATAAGGAGGTACAGTTTTAAAAGTAATGAAAATGAAACTACATTTTAAATTCAAAGATTGTTAGTTTAAAGCATATGCCGAATGGTTTTTGAAATGATGTTAGAACAAATAGTTTTAGTATTGGAAATTTTGACAGCACTACCTTTATAAATTTTAAGAAAAACTAGTACATACATATTATAATAGTGGCATCCCCTACTTGGGAGCAAAATCAACGCCAACCGGAGGAAATAACCCACGCAATTAATATACGATGTTCAAAAGCGAAGAATCACATGCATATAAGTAAAACAAAGCACAATCAAACATAACTAGTCAATTCTACTCAAATCGACCCAAAATATACATACGTCTCCCCTCGTCCTAAGTCAAATAATATACACGGTTTCATGGAGTGACACTAGATACAAAATATAGAATACCCAAAAGAGACGATTACTAAACATGTAACCTACCTAGCAAGATAAGCAACGAAAACTATAATATATGTGTCTGCAATTCCGCTATGCGTCCACGCGATCTCTCATGCAAGGAACTAAGGCGCAACGGGGGTAAGTTGCCAACTCAGTGAATAAACTAACATCAAATAGTTGAAATTGTATGCATAAACGAAATAGCGAATAAACCTATGCATCAGGTAGTTATGATATGTGATAGCATGTGAAACATGAATATATCACTATAGTGCCTATATAGAAGAAAACATAAATCTCATCAAGTATTCAAAAATCTTGGTCATATTCATAAACGATTCTCAAATCCAGTGTCAAATATCGACACAAATCTTCAGTTTTAGCAGGCATCATTCTCCGAACGATCCTGACAACCAACAATATTGGTCGGTATTCTCTAGATATCCGCCGTGTTTCTCAAACTATCTCCGATATCGAGTGTCCTCAATAGGCTCCCCGCCTCTAATGCGGCTTTCCTGGCCCTCGGTCTCGACCGGGTCTACCATGTATCCTACTGTATACTCCCCCACTCAGTCTGGATAACGTAAAAATCTGCAACCGTATAGCTCCCTCACTCGGTTCGGAATAAAACCAAATCAGAAAAACATCAACTCATGGTGGACATAACATATAAATCACGAAGATCCGTAAAATTATAACTAATTTAGGTCGTACCAGCTATATAATGACAATGAGATATGATATGTATCAAAACAATAGCAATGCTGCATAACAATAGTTATTAATGATACTAAGAGTGCGCAATAGATTATAGGTGACTTGGCAAGTTCTAGGTGTGTACGTGACATGTTAATTACCGATGGGGTGTAGTGTAGCATGTAAGCATATGCAAGTGCTACATAACTCATCGGTAATAGTGCAAGTGTCCTAACAAATGTTAAGCAATAGCGATTAATATGTATGAATGCATACAATGCAATACTAGGTCTAATTATGCAAATAACATGAATGGAAAACAATTATAACAAAATTTCTGGTTTCGGACGCTATACGCCATCCATACAATGTCCCCCGTTGATGTTTAGTCTACTCACCAGAACAAGTCGTGATCTACTCGGATCCCATCACTCCTTTTCCCTTTCTCGCTGCATCCGAAGTCCCCACGGTCAAACCTAACATCAAAATAAAACTTTCGTCTATAAGCGGTTAATTTCCTATACAACGAATATGTAAATTCTATGTGAACTAACTTACATAACATGATACGTTTGAATATCTTGTGCTATACAGACCCAAAGATAACTAGAGCTACCCCGAATCGTAGTATTTTGAGAAAACACAAAAACGTGATACGAAATGTCCGTATCATATGTTAAAATATCACAAAAAGTATAGTAATTAGCTTCCAGATTTGTATATCTAAAATATGGGTATAATCAAAGTATACCAGAGATCTTAAATAACCTACAGAGAAGATACCCACAAAAATTCAACACCCAAATCCTCAAGAAAACCGGCGGTAGCGGGAATTTGCATGATTCCGGCAGTCGAACTGTAGGGGATTGGGTCCGAGTTTCTAGGAGGCACTCTAGGTTCTAACAACATTCTATTGTACTATTAGATTTATTTTGTGACTAATATACTTATAGCAGATTCACTCTGAGGCTAAAACTCTAAACTAAACTAACTTTTCCGATATCATAAACATTAATTGGTACATGTACTCTTAATAAAACCTGAAAAGTTGGGTGTTTTACCTATTTGAAGAATTCCACAGAACTCAAGAGTCAAGATGTGCACAAGGAGTTGAGAAGTCCTAGCTTGAGTGATTTGAACCAAAATACATGAAAACTCTAGTTTTTTTCTTTGCAAGGGTGGAGAGCTAAACTATTTTTTTGTGCTAAAAGTATTGTGAAAACTTATATTCGATTTGATAAATTGAACAAAAGAGAGAGAGAGAGTTTTGTGTTGAAAGGGAAGGAGGAGGTGTCATCATGGAGGAGTGAGGTGCATGTGTGCAAGGGTGAGGTGTTGGCTTAGGGTGCACCTCAAGGTGTGTTGTGGGTGAGGCCCATACTAACCTTAACACCAATATACTCACAATTGCACATAAACCCTTAACAATTAAATTTATCACTATAACACTTCTTTACAAACTAAAAGCCACCTAAACTAATTACAATAATACTTAAATACCATAACCATTTATAAAAGTATTTTTACCACTTTAATTTTTTTTAAAAAGATAACATTAAAAAATAACATTTTAAAATTTAAAATAATATTTTAAAAAAAATTCCAAAACGTTACAATATACCCCCTTAAGAAAATTCGGTCCCCGAATTTAAAATCTAAATACACGTACCTTCAAAAAGATGCGGAAATTTCTTTCGTATCACATCCTTGGCTTCCCAAGTGATCTCTTCGCTATTTGGTCCACGCCATAAAACCTTTACGGAAGGAAGTACCCTTGATCGCAGCTTCTTCACCTACCGGTCAAGAATGGCTACCGGCTGCTCGGTGTAAGATAAAGCAAGCTCAAGCTGTATAGTCTGATACTGAATAGCGTGAGAAGGATCAAGAAGGTACTTACGAAGTATGGACACATGAAACACCGGATACACATCGGGAAAACATGGCAGAAGTGCTAAACGATACGCTACAGCACCCACCCTTTCAAGAATCTCATAGGGTCCAACATATCTGGGACTGAGCTCCCCCTTTTTCTCGAATCGCATCACACCCTTTATCAACGAGACACAAAGAAATACATGATCTCCCACATCGAACTCAAGTCTACGAAGACGACGATCGGCATAAGACTTCTGCCTGCTCTGAGCTGCTCTCATCCTATCCTGGATCATCTGGATTTTCACAATAGTCTCCTGAACCAACTAAGACCCTAGGAGGCTGCTCTCGCTATGCTAGGTCCAACAAACCGGCGACCGACACTTCCTCCCGTATAACGCCTCAAATAGTGCCATCTGAATCGTCTCCTGAAAGCTATTATTATAGGAGAACTTAATCAAAGACAAGTGACGATCCTAACTGCCACCCAAATCCAGCATACAAGCTCGGAGCATATCTTCAACGGTCTGAATCGTACGCTCCGACTGGCCATCGGTCTGTGGGTGGAAAGCAGTACTGAAACTCAAGTAAGTGCCTAAAGCATTTTGAAGTTTCTGCCAGAGACAACTGGTAAACTGTATGCCTCTATCAGAACCAATGCAGGTCGGAACTCCATGCAACCGCACAATCTCATCAATGTAGATCTGGGCGTACTGAGCATATCCGAAAGTAGTCTTCACCGGAAGAAAGTGAGCTGCCTTCATCAACCGATCCACAGTCACCCAAATGGAGTCATACCCTCTGCTAGACCTTGGTAGACCCACAATGAAATCCATAGAGATCTGTTTCCATTTCCACTCGGGAACGGGTAAAGGCCGTAATTCTCCAGCCGGCCTCTGATGTTCGGCTTTGACTTGCTGATAAGTCAGACATTTTAAAATGAAGTCAGACACATCACGTTTCATCCCTTCCCACCAGCACACGTCTCATAAATCGTGATACATTTTGGTAGACCCTGGATGAACGTTGTAGGAAGACTGATGTGCCTCCTCTAATATCACACGCCTCAGCCAATCGATGCCGAGTACACACAACTGGGTCCCAAACCATAGCACTCCCTCGCTGTATCATAAACTCAGAATCCCCATACTGCCAACTCGCTCCAAAATCTCTAAAAATTGTACATCCTCGGACTGTGCCTCCCTGATACGATCAAGTAAAAGTGGACGAGCACGAACATGGGCAAACTGTCCACCTATAGAGGTAAACTCAAACTGTATACTACTGTTGCACAAAATCTGCCAATCAGCATTCGACTGCCTCCGAACTGACCCCAAATAAGAAAAGCTAATCCCGGGTCTTCTACTCAATGCTTCAACCACTACATTTGCCTTGCCCGGGTGATAAAGAATCTCATAATCATAATCTTTCACCAGCTCCATCCTGTGACGCCGCCTTAAGTTCAAATCCCGCTGCTGGAATATATACTTCAGGCTCTTGTGGTCTGTAAAGATCTGGCATGACTCTCCATATAAATAGTGTCTCCAAATCTTCAGTGCAAAGACCACCATGGCCATCTCCAGATCGTGGGCAGGGTAATTCTGCTCATATTTCTTCAGTTGCCGAGAAGCATAAGCAATAACTCTGCCGTGTTGTATCAATACGCAACCTAAGCCCACACGAGACGCATCATAATAAACCGCAAATCTGCCTGAGCTTGAAGGTAAAGATAGAACTGGCGCAGTCGTCAGACGAGTCTTCAAATGCTGGAAAGTCTACTCACATCCCTCGGTCCATAGAAACGGAACTCCCTTTTGGGTCAAACTGGTCATAGGTGCCGCAATACGAGAGAAGTCCTGTACAAAGCGACGGTAATAACCCGCTAAACTCAAAAAGCTACGAATCTAAGTCACTGACACGGGTCTGGGCCAATGTTGCACCGCCTCAATCTTCTTTGGATCAACCTACATCCTATCTCTCGTAACAATATGACCCAAGAATTCTACACTGTCAAGCCAGAAAGCGCACTTCGAGAATTTGGCGAACAACTGATACTCTCTCAAAGTCTGCAATGCAATCCTCAAGTGCTGCTTGTGCTCCTCCCGACTCCTAGAGTAGACCAAAATATCATATATGAAAACAATGATAAACTGGTTGAGGAACGGTTTGAAGATCCGGTTCATCAGATCCATAAACGCTGCTGGGCATTGGTGAGCCCGAACGGCATCACCAGGAATTCGTAATGCCCGTAGCGCGTCCGAAAAGCAGTTTCGGAATGTCATCACTCCGGACTAGCAACTGATGATACCCAGGCCGCAAATCAATCTTCGAGAAATAGCGGCTCCCTGCAGCTGATCGAACAAGTCGTCAATACGAGGTAATGGATACCTATTCCGCACCGTAACTCGATTCATCTGTCGATAGTCGATACACAATCTCATACTGCCGCCCTTCTTCTTAACGAACAGGACCGAAGCTCCCTATGCGATACACTCAGAAGAACAAGTCCTCTATCAAGCAATTCTTGCAACTGACTCTTGAGCTCCTTCAGCTCCGTCGGGGCCATTCGATAGGGCGGTATAGAAATAGGTCCCATGCCGGGAATCAAGTCAATACAGAACTCAATATCGCACTCTGGCGGCAACCCTGGCAACGCAGCAGGAAACACATCAGAAAACTCCCGTACAATCAGAACCTGGTCTAACGGGACCTCTGCGTCTCCTATATCCCGAATAAACACTAAGAACCCACGACACCTCTTCCTCAAAAGCCGTCTAGCACTAAGTGCAGAAATCATATTGGCAGGAGTGGCGCTGCAGTCCCCCTACACTACTGTCACGCCCCGCTTCCCAATGTACGGGTAAGAAGACGTGACGAGGCCTGCTACGTATTTATTCAGAAGTAAACACGCTAAGCATATCTAAGCAATATAATGTAAAATATACACAAGAGACATGAATGTAAATGAACAGCAACTTTTATTTATTAAACATTTCTTTACAAGTACAACTGAAAATGTAAATACAGGAATGGAAAGCAATGCCTAAACAATGGCATGAACTGAAAAGAAAATATATACAAGTATCTAGAGCTCTGGGTCAATGGCAAACTACTCCAAGTCTTCAGTACTGGGATCGACCTCCAGAGAGTCCGATCCACCTGACAATATTCCAAAGAAAGAAGAGAATGAATATTGTCAGCGAACAATTGCTCGGTGAGTCCCAAAAATAGGTAAGAATAGACAGATATGAGAATATTACTGGTGAGTTGTAATATTTTGTTCTGATAACACAGTTGTTTATAGCTTGGTACATAATATGCCAGTGTATACGAGAGGAGTCCCACTATTCCGGATACTAAGGTATACAGAGCACAAGGAACCATTAAACCACGGTACAACAGCAATGGATATTCGGGTTAGGTGTATTAAAGTGACCGTCTCGTATCACTTCTAACACATTCCGTACCAGTCTACCCCTTTAAAACCCCGTAATGTATTTTGTATTGATTGTATTGTTTTTTTTAATAGATGTACGACTTGCTAAAACTATGATATCAGTAAACAGAATGGATATAAATGGATAGTCATGTAAACAAAGTATATCCATGATTCGGTTCGGTCGAGTCATGTTAATATAGATTGAATTCTGGTATAAATGGATTCATGTTGTATTGTAGTTATACTTGAATTGAATTCAAGTCAGATTGATTTCATATTAGACTGAGACTCTGTTTGAGTCAGACACTTTAAAACAAATTGAAGTCCTGGATTAGTTTTGATATTATCGGTAACTACTGCACATGGACGGCAGGATTTGTATCTTTTTCCAAGACAATTACCGTATTGATAACACCGTTTTTAGGCTGTCTACCTTAAATAGGCAAGCACCCATATTCTCCGGCTCCCTGAGGCTCAAGAGAACTGGTCCCGTTTAAACCTATGTTTACTAAGGTCCTTATTGTAAATTGATATAACTTGAGAGGGTTTTATAAAAAAATAGTTTTGATATATTTTCAAAATATATCTCAAGTATTTAATTATCATCTTTAGAGTTTTCATAATTGGAATTTTTATAAAGTGAAATATTCTAGTGGATATAGCCTAGATTTCAATATATATGGTATTTTAGTGTAATATTGAAATTGTATTGAGTTGTAATGGTAGTTTCATGAAATTTGTGATTCCTTTGATTTAGAAAACATAGAATATATATATTGTATACTTAAAGTAGATATTTTGATAATATTTATAGATATATATATATAGAATTTTTTTTTATTAAATAGAAATCACATTTTTCTTAAAAATTCCATCGAGATCGAATGCTGCTTGAGGAGGTCTGCATCTCGCTCTACTAGGCCCGAGGACGTGCGATAACCCACACCATCCCGAGCAGGATTCCCCAAAATGGGTTGTAGAGGCGCATTTGCAAGGAATTAAATAATACACTTTTAAAGAAAACGGTTTTTGAATGTTTATGGTATTTAAATGTAAACTCGTATTTTCCTACAAACTAATATTCCAAAAGTCATCGTGCTATGTCAAGAATGTATGTTGTGATGAGGTAGGTCATTACCTCGTGAGTTTTCTAAAGGTAATATGGGTAAAATGAATAAGCAATGTCATATGTAAACATTATGGTATTTTACTTTAAAAATGAAATAGAAGTTGCAATACATATTATTTTGAGATGAAACTTGTTCTATTGTATTTATTTATGATTTCTAAACAATATACAAAAAGATTGTAAATTTTTTATTAAGATAAATGGTGTTTTAAGTTAAATTAGAAACAGAAGTCGGATTAACTCCACTTCTGACTAGTTTTGAATATAGACTTCGTTTTAATAGGAGTAGAAGAAGAAAGGTGGGACTTACAGATTAAAAAGAAAGCGGAGAGGTAAGGTGAACTTAGGAAGGCGTCGGGGAGTCGTTTCATCGCCGGTTCTTCCCGAAACGTCGCCGGAAGCTTGACCTTTGCTAACTCCTCTTGTATAACTTTGGAGTTGGAAATTTTAGAGAGTTTTTGTATGGAATTTCTGAATGAGGAGGGGTAAAATGTAGTGTGCTATTTATAGGGAAAATTAGGATTTAGGGTAATGAATTGAGAATTAAAAATGTGCATTAAAATTTGGTTTAATGCTTTAGTTTAATTCTCTGTTTATTTTCAGTAAAAACAAACAGTACTAGGGTTAAGGGGGGAGGCCAACACACTAGGGTTTAAAAATTCAACGCATTCCCTACGGATATACCCGCGGTGCCGGCCCCCTCAACACATCTCGCCGGTCCAATCCGGTGGGATGGGCTTTGGATCTTGACCGCGTGTCCCTGTCGATTAGTATACCTCAGTGTTCATGTTTGATTTTGTTGTGACTTTTCATTTTACGTGTTTTGCCCGTGTAAACTTTTGAGTTTCTAAAAGTTTAAAAGAAAATCAACAAAAAAATGTGGCTGGGGGATTCGAACACAGGGGCTACGTCACAGCAGTGCAAGGCTTTATCAATGAGCTACAAGTGCTTTCTTGCTGTTCAAAAGCAATTTAAATACTTATAGCATACACAGGATTTCAAATACTCTATCTGTATATTAATTTTTAAACAATTTTTTGTACACTGAAATAGAGTTGTTACAACAACAAAAATCGGCTCACTAGGAAAACAGAATCTGATTGCTTTTCCCCGGCAATCAACGTATGCATGATAAGCGGCCAGCCAATTCATACCGAGAAGTACGTCTAAATCTAACATATCGAGAAGAATCAAATCGACTAACAAATCTCTATCACAAATACGTATGGAACATGACCTGAATACATGTCGGGCTACGAAAGAATCTTCCACCGGGGTAATCACAACAAGCTGTAACTGTAACAATGATGAATCTCTCCCCAGAGAAAGTGCGAAGTGTGCAGACACGTATGAGTGTGTGGAACCGGGATCAAAAAAAATATGCGCATCTAGGGAACATACGGAGAGAGTACCTATAACTACTGCATTGGATGCCTGGGCATCCTAGGGAGTGAAAGCGAAAACCCTAGCCTGACCCCTACCTGCATCCTGATATCCTCTCCTTCGGTTTCCTCGTCCCCTCTGAGTACGTCCAGCAAAACAACGGCCTCTCGGTGCAACTGTTTGGCGTAGAGTAGCAGCTGGTGGAGGAAGTAATGCCATCGAAGAAAAAGGTGGAGAGGGTAAAGCAGCCTGCGTAACTATAGTCCCTCCCAGGCATCTACAATCTCTAGCGAAATGCCCTGGATGCCCACAACTGAAACATGTCGACGGCGGCCTCTGCACCTCGGGGTACGGGCCATACATCCGGACCTGAGCCCAACTTCGACCACTACTGCGTCGTGGATCGAATCTGCCTCGGCTTCTGCCAAACTGCCCGGAAGCAAATCCAATAAGTTTGGCTCACTTTGATTCTAGAACAACCGTCATCTCGTTCAGACTCTCCTCCACTTGAATCGCCGCGTCCATAGCCTATGCATATGTATCGAAGTGATGGGAGCCCATGGCAAGGAACAGCTGCGTATCCAGGCTCCTCACAAATCTCTTCACCCTGAGCTCCCCCGTGGGAACTAAATATGGAGCATAACGCGACAACTGGGTAAACAGTAAATCATAATCTGCCACAGACATATCGCCAGGTTTTCGCAATGCCTCAAAACTACTGGCTCTGGCATCTCTCACGCTCTGCAGAAGGAATCTAGTAAGGAAAACCTCGGAAAACTCTGCCCATGTCATCGGAGGAAGATCTGCTGCTTAACCTCTCTCCATCGACTCATACCATGTCTGGGCAATTCCCTCCAACCGAAAGCTGGTCAGCTCCAACGACCTCGTATCTGAGCATCGCAAGGACCTACCGATCCTATCCATTCTATCAAGAAATGATTGGGGATCTTCTGCTGTATCTGTCCCTGTGAACACCGGAGGTCTCAACCTCATGAACTCTGGGAGTGATACCTCCATAAACCTCGCGACCACTGATATGACTGTCTTAAAGGGTTGTATCACAGGCTCTACAATAGTCGATGCCTGATCCGGCCTTTGAATACAGATGGCCGTGGCCAACTATCCTGTCATCTGCTGTAATCCCAACATGCCCTCCTTTAGTCTAGTCATCCAATCGGGAAGAGGAGGATCATCATGTCCCTGTGCCGTCAGGATGTCCTGTGGTCAGTCGCCGTCAATGGCGGACCAGTCCGAGTTGCATCCCTGGATGCGGCTGCTTAGCTCATGTAGCCATGGCAACTGGAGCATGAAACGAGAGTTGATAAGGTGTAAGAACAGGAACAAACAAATACAGAGAGTCAAAGGAAGAATTAATCAAGATATACATCCTAAGCTTACTTAAGCGGGGTATCGTATCGTAAATATGCTACGGAACATAGGCATGGTATGTTACCATTCCTTAGTTATCTACTCCATCAAACCAAGGTAAATCTAAATAACGAAAGTGCGAGCCTACTAACCCCTAAAGTCAAGTCTAGGTTCCGTAAGGTTAAGCCTAAGGCTCTGATACCAACTTTGTCACAACCCGAATTTGGCACGGCACTTAGATTGTGTGACGTCTAAAGATACCAACACAATCTAAGTAAGCCAGAAACCAAGATCTAAACCCTGTTTGCAGAAATAAGGAGGTACAGTTTTAAAAGTAATGAAAATGAAACTACATTTTAAATTCAAAGATTGTTAGTTTAAAGCATATGCCGAATGGTTTTTGAAATGAGATTAGAACTAATGGTTTTAGTATTGGAAATTTTGACAGCACTTCCTTTATAAATTTTGAGAAAAAAAGTACATACTTATTATAATAGTGGCATCCCTTACTTGGGAGCAAAATCAACGCCAACCGGCGGAAATAACCCACGGAATTAATATACGACATTAAAAAGCGAAGAATCACATGCATATAATTAAAACAAAGCACAATCAAACATAACTAGTCGATTCTACTCAAATCGACCCAAAATATACATAAGTCTCCTCTCGTCCTAAGTCAAATAATATACACGGACTGATGGAGTGACACTAGATACAAAATATAAAATACCCAAAAGAGACGGTTACTAAACATGTAACCCACCTAGCAAGATAAGCGACGAAAGCTATAATATATGTGTCTGCAATGCCGCTATGCATCCACGCGATCTCTCATGCAAGGAACTAAGGCACAATGGGGGTGAGTTGCCAACTCAGCGAATAAACTAACATCAAACAGTTGAAATTGTATGCATAAACGAAATAGCGATTAAACTTATGCATCAGGTAGTTATTTTATTTGATAGCATGTGAAACATGAATATATTACTATAGTGTCTATATAGAAGAAAACATAAATCTCATCAAGTATTCAAAAATCTTGGTCATATTCATAAACAATTCTCAAATCCAGTGTCAAACATCGACACAAATCTTCAGTTCTAGCAGGCATCATTCCCCGAACGATCCTGACAACCAACAATATCGGTCGGTATCCTCTAGATATCCGCCGTGTTTCTCAAATTATCTCCGGTATCGAATGTCCTCGCTAGGCTCTCCGCCTCTAATGCGGCTTTCCTACCCCTCGGTCTCGACCAAGTCTACCATGTATCCTACTGTATACTCCCACACTTGTTGGATATAGTGCCCTCAGAGTCAATTATTGGATCACAGGCACGTGATTGCAATGATTGAGGAGGACCTATGCTGGTAGGACAGTCTTATTCGAGATGATAGTATGCTATCTGGTTTATCTTTATCATCGTGTACTGCTTTAGGTGACCTTACGAGTCGCTATTACACGTTGATAGAGCCCCTAGGATTCTTGCTTGACTACCAGCAGTATGAGGGCGATCATATACGTGAGAGCTGGAGTCTATAAGCACATCCTTAAAAGGTCCCTAGTCGTGGGAGTTTCGAGACAAGGCATCGATACTCCGGAGTAGACTAGTGTATACAGTAGAGACCCCGACGAGGGGCGGTGGCCGGTCTCACAAGCCACTGGTGTCAGTTGGTTCACCTAAGATGTATACAGGTGCTCATTGGGTTATAAGTACACCGGACAGGACTCGCCGGGAACCTGCTAGTTGGGATTATACCAGACGTCAGATAGCAGTTCCCTGGTGACATGTGTACAGGTTAGTTCATCAACCTGAGATCGTCATTTGTCTCGTGTGAGTTCCCACTGTGCTTTGATTACTACCCTACCACGGCTCAAAGGAGTCGTGCAAACAGGTTTTAGTTGGGTACAGTCCCGAGCCACATGGAGGCAGTGAGCGGATCTGCAGGGGTTCGTCTCTCCCGGTATTGGGGGTGAGATCGCGCTGTGTCTAGGAGAGCCAGAACATAAAAAGTCCTTGGCCAAGGCAGGAGATTTGCTGGTAGGTATTCCAGTAGTATCTCAGGGTGTTCTGGGCTACACTCCGACACGACTTGTACCGCTTTTGGGGGTCTGACTTTTACCAACCCCCTAGGCCCGCCATGCGATGCTCATAGACGAACGGACCGGACTGTACGGATATTGTCACTGACAGGCTCAGTAGGGTGTCAAGATGAGTTCACTCATCGACGTCCCTTTTTGGTCAATAGCTGGTGGCCCGTCACGTATGGCTGATACCTCTGACGTGCTAGTGGTTAAATCCACAGCCATAGTATTGACGAGTCTTTAGAGTCCACCACACATACAGTTACTCAAGTTTCGGGCGAAACGCTGTAGAGGCCGTATGGAGATATGGCAGGGTTCGAACAGATACGTGCGGTATTGCACGGATCATGATCGGACGGATTTTACTAGCCGGCTTTGGCTTAAGCCGGATCCTAGTATTAGATAGTGTAGATTTTGTCTCTTTGCATTTGTGTTCAGTGGGAATACAAATGCGGGCATGTATATGCAGTAGTGGGGTTTTCCCGTAATTTATTACGGGATCAGTTTTCTGAAGTTGCCAGTTTGCATTCCGTTCCGGCCGGTTTTCTTTTGTTCCTTCACGGCCGGACTTTCCGTTGAAGGGTGTTATTTGCACATTTGCAAATAACATTTTATGGAGGGGTTTCTTGCATAATTGTGGCATCTTCATCATGAGATTCTTTTATGGTCTTTTCCTTTGCTTTTTTGAGATTGGATTTGATAAGATGAGAAGTGAAATGGGTGTGACCATTTTCATATTAGATTATTCATTTTTTCTTCTCTTGATTGGGGATTTCTTTTTCCCCACCATTCTTTGTAGGGGGCCGGCCACAAAAAGAGAAGGAGAGAGAGGGTCATGTGAGTGGTGATTTTTCTCATCTCATTCCTTAAAAAATTGAGAGCTCCATTTTTCCTTCTCTCAAGTTCATTCTTTTCCTCTACATACCATGGCAACTTCTAAGCCCCAAAAGAGACAACCTACTACTCTAGTCTACAGCAAATCTTGGACGCGTCGGCTAGCCAACTTCGCGCCCGAGTTGCCTCGGTCAAGAGGTGGGAGCCCGTAAAAGAGATCGGCCACGTGGTGCCCTTTCCGACGAAGACGTGACGGACGGAGATTCCGCGGGAGATCGGAGTGGAGATGAAGACCGAAGGACACGGATCGCTTGGTATAGCTTCTCTACTCTTTTCTAATTTGCTAGTAGCTAGGTTAATGGCCCGATCTGGGTGAAAAGTGCGCGGTGGTGCCGGTTTGCTAGTTTGCAAAATTTTTGTTTCCGCGTTTCCGGCGTCGGATTGACGGCCGGGGCGCCGCCGCGGACTTACAACACTCAGTCTGGATAACGTAAAAATCCGCAACCGTATAGCTCCCCCCTCGGTTCGGAATAAAACTAAATCAGAAAAACATCAACTCATGGTGGACATAACATATAAATCACGAAGATCCGTAAAATTATAACTAATTTAGGTTGTACCAACTATATAATGACAATGAAATACGATATGTATCAAAACAATAGCAATACTGCGTGACAACAGTTATTAAT
The DNA here is from genome assembly GCA_030015575.1 of Agapanthus africanus. Lineage (NCBI taxonomy): Eukaryota > Viridiplantae > Streptophyta > Magnoliopsida > Asparagales > Amaryllidaceae > Agapanthus > Agapanthus africanus. Next base: position 59,939,602 of record CM057348.1, read on the forward strand.
GATACTAGCAGTGCGTGTTTCCCCCAATAAGAGCAAAGCTCTGTTCAAATTTTCAAAATTTGAAATGAAGCAGCGCTTCATAAAAGCGCCAGCAAGCAGCGCTCACGTGCAAAGCACGGGTGCACGCTAAGAGCGCCAGCGCTCTGAAGCAGCGCTCACGTGCAAAGCACGAGTGCGCTGGCGCTAAGAGCACCAGCGCTCTAAAGCAGCGCTCACGTGCAAAGCACGAGTGCGCTAGCGCTAGAACTAAATATTTCTCACCGTTGGATCGAAGATACAATGAAGATGATAAATCATCAAGTTACCAGAATAAAATTCTGTTAAGAAAACATTCTTCAGAATCTTTCCAAACAAAAAGATTTTGCTCTGTAAATCCGAGCACCATCGGATCAATAATCCAATGGTGATTAAAAATCACAATGGTGCAGAATAAATTCCGCATGAGAAAAGATTTCCTAATATTGTTAAAAACAAGAAGATTACCTTCTGTAAAACAGAAGCCCTAAGATCAAAGATCCAACGGTGGGGAAATCCCCAAATCAATTAGAGAAAAGATCTCTTCAATTGATTCAACAAATCAGCTTGCCCTATATAAAGGCCCAAGACTTCAAGTTTGATAGAGAGGAACCCCCCCTATAAACTTTGAGAAAGTTCATAGAGAAGAGCAAGCTCTCAGCAGAAGAAGAATTTCTTCAAGGTAAAATAAAGAGATCAAAGTATCTCATCATAAAAAGAACTTAGTTCTTATGCTAGATCATAGATCTTTAAAACAAACTGTCTCTCACAAATGAGATCATAACATCTCATTGTAAAAAAAAGGGGGAATAATTCAATTCTCTTAGGATCACAGATTCATAAAGGCAAAGCCTTTCACCAAAAACATAAGAGATTGAAACATCTCCTATAAAATAAGAACTTTGTTCTTAGATCCATAAGACAAAGTCTCTTATAAGAGAGAATTTAATTCTCAGAAGGCAGAGCTGCTCAAAAGAGCCTTAGCGCTCCAATTAAAAGAAGAGCCTTAGCGCTCCAAATCTAGCGCACAGCACTGCAGAGCCTTAGCGCTCCAAATTTCACAAGAAGCGCTTTGCGCTCATTGTCTGGCGCACAGCTCCAAACGCGCAACGTGCTCCTCACGTGTGCGCTACTTCACCAGAAGCGCACTGCGCTCATTGTCTGGCGCATAGCGCCAAGCGCACTACGTGCTCCTTACGTGTGCGCTACTTCACCAGAAGCGCACTGTGCTCATTGTCTGGCGCACAGCGCCAAGCACGCCACATGCTCCTCGCGTGTGCGCTAAATGAACATAAACTGTTCTACAAATAAAATCCCCAGAGCTATAATGAGTGTTCAGCACTCAGTAAAAGACAAAAACAATTGTCAAAACCAATGCTCAGCATTTTAACTGAATGGGCCGAGCCCAAGTTGGCCACAGAACCCTACTTCAGATTTATTGAGCCCATATGCTTATAAATCTTTGATCTCAGTCCCAAATTAGACTATAGATCTCCCAACAAATATTGGTTCAAGGGTGCATCTCTTCACTCCTTTGATATTTGTCGTTGTAATCCTTCAACGTCTTCAGAGAGATGACGGGTCCCGAAAACCAGACATTCCATGGACTATGGGGTCCTTAAACTCATGGACTATGATGTCCTTAAACTTTACGGACTGTGGGGTCCTTAAACTCATGGACTATGATGTCCTTAAACTTTACAGACTATGACGTCTTTAAACTGGACCGCAAAGTCCCTAAACTAAAACGATAGAACCCAAATGCTCTTTTGTTGGATCTAAATGATCCTGTTAAGTTGATCTTTGTCTAAAATTAGACTAACGTATCTTTAACAAATGGTTAAGTTGATTTTAGTCTAAAAACTAAACTAACGTATCCTTAACAAACGTTTAAGTTGATCTTAGTTTCAAATGAGTCTAACGTATCCTTAAACCCAAACCAAAACCCAAATCTAAGAAAATACGGATTTGGACTAATCCACGCCCTACGGGCAACAACATAAATTAGTCTCCATATACAATTCACGGGCAACCAAAAATAAAACAAAACATACATGACACAAAGTGATCATCTGGAGAAGGAGAAAGTGGTTACCGCGATGCGGTAGTGTATTAACTGCAGGGGCTTGCGCCTGCAGGGAAGAGCGTCCCCACAATCAAAAACCCCTCAAATAAGGGGGAATCTGACGAAGTCTGCTACAACGGCCGCATCCATCTAAACCTCCGATATACGGTGCCATAAATCAACTTGGCATCTTCAGAGAGGTGGACGAATAAATCCAAATAGCATCTGCCCCCAAAATTCAGGCCAGACGTCCCAACGTCCCAGTCGCGTCTTTCGGCGAAGAATGGATTCTGGCACGCCCGGTGGGACCTTTTTCCTCTTTCCACTCCACACTTCGTATGTCGTGTTTCGCGAACAAAGCGCGGTTTGCTATGGTTGCCCCTGGATTCGAGGTACTAAGATTTGGTGTCTTGCTCCGTGCAGAAAACAGAAGATCAATGGCTTCCAACTGCACAAACTGCAACAACTCCCACTCCGTCCTTGCCGGAGGAGTGACTTACAAGCCTCAGGCGGCCTCCGTTTTCAAGATGCCAGTAGAACGAGTCACGCAAGCCACCACTGGGCTGTTCTTTGGGACCATGCTCCCACCCATGAGCTTCAACACCCCATTGTCAACGCAGGAGGCTCCAAAGAAGTCAGTCTTTGATCGGCTTACCACCACCGCGGCCCCTCTCAATGGGTCGCCCAAGTCCAGTGCCTCAATTTTGAACAGGCTGGGTCAAAGCTCAAGTGGGCCCGCAAAGAGGCTCGCAATACCAGAGAAGGACACTCCAACTCCTGTTACAGTTGAGGTCATCCAAGCTACTCTCCCTACTCGAAGGCTGGCTTTCGACAGGTTGACCATTCCCTCTCAGCGGACGTCTGTCTTTGACAGGCTGGCACCAACAACAGGCTCTCATCAGAATAGGGGGCATGGAAAAGCCGATCCAATAATGGAGGTGGTCCCAGCCGCTCGCCATGCTCGACGTTGCCACTGGCGCCGGGTGAGGAAGATTGGCTGCAGTTCCCTTTCTGGACTGCCAGCTCCAACGATAGAAATTGCTGCTGCTGTTCCAACTGGGAACGGCTTTGAACCACTCAGGAGGGTGCGCAAGAACTCTCCGACGGCCATGCTGAAGATATCTCTTCCACCTGTGGAGAGCGCTACAAAGGCGAAGCTGGAGCAACCCCCTCAGCGGCTGTCCTCCAAAATTCATAAAGTCTGGCGACAGGTCCAAGACTCCATGATTAGTCAAGACTACCCCTGCCGACAGAAAAAGATGAAAGCTCGGCGAGAAAGGGATCACCCTGTCAAACCACAGAAGGTGTCATCCGTTTGGATGCCCGCTGCAACGGCTCCCTCAACTTCGACCTCCCACAAAAGAAGGAGGCCGGAGAAGATCCCTGCGTCTTTGGAAAAACGCAAGGACACTGAATCTAAATGCCCCAAGTCTGAGGGCATGGTGGTGCATACTGTTTATATGGATTCCGGAAAAGAGGATAGTCGTATCTCTACGGGTCACCGACAACTTACACGGTCTGTGACTAAGGCTCAGGAGTAACAACAACAAAAGCTACAAGAAATGCTGACATCCATGGCGGCACTCACTAGACCAAAAGCAGGCCCGGAGACATCTTCGGAGCAGCATCATGAGCAGGAAACGGATGCCGAATTCCTTCGGAGAATGCTTGAGAAGAAGGCAAGGAGGCTGCGGAACAAGCGGCCAACATAAAACAAATGGCCCTTTTATTCCAAGATATGGTGAGCCTGATGATCCAGCCGGACCCTCCAGCCGATGATCCTCCAGTAATAATTGAAGATGATTGAGGAGAGACATCAAATCTTCTGCCAGCTCTGTCAGCAGCCAAGGAAGAGACCATTTCCAAAGCCATGCTCGATGATTATATAGCTCAGCAAATACGAGCTCATCATGCGAATGAAGCAGCCGGCCAAGTCGTCAGAACTGGGCGACCATATCCAGGATGGTACGATCAGATAAAGTACCCGCCATGATACACAATTCCTAAATTCCATGTGTACAAGGGGACAGGAAATCCCCATCAACATGTCACTCAGTTCAGGGCTCTCTGCGGCAACTCTGAAGGGGATGATAAGCTACTGCTTCGCCAATTCGTCGGCAGCTTGGCGGAGACGGCGTTCGAATGGTACTTAGAGCTTCCCAACGACTCCGTCAAAACTTTTACGGAGATGGAATTGCTGTTCACCCACTGTTTCGCCAGTGCTAGCGAGCGCACCCCGATCACCGCATTAATTAACGCCAGGGTGAAGCCAGGCGAAACATGGGTGCAGTATGCGATATGGTAGCGGAATCTATGGTTGAAGTGCGAACAGCGCATCGAAGAAGCGCCTGCGGTAGGCATGTTCATAGGGACCCTCGACCCTCAGGCGACCATTTTACAATTCATGATGTTCTTCAAGACAACTACTTTCCAGGCCTTGATTGACAAACTGGCCCAAATGGATCAGATGAGTCATGGACCCTCTTCTTCGAAGTTGGAATCTCGGAAAGAGAAAGGGAAAGGGAAAGCGACCTTCGTCGTCAATTCTCAGCAGCAGCCCAGTGGTCCAAAACCAGCTGATCGCCAAGATGATAGACGGTGATTCTTCAATGAGAAACTGAAGCGCCCTTATTCGTTTTCCCGGGATAAAACGAGGAGACTGTTCGAGCTGGCGGTGCGCAACAGGCTCATCACCTTGCCGAATCCAAAATTCCTATTGCAACCCGGTAAGGCCAATAATCCAAATTATTGCCCCTATCACCAAGTGGTAGGCCATCCAATCGAAAATTGGTTCGTCTTCAAAGGCTGGATTGAGACCAATACCAATAGGACAAATTCGCACTGTCCGAGAATTGGAAAGTAAGCCCGCCTCAGCCGCACGCTCTTAAAGGGGGGACACACCGGGGGCATCATGCTCTTTTATAGAAGAAGCTCCATCGGAGGTCACCCTTTCAGCCAAGACGAAAAGAATGCTGAAGGATCTCCAAACATGCCCGACAATCAGGTGGAAAAGTCCGCTGGAACCCGAGATTATTGAGGCAATGCTGAAGCCGCGCCTGACTCCAAGAATTGGTAGCGATAATCAAAACGCTCAGGCCCAGCGGTCAAAGTCTTCGAAGAAGAAGAAGAAGACTAAAAAGCCCGTGAAGCCTGATGACAAGCGCAAGGACCTGCAAAAACATATTGACGCGCTGGAAGAATACAACCAAAAGGCGCGAATTCCGGTCACACTCCAGGAGTTTCTCAACCACATCCTTAAAGACGGAGATAGCAGCAAAGATAAGGGAGAAGACTCGTCAGACGAACCTGAAGGTTATGTGGCAAGCTGCCACGTGATATCTCACTCGTCAGTAGATGGTGAAGAAGCTCCTGATACAGAGAAACTGGGGGCAGATCCCGAACCGGAACTTCTAGGACCGTCAGACGAGATGATTGACGCATTCCTGAACGAAGCTCTTCTGAAAAGCAAAGCTGATCGAGAACGCGAAATGACCATATTTGAAAAAGCCAAACGCTGGCGACTGGACGAAAGGGTTAAAACACTCCCATCAGATCAAAGCACATCCGCCGCAAATAAAAGCAGGTTCAAGACGAGAAAAAGGTTCGCCAAAGCCATATTGATGGGAATGAAGCTGCCACCCTCCGAAGGAAACACTCCTGATAGGATACACCTTAACGAAGAGGATGCACATTCAAATTACTGCTTATACCATCGGAGGACCACACACCCTACTGAAGAATGCAACGCCTTTAAAAATTAGTGGCAAGGATACGTTGCTCACCGGCAGTATTTCAAGCGGATGAAGCGCAAAACTCGTCGGGAACAAAGAAGCACGACAGATGAGCGCAAAAGAACTGCCGGCAACCGTTACATGGTTGATAGCAAGGGATCGCAAGTTCTCACCTTCAGGAGTGATTCTGATGAAGAAATAGCCCTTGGCCCTCTCTTTAAGGAATCCATCTCCAAAACAGAAGAGATGAAGACCTGTGAAAACATTCAGCTGCGTAATCGCACGCTACCTGAAAAGAATCTCGGACCCACAAATAAGGGATCGAAAAAAAAGGATAAGGAGAAAGAAAAGGTCCTTGAGGATATCACCCTCGATGACCGAGTCGTCGAAGAGCTGGCATCCAAAGACCCATCCAAGAAAAACAAGGTGGATTACAATGTTCTAGTACACCTAAGGAAAATACCCTCGCAGCTAAGCATTCTCGATGCCCTTCTGCTATCTAAAGAGGCAAGAGATTCTCTGATCAAGGCACTACAAGAATCTGACCAGTTTCAAGCTTTCCTTGCCGAAGAAAAGATGAAAGACGAGCTGGAAGAAGTTCACACAGCCGACATCACCTTCAGCGACGAAGACCTCCTCCTCGGGACATGCGAGAATAACCGTCCTTTGTACGTCACCAGATACTGTCATGACATCAAGATAGGGAAGATCCTGGTCGACAATGGATCCTCCGTCAACCTTCTCAATGTGAGAGTGTTGAAAGAAATCTGCATGAGCGTTCAACACCTCGCTCGGGATAAAATCACTATCTCCAGGTTTGACTCCCAATCATCACGGACGCTCGGGTCTGTAATACTGACGTTACGCTTTGGGCAGCTCGTCGTTGATATCAAGTTCCACGTCATTGACGCCAAGACTTGCTACAATGATTTGCTCGGCCGGCCTTGGTTACACGAGTATAATATCATCCTTTCTACACAACATCAGTGTATGAAGTATTTCAAAGATAGGCTTGAATACACTGTGACAGGGGAGCTGAACTCATTCTCCGTGAATGAAGTCCGAAAGTATGAAGATGCAAAATACTTCTTGCCGGACTTCGAAGACACAGAAAGGTGCCATAAGCCAGAGAATAAGCAGAGAGCTATCACCACTATTCCGGTCTTCAGGAGCGATACCGAGGAGGAAGAAGAGATAGTCTATTCAAGACCGCCCCAATGCAACAAGCCGGGACCGTCCACCCCTATTCTGGTCTTCGGCAGTGACTTTGAGGATGAGGTCAATGCAGTATTTTCTGTTCGGCTATCAATACAAACCTTCATTGGAGATGATCAGAGTTTACAGATCGCCATGGTTCCGCAAGAGCATTACAAAGAGCTCGACGCACTTGATACCTACAGTGTGCAAGAACTGCAGACGTTCTACGTCCCTCCCAGGCGAAAATATGAAAAGGAGATCCTCTTTTATCGATCCGCGGAAACCAAAGTAGAGAAAGAAATCTGGCATGGCGCCGATTCTACGCTTGACAGGCTCTAGCCCATCCGTCTGCCCAGATACTATACAGAAGGATTAAAAAGGCTGTTGAGGCGCTAAGGCGTACCCTTGAAGCAGACCTCTCGACAAGCTCAGTTCTACAACAGGATCTGGAATGTCCCCGGAACTCAGCGAAAATTGCCCAACGGGAGAATAGAAACTATCGGGCTTGGATATGTTCAATCCAAGAAACGGGAGCGATTCCATGGCTGCTACGCTATACAAGATTTTGATGAAGAAGAGGATGCTCTTTTAAAAGACGCTAACCCTGAACCAAAACGAGGTCCCGCCATGAAAATGTATCATGCCCTGCTTCCCAGAGTACGCTAAAATGGGTACGTGACATAGCCAACCATGCTACCTGTGGGTAGGAAGTATCCATCCACAGTCACATTACGGCTGTAGAGATATCAAGAACAAAATAAAACTATCTAAACATGTCCATAATCCAATATAACATGAGTCAAGAATAATGAAATGCGGAAGCAAATGATCCAATACAAATAACTGAAATGTATGTCCCATAATGCGTCTCACATCAGGAATAAACTGTAGGAAATAAAACTAACTAATACTGACACCTCACAGCTCAGCCTACTGGCTGAAATACTCCTGCTCGGACTGCAACAGCGGTACGGAATCTGGGCCATGCAAAACCCAGACGTCAGCGCGTCATGTCATCAAGCAATATAATATGAACAGGGTAACAGGCAATGCAATATAAACATGAATAAAGCAAGAGTAACAATAATATGAATCAGAGCAGTACAGGGTAGTGTGTAGTGGGTAAACTAACTGTCTTATCAGGGTTTCTATTCTAAAGTCTTTGAAACCAAATTGGTGAATCATCGATGTAACTCAATAGTATCCCGTGCATGCCCGGGACCACGGTCTAAGACTCTCGGGCTGAAACCGAGACGTGCCGCTAGGCAGTAAAGGGTAGCAGGTATAGGCGAGTGATGTCAGCATCATCACTCCGGGGCTGGCCTAGCCCGTAAGACTGATCAGAACAGGTATCGAACTGTTGAGTTACAAGTCAGGTTTCACCTTTGATTTCCCCATACCCCCAAGTTATGTATGTAAAGTCAGGTATTCAGTAATCAAGAACTAATGCCAACACAGGATCAGGTAAAAGCAGGTTTTCTGGATAGACAACAGGAACGGTCCATGAGGACTACATGTCAGGTTTGTTGGCATTAGACACAAGATCAGGTAACGGGTCAGGTCATGGTACATCAGGTCAAGTCAAGCAGTGTACGGTACCATGTCGGGTCAATCAATAAGCATGTAGCAAGTCAGGTCAATATGTAAACGATACACAGGTGTGCTCACAATCGGTTATATAATCAAGCATGGTTATCAACAACATGAGATAAGTAATGAATTAAGTAATAGGCAGTTTCATTCAATTAGCAATACCGTTATCGAGTGTGTCACAGATACGATTTCAACCATATAGGCATGCAGTAAGACAATGATAGCCGTTTAGTCATGTTAACAAGTTTAAGAACCCTTAGAGGTGCAATGATTTGTATAACGGTTCAGTACAGCTATTACAGGTTAAAATGCACATGAGTTTCCGAATGGAACAAAACTATAGAGACAAACGCCATAAGCTATGTTAACATTAAAATGTGATTAAACAGGTAAATATGGTTATTAGGTTCAATTTGCAACTGTAGGTTCCAAGTTTAACGGTAAAATGATATAATGCAATATTGTACACGAAAATGAGAAATGATCGTACCAAGTTAAATTTATAGGTTTAGGGTGTCATAATATATATGTAAATCTTTTATAGCATGTAGCAAGGGTTACTTGCCTCGACGGGTCGCGAACCGGGAAAAACGGAACGTAAACGTCGGCGGGAAAACTCGCGACGGCCGCACGGTTCACGGAATGAACCCAAACGACGAACAATGGAACCACGCGGGTCGGGGTACCTCGCTGGAACGTCGGAACACGTCGTCGGCATCGTCGGATTCCGGCCAAAAATGTGAACAGTGAACCATCAAGATGTGCAATCAAGAATAGAAAGGAACCAGAGAAGAAAGGAAGGAGGAAATAAGAGTAGAAGGCTTACAGTGGGTTGTACGAAGGCCGGGTACAGAGGCGAGATCGCCGGCGGCGACAGATCCGGTGGTCGAACCTATGCAGGGGGTGCGCGCAGGCCGCGATGAAGGTGCAGGGGTGCACGGGAACGATGAAGGAGAGGTGATGGAGATGAGAATGACGAGGATGATGGCGGAGGCGACGACGAGGTGACCGTCGGCGGCGAGACGCAGGAGCGGGTGCAGGTGGTCGCGGGTCTGGTCGGGGGTGCACCGGGAGAAGGGAGAAGGAGGAAGTGGACCTGTGGTTGAGACGAGGAAGAAGAGGCGAGGGTGCTGGTGTCGTCGGTGTTGGGGTTGCGGCGACAAGGAGGGAGACGGCGGTGGCTAGGGTTCGATGAGGATGGGGTTCTGGGTTCTCATGAGAAAAGAATGGAGGAGGGAACAGAAGTTTAAAATATAGGAGAGAGAGAAAGAGATTTGAGGGAGAGAGAGAGAAAGATTTGAGGGGGGAGAGAGAGAGAGAGAGATAATGGGTGAGGGGCCCACGGGAAAAATAGGAGGAGTTGATTGGCTGAGGAAAATGATTTGTAGGTTTAGGAAAAGTTAGATAAAGATTTCCCAGATTTAATCAACAGTGAAATTTTATATAGTTATGAAAATATATTCGATGGTTTTATTAAAATAATAAAATTTGGGATTTTGGCGCCAAATAAAACATTTCCAAATCGCGCCCGGGTTGGGTCCAAAAATTTGAAATTGAAATAATAGGATTTTAAGCGGGATCCAAATTTAAAATGAAGTGTTTTATGATCAAAAAGCATACCCCCAAAACGGACACACGTACGTGCACGTAGTCATCCAAACTCGTCCGTTTCACTGAACGGGACAAGAACACGACGCACAGTCGCTACCACAAGGTTAGGGGTGTCGAGTAGGCCAAGATGAATATTTTTAATTTTATTTTAGATGCCAAAATTTGTTATATGCAGAAATGAATTTACCAGGTAAAAATTTACAGTAAACAACAAACAAGCAAGATAAATGAAATAAGGGTCACACTCCATTCATAAAGTATCAGAAATTAGTAGCTTTGGGCTCGGGTGTTACAAAATGCCAAGTCCGTCGTTTGAAGAACAAATGGACAAGCTAATAAGAGAAGCGGGTCAAAAGGTCCGGGATGATCATAGCCGCGAAATGGCCATCTACGAGAAAGCCAGGACGTAGCGCCTCCTTCAGCAGGCTGCGGAGAATGACGATGCCCTTCGTCGCCAGCCCGTCATACGGAAGACTCGATGCGGAGGCAAAAATAAACTGAATAGCGAAAAAATGTCCGACGGCGGCCAAGCGGGTCCAAGAAGCCATGCGATCGAGAATTGAGTTGCTGGGATTCGTCTCTTATAAAGAAAATGAGTCGAGCATATTCTTTTCCCCAAGACAAGACAAGGAAGATATTCGGTCTTGTCATGAAACACCAAATGATTACGCTCCCGGAATCCAAACACCCAGAGCAAACAGATAAGGTCTCTCACCCGGATTATCGCTCCTATCACCGAGCGATAGGACATTCTCTCGAAGACTGCTTCACATTCAAAGACTGGGTAGAAGACCAGTATCAGTAAGGCAGCTCTATCCGACAGTTGGAGGGTAGCCCCACCGCAAAGGCATGTGCCGAAAGCCACGTATGCAGCGAGAGTAGAGTCGGACCAACATCGGTCTTGGAAGCGAAGGAGTGCCCGAGAATATGGATGACCTCTCCTGGTGCTTGGAAAACGATGATAACGAAGTGATCTCAGAGTTTCCACCGGCACCAAAAGAACTAGAAGATGGGATACACACTACTGCAGATAACCTCAGAAAAATCGACTTGGGAACGGCAAACGACCCACGGCCGACGTTCGTCAGTGAGCTGTTGTCTGAAGAAAAGGTGGCTACACTCAAAGACGTGCTCATGCAGTATAAAGACTGCTTCGCATAGAACTACTCCGAGATGTCAGGGCTAGATCCGGAAATAGCGGTGCAGAAATTGGCGATATCTCCGGACGCCAAGCCAGTCAAACAAGCACCGAGAAGAATGCGGCTCGAACTTGAAATGAGCATCAATGCTGAGGTCAAGAAGCTAATTAACTCCGGCTTCATTCAAGAGATTCGGTATCCTGACTGGATCGCCAACATCGTCCCAGTGATGAAGAAAAATGGGACAGTACACATCTGCGTAGACTTTCGGGACCTCAACAAAGCATGTTCGAAGGATGACTTCCCCATACCGGTCACCGAGCTGATGATAAACAACATGTCCACTCACGAAGTCTTCTCCTTCATGGACGGCTCATCGGGGTACAATCAAATAAAGATGCATCCCGAAGACCAGAAGCATACCACTTTCCGGACCCCTTTGGGCATATTCTGCTACAAAGTGGTGCCTTTCGGTCTGAAGAACGCCAGCGCTACCTATCAGAGGGCAATGACAAAGATTTTCGACGACCTCATACATGAAATCGTCGAATGCTATATCGACGACCTTGTGGTGAAAAGCAAATCGTACGAGGAACATTGGGAACATCTGAAGATAGTGTTCCAACGTCTTCGGAAATACAACCTGAAGATGAACCCTCTCAAATGCGCGTTCGGAGTTTCCTCGGAAAAATTCCTAGGATTCATCGTACGACATCGAGGCATCGAAATAGACCCGTCGAAGATTAAGGCAATTACGGAAATGCCTCCGCCAAGGACTCTGAAACAACTGCGGTCTCTCCAAGGAAAGCTCGCGTATATCCGACGGTTCATAGCCAACCTCTCCGGCAAATGCCGCCCCTACAGTCATCTAATGAAGAAGGGGACCCCTTTCGTCTGGGATCGTAAATGCCAAAGCGCACTGGACGAAATTAAGCAATACCTGCAGAATCCGTCGGTGCTGACCGCTCCGGTCAAGGGAAAGTCTTTCATCCTTTACACAACAGCCCTTGAAGGTTCTTTAGACGCGCTATGGGCACAGGAGAACGACCAAGGGAAGGAGAGAGCCCTCTAATATTTGAGTCGAGTTCTCCTAGAGGCAGAAAACAATTACTCCCCCATCGAAAAACACTGCCTGGCGTTAATCTTCGTAATAACGAAGCTCAGACACTACGCATTGGCGCATAAGGTCCACCTCATATCAAAAGTGGATCATCTCAAATATTTGATGTCAAGAACCATACTAACAGGATGGCTCGCTAAATGGGCCCTCCTCTTGATGGAATTCTCGATAACATATCGACCTCTTAAGGCAGTGAAAGGCCAGGCCATCGCCGACTTCCTCACAGAACATCCTATACCTGCCGATTCACCCCTAAATTGTGAATTGCCAGACGAGTACGCGTTTGACACGATCGATGGGAAGAAAGGAGAGAGTGACACCCGATAGGAACTCTACTTCGACGGGGCATCTTCTATGAAGAAGCGAAAGCACAGCTCCCCCATAATCAAGTCTGGGGTAGGCATCATCTTCGTGACTCCACAAAGAGGGATAATGCGCTTTGCCTTTTCCATAACAGAGCCGAGGACAAATAATGAAGCAGAATATGAAACTTTGATAGCAGGTCTTGAGATCGCTGTCGACATAGGGATCGAAAACCTCCTCATATACGGAGACTCCCAGCTAGACGTTAGTCAAGTAAATGGCGTCTATCAAACGTGCAAACTAGAGATGGTAAAGTACGGTGAAAGAGTGCAACAATTGCTGACTCAAATTCCCTCCTACGCTCTGGAAAGTATACCGCGTGCAGAAAATAGCAAAGCGGATGCGTTAGCCAAACTCGCTAAAGAACTGGCTGACGAAAACCTCGATGATGTGAGGATCGTTGTGCAAAATCATCGGGTTCTCGCACCGGCAGAAATATCTCCGGAGTTGTTTGAAGAAAAGGAAGCAGCCAAGCAAGCAGCCCTATAGATAGAGGACCAGGGAAAGGTCAAGGATTGGAGAGAAGTCTTTATAGACTACTTCAAATCCCGTCGGACACCTAAAGATGCGTCCTCAAGACATCAACTCATGAAAAGAGCTCTGTCTTTCGCCTTCGTCAATGATACTCTGTATAAGAGATCATTTGATTCTCTATGGTTAAGATGCTTGGGACCTGAAGAAGCAAGGAGAGTCGTCCAAGAAACTCACGACGGACTCTGCGGTTCTCACCAAGCCGGGCCAAAGATAAAGCTGAAGATCAAAAGGATGGGCTACTATTGGCCCGCAATGATCCAAGATTGCCTTGAATACGCGAAGCAGTGCCACTCGTGCCAGATTCACGGGGACTTTATCCACCAGCATCCAAATCCGCTACATCTGACAGTGGCTAGCTGGCCGTTCGAAATGTGGGGAACTGACATAATCGGACCCATTGAACCAGCATCGTCCAGAGGACATCGGTTCATAACTGGCGATAACTGATTACTTCTCCAAGTGGGCAGAAGCAGTACCACTAAGAGAAGTGAAGACGGAGAATATCCTCCATTTCTTCAAGACACATGTCATCTATCGGTTCGGCACTCCGCGACGGATTATCTCCGATAACGGGTCGGCCTACAAAAGCCATAAAATTAGCCGCTTTGCACAGCAACATAATATAGACTGGAGATACTCTTCGGTCTATAATCCCCGAGCTAATGGTCTGGCTGAGGCTTTCAACAAGACCTTGATGAAGATCATAAAAAAAGACGGTGTCTCGAAATAGGAAGGACTGGCACGAGAGACTGCATGAAGCTTTCTGGGCGTATCGAACCACGTTCAAAACGGCCACAAACACAACGCCGTATGCATTGGTATTCGACACTGAAGCAGTACTCCCCTTAGAGATAGAGCTACCATCCTTACGAGTGGCGGTTCAATACGAATTGACGGACGAAGACAATGCTCATCTTCGGCTTGAGGAGCTTGATGCCCTCGACGAAACCCGGCTCATGGCGCAGCAAAACTTGGAAACTTATAAAGCAAAAATGACGCGCTCATACGATAGATTGACTAGGACGAGAACATTCCGCCAAGGCGAACTCGTGCTAGTGGTCAAGAGACCTATGATCCCCAATCGTGCCAAACGGGGGAAATTCGAGCCGAACTATGAAGGCCCGTACATCATAGACAAAGTCTACCAGGGTGGGGCTTACTTGCTTATGGATATGCATGGCGAAAGACCCTTCAGGCCAATAAACGGCCGTTTCTTGAAGAAATACTACGCCTGACCGGGACGTCTATAAACTACTACGGACCGCGGCATCCCAAGGCTGACGCAAAAAAAAGAAAGAAAAAGAAAAAAATATTTAAAAAAATGGTACGTCCATAAGCGAGATGGGCACGGATGAAAACCCGAAAGGGCTCCGTGAGTAAAAACAGCAGGGCTACCGGCGAGTTTGTGAAAACCCGAAAGGGCGCAATCTCGTTAAAAGACACTTGCAAGGTCCTCTCGACCTTGTAAGGAGAAAATACCTGCGTGAGATCCTTACGACTCACAAGGGAACAACACACTTAGAGATCCCCACGATTCCTAAGGAGAAGTTACACTTACGAGATCCTCACGACTCGTAAGGAGAATTCCCCTTTGGGACCCTCACGGCTCACAGGATTCAAAAGCCTTAAGTTACAGGGATCTGAACCTGTTCTTAAGCCATCATAACCCACAGACCGCCCTACAAACGGTTCAATGCCGATCCTTGTATACAATCCACGGGCACGAATAAACATTTCCCTAACAGAGTCCCACCAGCGATTAGGGATATGCTCACACGGTGAGAAAACACTTGTAGGTCCTCTCGACTTGCAAAGAGAAAACACTCTTGTAAGATCCTTATAACTTATAAGAGAACACACGCTTAAGAATCCTCACGATTCTTAAGGAGCAAACGCACCTACGAGATCCTCACGGCTCGTAGGGAGAAACACCTTTATGAGACCCTTACGGCTCATGAAGTCAGAAACCTTAGTCGACAGGATTCTAACCCTGTTTGGTAAGCCATCTTTGTTTAAATCGACAAAGGCAGATGATGATTCGCTCCTGGTAATATCCCAGTTGTAGCGATACTGATGCCTAAATCAGTATCAAATCCCAAGTCCTTTCACGGCAAATGATGATTCGCTCCTGACAATATTCCAGTCGCAGCGATATTGATGCTAAGATTGGCACCAAATTCCAAGTTCCACACTCGCGATAAAAATCAGCGAGCCAAAAATGCATATGAAATAGCCGAAATGATGGGGCAACTTGCAACAAAATCAGCAAGTAAAAATATATGCATACAAAAATAGCCGAAATGGTTGGGCAACTCGCAACAAAAAAACAGCAAGTAAAAAAATAGCCGAAATGATTGGGCACCACGAAAAATAGCCGAAATGATTGGGCAGTCATGACTTTTGCGATACAAAAAGCTGAAATGATAGAGTATCGCGGAAAGAAAAAAAATAATACATATAACATGAAACTTTTGCCCTACAGGTGAGATCACATCGATCCCTGTATACAATCCAGGGGCACAAACAAAAAAGGAACCATATCATCCCACCAGGCTCCATCAGAAAGAGAGCCAAGTCTCGATGGCAACATCTACAACCTAGAGATCAACAATGGCATTCCTTCTCGTTCCAACCGGAAGCAGATACGACGTCAACAAATGGAGCCATGACAAAGTCCCCTAGTTCCAAATCTCGAAGGTTCATAAATAGCCTAGAGACTATCTCGGAGCCACGGCAGAGTCCCTAGTTCCAAGTCTCGACGGCCACATCTACAGCCTGGAGACCCACAACAGCGTTTCTCCTCATTCCAGCAGGATTCGGACGCGACAATCAATCTCGGAGCCACGGCAGAGTCCCTAGTTCCAAGTCTCGACGACCACATCTACAGCCTGGAGACCCACAACAGCGTTCCTCCTCATTCCAGCAGGATTCAGACGTGACAATCAACCATGGAGCCATGATAAAGTCCCTAGTTCCAAATCTCGACGGTTCACAGACAACCTAGAGACTACCCCGACATTCGTCTCATTACAGCATACGCAACATCAGCAAAGCGGAGCCATGGCAAAGTCCCTAGTTCCAGGACTCGGCGGTGCACAGACAACCGAGAGTCAATCCTGACCCCGTATGGCTAAAGTCAATCATGATCCCGTATGGCCAAAGTCAATCCTGACCCCGTATGGCCAAAGTCAATCATGACCCCGTATGGCTAAAGTCAATCCTGACCCCGTATGGCCAAAGTTAATCCTGACCCCGTATGGCCAAAGTCAACCCCTGACCCCGTATGGCTAAAGTCAATCCTGACCCCATATGGCTAAAGTCAACCCCCCCCTCCCACCCCGTGGAACACGGCCAAAGTCAATCCTGACCCCGTGGAAAACGGCCAAAGTCAACTCTCGACCTCCCCGTCAAAGCAATGCTTTGATTCGGGAGCAGGTCAACTCATCAATCACTTACGAGTACTCTCGACTTGTAAGGAAGAAAATTCCCTTGTGAGATCCTTATGACTCTCAAGAGAAAAGCACACTTAGGAATCTCCACGATTCTTAAGGAGAAAATACACCTACGAGATCCTCTTGACTCGTAAGGAGAAAAGTCTTTATGAGACCCTCACGGCTCATAAAGTTGAAAAGTCTTAGGTGGCAGATCCTAACCCTGTTTCCTAAGCCATCACCACCCCGCAAAGAGTCCAAGATGGACAGCTACATACTATCTACAAGCCACACTTGCCAAAATTACAGGCCATCGAAATCGAGATGCTGCTCAAGAGTACGTCAACTGCTCTGCGCCAAATCAAAACAGAAAGGCATAACCTACAGACGTCAATCACATATTATGCAAGACAGTAAAAAGAACGTTTGATTCGCATCCGTTTAAGCGTTCAAAGCGTACCCACTCATGCGTGTGCAAAAGATTTAGTGCATAAAATAAACGCACGGAAACGAGGAATTTGCTATTCATACTTCAAAAGGTTTTTACAGCGATGAAACAGTAAACAAAAACATCATTAAAATGATTACAATGGCAAGACATCAAATCCAGGACATGGATTGAGAAATTCAAAAGTAAGGCCATATAAAATATTTCGGGCCTCTCGGACCATTCTCGTGTGCTTCCTCTCACGATCACAAGCGTCAGGGTCCTCGTTGATGTCCTCCACCCTTCGATAGGCAGCGATTATCGTCGCCTATTGAAAAGTTTGATGTAGAATATCAACAAGATTGCCTCGCCTTTTCTTTGAAATTAGGCCCATCAGATACACCGAGTGCACCTTGTCTTCGGCATCATCCAATGCCTTAAGCGGCATGCTTTGATAAAATAAAGGAAGTGCTTCCCAGATCGCTCTCACAATGAGCTTTAAAAGAGCAGAACGACGAGAAAGCAGTCGACCATTGTATTCATCAAAACGACGCATGATTTCAGTGCACTGAGCGTTTGTGAACTGCTGGTTCTGGCAGCGGCCTAGTGAGCGGATGTCTCCGTAAGAGATAATCTCATTGAGATCATACAGATGAGCGGCCATAACGTATGAAAAAGAAAATCAGTGAGAGTTAGTGGACAGACTGAAAAAGCTTATTGAAAAAAACACGGGGATTTAAACAACTCTTGATATCCTCACGAAGAAAACAAGTACTGATTAAAACACCCAACGAATTTAATTTTGTGCGATTAAGGAGGGAATCCTAAAAGGATTTCTAATTTAAGGAGAGACTCCTCGGGTCAAGGAGTTAAACTCCTCGAGAGCAATGCTCTGCAAACAGGAATGACACCTGTCAATATCAATTATGAAGGGAATAAAATTTCCCAAAAATCCTAAAGAGCAATGCTCTGTAAAAATGATGGAATAACCCATCAGAAAACTTAAAGTAAAGTTGTTAATTCTGAGATCTTCAAGATCTATGAACAAACTCTAAGAGTTCTTCATGGAAGATGAATAGTATTCCAGTTCATGGGTTAAAATCGCCCTAAAAAAGATTATACTTTTAAGACCTATGATATAAAGATGAGCATGGCTCTATTAATAGGTAAAACCCTAAAAATATTTTAAGATCTATGATCTAAAGATGAGCATGGCTCTATTAATGGCTAAAACCCTAAAAATATTTTTTGATCTATGATCTGAGAAGAGCAAAGCTCTATTAATAAGTTCAGATCTTACCAAAAAATTAGGCAGGGTTTTGACTCTTAAGAATTCTTAAGACAAAGAGCTATGCTCTGAAGGAGAATTAATTCTCAGAAAACAAGAAAGAAGATGAACAGAGATCATCTCAAGGGCTAGAAGCCCTATTTATAGGCACTGAGAGCCGTTTCAATTTCTAAGTTGATCTAAGGGCGCAGATGCTGCCATCGCTGCACTCACGTGTAAGCCACGTGAGCGCAACGGTGGGGGGCATTTGTTTCCCCCAATCAGAGCAAAACTCTGTTCAAATTTTCAAAATTTGAAATGAAGCAGCGCTTCATAAAAGCGCCAGCAAGCAGCGCTCACGTGCAAAGCACGGGTGCGGTAGCGCTAAGAGCGCCAGCGCTCTGAAGCAGCGCTCACGTGCAGAGCAGGAGTGCGCTGGCGCTAAGAGCGCCAGCGCTTTGAAGCAGCGCTCACATGCAAAACACAAGTGCGCTAGCGCTAGAACTAAATGTTCCCCACCGTTGGATCAAAGATACAATGAAGATGATAAATCATCAAGTTACCAGAATAAAATTCTGTTAAGAAAATATTCTTCAGAATTTTTCCAAACCAAAAGATTTTGCTCTGTAAATCAGAGCACCGTCGGATCAATGATCCAATGGTGATTAAAAATCACAATGGTGAAGAATAAATTCCGCATGAGAAAAGATTTCTCAATCTTATTAAAAACAAGAAGATTACTTTCTGTAAAACAGAAGCCCTAGGATCAAAGATCCAACAGTGGGGAAATCCCCAAATCAATTAAAGAAAAGATCTCTTCAACTGATTCAACAAATCAGCTTGTCCTATATAAAGGCCCCAAGACTTCAAGTCTGATAGAGAGGAAACCCCCCCCCCCCCAATAAACTTTGAGAAAGTTCAGAGAGAAGAGCAAGCTCTCAACAGAAGAAGAATTTCTTCAAGGTAAAATAAAGAGATCAAACTATCTCATCATAAAAAGAACTTAGTTCATATGCAAGATCATAGATCTTTAAAACAAACTGTCTCTCACAAATGAGATCATAACATCTCATTGTAAAAAAGGGGGAGAATAATTTAATTCTCTTAGGATCACAGATCCATAAAGGTAAAGCCTTTCACCAAAAACATAAGAGATTGAAATATCTCCTATAAAATAAGAACTTTGTTCTTAGATCCATGAGATAAAGTCTCTTATAAGAGAGAATTTAATTCTCAGAAGGCATAGCTGCTTAAAAGAGCATTAGCGCTCCAATTAAAAGAAGAGCCTTAGCGCTCCAAATCTAGTGCACAGCGCTGCAGAGCCTTAGCGCTCCAAATTTCACAAGAAGCGCTTTGCGCTCATTGTCTGGCGCATAGCGCCAAGCGCGCCACGTGCTCCTCACGTGTGCGCTACTTCACCAAAAACGCACTGCGCTCATTATCTAGCGCATAGCGCCAAGCGCGCCACGTGCTCCTCACGTGTGCGCTACTTCACCAGAAGCGCACTGTGCTCATTGTCTGGCGCACAGCGCCACGTGCTCCTCACGTGTGCGCTACTTCACCAGAAGCGCACTGCGCTCATTGTTTGGCGCACAGTGCCAAGCGCGCCATGTGCTCCTCACGTGTGCGCTAAATGAACATAAACTGTTCTACAAATAAAAGCCCCAGAGCTATAATGAGTGCTCAGCACTTAGTAAAAGACAAAAACATTTGTCAGAACCAATGCTCAGCATTTTAACTGAATGGGCCAAGCCCAAGTTGGCCACAGAACCCTACTTCAGATTAATTGAGCCCATATGCTCATAAATCTTTGATCTTAGTCCCAAATTGGACTACAGATCTCCCAACCAATATTGGTTCAAGGGTGCATCTCTTCACTCCTATGATATTTGTCATTGTAATCCTTCAACGTTTTCAGAGAGATGACGAGTCCCGACAACCAGACATTCCATGGACTGTGGGGTCCTTAAACTCATGGACTATGATGTCCTTAAACTCTACGGACTGTGGGGTCCTTAAACTCATGGACTATGATGTCCTTAAACTTTACAGACTATGACGTCTTTAAACTGGACCGCAAAGTCCCTAAACTAAAACAATAGAGCCCAAATGCTCTTTTGTTGGATTTAAATGATCCTGTTAAGTTGATCTTAGTCTAAAATTAGACTAACGTATTCTTAATAAATGGTTAAGTTGATCTTAGTCTAAAAATTAGACTAACATATCCTTAACAAACGTTTAAGTTGATCAAATGAGACTAACGTATCCTTAAACCCAAACCAAAACCCAAATCTAAGAAAATACGGATTTGGACTAATCCACGCCCTACGAGCGACAACATAAATTAGTCTCCATATACAATCCACGGGCAACCAAAAATAAAACAAAACATACACGACACGAAGTGATCATATGGAGAAGGAGAAAGTGGTTACCGCGATGCGGTAGCGTAATTAATTGCAGGGGCTTGCGCCTGCAGGGAAGAGCGTCCCCACAATCAAAAACCCCTCAAATAAGGGGGAATCTGACGAAGTCTGCTACAACGGCTGCATCCGTCTAAACCTCCGATATACGGTGCCATAAATCAACTTGGCATATTCGGAGAGGTGGACGGATAAATCCAAATAACATCTGCCCCCAAAATTCAGGCCAGACGTCCCAACGTCCCGGTCGCGTCTTTCGACGGAGAACAGTGCGCAATAAATTATAGGTAGCCTGGCAAGTTCTAGATGTGTACGTGATTTGTTAATTACCGATGGGGTGTAGTGTAGCATGTAAGAATGTGCAAGTGCTACATAACTCATCGGTAATAGTGCAAGAGTCCTAACAAGTGTTAAGCAATAGCGATTAATATGTATGATTGCATACAATGCATTGCTAGGTCTAATTATGCAAATAACATGAATGGAAAACAATTATAACAAAATTTCTGGTTTCGGACGCTATACGACATCCATACAATGTCCCCCGTAGATGTTTAGTCTACTCACCGGAACAAGTCGTGATCTACTCGGATCCCATCACTCCTTTTCCCTTTCCCGCTGCTTTCGAAGTCCCCGCGGTCAAACCTAATATCGAAATAAAACTTTCATATATAAGCGGCTAATTTCCGATACAACGAATACGTAAATTCTAAGTGAACTAATATACGTAACGTGATACGTTTGAATATCGTGTACTATACAGACCCAAAGCTAACTAGAGCTACCCCGAATCGTAGTATTTTGAGAAAACACAAAAACGTGATACGAAATGTCTGTATCATACGTTAAAATATCATAAAAAGTATAGTAATTAGCTTTCAGATTTTTATATCTATAATCTGGGAATAATCAAAGTATACCAGAGATCTTAAATAACCTACAGAGAAGATTTCCACAAAAATTCAATACCCAATTCCTCAAGAAAACCGGCGGAAGCGGGAATTTGCATGATTCCGGCTGTCGAATTGTAAGGGATTGGGTCTAGGTTTCTAGGGGGCACTCTAGGTTCTAACAATATTCTATTGTACTGTTAGATTTACTTTGTGACTAATATAGTTATAGCAGATTCACTCTGAGGCTAAAACTCTAAACTAAACTAACTTTTCCGATATCGTAAACACTAATTGGTACAAGAACTCTTAATAAAACCTGAAAAGTTGGGTGTTTTACCTATTTGAAGAATACCACAGAACTCAAGCATCAAAATATGCACAAAGAGTTGAGGAGTCCTATCTTGAGTGATTTGAAACAAAATACATGAAAACTCTAGTTTTTTTCTTTGCAAGGGTGGAGAGCTAAACTATTTTTTTATACTAAAAGTGTTGTGAAAACTTATATTCAGTTTGATAAACTGAACAAAAGAGAGAGAGTTTTGTATTGAAAGGGAAGGAGGAGGTGTCATCATGGAGGGGTGAGGTGCATGTGTGCAAGGATGAGGTGTTGGCTTAGGATGCACCTCAAGGTGTGTTGTGAGTGAGGTTCATACTAACCTTAACACCAATATACTCACAATTGCACTTAAACGCTCAACAATTAAACTTATCACTATAACACTTCTTTACAAACTAAAAGCCACATAAACTGATTACAATAATACTTAAAGACCATAACCATTTATAAAAGTTTTTTTACCACTTTAAAATTTTTTAAAAAGATAACATTTTAAAATTTAAAATAATATTTAAAAAAAATCCAAAACGTTACACTCAAGATTTGGTGTCACTATCTTTTGGGAGAGCGAGTGGATATATACATCGACCACAAGAGTCTGAAGTATGTATTTACTCAGAAAGAACTCAACATGTTACAGAGAAGATGGCTAGAACTCATGGCAAATTTCGACATCAACCTACAATATCATCCTGAAAAGATGAACGTTGTTCCCAATGCACTTAATCGACAGTTATTAGCAATGAACCTCACCGCTCAGTGGAATCTACAGTAAGAACTGCATAGACTCAAAATTGAAATAGTATTGCCAGGTAACGCATCATCCTTAATGAACTTACAAGTCCAGTCCACTCTTGTCAATCAGATCAATGCAGCTCAAGCAAATGATGCCAAACTACAAAAGATCCGGGAACAAGTAGAAAGTGGTCTTCGAATCGATTTCATCATCCATAAAGATGGATCCTTACGGTATGGGAGCCGTTTATGCATGCCAGTCAGCCCTGTTCGAGAAAAGTTGATGAAAGAAAATCACAGCTCTCTGTATTTTGTACACCCCAGCGGTATGAAGATGTACAAGGATCTAAATCAGCATCATTGGTGGCATGAAATGAAGTGAGAAGTAGCAAGGAGTGTAGCTAAGTGCTTAATCTATCAGCAAGTGAAGGTTGAATATCACAGAACCGCCGGTCAACTTAAGCCGTTACCGATCCCAGAATGGAAATGGCAGCACATTACCATGGACTTTGTCACTGTACTCCCTCGCAGCACGAAGGGTAACGACGCAGTTTGGGTTATTGTAGATCGACTCACCAAGTTGGCCCACTTTATTTCCTTCAGAGTTGGCCAATCGACCGAGACGTTGGCAAGAAAATACATGGAGGTGGGTAAAAACCTAAAGTAAAGATTTCAACCTTCAAGATGTATTATACTTGTCTTGATACCCATAAACGCATGCAGGATATCGTGAGATTACATTGGATACCTGTCTACATCGTTTCCGATCGAGATACTAGATTCCGATCCCAGTTTTGGGAGAATCTTCAAGCCAGCCTAGGAACGCATCAGAATTTCAGCACAGCGTATCATCCCTAAACAGACGGACAGTCCGAAAGAACAATTCATATCCTAAAAGATATGCTGAGAGCCTGTATGCTAGACTTCGGAGGTTCGTGGGAAGATCACCTACACCTTGTGGTGTTTTCATATAACAACAGTTACCGAGCAAGCATTGGGATGGCACCTTTCACAGCATTCTCCGAACGTAAGTGTCGTTCCCGCTGAGTTAGGATGACATTGGAGATAGTGGACTCCTTGGGATAGAGAAGATCGTGGCAACTGTTGATATAGTTCGCACGATCAAGGAAAAGATGTGCATAGCCCAAAATAGGCAGAAGCATTAGGCAGATGTAAAGCGCCGACACTTGTAGTTCTAACCCAGAGAACATGTGTTTCTGAAGATCTCTCCAAACATAGGAGCGATACGTTTTGGAAAATGGGGTAAACATGGTCCAAGATACATTACACCGTTTGACATACTTGAATGAGTTAGAGAAATGGCGTACCAGTTGGCTCTACAACCCTCATTAAAATGAGTGCACAATGTGTTCCATATATCTTAGCTACGACGATATGTGAGCGACCCCAGTCATATACTTGATCACTCGAAACTCGCAGTGCATACCGATCTAACATGCGAACAACAGCCAGTCGATATACTAGATTAGAAGGAGAAGACATTGCGGAACAAGGTGGTCAAGCTAGTCCGGGTGATGTGGAGAAGGGATTCGCCAGGAGAATCAACCTGGGAACGAAAAGATAATATGCGTACACGATACCCTCATCTATTTGAAGATTAATCTGTGTAAATTTCGATGAAGAAATTTTTATAAGGAGGGTGGGATGTAACGACCCTGAAATCCCTGTACAATTGTAACGCAGTCAATGTATAGAAAGATATATTTCAACCTGACTGGAAGTTATAAATTAAATTTGTTCAATAAAAGCAAGAAGTTTCTTATAGCCCACTGGTTAAGGCTCTCCACTGATGTCCCATAGCTCGTGATTTCCCATCAGCCCCAATTATTTTTAATATTTTTTAAAATTTTCGAAAGCCCAAGAATTTACACATGCATTACACGAAGAAACGAAAAGTTTTAGAGAAAACAAACTGAAGAAATGAGGAGTTAACACGGATTAATACAGTGGGCATAAATCTCGAGACACGTGGCTACAATCGGGACGCCATTTAGCCGCCACCGGCGGTTGCATTTTGTCCATTTGCCTTCGTGCTTCGCCCGTGCGTCCTTTTAACTCCCTTCTACTCTTTTTTCCTATTTATTTTCTCTGAATTTATCCAGAGAACTGCCCTATCACTTTGCCCTATTAAAATCCATTTTATTACACAATTTATCATAATTCTTTACACCATCTTAGTCCTAATTCTCCTATAAATACCACTCTATCCTCTAGCACTCCCCTATTCTGAAATGTATAGCAAAACTCTCTCAAAAAAATTCTCTAAAGTTTTCAAGTCCAAGCAAATAGAAGTTAAGCCCAAGTGAAGTTGTCTAAGCCATCGATCGATCTTTTCCACATGTTTTGGTCTCGGTTCTTCCAATCGAGACTTTCTTCCTCTTATTTACGATCCCGTAAAGATCTAGCGCATCCCGTAAATCCCTTATGTTTCCCCTCCTCTCAATCGTTTAATCTCAAATAACCCTTAAAACGATAATCAATAAAAAGTGGAGTTAGTTTTTAACAAATTTTTTTAGATATCTTTTATCACAATTATCATGCTAATTAAGTCCCACTAATTTTTCTAACACCACATTAAAATATTATTCTTCTCATTAATTTTGAAAGTGTTTAGAATTTCATGTTAAAGAAATATACATCGAACGTTTACACAAAAATATCATGAACTTTACATATACCCTTTTAACGTTATCATAACCTATGACCCTAGAAAATTCAAGGGGTAATGACCTACCCCATTCACATACACTATAGTTCATAACACGATATTTTAGATACAATGTTTTATTCTAAAAGAAACAATTTTTAAGAAAATACCCTCGCTTTATAATAATACGTTTTAATCGCTATTTTTAACACCTTTGCAATTACGCATCTACTACCCTCGTTAGGGGACCAATTTATGAATGGTGCGGATTATCGCACGTTCTTAGGATAGTAGAGCGAGATGCGGAACTCCTCACGGAGAATTCGGTCTCGAAAGGAATTAAAAAAATACGATTTTAAAGAATACGATTTTTTCTAAAACAAACTAAATCGTTAAAAATTTATATAAATTATGAATCCGTATTTTCAATGAAAACAAATTATGAAAATTTTAAAGTTTTAATAAAATACCATCAAGTTTTCAAAAGTGGTATTTTCATTAAAATACAATAAATTTTAAAAGCTATCTTTTTACACTAAAATACCACAAAATACAAAATACGTTTTCATACAAAAATTTTGACTTTTTAAACAACATATTTTTATTAAAAAATACTTATTCGAGATTTTAGGATGAATTAAAAACCCTTAAATGACATTTTACTAAAATACCCTAGAAATCAAAAGACTAGTATATATTTCGTATTTAGGTTGAAAATTGGTTTGAGTAGTATTTTCTCTTATCAGTTGCATCGAATTTGCCGGAGACAATGATGCACCACTTGCCTCTCCCTAAATATAGATTGTAAGCTTAGAATAGAAATTATCGAACGATAATCGTCTTTAAAAAAGACAAATCCTGTCGTCCATGTGCAACGGTTATCGATATTTTCCAAACTCGAGAAATTCACAAGATTAAACTTAATAATAAGATATGATTATAACCTAAATACAAACTCGATCTTGACTTGAACTCGCACTCAAACCCAAACTTGAACACTTGACTTGAACTCGAACTCATACCCAAACTTGAATACTTGAACTTGAACTTGAACCCTCGACTTGACTTGACCAAATCATGAATATAACTTGACATGAATACCTGAATACCTGATTACCACTTGAACCTGAACTTGTACTCTTTATATTCATGGATTCGGGCAATACCTATAAACTTGAATTATACATTACAATACGCGGGAATAAGGGATAGGTTGATACGGAACGTATATCGTTACACGAGAGGTCACTTTAAAAGACACCTAACCTGAATTCTCGTGTCGTTGCCCCGTGGGTTTTGACGGGGCCTTATACTTCCTGTTATCTTAGTCCACGGGGTAAGTTGGACTTCTCTTGTATACATGAATAGTTTCTTTATCAAACTACAAACAACCACGTTAAAATGGCTATCTTATACATATAAATGACATGCTCAGATACTCTCACATATAACCTTACATGTTCACATTTACTTGGTTTCTATTCATATTCATTCCTTCAGTTATCATTACTTATTTCTTTTGGAGACATACCGAACGCTAGTTCGCTGACAACATTCATCTCTGTTTCTTTTCCTTGAAATGTTCGTCAGGAGGACAGGAGTCTAAAGAGATCGAGCCCAGCCAAGAGCACTTCGATCAACTTATTGCCCCGCTATTAGTTTCCTTATCTGCATTTATATTTTTGTAAGCCATTGTTTAGGCTTTTCAGTATTGTATCTTTTTTCCAGACATTTGTACTTGAAATTGAATGTAAATAAAGTTGTTATTTATTTTTATTGCTCTTATTAATTCTTGCGTATGGTTATATTGCTTGCATACGCTTAACGTATTTATTAAGGGAAATAATCTTCTCATGGTAAATACGTTGCGGGCCTCGTCACGTGTTGTTACCGTCTTCGGAGAAGCGGGGCGTGACACCTTTCTCCCACTTCGAACGCGAAATACCCAAACCTTCGCATATACGTAAGGGCAGCATGAACTTAGCGATAGGACCCAGGTGCACGACCAAGAACCAATCAATCTTTGGATTGTCGATTAGCCTCGATTTAGATGTCAACAGTCTCTTGGGACACATTAAGTGGAACGAAAAGCCAAATAAGCCTCCAACCTGTTGATAAAATGGTCATCCTTGCTGCTACATCAGCGCTAAGGTGAAAACAAATTTTCACCCGGATGTCGAACGGAAGTCGAGTTATCATATCACACAAAAGCATGTTTTGGTTAACCTCACCATGTTCTGGATCAATCAAATATGAGTCATGTATATATCCCTTAACACCAGAGTGAGAAAGAGAATAGCTAGGTGAGGCCTTAACCAGGCTAAGGTAACTGTAGTTCAGGTTACGAAAGAACAACAGAGAAATCAGATTCTAATTTCTTTTTATAAATGAATGAGAATGCTTATTTAGAAGAAAAGAATAAATCAAACATGGTACGGTTAGGTCAAACCAAAATTAAACTAGACTAATAAAAAGTCTAGAACTGTTTGAATAAGTTTTTAACAGTTTATTTGAAGTTTCAAAGGTATCTACCTGATATTATCAACTTTACAGAAATTTTCAACTAACAAACCAGAATGCAAGATCACAACTTTTCAATTAATAAAACCACTGAAACCTCCAATGAATGATCAAGAACATAATTATAAACTAACCCTAGCTTTAAAATTCTTCAATTAACAAGCTTTAACCTACAGGATTCTTCAATTGATAAACTATTCTTCAATTGATAAAAAAAGATCGCACGTGCATGACTCAAACATGACTCAATGATGAAAAAGCTCGCAGGATCACAAATTTTCAATTAAAACAACCGCCACTGAATGATCAAGAACACAATTTTAGACCAACAAACCCTAGCTTTAAAATTCTTCAATTAACAAGCTTTAACCTACAGGATTCTTCAATTAATTGATTAAACTATTCTGCAATTAGCAAAAAAGATCGCAATAGCATGACTCGATGATCGAAAAAGGCTAATTCTGAAAAAATAGATCACAAGAACGAAACTATTCAATTAAATTAAGCATCAAGAAGATATATCAATGATCAAGAACACACAATTTAGACTAACTAACCCTAAAAAACGCAAGTTTTCATTAAAAAAAGCAAACCCTGAGAAAGAATATTACCATCATCCTCGCAAAAGTGAAGTGATCCTGGTATAGATCCACCAATTTCCTTTCCATTCCTCATTTTCATTTAATCAATTGTTTGAAAAATGCAGAAAAAAAAAGTACTCACACAAAATAAGAAAACAGATAAATTGGAGAAGGAGAAAAAAGCACAGATGGTTTTGTGGGAGAGAGATGAACAATTCAGAGATGAATTTGAGAGAGAAGTGAGGAGAATTTCATTGAAGTAGAGGAGGTTGAAGGGCCTCGTCCCTTTAACAATTTTTGCACAGGTGAAATCCCTCACTCTCACTCTTCTTTATTTATACATTTTCTATTTCAAAAAAGAAAAGAATTGATAGCTGGAATTGATTCTCTCAGGTGCTCCCACTATCCAAGTTGTCTGCCCACGTCACCAATTCTGTTACGATCCTCCTTGCATGCGCCTTCTGCCTCTGGTGGGACCCCCTTACAGTTGTGGCAGTTAATTCCCTGCTGAGCACCAAGTGCTTGCTGAAATGCCCCCTTCATTCTCTTATATTCTTTTGAATTGTTTCCCCCAAGGTAAGAATACTGCAAGTTGGTTTCTTCATTCATGCGTGTATCAACTCGTCCCTCCTTCAATTTTGACCTCGTCTCGAGGTCAAAGTATGGAAAACGTTTGATTAAATCCCAGTATCCCTCCCAAGTGGCCTTTGCTTCTTCTTGTTGTTTTCATTTGATGAGAACTTCAGCTATGAGTTTTCTGTCTTTGATTACTGTCCTCCTGTCCAGTATAGCTTCAGGTTCCCTGATTACTTCCATTTCAAACTGAGGCATTGTAGTTTGTATAGGGGTAGAGGGCCCAATATGTTTTTTGAGTTGGGAAATGTGGAACACATGGTGCATTTTTTACCCCTCTGGTAATTTGAGTTGGTAGGCTACTTGGCCAATTCTCTGGATTATTTCGTAAGGACCATAGAAGAGTGGGGATAGCTTTCTGACACTTCTAGCAGCTACTGACAATTGTCTATAAGGTTGAAGCTTCAAGTATACCATGTCTCCAACTGCATATTCTCTTTCTCTTCTATGAGTGTCAGCATATTTCTTCATCCTTTCTTGTGCTTTAGTAAGGTTGTCTTTCAGTAGTTGCAAGGCCACATCTCTGCTCATTAAAGCTTCTTCTACTACCCTAGACTTGGCAATGTGAGGTACATAAGAAACGATTGTGGGAGGCTTTCTTCCATACAGAGCTTGGTAGGGTGTGGGTTTTGTAGAGCTGTGCCAAGTTGTGTTGTACCACAGTTGAGCCCAATTCAGCCACTTAGCCCACTCTTTGGGTTTGTGAGAACTGAAGCACCTTAGATATGTCTCTAAGCGTCTATTGAGGACCTCTATTTGGCCATCTGACTGGGATGGTAAGCTGTGCTAAATTTGAGCTTGGTTTCCTGCAGTGACATGAGCTCTTTCATCATTAGACTTGTGAACGTAGGATCCCTATCACAGACAATGACTTGAGGCATCCCATATAGCTTGAACACCTTGTCAAAGAGTGTGAAGGCAATTTGTTCAGCTGTGTAGGGATGGTTGATGGGAATGAAATGACCAAATTTGGTTAGCCTATCAACTACCACTAGTATTGCAGAATGTCCTCCACTCTTTGGCAAACCCTCAACAAATCCATGCTAACTTCAGTCCAGAATTCATTTGGTATGGGCAGGGGTTGAAGTAACCCTTGGGGAGAAGCAGTAGTTTAGCAGGTGTGGCACTCCCTTATTTGGTTTCGTATATCCATGCTCATTCCTGGCCACCAAAAAGAACTTTTCAATCTCAGCAGTGTTTTATCATAACCTGAGTGCCCAGCTATGGGAGTGTTGTGATGCTCTTCTAGGAGTAGTGTTTTCATGGGAGACTGGGGGCTGATAATGACCTTTCCCTTGTGATAGTATATGCCCCTCCTGACCTCCAGTTTCTTGGAAGAAGGTAAATGTTGATCAAGCTTGAGCTGCAATTCTTTAAAATATGGGTCATCCTGGTGCATCTTCTCCACTTGTTGCCACCAATCTGCATCAAGGAAGATAACTGTGTGCAGTGCAAATTCTGTGTCCCTTCTGGACAATCCGTCGGCAACCACATTTTCTTTTCCCTTCTTATATTCTACTTTGTATGTATAGCCATGGAGCTTAGCTATCCATATCATCTGAGCTTCAGTGGCCAATCTTTATTCCAGGATGTACTTCAAGGGTTTGTAATCAGTTCTAATTACAAACTCCCTTCCAAACAAGTATTGCTTCCATTTTTTTAAGGCCAATAGTATAGCAAGCATTTCCTTCTCATATACCGACAAATGCATATTTTTTCCCTTAAGGCCTTGGCTGATGAAAGCTATGGGGTGATTTCTTTGTAAGACGGGTAGCTGAAGGACTGGGGTGGTAGTTAGTTCTTTCTTTAAGGCTTCAAATGCTGCTTGAGCTTCTTTTCCCCGTTTAAAAGCATTCTTTTTTGTTAATGTAGTGAGGGGAGTTGCTATGGTCCCATAATTCTTGATAAATTTTCTGTAGTAACCAGTGAGGCCAAGGAACCCTCTCAAACTTGTAAGTGATTTAGGCACAGGCCAATCTAGGACAGCTTCAACTTTCTTCCTGTCAACTGCCACCCCCTATCTAGAGACCACATGGCCCATGTATTCCACCTCTGTTTGTCCAAACTGATACTTTGATTTCTTTACATAAAGCTGGTGTTGTTGTAAGATTTCAAACACAGCTTGCAAGTGTTGTAAGTGTGACTCCCAACTCTGGCTGTAGATCAGGATATCATCGAAGAATACCAAGACCATTTTTCTGAGCATGGGCCTGAATAAGTCATTCATGATTGATTGAAAGGTTGCTGGGCATTTGTCAAGCCAAAAGGCATGACTAGAAACTCATAGTGGCCAGCATGAGTCCTAAAAGCTGTCTTTGGCACATCAAGGGGATCCATCCTAATTTGGTGGTACCCTGATTTAAGATCAAGCTTAGTAAAATATTGTGAGTCATACAATTCATCTAACAAATCATCTATCAAAGGTATTGGATACTTATCTTTGATGGTTTGATTGTTGAGTTGCCTATAATCAATACAAAGCCTCCATGTGCCATCATGCTTCTTCACTAGCACCGCAGGTGAAGAGTAAGGGCTGGAGCTATGCCTGATGATGCCCTGTTGCAGCATCTCTTCTATCATTTTCTCAATAGTGTTCTTTTGCTCATAGGAGTGCCTGTACGGTCTGACACAAACAGGGGCTGAACCGTCAACGAGTGGTATCTTGTGGTTGATGTGCCTTGGTGGTGGGAGGCCTTTTGGCTCTGCAAACACCTCAGCATATCTGTTCAATAAGGAACTAAGCTCTGCAGGTAAGTTAGCATCAGGCTTATATGCAATTGTAACATTTTGAATTATATGAAGCAGAAAACCGCCATGGTTCTTTAACAACTGCTTCTCAATATCATCAACATCAATCAGAGTCAGTGTGGGGTGAATTATCCCTTGTAATGTCCATGGCACTCCTTTGTCAATGAAGGAGAGTTGTTTTTTGTTCATGTCCAGGGTGATTGAGTCCGTTTGCTTCATCCACTTAACCCCTAGCACCACATCATAGCCTCCAATAGGAAACACTAGAAAGTTTCATGTGTAGCTGTAGTCCTGGCACCTGATATGTATATTGGAACATAAGCCACTACCTTCCACTTTTCCTCCACCTGCAATATTAACTGAGAAACTCTGCTTAATAGTGAGGCTTAAACCAGACTCTTCCACCATCTTAGGATCAATATAATTATGTGAAGCACCACTATCTATAAGGATGGTAATCTTTTTATGATTTAAAGTGCCCTCTAAAGACAAATTATCAAGGGAATGATCACCAGTTACTGCATTCAGGGAGATAAACAGCTGCGGCTCATCATCTGTGGGGGTGGCCTGAGTGACATTAGTGATCTCAGACTCTAAGATCTCTAAATCCTACTCCCCTTCTATCACCATATAAGACTTGCATACATGCCCCTTGTAATACTTTTCATCACAATGATAGCATAACCCCTGTTGCCTCCTCAAGTAACTCTCATTTGGAGTCAACCTTTTCACAGGGTAAGTGGCTTCATGAGAGGCTCTGTTCCCGGTCTGACCAGTATTGGTTTGATATGTGTTATTAGCTGAGTAAGTGTTGGGTTTTGTATTCATGATTTTGTAAGTTCTTTTCGCAGCAAAGAATTTGGTTTCATATTTATTGGCTAGTTTGAACACTTCATCTAATGACTCTGGCTCACATAAGGCCACATCATGCAGTATCTCTTCTTTCAACACCCCCCCCCCCACCCCCCCACCCCCGCCCAATAAAGGTTGTAATCAAGTATGGTTCAGGCACCCCCTCCACTAAACAGCACAATTGCTCAAACCTTTCTTGGTATTCAGGTACAGTAGTGTTGTGTTGAATTCTAGATAGTGCAATTGCAGCATCTTTGTATTGTACCAAACCTATTTTTAATGCCTTCTTTGAACTATTTCCAGGTAACAATACCCCCTTGATTTTTAAGGAACCATCTACACCATTGCAATGCTTTATCTTTTAAGTAAAAGTAACTCACTCTCACCTTATCATCTCCAGCAATTGAATAGATATCAAAGTAATGTTCAATTTGAAACAGCCAATTCAATATATCCCCTTCTCCTCCAAAATCGCTCACCATCATTTTTGGTGGTTTTGGGAAATAATTTTTTGATTCAGTGTTGTTTCTGAAGGAATTTTGCCTGGTGGTGTTACTAACAGCAAAATTTGGGGATGAGAGATATACCTCATTTTCATTTACTTGGGTAAAGGGACCCTTGTTGAAATCTGGACCCTTGTTGAAATCTGGACCCCATTGTGGTGTTGGAGCCTTCCCAGAACTGGGAAACCCTTCAGGCCCGGAAAATTTCATAGCGATTTCCTTCATCTGAAGCATCAGCTCGTTGATGTTATCATCCATACGATCCACCTTGGACTTCAAGTGATGAAGCCTCCTGAGAGCAGATCTGCTTGGGTCCGGGCCTAAGATGCCTTCACTTTCTTCTTCCACAGCTGGAAGAACCCCATCTTCTTGATTGAGACTCGAGATCGAGTGCTCTGATACCACTTGATGTGATCCTGGTATAGATCCACCAATTTCCTTTCCATTCCTCATTTTCATTTAAGCAATTGTTTGAAAAATGCAGGAAAAAAAAGTACTCACACAAAATAAGAAAACAGATAAATTGGAGAAGGAGAAGAAAGCACAGATGGCTTTGAGGGAGAGAGACGAAAAATTCAGAGGTGAATTTGAGAGAGAAGTGAGGGGAATTTCATTGAAGTAGAGGAGGTTGAAGGGCCTCGTCCCTTTAACAATTTTTGCACAGATGAAATCCCTCACTCTCACTCTTCTTTATTTATACATTTTCTATTTCAAAAAAGAAAAGGAATTGATAGCTGAAATTGATTCTCTCAGGTGCTCCCACTATCCAAGTTGTCTGCCACGTCACCAATTCTGTTACGATCCTCCTTGCATTCGCCTTCTGCCTCTGGTGGGACCCCTTGCAGTTGTGGCAGTTAATTCCTTACTGAGCACCAAGTGCTTGCTGAAAGCCCCCTTCATTCTCTTATATTCTTTTGAATTGTTTCCCCCACGAAAGAATACTGCAAGTTGGATCCTTCATTCATGCGTGTATCAAAAAGCAGGCGTTCCTTGTAAATAATTTATCCTGTATTTAGAGTCTAAATTTTTTTCCTACTTCAAAATCCAAAAAAGTATACAAGTGTAGTTTTGTGTATCAAAATGAAAAATAGAGAGGATCTGCATAAGCTTTGGATATCAATATGAAGATAAATTTGTGATGATAAATTAAGCACTCTATTCGATTTATTGTTTATTGTTCACTCAGGTGAAGAAACACGATGCAAATACATAAACCCAAATGTGCATACTACAGGAGCACCACTTAAGACTACAATACCAAAATAAACTGAAGAAACGCCTATCGGGTAAATTTCTCTACATCTCCAAATTTGTATGGAAACATTTGTTTTATACAGATTTATGTGAATCGCTGGTCTTGCATAACACCATCCAAACAAAAAGAGTTGCAATGCTGCACACAGTTACACGCCGGGAAATAAATAGAAGTTGAGATATAATACGATGAACATACATATAAAACACTTGCGATACGAGATGAAAACTAAAACTTGTAAATTTAAAACGATATCACTTTAGCTACAAATTTTTGGTATTCCTCCTACTTCAGAATTTTGCTGCTCCTTCCATATTCGACCTGTAACTCTCAGCTTGAGCTCTTTTCGGTCGCCCCCAGAGAAGAAGAGCGCCATGTTCCTTTGGATTATGAGGCCATCATGGCTGTCTCGGACTTTCCGGTGGCTGTCTCTAATGCTTCGTGGGGTCCCTTCCCATATTAGCTTTCTGCCATTGGCACCAACCTCAAGGCTGTAGCTATAATTTCTAGCATCGTTCTCGTCTCCCATGAAACGTAAAAACGCCATGTATACAGGGGCAATACCTAGCTGGAATGCCTCAAAATGCAGACAGAAGTACTGCCCGTAACAGTTGAATACCTGGAGAACGATTTTTCATGAGTTAGATAATTGGGTTTACTTTGAAAAGATCATTGCTAATTCTTCATGATAATGATTTATTTATAAAAAAAATAATATTAATGCTTTGAAAAGCTTGATATGTGAAAGTTAATCATATAGTTCCTTCTAGTATATTTATATGGATCCTGATACTCCCGTTTTTCAAATTCGTTGACCATCTTTTTTGTTTCAAATTTACTTGTTCTTTTTAAGATATCAAAAAAAAATGAATGTTTGAGAATCTACTCCTACTACTAATGCAATTTAGATGTACACTACCAAAACCAGAAAGGTCTTTTTCCATTACCAAAATCCCAATATGAAGGTAACATGAGCCATTTGCATTTCTATCATCCTATTTTTGAGATGAGTATCATCCTTTCTACATTGTGTTAACTGTTCAGTAACACAAAAGGACAACAAATTTAAACGGAGAGAGTACTATGAAACCGACAACAAAGAGTACACGATGCATTTCTATATAAAAAGAGAACAAGAAAAGGATATGTGCTCTTTTCTCCTATCTACACGTAATATATAACTATATAAGATCCTAAGACTTTACATGTATTTAATCAGGAGCCATTGAAGTGAAAAATAAATGAAACATGACCCAGTTAAGTTTTACAGTACTAGTTTAATGATTAAAGCCGTATTTATTATGTTGCTTTTACCAACGATAATACTCATATAACTTGAAAGAAGGTATAGTATGATAAAATATGAAGTGAATTCAGACCAATCTATATATAACTATAGT
Organism: Agapanthus africanus; assembly: GCA_030015575.1. Taxonomy (NCBI): domain Eukaryota; kingdom Viridiplantae; phylum Streptophyta; class Magnoliopsida; order Asparagales; family Amaryllidaceae; genus Agapanthus; species Agapanthus africanus. The sequence continues at coordinate 59,975,643 of CM057348.1, forward strand.
ATAAAGCTAAGTTCGCCAAGCATGATTTTTCATCTATCCCGAAGATGTCCTGGGGTGTTTCATGTGGTACCGATGAGGATACCTTAGATATTTACTTCTATTGGAGCCATCGGCAGAAAATAAAAGCACATGGTTAATAACTTTTTCCTTTTCTTTTTATTTCCCTTCCCTTCCTTTTCTCTTACATTGTCTTCCCTCTTAGGGATAATAATTAAATCTCTCATACTAAAAAAAGATCCATTGTAAACAATTTGGTAGAGTATGGCACATAGTAAACTTAAGGACAGATGGGAGGATTTCCCAATTTTATATGCTACTTGCCATTTTTGAAATTCATGCAAAGAAAAAGAGAAAATTATATATATATTTCCCTCTTTTGTTTTTCTCTTTTCATGTTTTCATAGTTCCGCAACTTGTCTTGGATTTTTCATGGTGAATTATTAATAGAAGTTTTTTTTTAATCTCTTTAGCTTTCCAAACCCTTCATGTTGGATCGATTTCAACATATAATTTTTTGCTATTTATATTTCCTTCCCGTTCATATTGCTTCTAAATTACTAATTTAGTTGGGTTTAAATTTTCATTTATATAGATTTATGTTTTTTTTGCTTTTTTTTAATCAAAACTGGATTCCCGGTTATTTTATTGCTCAACTTATTACATGGGCCAAGCCCAATACAATCCAGCCCGTCTTCTCCTCTATATATTCAAAGTTGAGATAAATGAGAGGCCTAGGGTTTTCTGAGAAAAAGAAAGCAGCGACTAAGAAGAGAGAAAGTCTTATCTCTTTTCGTTTGCTCCTCTCTCAAACGAAATAGAAACCCTGGATCTCATTTATCATCTTTTATTACATCATATTACAGGCAAATCTCTTCATAAAAGTACAGCTCTATGACTTTTAAACTCCAAGTAAATATAAAGCTCGAATTTTGCTATCTTTTTAAGGCTTTCCAGCTTGCCAAATGACGCGACCTATATCGCGCCAAGATGTTACCTTCCGTTGATCTGCTGATGGCGGCGATGGGTGGCTGAGATTGGATCTGGAGGTTGTCTCTCCTGAAGCGTGTGGATCTCAATGGGTTTGAGGTTGTGGCCGCCGAGCTACCTGCAAGGAAGTCCCGGGTGGTTGTACCACCGAGAACCCTCCGACGATCAAATTAGACTAGAGATCCGAGCAGAGTAATGGATCGGTAGAGTAAAAATGGCTTACTTGGACCGTCTGAAGAAGGGGTTTATATAACGGTGGCAGCAGGCAGGGCAGGCGCGAGAATCACGCCGGCCGTTACGCTCCCGACGTCACGCCGGCGTGATGAGCGTGATCTTCCATTAATGGCGAGACAGGCTCGTTAATAGGGGATTGTGATGGCGTGGAACGTGGGATGTGGCCGGCGAAAATCTCGCGCGTGGCGAGATTCGCGGGATGGCGGTTGCGCCTGTGAACGGTGCCGTTGGTCGGTCGATGAGACCAAGGAAGATGACCTCGGCGGGAGAGCTCGCGGACGAGCGGGGGAGCCGAGGTATCTTGGTTCTACTCGAGCCCGGAGGCGAGCTGAGAGGGCTGAGGATGCTCGGGCCTGTGATAGCTCGGAGACGAGCTGTGAGGCCGAGGAGGCCAATTGTGCTGGGGGCTCGGAGGTGAGCCAGCATTTGTTCATGGGACGGGCACAGGAGTGGTCTGGTCGGCCACTGTAGGTCCTTTCTTGTGAAACCCGGGACACGTCATCTGTCACGTGTCACGATCTGAGAGATCACTGATATCGAGCATCATCATTAGCCCCCCACTCTCGTCCCGACCAGCTGACGGGTCGGGTCGAGAGTGGTCTGTCGGGTCACCCGAGATGAGCTTCCTTTTGAAGATATCGTCAGGCGTGTCCCCGGGTAATCTGTTGTATTTTCTGAATGATGTCAGCGAATCAGGGAGAGATCTCTGCATTAAAGAGGGTGCGCCGGATCGCGCGTACTTTTGCTGAAGCGACAAATCACGTGCCGGGCGCCGGTTGGCTGACGCGACGGGCCGCAGACCTCGAGCGTCTGATGGGATCCGGCCAATGTGCGTGCGACAGATGGAACGATCGTGGTCGTCGAATGCGAAGAGTTGTTTCAGCGGGAATCGACTATCGCCATTGGATGAGAACGCCGGTGGCTATAAATAGGGGTGGGGTCCGCTTCAGGGCCCATCTCTCTTCATATTTCCCTCACTCTTGATCTTGTAAGCTCGGCGCTCTCCTCTTAGGTCAGATTTCTACGTTTCCGAGGACTTCTCCATCAGGTTAGATGTCTTCTTTTCCTTTCTCCTGCTTCTTCTCCTTCTGAGTTGAGCATCTTCCCCCTTTGGCAGGATAAATGGATCAAACCAGGGCTCTTGGTGCCGTCGGCGCTCGGTCCTTAGGGGAGGCCGGCGGTGTGGCCGTGCCTCTGGCTGATCTGGGCCCCGTGCCAGATGCGCTTCCGACGGCGGGGTCATCTGCCCCGTCACGAGCCCTCGACGATTGTTCCGGCGGCGGCCAAAGGGGCCCACGGGTTCCCGAGCCCCAGACAAAGGATGCAGGAGAGGACGAAGATGGGGTTCCTCTTAAGAGCAAGAGGATGGTCTTCGCACACCGCCGATGGAGATTCCGGAGGGGATTCCCTTGCAGGAGGGGGACGCCCATTTCGTGGTCCCATCGGGGCTTTCCATTGCTGTCAGTCTCCTTGCTGGTATGGAGGAGTCGGCTGGGAGCCGGATGCCGCGGAGGACCCTGAGGGCCCAAATGGCGGCTATCGCACACGAGGCGGTTCAGGTATGTACTTCCTCATGTGTTATTTCGAGCGCTCTCTCTTTAGTTCGGGTGTCCCTAAGTCTCTCTGCCGTTTTTCGCCAGGTCCTTCGGCACTGCGCCCTTGTTACTCGTATGGAGGTCAAGGGGATTATTCATGCTGCGAGGTCAGCAGAAGAGTCTTCTTCGGAGGGCGAGGGTGGCGAGGGTCTGCTACTCGAGCTGTGTCTGGAGAAGGAGAGGACGGCGGTCCTTGGAGCCCGGTCGGAAGCCGCGGAGCTCGTCATTTCAAAGTGCCGGGAGTCCTATCGCCGCCTGAGCGTGTCCCACCGAGCCATCGAGACGAAGTTGGTGGAACTGGCCGACCGCTTTGCCGACATGAAGAGGGCGAGGGATACCAGCAGGCAGGATGCCGAGGCGGCACTTCAGGCGGCGGAGGTTGCTGAGATCCGGGCTAGAAAGGCGGTGGCCGATTACAAGGGGTCAGACCAGTTTTACGTTGACCTCGGCGAGGCCTCCGCCATTGCATGGAACAAACCTCTTGATGCCGTCAAGGAGCAACTTCCAGAGTTTGCCGACAGTGAGCTTCGAGCTCGGGTCCCACATTCAGTGGTCATGCCCCCGGTCGACAGTGATGAGGGAAGCGAGGCCTAGACCGGGCTTGCGGCCCGAACTTCTTAGCTTTTCCTCCTCTCTCTTTTGTAAGCCTCCGGGCATTTTGTAGGGCTGGGGAGCCCACAATACCCTTATAAAGACTGACTTTGTGAAAAAAGATTTTTGTTTTTGCAGTAGTGTTTGTGCTCATATTTTCCTTTGTCGGTGAGCACTCGTATTTGCGCAGCACTGCCTTCGCTTTATGTCGGTTCTTTGTCTAGCGATCACGCATTGAGTTGAATCTGTTCGTTTGCCGAGTGCACAAAGACCGATCCGGTGCGAAGATGGTATCTCCATGGCCCCGAAGTCGAGGTGGAGATTGCGTAGACGTAGAACTGGATGCCCTCTTGGTGAGGTCATGTTCCTTAGTGTGGGAAGCTTGGAGAGGCATGTTGATGATCGACCGAGCAGGGTAGCTTGGTGAGGGCTTCGATCCCTGACGTTGTGGGGTAGGGGGCTATCGGCCAGGGATAGCCGAGCAGGGTAGCCGCTCGACTGCCTCTTGATGAGGGCTTCAATCCTTAACGCTAGAGGGGCCGTAAGAGGCCTGCTAAAGATGGACCGAGCAGTGAAACCATTAGCCCCCACTCTCGTTCCGATCTATTGGTGGATCGGGTCGAGAGTGGACTGCTTGGTTCTTTCTGTGCGGCTTGACGCTGGTAATTCCTCATGGTGGATTGTTCGGGGACGACACGACGTTCTTGTTGCTGCGCATCGAGTATAAGTCGAACGAAGGACAAGTGTGGGAAAGTCGGTATTCTCCCTTTGCCGGAGTTGAGGCGCTGATCGCGCGTTGAGTATGAGTTTGTTCGGCGGGCCTTGGATCTGTGTCTTCGTAGGGTAGGAAGCTACCCGCTACGGATGCGCCAAGCGGGAAGCTACTCAGCGGCCTCGCGAGGAGTGCTTCGGACCCACCGTGTTGATGGGCAGGAGGATGCCCGCTGGGGATGCGCCGAGCAGAAAGGAACTCGGCGGCCTTACGATGAGGGCTTCAGATCCTCAGCGTCTGATAGGCAAGAGGATGCCCGCTGGGATGCGTCGAGCAGGAAGAAACCCGGCGGCCTCACGATGAGGGCTTTAGATCCTCAGCGTCTGATGGGAAGAAGGCTGCCCGCTGGGGATGCGCCGAGCAGGACGGCCTCACAATGAGGGATTCAGATCCTAAGCGTCTGACGGGCAGGAGGATGCCCGCTGGGGATGCGCCGAGCAGGAAAGAACTCGGCGGCCTCACGATAAAGGCTTCAGATCCTCAGCGTCTGATGAGCAGGAGGCTGCCCGCTGGGGATGCGCCGAGCAGGAAGGAACTCGGCGGCCTCACGATGAGGACTTCAGATCCTCAGCGCATGATGGGCAGGAAGATGCCCGCTGGGGATGCGCCGAGCAGGAAGGAACTCGGCGGCCTCACGATGAAGGCTTCAGCTCCTCAGCGTCTGATGGACAAGGGGGTAGCTGCTCGGTGGCCTCTTGGCGAGGGCTTTGATCCTTAGCGCGGGAAGGGCCGTAAGAGGCCTACTAAGGACGGGCCGAGCAAGGTTACTGCCCGGTGCCTCTTGGCGAGGGCTTTTAATTCCTGGTTTGTTGGGGTAGGGAGCTACCAGCCAGGGATAACCGAGCGAGGGCGGGCCCGGTTGCCTCTTACGAGGGCTTTGATCCTTAAGGACGGGCCGAGCAGGGTTACTGCCCGGTGCCTCTTGGCTAGGGATTTGATCCCTGGTTTGTTGGGGTAGGGAGCTACCAGTCAGGGATAACCGAGCAAGGGCGGGCCCGGTTGTCACTTGGCGAGGGCTTTGATCCCTGGTTTGTTGGGGTAAAGAGCTACCAGCCAGGGATAACCGAGCAAAGGCGGGCCCGGTTGCCTCTTTCGAGGGCTTTCATCCTTAGCGCGGGAGGGGCCGTAAGTGGCCTACTAAGGATGGCCAAGCAGGGTTACCGCCAGGTGCCTCTTGGTGAGGGCTTTTTGTTCTTAAGGATGGCCGAGCAGGGTTGCTACCCAGTGCCTCTTGGCTAGGGCTTTGATCCCTGGCGTTGTGGAATAGGGAAGCTACCAGGCGGGGATAGCCGAGCAGTGTAGCTGCAGGGCTGCCTCTTGGTGAGGGCTTCGATCCATGGCGTTGTGGGGGTAGGGAAGCTACCAGCCAGGGATAGCCGAGCAGGGTAGCTGCAGGGCTGCCTCTTGGTGAGGGCTTCGATCCTTGGCGCTGGAGGGGCCGTGGGAGGCCTGCCAAGGATGAACCAAGCAGTGAAGCTGCTCGGTTGCCTCTTAGTGAGGGCTTTGATCCCTGGCGTTGTGGGGTAGGGAGCTACCAGCTTGGGATAGCTGAGCAGGGTAGCGTAGCCGCTCGGCTGCCTCTTCGTGAGGGCTTCGATCCCGTGCTGGAGGGGCCGTAAGAGGCCTGCTAAGGATGGACCGAGCAGTGAAGCTGCTCGGCTGCCTCTTGGCGAGGGCTTTGATCCCTGGCGTTGTGAGGTAGGGAGCTACCAGCCAGGGATAGCCGAGCAGGGTAGCTGCAGGGCTACCTCTTGGTGAGGGCTTTGATCCTTGGCGCTAAAGGGGTCGTGGGAGACCTGCCAAGGATGGCCGAGCCATGTTACTGCCCGGTGCCTCTTGGCGAGGGCTTTGATCCCTGGTTTGTTGGGGTAAGGAGCTACCGGCCAGGGATAACCGAGCAAGGGCAGACCCGGTTGCCTCTTGCGAGGGCTTTGATCCTTAAGGACGGGCCGAGCAGGGTTACTGCCCGGTGCCTCTTGGCGAGGGCTTTGATCCCTGGTTTGTTGGGGAAAGAAGCTACCAGCAAGGGATAACCGAGCAAGGGCGGGCCCGGTTGCCTCTTGGCGAGGGTTTTGATCCCGGTTTGTTGGGGTAGGGAGCTACCAGCCAAGGATAACCGAGCAAGGGCAGGCCCGGTTGCCTCTTTCGAGGGCTTTTCATCCTTAGCGCGGGAGGGGCCGTAAGTGGCCTACTAAGGATGGCCGAGCAAGGTTACTGCCCAGTGCCTCTTGGCGAGGGCTTTTTGTCCTTAAGAATGGCCGAGCAGGGTTGCTGCCCAGTGCCTCTTGGTGAGAACTTTGATCCCTAGCGTTGTGGGGTAGGGAAGCTACCAGTTGCGTGGTAGGTTGCTACCAGCCAGAGATAGCCAAGCAGGGTAGCCGCTCGGCTGCCTCTTCATGAGGGCTTCGATCCTTAGCGCTGGAGGGGCCATAAGAGGCCTGCTAAGGATGGACCGAGCAGTGAAGCTGCTCGGCTGCCTCTTGGCGAGGGTTTTGATCCCTGGCGTTGTGAGGTAGGAAGCTACCAACCAGGGATAGCCGAGCAGGGTAGCTGCTAGGCTGCCTCTTGGTGAGGGCTTAGATCCCTGGCATTGTGGGGTAGGCGAGCGACCGGCCAAGGATAGCCGAGCAGGGTAGCTGCTGGGCTGCCTCTTCGTGAGGGCTTTAGGAAGATGGACAGTCGCGAGTGACACGTGCCACAAACGCGTGGAGGAGGCGAAGCGCCAGAGAGCAGCTCCTCGGTGAATGGTTTGGTGAGCGAGTCGGCGGCGTACTTAGCCCCGTCGCTTGAACGGTGACCCTCCCGATACAGACCTTTGATTTTCTTCTCGAGGGCGTCGAGTCGGCCGTGGTACCCTGACGACTCGGCACATTCTGATCCCAGGCCTCTGCTGTTGGAGGCCTGCGTCTGGCCTCGGCCCCGGTTCCTCTTAATGAGGTTCCTTAGATTCCCCGGCGAGGTAGTCTTCGAGCCGTCGTGGTGAGTCTCGTCCGCGCGACCCCGTCGAGGGAGGGGGTGTCGGTCAGGCCTGGTAACAGACGAGCTGACAGACATCTCATCGGGAGGGACAGGTGCGCGAAGGATCTCGGGGCGAAGCTCTCTAGCGCAAGACCTCGGAGCCCAGCGAAGCGGGGCCTACTGGGTCATTGAGTGTGCTGGCCCGTGGGGCCTGCAGCCGTTGGAAATAGTGAGGCGACGATCAGTCGTGCCAGCACGAGCGGAGCCTTCTCTCCCTCCGTAGGGGTCCCGGTCCTGAGGCGGGGGAGGTTCGTCCGCGCCTCCGTTGAGGGGGAGGCGGCGGCTAGTGCTTAGATCTTCGTGATGATCGCTCGCTATTGGATTGAGATCGGAAAGTAAACTTTTGTTTTTGTGGAATCAAAGACCTTTCCACAGACGGCGCCAGCTGACGCGACCTGTATCGTGCTAAGATGTTACCTTCCGTTGAACTGCTGATGGCGGCGATGGGTAGCTGAGATTGGATCTGGAGGCTGTCACTCCTGAAGCGTGTGGATCTCAATGGGTTTGAGGTTGTGGTCGCCGAGCTAGCTGCAAGGAAATCCCGGGGTGGTTGTACCACCGAGGACCCTCCGACGATCAAGTTAGACTAGAGATCCGAGTAGAGTAACGGCTTAGTGGAGTAAAAAAGGCTTACTTGGACCGTCTGAAGAAGGGGTTTATATAGCGGTGACAGCAGGCAGGGCAGGCGCGAGAATCACGCCGGCCGTTACGCTCCCGACGTCACGCCCGCGTGATGAGCGGGATCCTCCATTAATGGTGAGACAAGCTCGTTAATGGGGGATCGTGATAGCGTGGAACATGGGATGTAGCCGGCGGAAATCTCGCGCATGGTGAGATTCGCGGGATGGCGGTTGCGCCTGTGAACGATGCCGTTGGTCGATTGATGAGACCGAGGAAGATGACCTCGGCGGGAGAGCTCGCGGACGAGCGGGAGAGCCGAGGTATCTTGGTTCTGCTCGAGCCCGGAGGCGAGCTGAGAGGGCCGAAGAGGCTCCGGCCTGTGATAGCTCGGAGACGAGTTGTGAGGCCAAAGGGGCCAATTGTGCTGGGGGCTCGGAGGTGAGCCAGCGTTTGTTCGTGGGACGGGCACAGGAGTGGTCTGGTCGGCCACTGTAGGTCTTTTCTTGTGAGCCCCGGGACACGTCATCTGCCACGTGTCACGATCTGGGAGATCACCGATATCGAGCATCATCACCAAAGCAGGAGATCTAATGCCTCCATTAACAAGTAAGCTCTTCAGACTTGATCTCAGTTTCTCACAAAAGCTTGTAAAACTTCCAGATTATTTGACTTCTAACTAGTTTCTTTCTCTTTTCTCTACAAATTCTAACTCTGGGAAGCTCAGAAAGATCCAGTTTTGCTAACTCTTGAAGCTTTTGTGGGACTGCAAAACTTGAAAATGTACAGCAAATTTTAGTATCTCGAGCTTCATGAGATAAAAAATCTTCCAGCTTGTTATTTTCTCTGTAAGTATGAAGAAACTACATATCCAATCTTCTGGCCATGAATTTTATTGTTTGAACGGTATACTTTAACTTCCAAGACATGGTATTTTCATTATTTAGCCAATCAATACGCAGCTTTGAATCAGACTCCACCTTTAGTTTTGTAATCTTCATTAGGTAACACTATATCAGGCCATCAAGTAAAGCTCTGGCTTCAGCTGATATGCTATCTCCTTTTCCATAAAAGAATTTAAAAGCAAATATGATTTTTTCCAGGAAAATCCCTTTGTACAGCACCTCCAGCAGATTTCTGACTATTAATTTGGGCAGCCCAATCCACATTTAACTTGTAATAACCCAGTGCAGGATTATTCCAATTAGTAAAAATAATATTCCCTCTTCTGGATGAATTTGTAACAATCAAATCATCTATACTCAAATTTTGCAAAATCTTTTGCTGGACTTCAGAGTAAAATTGATTTTTTAAACCAGCGAAAATATTTCTGAATCACTTGCTACTTTGTGCCAGATGCCTCCAACTGTACAAGCTATATTCTAAAATTTTCTTTCACATCTAAATTTCCACATATTCCAGTTCACTATATGTGGAATCAATCTTGCAATTTTGAACTGCTGCTTCTTATCTTGCCAAAATTCATAGCAACCTAATATAGAATTATAATGATCTGCAACATTTTTTATATCAAAAGCCTCATGAATTTTACTCCATATAAATCTTGATACTTCACTCTTCAAAAATAGATGATCTGGACTCTTGATCTGAGTTTTTGCAACATTCACATTTGCTTGCTATATATGTTCCTTTTTTAACAATATTAGAATCAACCGGCAGTGCTTCAAAGAAAAGCTTCCAGGAAAATAGAACAATTTTCTTTGGAAGTTCAGGAATTTGGCAAAATCAACTTGAAGATTTCTCTTATCTTGTCCCAGACAAATGCTAAAGTAAAATTACCTTTTCTAGTATACTTCCAAATTAAGAGATCCGCATCATCATTGACAGTATAGTTGGCATCCATAATATCATTTCTAATGTGTTGAGGTAAAATATTCTCCATACCAGAAAAAACCAAATGAAAATCCTTCAATATGTCATGAATTTTGACTTAATAGGACCTGTAGAATGGTTTACCAGAGGTTCCTCCTTATGCCAAACATCTTTCCAAAAGTCTATATCCCGAGTTCCAATTAGCCATTTGGATGCTGAATCCACTGTAGGCAAGATTTGATATATTTTTTCCATGCAGCAGCGGCATTATTTGGACGGTATAATGAGCCATTTTCTTATATTTAGCTTCCATGAAAGAATTCCATAAGCTTTCTTCAGATTTAATTTTCTAAGCAGCTTTCATGTTAAATGCTTTTGCCAAATCTTTTCAACTTCTCATATCTAAACCCCTTTCTATCAATGGTTTACATATTCTGTCCCATGAAATCCAGTGATGGCCTTTTTGAAAATCATTATTTTTCCAGAAAAAAATTTGCCATTATAGCAGATACTTTTTTCAATATAGTCTTTGGAGGATTTGTGGCAGACAGTATATGCAGAGGCATAGAGCAAAGAACATGCTTAATCAAAATAAGCCTTCCTGCTTTGAGATAACAGTTTATTTTGCCAGCCCTGTAATTTATTTCTGACTTTCTCAATTAAGCTTTCAAAATAAATTTTCTTTCCTCTTCCAAGGTAGATAGGAGCTCCCAGATATGAAATAGGCCATTTTCCTTTAGAAATACTAGTCTGTTGCTGCATAGCCAAATTTGCAAGAGGCGAAAAATCTTTTGATGTATAATATGCACTTTTGCTCCAAAAACATGAAGTGTTTTTTGCTTTATGTTGAAAATATGTGAGTTCTATTAATTGTTTTAGGTATATTAATTTGTTTTATGCTCACATTATGGTTTTATTGTCATTGATTAAGATATATGGAATCAATAGCAAAATTAATTGAAATAGGTTAGCAATTCCTCGGTCATTTTCTTCTTCTGAAAGAATGATGAAGATCAACCGCTTTAGATATTTTGATGCTTTCTTTGTACGGATCCAGGTCAGAATTGGGTCATAACATAAAATTTTACTGTATTTGTGGTTATTTTATTTGCAATGATAACTATGCATAGCCATATATGGTAAGAGCATTTTCTTATTTAATCTGATCTGTTCATTTTGTTATTTTATATTTTTTTTGCGGTAAATTATAAAGAACAAAGAATTCGATGATTTTATTAATATCAAATGCATAATGTATACTAGTGCTTGATAACAATTGTGGTAAATAGAATCTCCAAAATAGAGAATGAGATAAGTCAAAGATTGACTAAAGTAAAAGAAAAATAATTCTGCCTAATAGGAAACATATAAACTCTAATAATTAAGCAAGTCTAATAAAAACGGTTGAATCGACTTTGATTTCGTCTATCACTGCTCTTATTTAGATTTTAGACCGGCATTTTAAACACCCCCTTCAATCTCATGATGGATGGGGAACTGGGAGTTTGGGGGGAAAACTTAATGCGGCTAAACATCTTTAATGTCGTCGACGAGAAACGAGGACCTTGTTCTTTGAGAGAAATGTTGACGTGCGTCGTATCACGTCAAGATATTACCTTCCGCGGATCTGCTGTCGAACGACGATGGACGACTGAGATTGATTTGGAGGTTGACTCCTGAAGCGTGTGGATTCTCAATGGGTTTTCGGTTGTGATGGCCGAGCTACCTGCAAGGAAGTCCCAGGGTGGTTGTACCACCGAGGACCCTCCGACGATCAAGTTAGTGGTGCAATTTGGGCAGAGTAGCAACCTAGTGAGGAGAGAATTGCGTACCTTGATCGTCTAAAAGAGGGGTTTATATAGTGGTGGCAACAGGCAGGCAAACGCGGGAATCACGCCGGCCGTTACGCACCCGACGTCACGCCCGCGTGATAAGCGGGATCCCGCATTAATGGCGAGATAGGCTCGTTAATGGGGGATCGTGATGGCGTGGAACGTGGGATCGTGGACGGCGGATATCTCGCGTATGGCGAGATTCGCGGAACCGTGGCGTGGGAGCCTGTGATCAGCGCTGCGGTTCGGTTAGGATAAGACCGAGGAGGATGAGCTCGGCGGGAAGCTCGGGGACGAGCGGGAGGCCAAGGTGTCCTAGTTCTGCAAAAGCCCGGAGACGAGCTGAGGGGGCCGAGGAGGCCAATTGTGCGGGGGCTCGGAGGTGAGCCAACAGTTGTTTGTAAGGCGGGCACAAGAGTTGTGTGGTCGGTCACAGAGGGTCGGCCACATCCAAGGGTCACAGACCCGGGTGTTCTTCCGACGTGCTGTTCTTGGTCCTTCCTTGCGGGCTTCGGGATACGTCATCAGCCACGTGTCACGATCTGGGAGATCGCCGATATCGAGCATCATCATTAGCCTCCCACTCTCGTCCCGACCTGATCACAGGTCGGGCCGAGAGTGGTTTGCCGGGTCACCCGAGATGAGCTCCTTATCGTAGATATCGTAAGCGTGCGTTCCCGGGCAACCAGCTGCATTTTCCTGATGGCGTCAGCGGATCGGGGGCCAAATCCTGCATTAAAGAGGATGCGCCGGATCGTATATACGTCCACCGAAGCGACAGCCCATGTGTCTGGCGCTGATTGGCTGATACGACGGGCCGCAGATTTTCGGCATCCGATGGGGTACGACCAGTGCGCGGGCGACAGGTGGAGCGATGGTGGCCGTCGAATGCGATAAGTCTTTTGGCGGGAGACGACTGTCGCCGTTGGATGTGCATGTCGGTAGCTATAAATAGAGGTAGGGTCCTCATCAGGGCTCATACCTCTTCATATTTTCCTCGTCCAGAGTCTTGTTAGCTCGGCGCTCTTCTCCTCAATTCGGACTCCTCGCTTTTGATCTCTCGAGGACACCTTTCTTCAATCAGGTTAGATGTCTTCTTCTGAGAAGTCTGTAGATATAGTGCGGGTAGAGTCTAGAGTGTCCTCTGAAGCTTCCTCTTCTACTTCTTCCTCTTCTCCTGAGAGTTCCAGCTCCGCCGGTGGCCCTTTCATCCAGGTGCCCCAACGAGCCCCGGGCCCCCGAGTCTAGTCGTGCGCCAGTTCGAAAGCGTGCCCGGATGCAAGAGCCTCGGGCCCCCGAGGTGGGAGACAAGGAGGGTTCTCCCGCGTCGTCCCTCAAGAGGTCTCACAGGAGGGCGCCCCGCTCCCGGCTTTCCCGATCCTTGTGGACGATGGGGAGCTTCGCTTCGAGGTGCCCTCAGGGCTTTCTGTCGCCGATAGCTTGCTCTCGGATATGGAGAGGTCAGCAGAAGACAGGGTCCCTCGAGGAACTCTCCGAGCCCAAATGGCGGCGATAGCTCAAGAGGCCGTGCAGGTTAGTGTTCGCACCTCACCTGGTTTTTCATTCAGCACTTTTGTCTGCGTAGTCGGGTGCTTTCCTCCCTTTTTTGACCCTCTTTCTTTCTACAGGTCCTCCAGCACATTGCCCTCGTGGTCCACATGGAGGACGAAGAGATTGTTCCGGCGATGCGGACCGCGGGCAAGTTCTCCTTGCTGGAGGAGAGCTTAAAGCAGGAGCTGGGGGCGGCGATGGATAGGGTGGCTGCCCTTGAGGACCGGGTAGAGGCCGGGAACAGGAAGGCCGCTCGGTACCGAGAGGTCGCCCGAGCCGTCGAGTCCCAGTTGGAGGACTCCCGGGTGCTCGTTGCCACCATACAGAAGAAGGTGGGCACTCTCCGGAAGGAGAATGAGGCGGCGAAGGACCGGACGCGGAAGACGGTGGAGAGCTACAAAAAGTCGGATCAGTTCTACGCCGACCTTGCCAGCGCCTGGGGTGTCATTTGGCACGACACCCTCGACTCTGTCAAGGCTTAGATGCCGGAGTTCCCTGACGCCGAGCTCCGGGCCTTGTACCCTCACCGACGACGAGCAGGGGATCGCCCCCGGACATGATGCAGGGAAAGCGGCCCCCGGTGAGAGTGCGAGGGGTAAGTCGGTTGCCCCAGCTGCCGGTGCCGAAGTTCCCGCCGGAGGTGCCGACCCTGAAGATGCCGCCCCGGTGGTCGCAGGGGAGGCGCCGCCCGCCGAGGTTGTGCCCGCCCCTGAGGCTTGAAGCCCGACGTCTTCTTATTTCTCTCTTTTGCTCTGAAATTTTGTAAGCCTTCGGGCACTTTTGTTAGGGGAGCCCATAATACCTTTGTAGAGACTTTGATTTATGTGAATAAAAAATCTTTTTGCTGCTTCTTTGCGTGTATATTTTCCTTTTGTTTGTGGAAAACATTTGTATTTGCACGGTCTAGCTTTCACGTCAGGTCAATTTTTCGTCTGACGATCGCACATCGAGTTGAATTCGACTATTTGCAAAGACCGGTGAAGGATCGGTATCTCCATGGCCCCGAAGTCGAGGTGGGGATCGCTTAGACGTGGATGGTCTCTTGGCGAGGGTTGGACCGTGGCGTCGGCGGTTAGTAACACCAGCTATGGATGACCGAGCATGGTAGCTGCTCGGTTGCCTCTTGGCGAGGGCTTAGGTATCTGGCTTCGTGTGGTAGTGAACGACATCCATCATAACCGAGCATGATAGCTGCTCGGTTGCCTCTTGGTGACGGCTTCGATCCTTAGCGCTGGAAGGGCCGTAAGAGGTCGGCCAAGGATGGACCGAGCAGTAAAGCTGCTCAGTGGCCTCTTGGCGAAGGCTTCGATCCTTGGCGTTGTGGGGTAGGGAACTACCGGCCAGGGATAACCGAGCAAGGACGGGCCTGGTTGCCTCTTGATGATGGCTTCGATCCTTAGCACTGAAAGGGCCGTAAGAGGTCGGCTAAGGATGAACCGAGCAGTGAAACTGCTAAGTGGCCTCTTGGCGAGGGCTTCGATCCCTGGCGTTGTGGGATAGGGAACTACCAGCCAGGAATAACCGAGCAAGGGCGGGCCCGGTTGCTTCTTGATGAGGGCTTTTGATCCTTAACGCGGGAGGGGCCATAAAGAGCCTGCTAAGGACGAGCCGGGCAGGGTTGCTGCCCGGTGCCGCTTGGCAAGGGCTTTGATCCTTAAGGACGGGCCGAGCAGGGTTGCTGCCCGGTGCCTCTTGGCGAGAGCTTTGATCCCTGGCGTGGTGGGGTAGGGAACTACCAGCCAGGGATAACCGAGCAAGGGAGGGCCCGGTTGCCTCTTGATGAGGACTTTTGATCCTTAGCGCAGAAGGGGCCGTAAAGGGCCTGCTAAGGACTGGCCGAGCAGGGTTGTTGTCCGGTGCCTCTTGGCGAGGGCTTTGATCCTTAAGGACGGGCCGAGCAGGGTTACTGCCAGGTGCCTCTTGGTGAGGGCTTTGATCTCTGGCATTGTGGGGTAGGGAACTACCAGCCAGGGATAACCGAGCAAGGGCGGGCATGGTTGCCTCTTGATGAGGGCTATTGATCCTTAGCGCGGAAGGGGACGTAAGAGGCCTGCTAAGGACGGGCCGAGCAAGGTTACTGCCTGGTGCCTCTTGGCGAGGGCTTTGATCCTTAAGGACAGGCCGAGCAGGGTTACTGCCCGGTGCCTCTTGGCGGGGGCTTTGATCCCTGGCGTCGCGGGGTAGAGAACTACCAGCCAGGGCTAGCCGAGCAGGGTAGCCGCTCGGCCGCCTCTTGGTGAGGGCTTTGATCTCTGGCATCGTGGGGTAGGGAACTACCAGCCAGGGATAACCGAGCAAGGGCGAGCTCGGTTGCCTCTTGATGAGGGCTTTGATCCCTGGCGTTGCGGGGTAAGGGACTACCAACCAGGGATAACCGAGCAAAGGCGAGCCTGGTTGCCTCTTGATGAGGGCTTTGATCCCTGGCGTTGCGGGGTAGGGGACAACCAGCCAGGGATAACCGAGCAAGGGATGGCCCGGTTGCCTCTCGATGAGGGCGTTGATCCTTAGCGTGGGGGGGCCGTAAAGGGCCTGCTAAGGACGGGCCGAGCAGGGTTGCTAAGGTCTTTGCGGCGCTTTGGCCTGATCTCCGCGGGTTGGCGGGATCGCTCGGTGGCGCTCATCCTTGAGTGCTATCAATTGAGGCACCACGCCGACACTCGTAGGCGGCATCAGAGGCAAAGGGCAGAAGCGGCGAGGGCTCGTCTGGCAGAAATATGCTCGGAGTACCACGAGCAATGTTTCCTACACCCCCTTCCCCCGCCATTGTAATTTTTCTTTTTCAGTGTATGGCTGAGGAGCCTATAGTACCCTTTGAATAAACAAACCCTTCTTTTTGCAATACTTTATTGATCCCTTCTTATTATATAAACAGAAAGATCTTGAGAAAAGTTTGCATTGCCTTAGTAAGAGAAGTACAAGCTAGTAGATGTTCTTTTTATTGGTACGGTTTGAGCTCGGCGGATGTCCGTTGGCCTCCACGTACTGCGTGGGGTGCTGAGCCTCGTAGGTATCTGACATACCCTCCGCCGACACGACCATGATCTGGCCGATTGTTAACTCGCCGGGAAGGGGACACTGCTCTTGCTCGCGGTCAACTTGCCGCTTGTCCCGTAAGTACGCTGCCAGGTGTCCCGAACGGATGAGCTCCTCGATATAGTCTCGGAGCTGTTTACAGCTCTCGGTGGAGTGGCCTTGCGATCTGTGGAAACCGCAGTAAGGACCCCGGGTGCGCTTTGCCGCCATGCGCGAGATCGGGGGAAGCTTGAAGAACCCCTCGCCCTTAGCCTCCACTAGCAGTACCGTCTGGGAGACGTTGAGCGGGGTGTACTCCTGAAACTTCGTGGAGTAGGGCTTTGCCCGCTCAAGTCTCCTTCTCTCTTCCCTCGCCCTCTTCTTTTGGTCAGTTTGCTCTGCCCCGGGGAGATTTGCGTTCACCTCGGACTCGAGCTGGATCTCGCGCTCGGTCCAGGCCTTTACCTCGGCCATGGTCTTAGGTTGCGCTAATGCAAAGGAGCGTAACCACTCCTTGTGCCTAAGACCATACTTAAGTGCTGTAATGACCGTCTAGTCCCGATGTTCTGGGACTTCAAGAAGGGCGTTGTAGAAGCGGGTGACGTACCCTTTGAATGTCTCCTTGTCTCCGCTCTTGATTGTGAAGTGGTGGTCGACGGTCCGTTTCTGCCGTCTGTTCCCGACGAAGTGGCCGAGGAATTGGATAGCCAGCTCGTCGAAGGTTGAGATCCAGCGTCGCGCGAGTCCTCGGAACCAGTCCCGTCCGGAGCGGATGAGAGTGGCCGGGAAAGCTCGGCATTGGGCGGTGTCAGAGTTGTCTTGGAAGCTCATTCCTGCGGTGAATGCGTCCAAATGGTCCTTCGGGTCGGACTTACCGTCAAAGAGAGAGACCTTTGGGGGGCTTGTTTCAAGAGGAGACATGGACGGCGAGTAGCTCTTCGGTGAAGGGTTTTGTGAGCGAGTCGAAGGCGTACTTAGCCCCGTCGTTCGAATGACGACCTTCCCGATGCATACCTTCGATCTTTTTTTCGAGAGCGTCGAGTCGGCCGTGGTATCCTGACGATTCGAGACATTCTGATCTTTGGCCTCTGCTGTTGGAAACCTGTCTGGCCGCGGCCGCGGTTCCTCTCGATGAGGTTCCTTAGATCGCCTGGAGAGGTAGTCTTTGACCTGCCGTGACGAGTCCCGTCCGTGTGACCCCGTCGAGGGAGGGGGCGTCGGTCATGCCTGGGAGCAGGCGAGCTGACTGACATCTCCTCGGGAGGGACAGGAACGCATAGGGGCTCAGGGCGAGACGCTCGGGCAGCAAACCTCGGTGTTGAACTGTGGGGCGCCCAGCGGGTCATAAAATATATTGGCCCGGGAGATTGGCGGCCGTGGGAGGCATCGAGGCGGTGGTCGGCTGTGCCGACGCGTGCAGAGACTTCTCTCCTTCTGTAGGGGTCCCGATCCCGAGGTGGGAGAGCGGCGATCTGGGGAGCCTGGCCCGCCGTTTGGACAAGGACGAGCGCATCCACGACGGACGCAAGTCAATCTATCCGGACGGCTAGAGCGTTGATGGCGTTCGAGGGAGGAGATTCGTCTGCACCTCCGTTGTGGGGGGTGGCGGCTGGTGCTCGGATCATCACGGTGATCGCTCGCCATTGAATGGAGATCGGAAGATGAACTTTGTTCAGTGGAATCAAGAATTTCCCACAGACGGCGCCAGCTGACGTGCGTCGTGTCACGTCAAGATGTTACCTTCCGCGGATCTGTTGTCGAGCGACGATGGACGGCTGAAATTGATTTGAAGGTTGACTCCTGAAGCGTGTGGATTCTCAATGGGTTTTAGGTTGTGGCGGCTGAGCTATCTACAAGGAAGTCCCGGAATGGTTGTACCACCGAGGACCCTCCGGCGATCAAGTTAGTGGTGCAATTTGGGCAGAGTAGCGGCCTAGTGAGGAGAGAATTGCATACCTTGATCGTCTGAAAGAGGGGTTTATATAGTGGTGGCAACAGGCAGGCGTAGGAATCACGCCGGCCGTTACGCACCCGACGTCACGCCTGCGTGATAAGCGGGATCCCGCATTAATGGCGAGACAGGCTCGTTAATGGGGGATCGTGATGGCGTGGAACGTGGGATCGTGGGCGGCGGGTATCTCACGCATGGCGAGATTCACGGAGCCGTGGCGTGGGAGCCTGTGATCAGTGTTGCGGGTCGGTTAGGATAAGACCGAGGAGGATGAGCTCGGCGGAAAGCTTAGGGACGAGCGGGAGGCCGAGGTGTCCTGGTTCTGCTAAAGCGCGGAGACGAGCTGAGGGGGCCGAGGAGGCCAATTGTGCGGGGGCTCGGGGGTGAGCCAACAGTTGTTTGTAAGGCGGGCACAGGAGTTGTGTGGTCGGTCACAGAGGGTCGGCCACATCCAAGGGTCGCAGACCCGGGTGTTCTTCCGACGTGTTGTTCTTGGTCCTTCCTTGCGGGCTTCATGACACGTCATCAGCCACGTGTCACGATCTGGGAGATCGCCGATATCGAGCATCATCAGATGTCAAAGCTAGTCAACGTGGAGAGAAGTCGAGTGTCGTTTGACGAAGAGATGCCAAGTCTTGTCACCAAAAGAGATGTCATGAGGTTCTGCCTGGGCACTGGAGCTTGACAAATGACAACAAAGTTCATCGCTAGTGAACCCTCTAGCAGAGGAGTCAACCGGGATCTCCTGGAGGAGATGATCAGAGAGACTGGCGAAGGAGACGACGGGAAAGCTTAACGAAAAAACTATAGGAGAGCTTTAATATAAGACATTAAAGAGAGTTGCAAAGGAAAAGAGGTTATAGTGAAAGGGAATTTAAACATGGTAGTAGTATTTCAATATCAGAGATGTAGACGTCGATATACAACTTTTATGGAGAGTTATGCCGTAGAAATTTTCCTTTTCTTTTTCTTGGAGGAAGAAAGAGGATATGAGCCATTGGCTCTGATACCATGTAAAGAATACGATGATTTTATTGACATCAAATGCGCTATTTATATCGGTGTTGATTACAAGAATGGTAAATAGAATCTGTTAAATAGACAATAAGATAAAGATTGACTAAAGAAAAAGGAAAATAATCCTAGCACATAAGTAGACATATAGACCTTAATAATGAAGCAAACAAGTATAATTAAGATAGTTGAATCAATTTTGATTCCGCATATTACTTTCCTTATTTGGATTTTAGAATGCCATCTTTAACAAATATGAGTAAAAAACTTCCTTGCATGTGGAGAGAAACCAAATGGTCCCTTCGATGGTATGACAAAATTTCTGCAACGCTTCAAGTCTGTTAAATTCAACCTCGATTCACTTAGGATCTTACTTTTGTATCAAACTGTTCTTTTGTATCAACTTCATTCTCACAGAAGATCACAGTGACGTGTGGAGTTGAGATGTGCTCATTTGTTATCTACACGTAACCTTTGCTATTATAACTAGAACTCATGGGGGCATGTGGTGCTCTCACAATTAACAGAGAAAAATCCTTACATCTAAGATGGTTCAAGTCGTGGACTCTTTTGATGAGTAAATCTTATACAATCCATAATTATAAAAGCTTAAATATCACTTTAAACAAAACATACTAGAAAATTATCATGGTTAGCAAAAACTTCAACAATTATAGCAAATCTGAAATCTATGTTCATCAGCAAATGTCCTAAGAAAAAAAGATGCCTAATCAATTAAAAAGAAATTAAAGTTATAACACGAAGATGTAATATTTGATATTTTATTAATTAAACGCTAGTATATAAGATCTTAAGACCTTACATATATCTAATGAGGAGCCATTGAAGTGGGAAAAATGAAACATGGCAACTAAATTACCCTGTTTAAGTTCCCTGGTGCCACTTCAATGGCTGGCGCCATATTTACTACTTTGCTTTTACCATTGCTAGTGCTTATATAACTCGATGCAAGGCAAATATGAAGTGAATTTAGACCAATCTCAACTAAAATGGGAAATGTGAGTATAACGAACGAACACGAGAACAAGGTGTGCCAATAGGTTTGGAACGATGCAGCATAGGGGTCGTTTCTTTGGAATGGTAAGGTGGAACAAATATGGATGAAATAACTATTTTCAACAACTTAAACAACTATGATTCACCATTATTCAATGAGAATATATTCATGTTGTAATTATTGGTTTTGAAATAGCTCCTAAAGAAATTAAAAGGGCTCTCTTTTAGATTAATTTGCACCAAAAATGTGCATGCTGTAGCTATAATTTGGAAAACCAAATTTACTGTTTGAGGGAAAAAATAGATCCACGTTTCGAATCAGAAGTTACAAGACAGAAAACATAGGGGCTAAATAATTTCCGGTAACTCAGATTTACACAACAAAGTGATTCCAAGAACAAAAGGGGATAGGGTGAATTACCGTCAACATCCAGGTGGCATTCTCGACCTCTCGTGGATTGGACTTCACATAGCGATGGTTGAAGGTGCAACCAGTATGCATATCCACTTTGTGATCATCCCTTAAATGTGCAACCAGGAAAGGTATATCGCCTACAACCGAGCATTCCGACCCTGCGTACGGGCAGTTGTATGGTCTAAAGTTGCATTTGGTTTCGTGATCGAGCTTACTGTAATATGGAAAGATCTCGGGGCAGCCCAGCGAGCAGTACTTGCAAGGAAGTTCAAGTGATTCTGCGACCTTTTCTAATGCTAAACACCGAATATCTCCGAGTTCCTGTCTACAGGTAGGGCAACGGTTGTGCACTCTACTTTTGCAAGTTGAACACAATGTGTGTCCGTTATGGCACTGCACCAAGCAATTAGATCAGATTATATTTAGAAAGAAGAAACAGAAAACATTGCATGTAGGGAGTTATTTTTCTTTGTTAAAATCGCCAAAATATAATTGTATGTCAGCAATAGTAGTCAACATATTCACGCGGGGGGGAGGGGGGGATAGTAGCAAAGCCCATAAGAGTATAAAGTTCACAGCCACTTGACAGCAAGCAAAGCTAAGAGGCAGTGCAACTTAAATATAATGCAAATTTATCAGAAACTACTATAACTTCCGTATGTGTTTGTAAAAACAAATTGCCTTGTACTTTCGAAGGTATAAGCACATGTGGACAGATTTTTCAATGTCAAGTGCATAACCTTATGGAAGCACATAACACTGTACAAAGCATCGACGGAGGTGTTAAGGAAAAGCATAAAGTTGACAACCACCTGACAAGCAAGTGTAGCTATAAGAGGTAGCGCAGATAAAATATACTGCAAATTTATCAGAAACTACTATAACTGCCGTGTTATGTAAAAACAAATTGCCTTATACTTTCAAAGGTATACGCACATGCACATGTGGACTAATTTTTCAATGTCAAGTGCGTAACCTTAGGGAAGCACATAACACTGTTCAAAATATCGATGATTGATAATTCAATATCGGAGATGACATAATGTTACAACAAACTCAACTTAATTACCATAACTTGCTTCTTAGAATGTTCATCCAGTGTCCATAAATTAGACCTTCTACAATCTTTGCTGCTAATGGGAAACCCTCTAATTTTCTGTTGTTCCTCTTACAGTGCTCTCTAATTCTAGAAGTTCATAAGGATCCTCGACACCAAATAAACATTTTTCGAAAACTCCAAAGCCCATCACCTTTTACACCCTCAAGCCAGAAAATATCCTCTGGTCATCAAACAAAAAGTTGCTACCCTTCACATATCAGTATCTATAGAAGCAAAAATTGTAATGTCCACTCAACAGTTTTTAACATCAGCCAACACTAGCAAGCATTTGTTTACCTCTCAACTCAGTAATTACATGCCTCTTATAGATGAAAGTTTGCTAAAGGGTCCCCTCATGTGAAAAGACTTTTCTAGCTCTTTCAATTCTCGTCTTGCAAAAAGTGTCAGAAGCACATACCCACTCATTCATATAACAAAGCTTCTTGAATCTTTATTATCGTTATTTACATAATGAGCAAGAGGTAGTCTTCCCAGTATCCTCATAGCCATCAATAACAGAACCGTTTTCTTTGCCCGAGTCCAGTAACATTCTAAGTTTTCTTCACCCTCTTGCGTGTGTAGCTCGCCATCAATTAGAGTACTGTTCACAATGACAAGCCCATCTAGCAAATATCAGTAGCGGGATCTAGTTTATTAGCGGTCAACACCCTTTTGCTATGATGAAACTAACCCAAGCACAAATTCAAAGCAAAAACATCTGGACAAAATAAATTTGGCCTAGTGTTAATTATATCAAGACTCAGAATAATTGCATCCTCTCAACCACCAACACAACCACACGCCTAGAAACCTTTTCCCCTAAATGCACACGACACAAAACAAACTTTCACTAAAAGGGAAAACGAACCAAATGAAGACAAGCAGCAGCATGCAAATACCAGGCCTCATAAAGAACTGTCCTAAGATGTCGCTGGATCATCAATTTTCTCCCTGCTCCCATCACCAAATGTCAACCAAAAGTCCATTTGTAGAGCATCATAAATGAATTCTTCCAACTATAAAATCTTCAGCTTTAGCTGCTGAAAGAGAGAGAGAAATATAATAATTGGACCTGAGTTCAGCACCAACACTTCAAACTAAAAGCTTTTCAACTGTATATATGAATCATTATTATATTGATCAATATCCAACGAAAAAAGGCACAAGGTCTCAAGAAATCAGAAACCTCTAAACCATAAAATACCTAAGAGATGATGCCTTAACTTTCCTCATCACCCTTTGAATCCCCAGACTACTACACTAAACAGACGAAACAGCCATCTAGATTACTAATGCTTCCATATCTGAAGATAAAGTAGACTCGTGTCAGGCAGATTCTAAAGAGACATTTACCTGGGGAAGTACCAAGTCTACACAAAATTTCAATAAACGTCGAGAAAGAGAACAAAAATTTGGAAGGGGGGCACTTAGCACTAAACACTGCTTCGCATACTGATTCCCAAATTCCGCCATTAAAAGAACACGGACCGTCTGTTAAACCTCCCACTAGGGCCACTACCACACATCTAGGGACGGAACCAGCTATTAGGCATTGGAGGGGCGAAAATTAAGTGGCTCGACAATAAGCCGAAACCTATTTAAGACCTCAACAAACCCTTGAAATTTTATTCATGTTGACTAAACGCCGTATTTACCCTTGACAAATAATGATGCAAAAGAAAGCCACCGTCCCAAATTACAGAGTTAAGCTTTATGTTTATTTAAAAGCTGATTTTGCTCTTCTGAAATCACACAAAATTTTGAAAATTTGATCTATCAAGGACATAAAATTAAATCTCGCGTAAACATTTTATTACTATGTTTAAATAGATAAATTTTAAATATAATTTAGTAGTTGATGTAAATTATTATTCATGATTATACAACTCTTCTAAATGACCTAAGAATAAACACTATGCAAGAAAATCAATTATCAAGATTAATAAGATTTGTTTTGATTTTGGAAGATACGGATATAGCATAGTTAGATAAAATCTCTTTTGATTCTATTGTTACTTTTTTAGTAAAGATTCTATTGTTATTTAGATTTTATCATAATTAATAATTAAAGATTGAGGGGTAGATTATATGCTATTTTTATGGTAACTACTTGGATTGATACTTGAATTAGTTGATGAGGATCTCGGGAAAATCTTTTGGGGGAGGGGGCAATTGCCCCCCTTTCTCTATACTTGGTTCCGTCCCTGCACACATCGATACATGATGTGGAAGATTAATTGTCCACGTTACCAAATGCTCCAAACCACACAAATCAAGCTCAGCCAACTTCTACAATATCTCAAAAGAGCAGAAACCAGTAACTTCCAGAATATGATAATAATGTTAAAGAGAGAAAACACGATGATGTAGCTCGCCGTCGCTACAAACTCTTTAAATCGCTTAACTTCTCAATTGACGGAACATGATTCTTTAAATACCCATGCTTATTGCTATCTGCATCCAGACTTACACATGAGCAGACTCAATTCACATGAATTCACTAATTTGAAACCACTAAAAGACCTACAAAGAGAATCTATCAAATCAACTAGTTTCTCCATCAAAGGATGCATATAATCATTAGCTTCCATAAAAAGGCCCAATTTACTCAAAAACATCATGAACCCGAATTTCCCAACTTGATCAAGAGATGATGACAAAAACACAATAATCAGAGAAGAGAAACAGAGAGACAGCATGAATCTCACCTGATGAATTGGGGGATACATAGAATTAGTGCAAACAGGACACTCGAGCAGCTCATGGACGCTGCTCGCCGGCGAAACCGCAAAAGTAGCAGCTCCTCCTCCTCCTCCTCCTCCTCCTCCTCCTCCGCCGCCTCGGCCACCGTGGGCTTTGCTGGGGAAAGGAGGGTGGCGGATCTCCTCGTCATCGAGCCCATCGGATGTCGACACGCACTCGATGTTATCCAAATCCAAATCTAAATCCATTGCCTCGAAATTAAAAGCCTAATCTTTCATCAACTCTCTCTATCTCTTTCTCTCTCTTTTCTCCCCTTTTTTTGTCCCGGGATCGAGAGAGGAAGATGAAAGCAAGGAATAAAAGGGTGTTGATTGCGAGCTGGCTTCCTTTTGGATTTCCCTTTTTTCTTATAACCTTTTTCTTTCTTCTTTCTCTTTTATTTTTAAACAGGAAAAGGGCAAAAGGGGAAAAAAAAAAGGGTAGGCAAAGGATGGTGACGATGATGAGGCCAAGCCAACAGCACCCATCAACCGGCTCTATTTCCATATAAAAAATTGTTAAGTTCGTTGCTTTATTTGATTGTTTTATGGGTATTTGGTAACAAAGAATTTTGGCTGCAATGAGTCTATTTTTGGTAAATGAGAAAGGAAAAGAAAATAATAAAAATAATATATGCAAATTGTTGAGATATTTGATGCTTGATCGAAAAGTATATAAATGAAAATGAAAAAAAAACGATCTTCTTCTGACATTCTCATGATAAAAGAAGACAAATGGGTTAAAATAAGAATCATCATCCCCTCCGTCTCAATTGAGAAAGGCATTATTTCCGAATGAAGTTTATATAGAAAATGCATATTCTATTCTCTTCTTCTTTTGTTAGCTCTGACCATAAAGGAAAAAAGAAACCACATGGTTTATGTGGTATAACTTTATTTTCACTTTGATGGTTGTCGGTTAAGTTCATGAAAGGGTGCCATGCCCCGCTTCCGAGTATACGGAAACGGTGACGTGATAAACTCGCAACGTATTTACTATAAAAATAAATACGTTAAGTGTAATTAAGCAATATAACAATGAACAAGAATGACAAGAGTAATAAAATGAAACAGCAACTTTATTTACATTCAACTTTACATACAACTGTCTGAAAATAAAAGAAACAATAATAAAAGCAAATACCTAAACAATGGCATACTGAAAGCAAGTGCAGAAAGAACTAGTGGTCAAGCTGAGCAGTAAACTGGTCCAAGTCCTCCTGGCTCGGCTCTACGTCTTCAGAGTCCGGTCCTCCTGATGAACATCCTAAAGAAAGAAACAAAAAGAAATGTCGTCAGCGAACTAGCGCTCTATAAGTCCCAAAATAAATAAGAGAAAATAGTATATCATGTGAATAGGAACTAAAAGAACAGAGTACAAGTAAAATTGTATTTGATCTTTCACAGGTATAAAATAGCTATTCTAACGTGGTTATTTGTAGTTTGATGAGAAAGGTATTCATATATACGAGAGG
The DNA here is from genome assembly GCA_030015575.1 of Agapanthus africanus. NCBI lineage: Eukaryota > Viridiplantae > Streptophyta > Magnoliopsida > Asparagales > Amaryllidaceae > Agapanthus > Agapanthus africanus. The sequence continues at coordinate 60,001,398 of CM057348.1, forward strand.
AGTCCATCTTACCCCGTGGACTACGGTAACATATAGTATAAGGCCCTGTCATAACCCACGGGACAACGGCACGTGAATTCATGTAGGTGCTTTTTAAAGTGACCTATCGTGCCACGATATACGTTCCGTACCAATCTACCCCTTTATCCCAGCGTATTGTATTGTATAGAATAAGATTACAGGTCTTGGCCGAATCAATAGATATAAAATGTTCAAGTTCATGTTCAAAATATAATCATGTATTCAGGTAATCGTGTCGAGTTCATGTCACGTTATAATCATGGTTCGGTCAAGTCGAGTCAAGTATACAAATTTGAGTTTGATATTTGAATTCGAGTATTCAAGTTTATGATCAAGTATTCAAGTTCGTGTTTAATTTTGGATTCTGGTTTGAATTTGGACTCAGATTGAGTCAGACACTTGTGAACGTGATGATGCTCGATATTGGTGACCCTTAAGATCACGACACGTGGCGGATGGCGGGCCCTATAACTCAGAAAAAAGGGCCCACAGAGACCGACCAGGCCTCCCCTGTACCCGACCGGCCAGCACAAGCTAGCCCTCCTCGGGGCTCCCTGCAGATTGGACTCCTCGGCCCCTCAGCTCGCCCCGAGCTGCCACAAGACCGAGTCTCCTCGGCCCTCTAGCTCGTCCTTGAGCCCCTTTTGCTGAGGCCGTCTTCCTCGGTCCTTCGACCAGTTCCGCCGCTCACAGGCGTAACCGTCGCTCCGTGAATCTCGCCATGCGCGAATTCTCCGCCAGCAACATCCCACGTTCCACGCCTTCACGATCCCCATTCATGGGCGATCCGCTCTCTACGCGGGCGTGACGTCGGGAGCGTAACTGCCGGCGAGATTCTCGCGCCTGCTGCTGCATGCCTCCACCACTATATAGACCCCCATCACAGAAGGGTCAGGTAAGCCATTTTTTACTCCACTTAGCCGTTACGCTGCTCGGATCTAGCACTAACTTGACCGTCGGAGGGTCCTCGGTGGCGTCAAACCACCCCGGGACTTCTTTGCAGGTACTCGGCGCCAAACTCCTCCAATCACCAAATCTCCTCAAAACCCATTGAGACCCACACACACAACTGGGGATCCCCTCCAAAATCCACTGGGAGATTGATGGAAGACAACATCTGAAGGAGATGTGAAAAGGACCTCCATCAGTTAGCGCCGTCTGTGGGAACGCAAACTCCACAAAAACAAATTTGTCCTTCCGATCTCCATCCACATGGTAAGCGACCATTCTGAAGATTCGGGTACCAGCCGCCGTCTCTCCCTCACCGGAGGCGCGGATGAACCCCCTCCGGCGACCATCATCTACTCCCTTGCTAGCCGAATAGATCGGCTACAGTCCCTTGTGGAGGCGCTCGTCCGCGCCCAAACGGCCGGGCCTGGGCCCCAGATCGCCGCTCCTCCGCCTCCGGAACACTCTGCCCCCCGTCGACACGGCCGACCATAGTCACATAATTCGCGAATTATTCGCCAAATTCGTGAATAATTCGCGAATTTTTGATCAGCCAATTTAATCTCCGAATTAATCGGCGTTGCCGAATGGGCCGAATAATTCGCGAATCATGTGAAAAAACAGTGAATAATTCAAAAACAGCAAATAATTCACAAAATCAAAACCTAGCGTCTCATATATTAATTTCTTGCTCGAAATCCGTCCCGAACATTTTCCGAACACTTACCGAATTTTTCCCGAATACCTACCGATTTTTTCCGAATAGTTCTCCGAATCCGAATTTTCGACATCGCCGAATTATACCCGAACGACGAATTTGTGACTATGCGGCCGACCAACGGCAGGCTGCGACTCCTAACCACGGATCTCACGGACCGATACTCCCTGAGGCCCGTTGGGCCTCTCGCGGCTCCACCCCAAGGTCCGCCGCCGGAGCACCATGCTTCGAACCTCCTCGCGCCCCTTGCCCCCCCTGAGGAGATGTCGGTCATCTCGCCTGCCCACAGGCATGACCGACACCCTCTCCCCCGATGGGGTCGCACAGGAGGGGCTCGCCACGACAGCTCGAGAGCCACTGCCCCCGGGGATCTGAGGAACCTCATCGAGAGGAACCGGAGCCGTGCCCAGACGCAGATCTCCCACAGCAGAGGCCAGAGATCACGAAGCGCCGAGTCCTCGGGGTACCACGGCCGACTCGACGCCCTCGAGAAGAAGATCGAAGGCATGCGCCGGGAAGGTCACCTCTCGGCCGACGGGCCGAGTACGCCGTCGACTCACTCACCAAACCGTTTACCGAGGAGCTGCTCGCTGTCCACGTCTCCTCACGCAAAAAACCCCCGAAGGTCTCTCTGTTCGACGGGAAAACCGACCCCAAAGACTATTTGGACGCTTTCACCGTGGGAATGAGCTTCCAGGACCATTCCGATGCCGCCCAGTGCAGGGCCTTCCCTGCCACCCTCATCCATTCTGGTCGGGACTAGTTCCGAGGACTTGAGCCTCGCTCAATCTCGACCTTTGACGAGCTGGCTACTCAGTTCCTCGGCCACTTCGTTGGGAACTGTCGGCAGAAGCGCACGGTCGAGTACCTCTTCACAATTAAGAGCGGAGACAAGGAGACGTTCAAGGCTTACATCACCCGCTTTTACAACGCCCTCCTCGAGATTCCCGAGCACCGGGACGAGACCGTCATCACGGCGCTCAGATCTGGTCTGAGGCACAAGGAGTGGCTGCGCTCCTTTGCGTTGGCACAGCCTAAGACAATGACCGAAGTCAAGGCGTGGACCGAGCGGGAGGTTCAGCTAGAGTCCGAGGTGAACGCGAACCTCCCCCCGGCAGAACGATCCGACCAGAAGAAGAGGGCTCGGGAGGAGAGGCCGGAGCGTCAGCAGCCTTATCACCCGAAGTTCCAGGAGTACACCCCGCTCAACGTCTCCCTCGCAGTGTTACTAGAGGAGGCCCAAGGCGAAGGGTTCTTCAAGTTCCCTGCAATCCCGTGTCAGGCCTCAAAGCGGACCCGGGGCCCTTACCGCGCCTTCCACCGGACGCTGGGCCACGCCACCGAGGATTGCAAGCAACTCCGGGACTACATTGAGGAGCTCATCCGATCAGGGCACCTCGCCGCCTACTTAAGGGATAAACGACAGGCCGACCGCGAGCAGGAGCAGCGCCCTCCTCCCGCCGAACTAACCATCGACCAGATCATGCTTGCCTCCGCGGATGACCAGTCCGGCCCCGGAATGTCCCGCGCCCGGCGCTAAGCACGGAGACCAGCAAGCCTCCAGGAAGCTCAGGCCACACTGATAGGGTCATCTATTAGCCTGTACTTTTCTTTTGGGGCAATGTAAACTCTCCCTAGGGCTATTGTCAATTTAATAAAGATCAACAGAACATTGCGAGGAAAGCAGAAAAGATCTTATTTATTCAAAAAAAAAGGGGTATTATGGGCTCCTCAGCCGTACATGCAAAAAAAAGAGAGAGAAAAATTATTATTACAACAGCGGGGGAAGGGGGTGCAGAGAGCACTGCTCGTGATACTCGGTAAAGATCTCAGCCAGCCGAGGCCTCGCGAGATCCAATCTCTCCCCTCTGTTCCCCCCGCGCGTTAATCCCAAGCCTCAACTCGTAGCACTCGCGGACGAGCGCCTCCGAGCGAGCCAACCGGTTCGCGGAGATCAGGCCGAAGCGCCTCAGGGACCGCAGCTTACCCACGGCCTCGTCGTAGAGCTGCTCGGACAAGGGGTTATATAGCCCTGGCGACGCCCTCCAGATGGAGTACATCAGCAGCTGCAGCAAGGAGGAACGTCGGGGGAGCAGCCGGCCGAAGTGGTCCTCGATGCTCCCGTACACCAACTGCACCGTGTCCTCGGTGCAGTTCTGGTCATAGAGGTACACATCCTCGAAATTGATGTTCTCGGGGATGGTAAAGGGGAAGTCCTGCATTCTCAACACTCTGTTTGCAACGGAAGGAAGGACTAGTACTCCTTCAGCCTTATATAGCCCGCTGCACCCCCAGAGGAACTCAACGGTCACCCGCTCTCGCCTAAGGAGTCGCTGCCACACAACGATCATTAAGCCTCCTCCGACAGAATCGAAACGACGCGACCCTGGCGCTTCACCTCCCCCCACATTCAATGCGCAGGCTAACCGGGCGGATGTACGATCAGGCGAAACCTCATGAAGATTCGGCCGAGCAGCTGCCCTGCCCGGTTGTCCTTAGCTGGCCTCCTCAGGCCCCCTAACGCTAAAGGTCAAAGCCCTCACCAAGAGGCAACCCAGCAGCCGCCCTGCTCGGCTATCCCCGACGGGTAGCTTCCCTACCGCAACACCAGGGATCGAAAGTCCTCCCAGAGGCAACCTGGCAACTGCCCTGCTCGGTTCCCCCTAGCGGGTAGCTTCCCTGCCGCAACGCCAGGGACCAAAGCCCTCACCAAGAGGCAACCCAGCAGCTGCCCTGCTCAGTCATCCCCAGCGGGTAGCTTCCCTACCGCAACGCCAGGGATCAAAGCCCTCACCAAGAGGCAACCTAGCAGCTGCCCTGCTCGGTTATCCCTGGCGGGTAGCCCCCTACCGCAACGCTTGGGATCAGAAAGTCCTCCCAGAGGCAGTTGAGCCCAACCATCGCTCGACTATCCCTGGCGGGTAGCTTCCCTACCTCAACGCCAAGGATCAGAAAGCCCTCCCAGAGGCAGTCGAGCCCGAGGATCCCTCGCTCGGCTATCCTTCAGGACAAAAGCCCTCGCTAAGAGGCACCTGGCAGTAACCCTGCCCGGCCAAGGGTCCTTGGTAGGCTTCTACAGCCCCTCCTACGCCAAGGACCAAAGTCCTCCCAGAGGCAGTCAAGTCCTTGCTCGGCTATCCACGGCTAGTAGCATCCTACCACAACCGACAGGGATCAAAGTCCTCGCCAAGAGGCAATGGGCAGTAACCCTGCTCGGTCCCCGTCTTGAAGGATCAAAGATCTTGCAAGAGGCAACCGTGCATCTACCCTGCTCGGTCATCGACGCCAGAAATCAGAAGCCCTCGCCGAAGGGCAACGGGGCAGTTCCATCCATCCTCGGCGCAAATAAGGCGGACAACCCTCTGCCCACCACACACAAAGGATCCGAGCTGCCAACTAGGGGCATCAGGTCTATCCAAGTCTCGAGCGATCTCCCCTCGACTTCGGGGCCATGAAGACGCCTTCTCCTCAACAGCACTTGACTCAACTCGACGGACGATCGCTAGGCAAATAACCGACCTGACATGGAAGCCCAATAGCGCAAAGAATTTTTTTTTTACGAGCAAGCCAATGAAACCAAAGAAAAAAAATTTATTACTAAAAGGCAGTCTTTACAGAGGGTATTTTTGGCTCCCCAGCCTCACAAAATACCCTGAGGCTTACAAAATTCCAGACGCGGCAAAATAAAAAGGAGGAAGAAGACGGGGCTTTAGACCTCGGGGCCAGGAGCGATCTCGGGGCCCTCGACATCCACCACAAGGTGAGCCGGGTCCTCGGCGACTTCCTCGCCAGGAATCTCCTGCCCCTGCCTGCTGGCGTCCACGAGGGGGTACTGGGCCCGGAGCTCTTCGTCGGCGAACCCCGGCATCCGGGCCTTAACGGCGTCGAGGGCCTCATGCCAGATGAGGGTTGTAGCGACGGCCAGGTCATCATAGTAGTCTTTCGACTTCTTGTAGCCCTCCACCGCCTTCGCCGCCGAGAGGTCGGCCAACTTCGCCGCCCTCAGGTCGGCCGACTTCGCCCACTCGGCGCCCCCAGCACCTTCCGAAGGGACTTCACTGTCTTTTTCAGGTTGCCGGCTAGCACCTGAGCGTCCTCAAGCTTGGCCTCAGCAACCGTGGCGGCCTCGCGGTGCCGGGCAACCTCCCGCTTCCCGGCATCCACCTCGCCCTCCAGGGCGACGACCCTCGCCTTCATCACCTCCAGCTCCAGCTTGGAGCTCTCTTCCAGCGAGGCGAGCTGGCCCGCAGCTTTCATCGCCAGGCCTACCACCTCGGCCTCCATGCGCAAGGTGAGGGCAACGTGCTGAATGACCTGAAAGGCAGAAGAGAAATCGGGAAGATGAGAGAGGCACCGAACCTCAAGAAATAATAATAATAAAAGGCAAGCGCTTACCTGCACAGACTCCTGGGCGATGGACGCCAGCTGAGCCCTGAAGGTCCCCCCAGGGACTGTAACAACCCCAAATGTCCAATACAAGTTTTTACAAAAAAAAATCAAAATCTATAAAAGGGTATTTATTGCCTGAGCACAAAACTTAAGTAATTAATTAGCAATTTAATTACAAGAAGGAGCTTGTAGCTCATTAGTAATACCTTGCATTGCTGAACCAAGCCACCAGAGTTCAAATCCCATACCCCATATTATTTTTAATATTTATTTTGTTTTAAATTTTATGGAAGCCCAACAGTCAACACGTGATAACTCCAGAATTTCCCACTACACCCACTAAACTAAATGCACCAGAGGCCTAACCCAGCGACCCCCCACCTACCCATGCCTCGACTCGGCCCGACTCGGCCGAGTCAGCCGGCGGATCGGCTGACTCGGGTCGGTGCCGCTGTCACGCCCCGCTTCCCATTCTACGGCGAAGGGGACGCGACTGGCCCGCTACGTATTTACTCAGAAGCAAATACGCTGAGCGTAACTAAGCAATATAAAAGAAATTACACAAGAGGCAAGGTATAATAAAAATAGCAACTTTTATTTATTAACATTCTTTTGTACAATTCATGAAAAGGAAATACAACTGAAATAAAAATAATGCCTAAACAATGGCATGACAGGAAATGAAAAGTACTGAATGGAAAATGTACAATGAAACTAGAGCTCTGGTTCTTCAGCAAGCTGATCCAAGTCTTCTGCAGATGGCCCGATCTCTGTCGGGTCCAAACTACCTGACGACATTCAAAGAAGAAAGAAATAGAATGTCGTCAGCGAACAGATCGCTCGGTGAGTCTCAAAGATAAGAGAGAAGTAGAAAAGAAGAAAGAGAGAGAGAGAGAGAGTAGCTTTTAATATTGTATTATATTGTTTTAATGTTGTATTAACGCTGTTGTTTGTAGCTTGGTACAGAAGAATGCCAGTATATACGAGAGTGGTCTCAGTATGCTAGAGACCAGGGTAAATGGAAGTACAAGGCTCCGTTATACAACCCGGAACAACGGCAATTGGATTCATGTTAGGTGTCTTAATCTTACCGTCTCGTGCCACCTTTAACACCTTCCGTACCAATCTACCCCTTAAACCCGTAGTGTTTTATTTGTATTGTTTTGTACTGTAAATTGTATTGAATGTATAATTGAAAGATTGACCGAAACCATGATATCAGTAAACGGATGTAACCGTAGAATCATGTAAATGGAATAACTGGAGAACCATGTAAATGGAATGTATATCCATGGTTCGGTTCGGTCAAGTTGTATAGATTGATAATTGGATTCATGGATTCATATTGAATTGTAATATTGAAGTCAAATATAATCAGACTTAAACCCGAGTCAGACAATTAGAAATGTAAATCGAAGTCTTGATTAATTCTTACCTATAATTTGCAAGGGTCCTTAGGGAAATTTATAAAACTTGAGGGGGTTTTATGTAAAAATACTTTTATATACTTTTCAAAATACACCTCAAGTATTTATTATTCGTCTTTAGAGTTGTAATGAATGCGGATTTTATATTGTGATATTTCTAGTGAAAATATCCTAGTTTCATAAATAAAGGTATTTATTTGTAAAGTTGATTTATTTGGAATTCATAGTATTTTAGTGTAAAATTGATTCTTGTGATTTTTAGAAAAAGGTGGAATATTTATATCATAATAAAATAGGTATTTTAATGATAAATATACATATATTTATACAAAAATAATTTTAATAAATATTTTATATTCTAAAAAATCACATTTTCTTAAGATGTCGTATTTTAAATCTTTCGAGACCGAATGCTTCTTACGGAGGTCTGAATCTCACACCACTAAATCCGAGGATGTGCGATAAACCGCACCATCCCGAACGGATTCCCCAAAGTGGGTTGTAGCGGCGCTTTGCAAAGATTGTAAGTACTAAATTCTTTAGAAAACGGTTTTATGAAGTAAATGGTATTTATTTGTAAAGATGTCAATTTTTCCGTATTCTATGTTCTATGGTTTCCTAAGTCAATTTAACTATTCCTAACTGGTCTAAACGACAAGTTGTGAGATATCTCAAATCGCCTCTTCACCGCCAATTGTGGCCAGGTAAGTACAAGTGAAGAAAGGAGGGATCCGCTCACGAATTATCATGAGACGGGCCTTTTAAAGTTACCTTTCTCACTTGCCTAGCCTAGACACCATAAAGTCAGGTTTAGATAAACGACCGATGTCCGCAACTTATCGTATTTTCATAATAAGAAGTATTTATTTAAAAGTGTATCAACTCTAACTCTTTTAGAAATGGTTTTAGTAAGTATATGGTATTTAAATAAAATTGCTTATTTTCTCGTATTCTGGGTTCTCAGGGGCTGTTGCATATGAGTGTGTGAGGAGGTAGGTCGTTACTTCGTGATCTACTTTAAATGTATAGCAAGTTTGATGGGGTTAAATGAAGGATTGAAACAATGTGGTATTTAAGTGAAAAATACGATAAATTGAAAAATCTATCATTTCATGTGACGAAACTTGATCAAATTGTTTGATTAGTGTTTAATAGTCAACATGAAGAAGTTTATGTATGATTGTATTAGTGAGAAATGGAATTTTATAGAAAACCGAATCGGAAATCGGATTTGTTCCGATTCCGTCGAGTTTTGTAGTTTCGTATTTTGAGAATGGAAAAGAGAGATAGAAAGGGACTTACGGATTTTAGATTAAACAAGCGAGTGAAAGAGAACTAGAGAGATCGCCGATGTATTGCGTCGTCGCCGGTAGTTCCTTAAAACGGTCGCCGGAAGTTCCGCCGGGAATTCGTCGGAGCTTCGCCTCGAGCTTGTTTTCAAAGCACACGACTCTTGGAAAATTTTTGAGAGAGTGGGCTCAGGATTTTGGGGTGAGAGGGTAGAGGGTAGGGGGTGTATTTATAGGGTAGGCTAGGATTAGAGTGGATGAAAGGTTAAAATGAAAAATGTGATAAAATGTATAAAAAAATGTATTAAAAGTGGAGTAATTGGGGTTTTAAAAGAGCTCTGGAAATGGTCTGAGGCTGAAATTTTGCAGGTGCATACGGAATATGAAAAGACACAACTTTCATGTTGGGGTCGTCGCCGAAATCGGCCGACTCGGCCGTGACTCGGTCTGAGAACCGTGTCAGACCGAGTCAAGGCCGATTTGGCCGATTCCCGGCCGAGTCAGGCGGCCGAGATCCCCCCCCCACGGTTCATCTAACTCCTGAAAATGTTACATCTTTGGGTGTAGTGGGGTTTTTGTGAGATATGCACTTGTAAACTCTTGGTATTCTAAAGGTTTTAAAAAAATCAATATTAAAAATAATGTGAGGTATGGGATTTGAACTCTGGTGGCTTGGTTCAGCAGTGCAAGGTATTACCAATGAGCTACAAGCTCTTTCTTGTAATTATGGAGCTAATTAATTACTTAAAGTAATAACAGTAAATGTAAATACCCCAAGTATACATTAATTTTAAAGCAAATTTTTGTACACTAAAAATGGAGTTGTTACATTCTTTTAACTTGTAATTAAAAAGCAAAATAATTACTTATAACTTGTGCTCAGGCTAAAATACCCCTTTATAGATTTTGAAACAATATTTGAAAAAAAATTGTATAGGAAAATTAGGGTTGTTACATTCTATCCTCCTTATAAAAATTTCGTTCTCGAAATTTGTAAAAGGAAAGTGTAACAGATTAAAGGAAGTTTAGTGACTGAAGTACTGACAGTGTGTGAAAAAAATAACAAGGTGGTGTAAGGGTTTTTAAAAATATGAAAAATGTGTGAAGGAATGAAAGAATGCGAAGGTTTTGGTAAGATTGTAAAAGAGGTGAGAAAAATTTAAGCCAGGACAGATTCAAAGTATATGATTCAAGAAATATGAAATTGTAAGATTCAAGAAACATGATTGTAAAGAATGTTTTAGTTGCTGGTTCTTATGTTATATTGCTTAGCTTGTTCACGCAGAACAGAATTGCATGGCAGTGTTCTATACAACTCTGACCTGCATGAGCCACCAACAAAATCTGTCACGCCCCGCTTCCCATTCTACGGCGAAGGGGACGCGACTGGCCCGCTACGTATTTACTCAGAAGCAAATACGCTAAGCGTAACTAAACAATATAAAAGAAATTACACAAGAGGCAAGGTATAATAAAAACAGCAATTTTTATTTATTAACATTCTTTTGTACAATGCATGAAAAGGAAATACAACTGAAATAAAAATAATGCCTAAACAATGGCATGACAGGAAATGAAAAGTACTGAATGGAAAATATACGATGAAACTAGAGCTCTGCTCCTTCAGCAAGCTGATCCAAGTCTTCTACAGATGGCTCGATCTCTGTCGGGTCCAAACTAGCTGACGACATTCAAAGAAGAAAGAAATAAAATGTCGTCGGCGAACAGATCGCTCGGTAAGTCCCAAAGATAAAAGAGAAGTAGAAAAAAAGAAAGAGAGAGAGAGTAGCTTTTAATATTGTATTATATTGTTGTAACGTTGTATTAACGCTGTTGTTTGTAGCTTGGTACAGAAGAATGCCAGTGTATACGAGAGGGGTCTCAGTATGTTAGAGACCAGGGCAAATGGAAGTATAAGGCTCCGTTATACAACTCGGAACAACGGCAATTGGATTCATGTTAGGTGTCTTAATCTTACCGTCTCGTACCACCTTTAACACCTTCCGTACCAATCTACCCCTTAAACCCCGTAGTGTTTTATTTGTATTGTTTTGTACTGTAAATTGTATTGAATGTATAATTGAAAGACTGACCGAAACCATGATATCAGTAAACGGATGTAACCGTAGAATCATGTAAATGGAATAACTGGAGAACCATGTAAATGGAATGTATATCCATGGTTCGGTTCGGTCAAGTTGTATAAATTAATAATTGAATTCATGGATTCATGTTGAATTACAATATTGAAGATTGTAGATTGTACTTGAATCATATTCAAGTCAAATATAATCAGACTCAAATCCGAGTCAGGCAATTAGAAATGTAAATCGAAGTCTTGATTAATTCTTACCTATAATTTGCTAGGGTCCTTAGGGAAATTTATAAAACTTGAGGGGGTTTTATGTAAAAATACTTTTATATACTTTTCAAAATACACCTCAAGTATTTATTATTCGTCTTTAGAGTTGTAATGAATGTGGATTTTATATTGTGATATTTCTAGTGAAAATATCCTAGTTTCATAAATAAAGGTATTTATTTGTAAAGTTGATTTATTTGGAATTCATAGTATTTTAGTGTAAAATTGATTCTTGTGATTTTTAGAAAAAGGTGGAATATTTATATCATAATAAAATAGGTATTTTAATGATAAATATACATATATTTATACAAAAATAATTTTAATAAATATATTCTAAAAAATCTCATTTTCTTAAGATGTCGTATTTTAAATCTTTCGAGACCGAATGCACCTTGCGGAGGTCTGCATCTCGCACCACTAAGCCCGAGGATGTGCGATAAATCGCACCATCCCGAACGGGTTCCCCAAAGTGGGTTGTATCGGCGCTTTGCAAAGATTGTAAATACTAAATCTTTTAGAAAACGGTTTTATGAAGTAAGTGGTATTTATTTGTAAAGATATCAATTTTTCCCTATTCTATGTTCTATGGTTTCCTAAGTCAATTTAACTATTCCTAACTGGTCTAAACGACAAGTTGTGAGATGCCTCAAATCGCCTTTCACCGCCAATTGTGGCCAGGTAAGTACAAGTGAAGAAAGGAGGGATCCGCTCACGAATTATCATGAGACGGGCCTTTTAAAGTTACCTTTCTCACTTGCCTAGCCTAGACACCATAAAGTCAGGTTTAGATAAACGACCGATGTCCGCAACTTATCGTATTTTCATAATAAGAAGTATTTATTTAAAAGTGTATCAACTCTAACTCTTTTAGAAATGGTTTTAGTAAGTATATGGTATTTAAATAAAATTGCTTATTTTCTCGTATTCTGGGTTCTCAGGGGCTGTTGCATATGAGTGTGTGAGGAGGTAGGTCGTTACTTCGTGATCTACTTTAAATGTATAGCAAGTTTGATGGGGTTAAATGAAGGATTGAAACAATGTGGTATTTAAGTGAAAAATACGATAAATTGAAAAATCTATCATTTCATGTGACGAAACTTGATCAAATTGTTTGATTAGTGTTTAATAGTCAACATGAAGAAGTTTATGTATGATTGTATTAGTGAGAAATGGAATTTTATAGAAAACCGAATCGGAAATCGGATTTGTTCCGATTCCGTCGAGTTTTGTAGTTTCGTATTTTGAGAATGGAAAAGAGAGATAGAAAGGGACTTACGGATTTTAGATTAAACAAGCGAGTGAAAGAGAACTAGAGAGATCGCCGATGTATTGCGTCGTCGGCGGTAGTTTCTTAAAACGGTCGCCGGAAGTTCCGCCGGGAATTCGTCGGAGTTTCGCCTCGAGCTTGTTTTCAAAGCACACGACTCTTGAAATTTTTTTGAGAGAGTGGGCTCAGGATTTTGGGGTGAGAGGTTAGAGGGTAGGGGGTGTATTTATAGGATAGGTTAGGGTTAGGGTAGATGAAAGGTTAAAATGAAAAATGTGATAAAATGTATTAAAAATGTATTAAAAGTGGAGTAATTGGGGTTTTAAAAGAGCTCTGGAAATGGTCTGAGACTGAAATTTTGCAGGTGCATAGGGAATATGAAAAGACACAATTTTCATGTTGGGGTCGTCGCCGGAATCGGCTGACTCGGCCGTGACTCGGTCTGAGAACCGAGTCAGACCGATTCCTGGCCGAGTCAGGCGGCCGGGATCCCCCCCGACGATTCATCTAACTCCTGAAAATGTTACATCTTTGGGTGTAGTGGGGTTTTTGTGAGATATGCACGTGTAAACTCTTGGTATTCTAAAGGTTTTAAAAAAATCAATATTAAAAATAATGTGGGGTATGCGATTTGAACTCTGGTGGCTTGGCTCAGCAGTGCAAGGTATTACCAATGAGATACAAGCTCCTTCCTTTAATTATGGAGCTAATTAATTACTTAAAGTAATAACAGTAAATGTAAATACCCCAAGTATACATTAATTTTAAAGAAAATTTTTGTACACTAAAAATGGAGTTGTTACATTCTTTTAACTTGTAATTAAAAAGCAAAATAATTACTTATAACTTGTGCTTAGGATAAAATACCCCTTTATAGATTTTGAAAAAATATTTGAAAAAAAATTGTATAGGAAAATTAGGGTTGTTACAACCGCCGGCCGGACGGCCGAGTCGCCTAAAGGGAAATTGTGCCTCTTTGCATGCCCCACTCCCCTGCATACTTCAATTTCTGATATCAATTCCAGAGACCCCATTAAACCTCATTTACTACATTTTTAATACATTTTTCACACATTTTCATATTTTTTTAAAATTAAAACCCTACATCTACCCTAACCCTAAGCTAACCCTATAAATACCACCCCTACCCTCTACTCTCTAACCCCAAAACTCTGAGCCAACTCTCTAAAATTTCCAAGAAACTTGTGTACTTTGAAAACGAGCACGAAGCGAAACTACGGCGAAATTCCCGGCGAACTTCCGGCGATTGTTCTAGGAGCTCTCGGCGACGAAGCGATGCACCGGCGATTCCGCTCCTTCCATCTCACTTTCGTTATTGTCCAAAACCCGTAAGTCTCCAAATTCTACCTCTATTTTCTTTTCTAAAATATGGATTTACAAAACCCGACGGAATCGGAACAAATCCAATTTCCGATTCGGTTTCTTTATAAAACTTTACTTCTCGTTAATACAATTATGCTTAAACTCTCTCATGTTGACTATTAAACACTAATCAACCAAATTGATCAAGTTTCAGATCACAAAATAATTTCTAGTTCCTTTTACCGTATTTTTGTCATGTAAATACCACATAGTTCCTTTTGCGACATTTAAACCATTAAACTTGATATACCTTTAAGTAGATCACGAGATAATGACCTACCTTCTCACACACTCATATGCAACATAGCACGATACCCTCGGGAACATAAAATACGGGAAATCGACATCTTTACAAATAAATAACTTTTGAGCTAATAAAAAAATATCTAGACTCAACCAATTAAGGACTGTCGCGCTCATTATGACAGAGGAAGGTTGTGAGAATTCAGTCGTTTATCTAAACTTGACTTTGTGGTGCCTAGGCTAGACAAGTGAGAAAGGTAACTTTAAAAGGCCCGTCTCACGGTGATTCGTGAGCGGAAACCTCCTTTCTTCACTTGTACTTACCTGGCCACAATTGGCGGTGAAGAAGCGATTTGAGGGATATCTCACAACTTGTCGCTTTGGACCAGTCAGGAGCAGTCTAGTTGACTTAGGAGACCCTAGAACATAGAATACGGGAAATCGACATCTTTACAAATAAATACCATAATTAATAAAACCGTTTTCCTTAATGATTAGTATTTATACAAATCTTTGCAAAGCGCCGCTACAACCCATTTGGGGAACCCGTTCGGGATCGTGCGGATTATCGCACATTCTCGGGCTTAGTAGTGCGAGATTCAGACCTACGCAAGGAGCATTCGGTCTCGAAAGATTTAAAATACGACATCTTAAGAAAACGAGATTTCTAGAATATTATAGATATATAAAAAAAGTTATTTTCATATAAATATATGTATATGTAACATAAAGATATCTATTTTGAAGTATTATAAATATTCCACCTTTTCTAAAAATATCACAAGAATCATTTAACACTAAAATACCATGAATTCCATATAAAACCAATATTACCTATAAATACCATTTATTATGAAAATAGGATATTTTCACTAGAAATAAAAAGACAGAATAAGAAGTATACTCAGAAGTACATACGCTAAGGAGACGCGACGAGGTCCGCTACGTATATACTCAGAAGTACATACGCTAAGCGTATCTAAGCAATATAAAATAAATACACAAGAGATAAGAAATAAAAAGAACAGCAACTTTTATTTATTAACATTCTTTTGTACAATGCATGAAAAGGAAATACAACTGAAATAAAACGATGTCTAAACAGTGGCATAATAGGAAATGTAAAATACTGAATGGAAAAGTGTACAATGAAACTAAGCTGCAGGGTCTTCAGCAAACTGCTCCAAGTCTTCTTGCGATGGCTCGATCTCCGCAGGGTCCAAATCACCTGACGACATTCAAAGAAGAAAGAAATAGAATGTCGTCAGCGAACATGTCTCTCGGTAAGTCCCAAAAGTAAGAGGAAAGTAGAAAAGACAGAATAAGAAGATATCTTTTAAAGTTGTATACTATTGTCGTAATGTTGTGTTAACGCTATTGTTTGTAGCTTGATACAGAAAGATGCCAGTGTATACGAAGGGAGTCTCTATATGCCAGAGCCTAAAGCAACGGAAAGTACAAGGAACCGTTTATGCCACGGTACAACAGCAACGGAATATAGGTCATGTGTCTTAATCTGACCGCCTCGTGCCACCTTTAACACCTTCCGTACCAATCTACCCCTTAAACCCCGCGATGTCTTGTTTGTATTGTTATCTTGTAACTTGTATTGATTGTAAGATTGATTGCCTGACTGACCGAAACCATGATATCAGGAAACGGTTGTAACCGTAGAGTCATGTAAATGGAATACTGAGAATCATGTAAAAAGAATATATATCCATGGTTCGGTTCAGTCAAGTTGTATAAATTGATAATTGTATTCATGGATTCATGTGTTCACATTGAATTGGAATATTGTAGATTGTAGATTGACTTGAATCATATTCAAGTCAGAATAATCAGACTCAAACCCGAGTCAGAAAATCAGAAATGTGAATCGAAGTCTTATAATTGCTAGGGTCCTTAGGGTAATTTTTAAACTTGAGGGGGTTTTATGTAAAAATACTTTTATATACTTTTTCAAAATACACCTCAAGTATTTATTGTTCGTCTTTAAAGTTGTAATGAGGGTGGATTTTATGTTGTGACATTTCTAGTGAAAATATCCTAGTTTTATAAATAAGGGTATTTATCTGTAATATTGATTACTTGAAGTTCATGGTATTTTAGTGTAAAATTTATTCTTGTGATTTTTAGAAAAGGTGGTAAATTTATATTATAATAAAATAGATATTTAAATGATAAATATACATATATTTATACAAAAATAATTTTAATAAATATTTTATATTCCAAAAATCTCATTTTCTTAAGATGTCGTATTTTAAACCTTTCGAGACCGAATGCTCCTTACGGAGGTCTGAATCTCGCACTACTAGTCCGAGGGTGGGCGATAAACCGCACGATCCCGAACGGGTTCCCCAAAGATGGGTTGTAGCGGCGCTTTGTAAAGATTGTAAAATACCAATCCTTTAGAAAACGGTTTTATAAAGGAAAAGGTATTTATTTGCAAAGTTTAATTTTCCGTATTTTAGATTCTAGGGTTTCCTAAGCCAACAAGTCTATTTCTAAATGGTCTAAACGACAAGTCGTTAGAAGTCTCAAATTGCCTCTTCACCGCCAATTGTGGCCAGGTAAGTACAAGTGAGGAAGGAGGGATCCGCTCACGAATCGTGAGACGGGCCTTTTAAAGTTACCTTTGCTCACTTGCCTAGCCTAGACACCACAAAGTCAGGTTTAGATAAACGATCGATGTCCACAACTTATCGTGTTTTCCTAATAAGAGGTATGTATTTAAAAGTGTGTTGTTCCCCTCCGAAGGACGGCGCACAGGACCTACGATGTCCTGACGCTGAGATTCAGGGCAGATGCTATTTGGTTTTATCCGTCCACCTCTCCGAAGATGCCAAGTTGATTTATGGCACCGTGTATCGGAGGTTTAGACGGATGCGGCCGATGTAGCAGACTTCGTCAGATTCCCCCTCGCTTGAGGGGTTTTTGATTATGGGGGCGCTCTTCCCTGCAGGCGCAAGCCCCTGCAGTTAATTACGCTACCGCATCGCGGTAAAAAACTTTCTCCTTCTCCAGATGGTCACTTCGTGTCGTGTGTGTTTGTTTTGTTTATGGTTGCCCGTGGATTGTATACGGAGACTGAGTTATGTCGTCGCCCGTAGGGCGTGGACTAGTCCAAATCCGTATTATCTTAGATTTGGGTTTGGGGGTTTGGGTTTAAGGATACGTTAGCCTCATTTGAGACTAAGATCGACTTAAACGTTTGTTAAGGATACGTTAGTCTAGTTTTTAGACTAAGATCAACTTAACGGGATCGTTTAGATCCAACAAGAGAGCAATAAAAGGGAGGCTCTGTTGTTTAGTTTAGTGACATTACGGTTGGTAAGTAGTTTAAGGACATTGCGGTCCATGGATAGTTTAAGGACATTGCGGTCCAATGTTAGTTTTAAGACATTGCGGTCAAGGTTAAGGACGTCATAGTCCATGGGTTTAAGGACCCCACAGTCCATTGTTAGTTTTAAGACATCTCGGTCAAGGTTAAGGACCTCATAGTCCATGGGTTTAAGGACCCCACAGTCCGTTGTTAGTTTTAAGACATCTCGGTCAAGGTTAAGGACCTCATAGTCCATGAGTTTAAGGACCCCACGGTCCGTGTCAATGTGTGGTCATCGGGACCCGTCACCTCTTTGAAGACGTTGAGGAATTACAACGCCAAGTATCAAAGGAGTGAAGAGATATACCCTTGAACCGGGGTGGATTAAATAGTCTTTGGCCCAATTTGGGATCAAGACCAATTAATTATGTTATGAGCCCATTAGCCCAGTTAAGTCTGAATTGAGGACTTATGGCCATCTTGGGCTAAGTCCAATCATGTTTGGAATATTGGCTTCCTGTTGGTCCATTGAAGGAGAGGCTTTGCCTCTGGTCATTTAGCCAATTGGGCTAACGTTAATTCAGCAGTGTTGAACACTGGGATCAAGTTAGTGTTTTAACACTAAAAGACAGTTGGTGTTAAACACCAGCAACAGGGGGTTCAAATTAGTGTTAAACACTAGAGCAAATCAGTGTCAAACACTAGCAGCAGAGGTTTCAAATTAGTGTTAAACACTAAGAATAATCAGTGTTAAACACTGGTGACAGAGATTTTAATTTAGTGTTGAACACTAAGGGAGTTAATCTTAAGCTCTGTTAACAGGGGTTTAATTTAGTATTAAACACTAAGAAATTCAGTGTTAAACCCTGCAAATAAAGTTCTTTGATTAGTGTTGAACACTAAGGCCAAACAGTGTTTTAACACTGGATTCAGAGGTTCCAATTTAGTGTTAAACGCTGAGGCAAGAGGGGTCACGTGGTAGCACGTGAGGGCGCCCTCCCTTCATTTGTTCTGCTGAGAATATTGCATCTTTTAGAGCATCACGTGCCATCACGTGACGGGCATTTAAATGCTTGTATGTTAAAGCTTCTGCCAAGGGTCGCGTGGGTCACGTGAGGCACTGCCTCAAAGGCCCTTCTCACATGGTGGCACGTGATCCTGCCTCTTTGTATGTTTTTTTGGAAGATCTGTTAATCCCTTTTTTAAGAATTAAATTCTTCATAGGGTTGAACCCTAACGATAAATTTAAGAGGAATTAAATTCCTACTCCCTTCTGAAGATTTATATTCTGGGATAGAGTTGAACTCTGAATTTTCTGTAGGAATTAAATTCCTCATATATGTGAAGAACTGAATTCTATCATAGGGTTAAACCCTAATAAAAGCTTTAAAGGAATTAAATTCCCACTCTCTTTTATAGAGGCATGAGATTCTGTCATAGGGTGAAACCCTAATTTCTTCTTTCTTAAAGGAATTAAATTCCTGTTTTTTTAACAGAACTAAGTTCTTAACTACGGTTGAACCCTGATTCTGTTCTTTCTGAAGGAATTAAATTCCCATAACATAGGGTTAAACCCTAATTTTATTTTAAAGGAATTAAATTCCTATAGTTCTTTGAGAATTAAATTCTCAAGCTTCCATTCCCTCTCTATGCTTTGGATCTGCATGGCAGGATCTCAACCCAATGAGAATTAAATTCTCAATTCAAGGGGAGATGTGCACTTTACAGATCCTCCACCAAAGAGAGAACTATGTTCTTCTGTTTAATATCAGAGTTAAACTCTATTGAGAATTAAATTCTCTTTTTCTTTCAAAAAGCCTTCCCTTTCTTACCTAGGGTTTTCTTTTGCAGAAGATCCAAATTCCTCCAAAGTATCAAGGTTCTCTTCTTTTTTATGTATCGATCCCCTCCCTATATTTCCCTTGGCTCCTATTTATAGGAGAAGGAGCCCAATCAATTAGTTTCGATGAATCATTCATTAAGGCATCTGATTTGTATTCACCATTCGTTTGGACCTTTGGATTGTTAGGTGAATTTTATTCACCATTGGATTTTAAATCCAGAGATTTTCCTTTGTTATTTCGGTTAGATTTTAAGGGGAAATCTTTCCAAATTCAAGATTTTTCCATAGATAGGTGATATTTAATCACCTTAAAATTTTTAATTCAATCGGTTCTTTTGGAAAGATTTGAGAGGTCTTTTCTCAGAATTTAATTCTGTTAACAGATAGGCTTTGAAAGCCGGTCACGTGTGGCCACGTGACCCTTGGTCACGTGTGGGCACGTGACCCCCTTGGAACGAGCCCTCTTCTTCTTTTTGCGCTCTGCCTTCTGGCCGCTGCTTAGCCGTCACGTGCCACCACGTGACCCCTGGTCACGTGTGAGCACGTGACCCTTGTTTGGAGCCTTTTTCTTGATTTAACCGGAGAATGAGTCTGCTGCTTTTAAATGTCACGTGCCAACACGTGACCCCTGGTCACGTGTGAGCACGTGACCCCTGGTCACGTGTGAGCACATGACCTCTTCTGAAGCCTTTTCCTTGATTTGATCAGGGAACTGATGTGCCTTTGAAGCCGCTTTTAAATGTCATGTGCCAACACGTGACCCTGGTCACGTGGGAGCACGTGACCCTTTCTGAAGCCCTTTTCTTTGATGTAGTCGGGAAACTGAATCTGCCTTGCCGATGCTTTTAGATGTCACGTGCCAACACGTGACTGCTGGTCACGTGTGAGCACGTGACCCTTTTCTAAAGCCTCTTCCGTAGGCTTTCCTGATTTTAAATCAGGAAACAAATGCCCCCACAGCGTTGTTCTCACGTGTCTGCACGTGAGTGCAACGCTGTCACCTTTTGTGACCATTGGATTCCTCTAGGGATTTGGGGAGATGAAACGTTTCCATCACCTCCTATAAATATTGGGGTCATTTCAGAGACGCCTCCACTTTGCTCATCTTCTTCCTTGCGAACTTTCTTCTTTTGAGAATTTAATTCTCTTTTCCCAGAGCTTAGTTCTCTGCCTTGAAAATCTTCCAGAGTTTAACTCTGTTCGAAGAGACTTTTCTCTTTAGGTAATGCTCTCATATGAACGAAGAACTTTCACATTCCTCTGGATTTTAAATCCAAAACAGGGGTTTCTACCCTTTTTAATATGAACCCATTTTCCCTTAAGTTTTTTTTTCACTGGAGTATGGAATAGAACTTTCAACGGTAGATCCTTTTAGGGTTCATATGATCTTTAGGGAGATAATGGTGACGGTTAAAATCTATGGAATTTAATTCTATCCAAAAGGATTTCTGGGAATTTAATTCCATTTTTCTTAATAAGGAATTTAATTCCTACGAAGAACTCAATTTCTTCACATGGAGGCTTCTTGGGGTCTCTTGACCCGAGGTTGTCCTTCTGCAATTAATGAAACAGGAGCTTTGTAATGATGTCTTCTGTGGGAATTTAATTCCTTTGGTCCTGTTGGATCTGTTGTAGAGCCCGAGACAGATTTGTCCTCTAGGGGGAATGTGTAGGGTTACTTGAATCTCATTCTTTATTTAATGAGGAAATTCCCTCTGTTTTATTATAACTGCTTGGTCTCATTATTAATGAGCCGTCATCCTGATTCTGTGGGGCCCATGTTGTTTTGTAGCCAACGGCCCCATAAAAGAGTCTGCTGTTGCTTTCTTCGGCTAGTCTTCATGTTCATGCATGTATATATATTGCTAGCTTTGTTTTTGACAGTCTTCTTTCATTGGATTTCAGGTGCGATGGCTTCTGTTCCATGCTTTCCCTTTTCTCGCTCGGAGGCTGCTTTTCCTCAGTCACCATCTGATGAGGAAGCGATGGCGATGATCCGGGCCCATGACCCAAACTGCACCAACCTACTTCAATGGGGATCTTGGTACAGTCATATTATTCAGGGTCGCCGGAGTTTCCTTTGCGCGGTACCGACAGAGCCCACTTTCCCATTCTTACCGATAGACCCTCCGAGAACGGTTTTTGCTGTGGAAATGCCCAACTGGACTCCAACGGGGAGGCTCGAGCCTTCGACGACCGGTATTCCGAACCATCCGATCCCGGCCATAGATATCTTGGGGCGGCGTATTTGCCAGGGTGAGGCCCACCCGTGGGGGCAAATTTATAAGATAGGGCTCACTCCTCGACACCCTACGGGCTACCTTCTCTGGGCTCGCTACATCCTTTCTGCCCATCGTGCGCGGCTGCAGAAGGTCGGGCTTTATCAGGCAATATACGCGTCACTCTTCCATTATAAGTCCCCGCATGTCTGGTGGGTTAAGGCGTTTTTGAACCAATGGAATCTTCCCACCAACACTTTCATTCTAGGAGATCGCGAGGTCTCGATCTCTCTGGCAGAATTCTATGACATCTCGGGGTTGCCAGTCAGAGGTAGTCTGTATGAGGAGTTGCTGCCTTCTGACGAGTACATCTTTGAGCCCGAGCCCGCCCCGGTTGACGGCCTGTCTGCTGAGAATGCCGTCCGCCACAAGCGTCCCAGTTTAATCAAGGCGCTAGGTATCTTCGACCGATTATTCACCGAA
This sequence comes from Agapanthus africanus, assembly GCA_030015575.1. Lineage (NCBI taxonomy): Eukaryota > Viridiplantae > Streptophyta > Magnoliopsida > Asparagales > Amaryllidaceae > Agapanthus > Agapanthus africanus. The sequence continues at coordinate 60,023,321 of CM057348.1, forward strand.
TCCGAAGAGCAGGGTGTTACTTTCAAGAGCTTCATTGCTCGTTTCCTTCGCGAGGACGCCTTATCGAAGACAGCCCCGAAGTTTGCAAACATCAAAGACCCCTTTGGGTTTGGCCCGAAGAAACTTCCTACTAATGAATCGGATCTACCACAGTACTACATCCCTATTATGTCGCCGACATCCTTTGAATCCATTGCTGCTCCCGGCGTGGATGAGGAGACGTTCTTCGTGGGGTTTGTTAGCGTCTGGCTCAGTTGGTTTGTCATCCCCATGCATCGTCGCTTTATGAGAGCTTCGGTTATCTATCCGGCTTATCGTATTGCTGAGGGGACGCGGTTGGCCATCGGCATCCCAGCCTTGGCACACCTTTATCATGGGTTGGGCACCGCAGCTAATACCTCTACTCCCGGCGTGGATGTGGTAAACTTTTCGCTTCATTATTTCACGTCCTGGATCGAAATGCACGTGTTGGGGGCTTTCGCTATGCATCAGAGGCCTGCATTCTACGACGCCTACACTTTCCCTCGGCTTATGCGATTGGTGGATGCTTCTGCCGCTGACCCAACTCAATTCGGGGCTATTCGGGCATTGATTTCTCCTTACGCTATTGTCGGCGGATTAATATTTAATGATCGGGTCTTATCTTCTTCCACGGGTTCGGCCCAGCCGCTTTGGGACCGGTCGAAAGATGACGCGCCCACTTTGAAGCCCCGGGAAGCCGCGCGCTTATATGCAATCAGACCGGGTTACCTGGTGTTTCATCAGGACAGTGCGGCTCTCTTTATGCGGTACAACCCGCATCGCTTTGCCCGGCAGTTTGGCTATGATCAGGGCGTCCCGTTTGAAGCTTTCATAATCGTGCCGGTTCCTTCGCTCGAGGCCGTCCGGGATACCGCCCACCACTTTATGAGGCTGAACACCGGTTCTCAGTTCATGATCCCCGATGGTGACTACATTCCCCGATGCGTGGGGTCGTTCACGGGCTGGTATCTCCATCGGGTGAACCCAGTTATTATTGAGGAGAGAAGGGTGCTTCTTGGCCATGGCGCCCCTATTCAGGTTCCAGCCCCGGGAGCCATGCTGCGACCACGTGCCCCAGTCCGCTTTCCCCTGAGGGATATCGGCACTGCGATTATTCCTGGAGAGTCGGGAGTAAATCTTACTCCAATAGTTGGTATGCCCCTGGGTACTCGGTCATGGGGTAAACGGGCTCCGGTAACAATACCCCCACCTGAGGCAGCACCACCCTCCGTGTCATCGACGATGGCGGTGTCATCTCCAGTTGTGGCCCGGGGAGAGGGTGTTGAGGGCGACGTGGGCCAACGCCGCACTAAGGCTTCGAAGGGAAAGAGACAGTCGTCCTCGGCGACTGGTTCTGGGTCCAAGCGTCGAAGGAAGGTGGCTACTAATTTGCTCGACTCTTTAACGGAGTCTGAGCCCATCCTTGAAGATGAGCCGTTGGCCTTACCGGAATCAGATGCTGAACTACTTTTTCCCAGTTCAGCCGCCGAGGAAGCTGCACAGTTGGCTGAGGCTATAAGGCGTTCCAAAGACGCGTCTCAGAACGCCAGGGTTTCGAAGAAGCCCTATCCTGCTGTAATCTTTTACGAAGACCCCTCGTGGATTCGGCGGCGATTTATAGGCCCTTTGGAGGAATGGGGGGAAAGGGCCTTGAAGCAGACTGTTTCAGAGGACGCGGCGGACGCACTCTCTTTATGGACTGGCGGCCATGAGTCTACTCTTGAACCCCGGCGAGCACGCCTCCTTGAGAAGGAGCAGCGGCTTAAAGAAGCCATATTGAGGGCTTCTTTGCGCATCGGTACGTTGTGGTTCTTTTGTAGCTCTTCGGATTATTTATGCTCGTGCATATGTATCATTATTCTTATTTGAATTGTGCAGAATCTTCGACGCTGGGAGAGATCCCCACTGGCTTGCTGCAGCTAGAGCCTGTTGCCATTCCCGATGCAGCCCTACTCGATGGGGCCGGCAATGCCACTCCTCTCGCAATAGATCCTCTGGTGGCGGCTCTTGATTCCAGGGTACTCGCTCCTTTGGGTGAGGTTCCCTCGGTGGTCGCCGTCCCAACGACTTTACCCGAAGGCGGCCTAGAGATTGAGATGGAGGTAGTTGGGACTACCCTCCCTTTGTTGGAGCCTGAGGTCACGACAGAGGCCGCTGAAGCTGCTATCCCCCCGGCTCAGAATGGGAGGAGTGTCGAAGGTAACCTTCCACGTTTTGAGCTAGTAATCTTTCTGTTAGCTGAACTCTTTTGTCTTTTCAGAATTGCGTGGACTGGCTGCCTCCATTGTCGATCTATCTCCTCGGCAGTCCTTCCAGCGTCTTTTGGAAATGGCCGCTCCGCAGGCGATATCTCCTCAACGAATCGTCCTCTCGTCCGGACAAGGTGAGTGTTGTTCATCACTTCTCATAGCATCATTTTTATTTGGCGTATTGACATTAATGTTCTCTACAGTTTTGGAGGCCGATGATGAGGTCGAGGTTCTTGAAGGGCCAGGGGAACCTTCAGCTCCTATTTACACGACTGTCGGTAAGTGACGTTTCATCATACTCTCATTCGTTCTTTGCTTAAGAATTTTACTGACATCTTTCAAATTTGAACAGCTCTGCCAGTCTCCACGGCGTTGGAGTCGCGCATCGTGATGCCGCCCGGCCCTTATGCCTTGCGGGCTTCAGAACGCTTGGCCCAATTAAGCCTTGTCTCCTTATCATCTTTGATTGAGGAGCTCCGTGCTGGCAGCGCGACCACAGCTGAAGCGTTTGCCGCCGAAACTAACGGTTCTCTTCCTTTTCTTGCCACCTACCATAGCGAAGAAGTGGTGCGAGTCTGGGTGGAGTTCTGTCGGCAGGTGGAGGCTCGCTTGCACGCCCTTGAATGTTCTCGCCTTTCCTCGGAAGCCGTAGCTGCAAAAGCGGAGTTGCGGGGTCTGATAGCACGATGCGCGGCCAATATGACGTCATGCGAGAAAAGGCTTGGCCGTAAATTCTCGGAAAGGGAGCTAGCTTCCAAGGCGCTGAGAGAGCTTCGCGCTACTCTTACCGCCAAGGCCAACAAAGCATACAAGCTTTGGCGGGTGCTTCAGGAGTCCATCAAAGAGGTGGTGGATCTCGATAAAGCTGCCACGTTCACTCGTGAAAGGGTCGAGGCTCATAAAGCCATCGAGAAAGAGCTTGAAGCTCGGCTTGCTTCGTATCAGGCCCAGCAGGCTCAGGCGGAGGCTCGTCTTTAGGCGATCCTGAATCATGAAGTCGTGAATCAGCAACAAAAAGATGAGCTGGTAAAATTGCTACATCACCCGCCGGCTTGAAGACTTGTATCTTTTCCTTCCTTTTTGTATATACTTCTGAATAAGAGTATTTTCTTTTTGTTCTTTCATGAATTGTACTTTGTATCCATTTTGGTTTATAAATAAAAGATACATTTTTCTTCTCAATGACGCGTCTCCTTTTTGTCGAATGTGTTTTGCGGACAATTTATCTTGATCTCCTTGCAGGGCAGCGATAGCTTAGGATTCAGGGTTAAGATCTGTTTCCTAAGACTTCTGCACTTTATGAGCCACGAGGGTCTCACAAAGAGTTTTTCTCCCCGTCGGTCAAAAGGATCCCCTAGGTGTAGGTTCTTCTTAAGAATCGTGAGGATTCTTAAGCGGGTTTTCCCTTGAGAATCGTAAGGATCTCACAAGAGAGTTTTTCTTCCTTACAGGTCGTGAAGACCTGCAAGTGCTGGATGTGGTCACCCTTATTCGTGTTTCACGGAGTCAGGGGTTTCTTGAGGCATCGTAGTTTAAAGACGTCGCGGTCAAGGTTAAGGACCTCATAGTCCGTGGATTTAAGGACTCCACAGTTCGATGTTAGTTTTAAGACATCACGGTCAGGGTTAAGGACTTCATAGTCCTTGGATTTAAGGACTCCACAGTCCGATATTAGTTTTAAGACATCACGGTCAAGGTTAAGGACCTCATAGTCCGTGGATTTAGGGACTCCACAGTCCGATGTTAGTTTTAAGACATCACGGTCAAGGTTAAGGACCTCATAGTCCGTGGATTTAGGGACTCCACAGTCCGATGTTAGTTTTAAGACATCACGGTCAAGGTTAAGGACCTCATAGTCCGTGGATTTAGGGACTCCACAGTCCGATGTTTGGTTGCAGGGACCCGTCACCTCTTTGAAGACGTTGAGGAATTACAACGCCAGGTATCAAAGGAGTGAAGAGATGTACCCTTAAACCAAGGCAGAATCCGTAGGGAATCGGGGTGGTTGATCGTTAGTTTTAAGACATTACGGTCAAGGTTAAGGACATCATAGTCCGTGGATTTTAAGGACTCCACAGTCCGGTGTTTGCTTTGGATGCTTCACACGGGTTCACTGCCGTGCTTGGCGAGGACCAGGCTCCGCTCTGGACGTTTTCCGCAGGGTCAAAGAGTGACGTTATCCGCGTTCCACGTAACCAGGAATTTTGCACTAGATACTTCACACGAGTTCACTGCCGTGCTCGGCGAGGACTAGGCTCCGCTCTGGATGCTTCACACGGGTTCACTGCCGTGCTCTGCGAGGACCAGGATCTGCTCTGGACGTTTTCCACGGGGTCAAAGAGTGACGTTATCCGCGTTCCACGTAACCAGGAATTTTGCACTAGATGCTTCACACGGGTTCAATGCCGTGCTCGGCGAGGACTAGGCTCCGCTCTGGATGCTTCACACGGGTTCACTGCCGTGCTCCGCGAGGACCAGGATCCGCTCTGGACGTTTTCCACGGGGTCAAAGAGTGACGTTATCCGCGTTCCACGTAACCAGGAATTTCGCACTAGATGCTTCACACGGGTTCAATGCCGTGCTCGGCGAGGACTAGGCTCCGCTCTGGATGCTTCACACGGGTTCACTGCCGTGCTCCGCGAGGACCAGGATCCGCTCTGGACGTTTTCCACGGGGTCAAAGAGTGACGTTATCCGTGTTCCACGTAACCACGAATTTTGCACTAGATGCTTCACACGGGTTCAATGCCGTGCTCGGCGAGGACTAGGCTCCGCTCTGGATGTTTTCCACGGGGTCAAAGAGTGACGTTATCCGTGTTCCACGTAACCAGGAATTTCGCACTAGATGCTTCACACGGGTTCAATGCCGTGCTCGGCGAGGACTAGGCTCCGCTCTGGATGCTTCACACGGGTTCACTGCCGTGCTCCGTGAGGACCAGGATCCGCTCTGGACGTTTTCTACGGGGTCAAAGAGTGACGTTATCCGCGTTCCACGTAACCAGGAATTTTTGCTGATTGTATCCGCATTTCACGGGAAGGAGGTTTGACTGTTGGCGATATGTATATCACCGAGCCATGGAACTGGGAGTTGCCGCTGTTCCGCTTAGCTTAGAGTTGTGTCCGTTGTTACGAGACGAGTGCTGAGATGATCTCTAAGTCATTCGCGGCCCGTCGAGATTTCGCTTCTTCTTATGATGAAACTTGGAGGAGAAGTATGATCCCTTTTTGTTTACGCCCTTGGATTGTATACAGGGTGTGATGGAACATCACCTGTAAGGTATAAATTGAAACTTCTTTTTTTTTATATTTTATTTCTTTTTCCGTGATGCTCTATCATTTCGGCTATTTTTCGCGGTGCCCAATCATTTCGGCTATTTATTTCATTTTCACTCGCTGTTTTTTTTTATTATTGCGAGTTGCCCCATCATTTCGGCTATTTTGCGTGCATACATTTTTACCTGCTGCTTTTTATTGCAGGTTGCCCCATCATTTCGGCTATCTCATATGCGCGTGCGGCCTACTGGCTTTTCGCCATAAACCTGAAATTAGACACAGATTTCGGCATCAGCACCGCTACAACTGGGATATGGCCAGGAGCGAATCATCATCTGTCTCTGTCGATGTTGAACAAAGATGGCTTAGTAAACAGGGTTAGGGTCCCGTCGACTAAGGATTTTGACTTCATGAGCCGTAAGGGTCTCACGAAGGTATTTCTCCCTACAAGTCGTGAGGATCTCGTAGGTGTATTTTCTCCCTAGGAATCGTGAGGATTCCTAAGTGTATGTTCCTCTGCAAGTCGTAAGGATCCTACAAGAGGGCTTTCTCCTTATAGGTCGAGAGGACCTACAAGGGATGTGTTCACCATATGGACATATCTCTAGTCACGGATGGGACTTTGTTAGGGAAATGTTTATTTGTGCCCGTGGATTGTATACAAGGGTCAATATGAGCCACTTGTAGGGCAGTGTCGAAGGGTATGGGGGATTTTGCTTAAGCACAGGTTTAGGTCTCTTTGACTTAAGACTTTCAACTCTTATGAGCCGTGAGGGTCCCATAAGAGAGTTCTCCTTACGAGTCGTGAGGATCTCGCAAGTGTATTTTCTCCTTAGGAATCGTGGGGACTCCTAAGTGTGTTGCTCCCTTGTGAGTCGTAAGGATCTCACGCTGGTGGTTTCTCCTTGCAACGTCGTGAAGATCCCGCAAGTGTCCTTTAACGAGGTTGCGCCCTTTCGGGTTTTCACAAACACTCGCCGGTAGCCCTGCTGTTTTTACTCACGGAGCCCTTTCGGGTTTTCATCCGTGCCCTTCTTGCTTATGGACATACCGTTTTTTTTATTCTTTGTCTCCTTTTTTTTTACAAGGTCGCGCCCTTTCGGGTTTTCACGAACACTTGCCGGTAGCCCTGCTGTTTTTACTCACGGAGCCCTTTTGGGTTTTCATCCGTGCCCATTTTGCTTATGGACATACCGTTTTTTTTTATTATTATTTTTTTATATATATTTTTTCTTTCTCTTTTTTTTTTATTCATCTCGTCAGCCTAAGGATGCTGCGGTAATAGTTTAGGGACGTTTCGGTCAGTCGTTAGTTTAAGGACGTTTCGGTCCATCGTTAGTTTAAGGACGTTTCGGTCCGTCGTTAGTTTAAGGACGTTTCGGTCCGTTCAGGGGAAGGCCGGCTACTGCTTATAAAGTCTGAATTTAGGAAGATAGCGAGCGGGCATAGTCGTCGTCATCTATCATTGACCTAGGCCGTGGCTCATTAAGCGTAGTATTTCTTTAGGAAGCGGCCGTTTATTGGCCTGAAAGGCCTTTCACCGTGCATGTCCATGAGTAGATAGGCTCCACCCTGGTAGACCTTGTCTATGATGTACGGGCCTTCATAGTTCGGCTCAAATTTTCCCCGCTTGGCACGATTGGGGATCATAGGTCTTTTGACCACTAGTACGAGTTCGCCTTGGCGGAATGTCCTCGGCCTGGTCAATCTTTCGTACGAGCGCGTCATCTTTGCTTTGTAGGCCTCTAGATTTTGTTGCGCTATGAGCCGGGTTTCATCGAGGGCATCAAGCTCCTCAAGCCGAAGGTGAGCATTTTCTTCGTCCGTCAGCTCGTAGTGGACTGCCACTCGTAGAGAGAGTAACTCTATCTCGAGGGGGAGCACTGCTTCCGTCCCAAATACTAATGCGTATGGCGTCGTGTTCGTGGCTGTCTTGAACGTAGTCCGATATGCCCAGAGAGCTTCTTGCAGTCTCTCGTGCCAGTCCTTCTTATTTCGGGACACCGTCTTCTTCATGATCTTTGTCAAGGTCTTGTTGAATGCCTCAGCTAGACCGTTAGCTCGTGGATTGTAAACTGAAGAATATCTCCAGTCTATATTGTGCTGCTGCGTGAAGCGGCTAATCTTATGGCTTCTGTAGGCTGGCCCGTTATCGGAGATAATCCGCCATGGAGTTCCAAACCGATAAATGACGTGCGTCTTGAAAAAGTGGAGGATATTCTCCGTCTTCACTTCCCTTAACGGTACTGCTTCCGCCCATTTGGAGAAGTAATCAGTCGTCGCCAGGATGAAACGATGTCCTCTAGACGATGCTGGCTCGATGTGGCCGATTATGTCAGTTCCCCACATTTCGAATGGCCAGCTGGCCACCGTCGGATGTAGTGGATTCGGATGCTGGTGGATGAAATCCCCGTGGATTTGGCATGAGTGGCATTGCTTCGCATATTCGAGGCAGTCCTGGATCATCGTTGGCCAGTAGTAACCCATCCGTTTAATTTTTGACTTCATCTTCGGGCCTGCTTGATGAGAACCACAGATTCCATCATGAACTTCTTGAACGACTCTTTCTGCTTCGTCAGGTCCTAAACATCTCAGCCACAGAAAATCAAACGACCTCTTATACAGAGTATCATTGACGAAAGCGAAAGATAGAGCTCGTTTCATGAGCTGATGTCTTGAGGACGCTTCTTCGGGCATTCGGTGGGACTTAAAGTAGTCTATGAAGACTTCCCTCCAGTCCTCAGCCTTCTCACGGTCTTTTATCTGTAGGGTCGTCTGCTCAGTCGCTCCCTTTTCTTCGTATAATTCCGGAGATATTTCTGCTGGGGCGAGCACTCGACGGCTTTGTACCATGATTTTAACGTCATCGAGGTTCTCGTCAGCCAATTCTTTGGCGAGCTTAGCTAATGCGTCCGCTTTGCTATTTTCCGCGCGTGGTATGCTTTCCAAAGTATAGGAGGGAATTTGGGTCAACAGTTGTTGCACCTTTTCGCCGTACTTCACCAACTCTGGTTTGTACGTTTGGTAGTCACCATTTACTTGACTAACGACCAGTTGAGAGTCCCCGTATATAAGAAGGTCTTCAATTCCCATGTCGATGGCGATCTCGAGGCCCGCTATCAAAGCTTCGTATTCGGCTTCGTTATTCGTCCTCGGCTCTGTTAAAGAGAAGGCGAAGCGCATAATCCCTCCTTGTGGAGTTACGAAGATGAGGCCTACTCCCGATTTGATTATGGGGATACATTGTTTGCGCTTCTTCATGGAAGATGCTCCATCAAAATAGAGTTCCCATCGGGTATCACCGCCGCCGATCGCATCAAATGCATGTTCGTCCGGCAAATCGCAGTTCAGAGGAGAACCGGCAGGTACTGGATGCTCAGCAAGGAAGTCGGCGATGGCCTGGCCTTTCACTGCCTTGAGAGGTCGATACGTTATCGAGAACTCCATCAAGAGTAGAGCCCATTTAGCGAGTCGACCCGTCAATATAGCCTTTGACATCAAATATTTAAGAGGGTCCACCTTCGAGATGAGACGGACTTCGTGCGCCAATGCATAATGCCTGAGCTTTGTTATCGTAAAGATCAACGCCAGGCAGTGTTTTTCAGTGGGAGAGTAATTGCTTTCTGCCCCCAGCAGAACTCGACTTAAGTAGTAGAGTGCCCTTTCTTTTCCTTGGTCATTCTCTTGCACCCATAATGCGCCTAAAGAACCTTCTAGGGCAGTTGTATAAAGAATGAGAGGCTTTCCCTTGACCGGCGCAGCCAGCACTGGAGGGTTCTGCAGGTACTTCTTGATCTCGTCCAGTGCGCCTTGGCATTTGTGATCCCAAACGAATGGAGTTTCCTTCTTCATCAGGTGGCTGTAAGGACGGCACTTACCTGAAAGATTGGCGATAAACCGCCGGATGTATGCGAGCTTCCCTTGGAGAGACCGCAACTGTTTGAGGGTTCTTGGCGGAGGCATTTCCATGATCGCCTTGATCTTAGATGGATCTATTTCGATACCTCGATGTCGGATGATGAATCCCAGGAATTTACCCGAGGAGACTCCGAACGCGCATTTTAGGGGATTCATCTTCAAATTATATTGCTGAAGGCGTTGAAATACAGTCTTCAGATGCTCTAAATGCTCCTCGTATGACATGCTCTTCACTACGAGGTCATCAATATAGCACTCGACGATGTCATGTATGAGATCATCGAAGATCTTTGTCATGGCCCTTTGATAGGTAGCACCGGTGTTCTTTAGACCAAAGGGCATAACCTTGTAGCAGAATATTCCCAAAGGGGTCTGGAAAGCCGTATGTTTCTGGTCTTCAGGATGCATTTTTATTTGATTATACCCTGATGAGTCGTCCATGAAGGAGAAAACCTTATGCGTGGACGTATTATCTATCATTAGCTCGGTTACCGGTACTGGGAAATCGTGGGCAGGCTTTATTGAGATCCCTGAAATCCACGCATATGCGCACCGTCCCATTTTTCTTCATTACCGGGACGATGTTGGAAATCCAGTCAGGATATTGGACTTCTTGGATAAATCCAGAATCGATCAGCTTCTTGACTTCGGCATTGATGCTCATCTCAAGCTCGAGCCGCATCCTTCTTGGCGCCTGCTTGACTGGCTTGATATCCGGGGATATTGCTAATTTATGCACAGCAATCTCCGGATCTAATCCCGGCATCTCGGAATAGTTTCACGCGAAGCAATCTTTATGCTGTAGAAGCACGTCCTTTAATGCAGCCACCCTTTCTTTAGATAGTCGCTCACTGACGAATGTCGGTCGCGGATCATCTGTCGATCCCAACTCAATCTTCTTGAGGTTATCTGCAGTAGTATGTATGCCATCTTCCAGTTCTTTCGGAGCCGGTGGAAATTCTGAGATTACCTCATTGTCATTGTTTTCGAAGCACCAAGGGAGCTCATCTATGTCCTCGGGCTCTTCTTTTAATATCGTAATCATGTAACAAGTGCGAATCCGCTTCCAAGATTGATGTGGATCCGGTTCTGCTCTTGTGGCTTTGGGTTCGTGCTTTTGTGGCAGCGTTACCTTCCAGCCGTTGGATAAAGCAAATCTGCCTTGCTGGTACTGGTCTTCGACCCAGTTCTTGAAGGTGAAGCAGTCTTCGATAGGGTGTCCTATAGCTCGGTGATAAGAGCAATAGCCCGGATGAGAAACTTTGTTAGCTTGCTCAGGGTGCTTAGACTCCGGAAGTGCGATCATTTGATGTTTTATAGCGAGTTCGAGTAACTTCTTCGTCTTGTCTCGGGGGAAGGAATACGCTCGACTCATCTTCTTCATGAGGGACAAATCCGGACCGCGCAATGCCCGCTCACGTGACTCTCTAATCCTGCGTCATTGTTGTCGACTCCTTTTTCCGCTTCTGGACTTACTTCTGTCTTAGCATTGGGCCTTTTGGACGACGGGTCGACGGGGAGGAGCGTCTTTGTCTTTTGCAGCCTGTTGAAACAGACGTTGCGTCCTGGCCTTCTCGTAGATGGCCATCTCGCGGTTGTGGTCCTCCCGAGCCTTTTGTCCTGCTTTCCTGATAAGTTTGTCCACTTGTTCTTCAAATGACGGACTTGGCACTTCACTCGCGGGATCCAATTTTGACGAGGGGTTAGCATTCTCCGACGAGGTGACCTCTTTCTTATCGAAGTTATATATGGCGTAGCTACCGTGGACTCGCTCTCGTTTCCCGGATCTCACATATCCAAGCCCAAGCGTTTCCATTCTCCCGTTGGGCAGTTTGCGCTGAGTTCCAGGGACATCCCAAATCCTGTTGTAGAACCGAGATTGTCGAACAGTCTGTTTTAAGGGTACTCCTTGGCGCTTCAATAGCCTCTTTAGTCCATTTGTGTAATATCTGGGCAAACGGATGGGTTGGAGCCTGTCGAGTGTAGCATCCGCGCCATGCCATATCTCTTTCTCCACTCTCGTTTCTGTGGATTGGTAGAATAGGATCACCTTTTCACCCTTTCGCCTGGGAGGGACGTAATACGTCTGCAGGTCCCGCACATTGTGAGCTTGAAGTGCGTCGAGATCTTTGTAGTGTTTCTACGGCACCATGGTGATTTGCAAACTCTAATTATCACTAGGGGATGCCTGTATTGATGGCCGACTGGAGAACACGGCATTAACCTCATCTTCCGAGTCACTTCCGAAGATCAACATGGGGGCGGACTTTCCCGGGTTGTTGCGTCGAGACGACCCAGCATAAACTATCTCTTCTTCTTCTTCGGTATCGCTCCCGAAAACAGGGATGGTGGCGACGGCTTTGTTCTCCAGCTTGCGACACTTTTCTATATCCTCGAAGTCTGGCAAAAAGTACTTCGCATCTTCGTACTTGCGGACTTCGTTCACGGAAAATGGATTCAGCTCACCTGTTACGGTATATTCGAAACCATCCTTGAAGTACTTCATACACTGATGCTGTGTAAAAGGGATGATGTTGTACTCATGCAACCAAGGACGACCGAGCAAGGCGTTGTAGCAAGTCTTGGCGTCAATGACGTGAAACTTGATGTCCGTGACGAGCAGTCCGAAGCGTAATGCCAATATTACGGATCCGAGAGTCCGTGACGATTGGGAGTCGAAACCAGAGATGGTAATTTTGTCACGAGCGAGGTGCTGCACGCTCATGCAAATTTCCTTTAACACCCGAACGTTAAGGAGATTGACGGAGGATCCATTATCTACCAGAATTTTGCCTATCTTGATATCATGGCAGTATCCAGAGACATATAGGGGACGGTCGTGGTCGCATGTTCCGAGGAGAAGGTCTTCGTCACCGAAAGTGATGTCGGCCGTGTGCACTTCTTCCAGTTCATCCTTCATTCTTTCCACAGCAAGGAAGGCTTGGAATTGCTCGGGTTCTTGTAACGCCTTAATTAGTGAATCTCGCGCTTCTTTTGATAATAGGAGGGCATCGAGAATGCTGAGTTGAGAAGGTAACTTCCTTAGGTACGCTAGGATGTTGTAGTCCACCTTACCCTTCCTGGAAGGGTCCTTGGTAGTCAGCTCTTTCATGACTTGGTCATCTAAAGTGATATCCTCAGTGACCTTTTCCTTTCCCTTATCTTTTCTATTTGCAGGCCCGAGATTCTTTTCCGGGAGCGTACGATTGCGCAGCTGAATGTTTTCGTAGGCCTCTGGTTCTTCCTCTTTCCCCAAAACGGATTCTTTAAAGAGAGGGCCCAGAGCCATTTCTTCATCAGAGTCGCTCCCAAAGGTGAGAACTTGTGACCCTCCGGCGTTAACCATATAACAGTTGCCAGTAGTTCTGTTGTGCCCGTCGGCAGTACTTCTTCGTTCCCGACGAGTCTTGCGTTTCATGCGCTTAAAATGTTGCCAATGAGCAACATATCCCTGCCACCATATCCTAAAGGCGTCGCACTCCTCCGTAGGGTGTGAAATTTTCCGATGATATGCGCAATAATTAGGGTGCCTCTCCGCCCCATAGAGCGTGTTTTCTTCCGAGGGTGGTAGCTTCATTCCTGTTGACATGGCTTTGGCAAACCTTTTCCTCGTCTTGAATATCTTTTTGTCTACATCGGATGTCTTTTGATCTGGCGGGAGTGCTTCGACTCTTTCGTTCAGTCGCTTGCGTTTGGCTCCTTCCGATGCGGCCATCTCACGCTCCTGATCCGCTTTACTCTTCAGACGAATCTCGTCTAGAAAGGCGTCGATCATTTCATCTGTTGGCCACACACGCTCTGGTTCAGGCTCTGTCCCCAGTTTCTTAGTGCTAGGAGTTTTTTCATCGTCAGTAAACGAGTGGGAGATTACGTTACAACTCGCCACATATCCCTCGGATTCATCCGACGAACTCTCTCCATCATCTTCCTCTTGAAAGATGTGGTTGAGGAACTCTTGCAGCGTGACAGGAGTTCGTGCCTTTTGATTGTACTCTTCCAGCGCATCGATTTGCTTCTGCAAGTTCGTGCGCTTGTCTCCAGGCGTGACGGGCTTCTTAGATTTCTTTTTCTTTTTCTTCGAAGATTTTGACGGTAGGGCATGAATACTTAGGCCATCACCACCGCTCTTTGTAGTTGGGCGCGGCCTCAGCATTCCTTCAATGACCTGGGGTTCCAGCGGGTACTTCCATTCGACTGCCGGGCACGCCTGAAGGTCCCTCAGCATTCTTTTGGTTTTAGTTGACAGCACGACCTCCCATGGAGCTTCTTCAATAAAGGAACAGGTTGCCCCCGATGTATCTACTTTCTTGGGAGTATGCGGCTGTGGCGGGTTCACCTTCCACTTTTCGGACAGCGCAAACTTCCCCTGGAGGTATTGATCTTCAATCCATCCTTTGAAGACGCAGCAATCCTCAATCGGATGACTTACCGTTTGATGGTAAGGGCAATAGTTAGGGTTATTCACCTCAGTGGGTTGTGGCGGTCGCCTTGGATTTGGCAGGTTTATAAGTCTGTTGCGTACTGCCAGCTCGAATAACCGTTTCGTCTTGTCCCGTGGGAACGAGTAGGGACGCTTCATTTTCTCATTATAATACCGGCGTCTTTCTTCCAGTTGATCCGTCAGCTTTGGGGCATTGGGTTGCTGCTGGGCATTCGCGACGAAGGTTGCTTTTCCTTTACCCTTGTCACTCCGAGGCTCGGGCTTCGGGGGAGACGGTCTATGACCCATTTGGTCCATCTGGGCCAACTTGTCGATTAGAGCCTGGAATATGGTTGGCTTAAAGAACATCATAAACTGGGAGATAGTTGCGTGAGGGTCTAGGGTTCCACGAACATGCCCACCGCGGGCGCTTCCTCAATGCGTTGCTCGCATTTCGACCACAAATTTCGCCAGCGTATAGCATACTGGACCCATGTTTCGCCTGGTTTCACCCTGGCATTAATCAACGCCGTTATTGGAGTGCGTTCGCTGGCGCTCGCGAACCGCTGAGTGAATAGAAACTCCATTTCAGCGAACGTCTTAATAGAATCGTTCGGGAGTTCCGAATACCATTCGAACGCTGTTTCTGATAAGCTGCCCACGAACTGGCGAAGCAACAGTTTATCATCATCGCCGGTGTTACCGCAAAGGGCCCTGAACTGGGCAACATGTTGATGGGGATTGCCGGTTCCCTTATATACGTGGAATTTTGGTATTGTATAACCCGGCGGGTATTTGATTTGGTCGTACCAGCTTGGATACGACCGTCCCGTTTTTACGACTTGACCAGCTGCCTCAGTCGCATGATGAACCCGGATTTGCTGGGCTATATAATCGTCCAAATCAGCCTTAGAGATTGTCTCCTCCTTGGCCGTTGAGAGGGCCGGCGGAGGATTCGACGTTTCTCCCCTGTCGTCTTCAAGGACGATCGGGGGATCCTCGGCGGGTGGGTCTTGTTGGATCATCATTCCCACCATATCCTGGAATAAGTGGGCTATCTGCTTTATATTGGCCGCTTGTTCCGCAGCCTCTTTATCTTTCTTTTCCAACATCCTCCGGAGGAACTCGGCGTCGGTTTCCTGTTCTTGTTGCTGATCCGAGAAAGCCTCGGGGCTTTCTTTCGGCCCAGTAAGCGCGGCCATTGCAATCATCATTTCCTGGAGCTTTTGTTGTTGCTCCTGAGCTTTGGTTACTGACCGTGTAAGCGGTCTATGACCCGTAGACGCACGGCTGTCTTCCTTCCCCGATGCCATGTATACAGTCTGGACCATCCTGCCCCCAGCCTTAGGGCGTCTGGGTTCAGCGCTTTTAGCTCTCGTTGCAGGACCGGGGATCTTCTTCGGCCTCCTCTTTTTATGAGCATTGGAAGTTGAGAGGGACGTTGAGGTGGGCACCCAGACAGCTTTTCGTGGCTTAGCCTGGTGACTGGCTTCCTATTGGATTTTCAGCCTCTTGTGCTGGCGGGAGAAGTTTGGATCGATCATCGAGTCTCGGGCCTGGCGCCAGACTTTATAGATTCGGGAGGACAGCCGTTGAGGAGATTGGGGCTGTTCTGTTTTTACTTCTACAGCCTTTTTCAACGGAGGGGGAGACCTCTTTAGCACCGCGGTAGGAGAATTCCTACGCACCTTATTTAGCATCTCAAAGCTGTTCCCAGTCGGAACAGCAGCATTAACTTCTGCCATCGGGGCTGGTGGAGTTATCCTAGAGGGAGAGTTGCCCCCAGCCTTCCTCATTCGGCGCCAGTAACGACGTCGAGCGTGTCGTGCTGATGGAACCGGCCTAGTGAGGGCGATAGCCTCGTCTTGCCCCCTGTGTAGGTGGGGGGTCACTGCTGGTGTTAGCCTGTCAAAGACCGATGTCCATTGGGTAGCAGGAGCGGGAGCTGGAGCCGTCAATCTTGTAAAGACCGACTTTTTGGCAGGGGAAGCCGCCTTGACGACTTCAGGAGCAGGACCGGTCACTTTCTTAGAAGCAGCCTTCTCTGGGATTGCAGGCCCCATTGCGGGTCCACAGGAGTTCTGGCCCAATCTAGAGAAGACCGAGGCGCTGGCGTTGGGCGACCCGTTGAGAGGGGCTGCGGCAGGGGTAAGACGATCAAAGACCGACTTCTTGGGAGCCTCCTTTGTCAGCACCGAAGCGGTGAAGCTTGTCGGCGGGAGCATGGTCCCAAAAAACAATCCTGTGGTGGCTTGAGTGACTTGTTCCATGGGCATTGCGAATAGCGAAGCAGCTTGGGGTCCGTAGGCTATACCTCCTGGCGAGGCAGAGCGTTGGTTGCAATTGCAGTCCGAGCAGTTGGAGCATTTCGCACAAGTAGAAGCCATCGATTCTTTGCTTTCTGCAATAAGCAAGACGCCAAGTCTTAGTACCTTGAAACCCAAGGGCAACCATTAGCGAACCACGATTGATTCGCGAATCACGACACACGAAGTGTGGAGTGGAAAGAGGAAAAAGTCCCACCGGGCGTGCCAGAATCTGTTCCCCTCCGAAGGACGGCGCACAGGACCTACGATGTCCTGACGCTGAGATTCGGGGCAGATGCTATTTGGTTTTATCCGTCCACCTCTCCGAAGATGCCAAGTTGATTTATGGCACCGTGTATCGGAGGTTTAGACGGATGCGGCCGATGTAGCAGACTTCGTCAGATTCCCCCTCGCTTGAGGGGTTTTTGATTGTGGGGACGCTCTTCCCTGCAGGCGCAAGCCCCTGCAGTTAATTATGCTACCGCATCGCGGTAACAACTTTCTTCTTCTCCAGATGGTCACTTCGTGTCGTGTGTGTTTATTTTGTTTGTGGTTGCCCGTGGATTGTATACGGAGACTGAGTTATGTCGTCGTCCGTAGGGCGTGGACTAGTCCAAATCCGTATTATCTTAGATTTGGGTTTGGGGGTTTGGGTTTAAGGATACGTTAGCCTCATTTGAGACTAAGATCGACTTAAACGTTTGTTAAGGATACGTTAGTCTAGTTTTTAGACTAAGATCAACTTAACGGGATCGTTTAGATCCAACAAGAGAGCAATAAAAGGGGGGCTCTGTTGTTTAGTTTAGTGACATTACGGTTGGTAGGTAGTTTAAGGACATTGCGGTTCATGGATAGTTTAAGGACATTGCGGTCCAATGTTAGTTTTAAGACATTGCGGTCAAGGTTAAGGACGTCATAGTCCATGGGTTTAAGGACCCCACAGTCCGTTGTTAGTTTTAAGACATCTCGGTCAAGGTTAAGGACCTCATAGTCCATGGGTTTAAGGACCCCACAGTCCGTTGTTAGTTTTAAGACATCTCGGTCAAGGTTAAGGACCTCATAGTCCATGAGTTTAAGGACCCCACAGTCCGTGTCAATGTGTGGTCATCGGGACACGTCACCTCTTTGAAGACGTTGAGGAATTACAACGCCAAGTATCAAAGGAGTGAAGAGATATACCCTTGAACCGGGGTGGATTAAATAGTCTTTGGCCCAATTTGGGATCAAGACCAATTAATTATGTTATGAGCCCATTAGCCCAGTTAAGTCTGAATTGAGGACTTATGGCCATCTTAGGCTAAGTCCAATCATGTTTGGAATATTGGCTTCCTGTTGGTCCATTGAAGGAGAGGCTTTGCCTCTGGCCATTTAGCCAATTGGGCTAACGTTAATTCAGCAGTGTTGAACACTGGGATCAAGTTAGTGTTTTAACACTAAAAGACAGTTGGTGTTAAACACCAGCAACAGGGGGTTCAAATTAGTGTTAAACACTAGAGCAAATCAGTGTCAAACATTAGCAGCAGAGGTTTCAAATTAGTGTTAAACACTAAGAATAATCAGTGTTAAACACTGGTGACAGAGATTTTAATTTAGTGTTGAACACTAAGGGAGTTAATCTTAAGCTCTGTTAACAGGGGTTTAATTTAGTATTAAACACTAAGAAATTCAGTGTTAAACCCTGCAAATAAAGTTCTTTGATTAGTGTTGAACACTAAGGCCAAACAGTGTTTTAACACTGGATTCAGAGGTTCCAATTTAGTGTTAAACGCTGAGGCAAGAGGGGTCACGTGGTAGCACGTGAGGGCGCCCTCCCTTCATTTGTTCTACTGAGAATATTGCATCTTTTAGAGCATCACATGCCATCACGTGACGGGCATTTAAATGCTTGTATGTTAAAGTTTCTGCCAAAGGTCACGTGGGTCACGTGAGGCACTGCCTCAAAGGCCCTTCTCACGTGGTGGCACGTGACCCTGCCTCTTTGTATGTTTTTTTGGAAGATCTGTTAATCCTTTTTTTAAGAATTAAATTCTTCGTAGGGTTGAACCCTAACGATAAATTTAAGAGGAATTAAATTCCTACTCCCTTCTGAAGATTTATATTCTGGGATAGAGTTGAACTCTGAATTTTCTGTAGGAATTAAATTCCTCATATATGTGAAGAACTGAATTCTATCATAGGGTTAAACCCTAATAAAAGCTTTAAAGGAATTAAATTCCCACTCTCTTTTAGAGAGGCATGAGATTCTGTCATAGGGTGAAACCCTAATTTCTTCTTTCTTAAAGGAATTAAATTCCTGTTATTTTAACAGAACTAAGTTCTTAACTACGGTTGAACCCTGATTCTGTTCTTTCTGAAGGAATTAAATTCCCATAACATAGGGTTAAACCCTAATTTTATTTTAAAGGAATTAAATTCCTATAGTTCTTTGAGAATTAAATTCTCAAGCTTCCATTCCCTCTCTATACTTTGGATCTGCATGGCAGGATCTCAACCCAATGAGAATTAAATTCTCAATTCAAGGGGAGATGTGCACTTTACAGATCCTCCACCAAAGAGAGAACTATGTTCTTCTGTTTAATATCAGAGTTAAACTCTATTGAGAATTAAATTCTCTTTTTCTTTCAAAAAGCCTTCCCTTTCTTACCTAGGGTTTTCTTTTGCAGAAGATCCAAATTCCTCTAAAGTATCAAGGTTCTCTTCTTTTTTATGTATCGATCCCCTCCCTATATTTCCCTTGGCTCCTATTTATAGGAGAAGGAGCCCAATCAATTAGTTTCGATGAATCATTCATTAAGGGATCTGATTTGTATTCACCATTCGTTTGGACCTTTGGATTGTTAGGTGAATTTTATTCACCATTGGATTTTAAATCCAGAGATTTTCCTTTGTTATTTCGGTTAGATTTTAAGGGGAAATCTTTCCAAATTCAAGATTTTTCCATAGATAGGTGATATTTAATCACCTTAAAATTTTTAATTCAATCGGTTCTTTTGGAAAGATTTAAGAGGTCTTTTCTCAGAATTTAATTCTGTTAACAGATAGGCTTTGAAAGCCGGTCACGTGTGGCCATGTGACCCTTGGTCACGTGTGGGCACGTGACCCCCTTGGAACGAGCCCTCTTCTTCTTTTTGCGCTCTGCCTTCTGGCCGCTGCTTAGCCGTCACGTGCCACCGCGTGACCCCTGGTCACGTGTGAGCACGTGACCCTTTTCTGGAGCCTTTTTCTTGATTTAACCGGAGAATGAGTCTGCTGCTTTTAAATGTCACGTGCCAACACGTGACCCCTGGTCACGTGTGAGCACGTGACCTCTTCTGAAGCCTTTTCCTTGATTTGATCAAGGAACTGATGTGCCTTTGAAGCCGCTTTTAAATGTCACGTGCCAACACGTGACCCTTTCTGAAGCCCTTTTCTTTGATGTAGTCGGGAAACTGAATCTACCTTGCCGATGCTTTTAGATGTCACGTGCCAACATGTGACTGTTGGTCACGTGTGAGCATGTGACCCTTTTCTGAAGCCTCTTCCGTAGGCTTTCCTGATTTTAAATCAGGAAACATGTGTCAAAGCTAAAACTTCTAGAAATGATTTTATTAAGAATATGGTATTTAAATGAAAGTATTGTTTTATTGTATTCTAAGTTTTTGATGATGTCGTTTTAGGTTGTATAAGCGTGTGTGTGGAGGTAGGTCATTACCTCGTGCTCTACTTTAAATGTATAGCAAAGTTAAGGGGTTAAATGTGAAATCGAAATATGATGGTATTAAAGTGAAAAATACGTTAAATTGGAAAGGTTATCATTTCATGTGACGAAACTTGTTCAAATAGATTTTTAAAAGTTTAATAGTCAAGATAAAGTTGTTTAGGCATGAATGTATTGGTTAGAAGTGAAATTTTATGGAAAACCGAATCGGAAATCGGATTTGTTCCGATTCCATTGGGTTTCGTAATTTTGTATTTTAGAGAAATAGAAAGAAGGATAGAAAGGGACTTACGGGTTTCGATCTATACTAAGGAGTGAGGGGGGACTAAAGGAGTTGCCGAGGAGTTGTTTCGTCGCCGGTTGTTTCTAAAAACGTCGCCGGAATTCCCGCCGGAATTTCGCCGGAGCTTCACCGTGCACTCGTTTTCAAATTACACACTCTTGGAAAATTTTGAGAAGGTAAGCTTAGGGTTTTGGGATGAGAGGGTAGAGGGTAGGAGGTGTATTTATAGGGTAGGCTAGGGTAGGGTAGGTGAAAGATTTTTAATTTAAAAAAATGTAAAAATTATAGAAAAATCATTAAAAATTGTAGTAAATGGGGTGTATTTAAGATTCGGGAACCGATCCAAATAAATGGTGTTGCAAGGGAGTTGAGAATACAAAAGGCCACATTTTTTGTTTTGGGGACTCGGCCGTCCGGCCGAGTTCGGCCGGCGGCGCCGGCCCGAGTCGGCCGGTCCGCCGGCCGACTCGGCCGATCCCGGCCGAGTCAGGGGTCTCAGAAGTGGGGAGGCTCGGGGTTAAGGTTCTGGTACTTTTAGATTTTTATGTGAAGTTCAACTTTTGGGAGTTATGACATGTGGACTGTTGGGCTTCCAAGAAATTTAAAACAAAAATAATATAAAAATAATGTGGGACATGGAATTTGAACTCTGGTGGCTTGGTTCAGCAGTGCAAGGTGTTACCAATGAGCTACAAGCTCCTTCTTGTAATTATTGTGGGAAAGTAAATACTTAAAGTGGTAACAGCAATATTAAATACCCCAAGTATACTTCAAATTTAAATCAATTTTATATATACAAAAATTGGAGTTATTTAAAAACAAAATAATTACATATATATTGTGCTCAGGTTAAAATACTCTTTTATGGATTTTGAAAAAATTAATTTAAGAAAATATTGTATAAGAAAAAGTGTATAAGAAAATTAGGGTTGTTACAATTCGGTCTCGAAAGATTTAAAATACGACATCTTAAGAAAACGAGATTTCTAGAATATTATAGATATATAAAAAAAAGTTATTTTTATATAAATATATGTATATGTAACATAAAGATATCTATTTTGAAGTATTATAAATATTCCACATTTTTCTAAAAATATCACAAGAATCATTTTACACTAAAATACCATGAATTCCATACAAAACCAATATTACCAATAAATACCATTTATTATGAAAATAGGATATTTTCACTAGAAATATCACAATATAAAATCTACATTCATTACAACTCCAAAGACGACTAATAAATACTTGCGGTGTATTTTGAAAAGTATATAAAAGTATTTTTATATAAAACCCCCTCAAGTTCTATAAATTACCCTAAGGACCCTAATAAACATAGGTTTAAACGGGACCAATCTCTTGAGCCTCAGGGAGCCGGAGAAGTGGGTGCTTGCCTATTTAAGGTAGACAACTTAATAATGGTATTATCAATACGGTAATCGTCTTTGAAAAAGACACAAATCCTGCCGTCCATGTGCAGCGGTTACCGATAACATCAAAATAATTAGGACTTCAATTTACTTTTCTAATTGCCTGACTCAGAGTGAGTCTCATTATAATCTGACTTGAATATGATTCAAGTACAATCTACAATCTACAATCTTCAATATTACAATTCAACATGAATCCAATTATCAATCTATACAACTTGACTAAACCGAACCATGGATATACATTCCATTTATATGGTTCTCCAGTTATTCCATTTACATGATTCTATGGTTACATCTGTTTACTGATATCATGGTTTCGGACAGTCATCCAATTATACAATCAATACAATTTACAAAACAAACAAGACATCTCGGGGTTTAAGGGGTAGATTGGTACGGAAGGTGTTAGAAGTAGCACGAGACAGTAAGACTTAATACAACTAACATGAATCCAGTTGCTGTTGTACCGTGGCATAAACGGTTCCTTGTACTATACTTGCCTCTAGTCTCTGGCATATAGAGACTCCTCTCGTATACACTGGCATCCTTCTGTACCAAACTACAAACAACAGCGTTAACACAACATTACAACAATATAATACAACTTTAAAAGATATCTCTTATTCTGTCTATTTCTCCCTTATCTTTGGGACTTACCGAGAGACATGTTCGCTGACGACATTCTCTTTCTTTCTTCTTTGAATGTCGTCAGGTGATCTGGACACTTCAGAGATCGAGCCCAGTGCTGAAGACTTGGTCCAGTTCAGTGAAGACCCCGAGCTCTAGTCATTGTACACTTTCCATTCAATACTTTTATTTTCTGTTATGCCATTATTTAGGCATTGTTTTATTTCAGTTGTATTTACTTTCCATGTATTGTACAGAAAGAATGTGAAAAAATAAAATTGCTAACAACCCCAAATTTCCAATACAAGTTTTTACAAAAAAAAATCAAAATCCATAAAGGGGTATTTATTGCCTGAGCACAAAACTTAAGTAATTAATTAGCAATTTAATTACAAGAAGGAGTTTGTAGCTCATTGGTAATACCTTGCATTGCTGAACCAAGCCACCAGAGTTCAAATCGCATACCCCACATTATTTTTAATATTTATTTTGTTTTAAATTTTATGGAAGCCCAACAGTCAACACGTGATAACTCCAGAATTTCCCACTACACCCACTAAAATAAATGCACCAGAGGCCTAACCCGGCGACCCCCACCTACCCATGCCTCGACTCGGCCCGACTCGGGCCAGCGCCGCCGGCCGGACGGCCGAGTCGCCTGAAAAGAAATTGTGCCTCTTTGCATGCCCCACTCCCCTGCATACTTCAATTTCTGATATCAATTCCAGAGACCCCATTAAACCTCATTTACTACATTTTTAATACATTTTTCACACATTTTTACATTTTTTTAAATTAAAACCCTACATCTACCCTAAGCTTATAAATACCACCCCTACCCTTTACTCTCTAACCCCAAAACTCTGAGCCAACTTTCTAAAATTTCCAAGAAACTTGTGTACTTTGAAAACGAGCACGAAGCGAATTCGCAGCGAAATTCCCGGCGATCATTCTAGGAGCTCTCGGCGACGAAGAGACACATCGACGATTCCTCTCCTTCCATCTCACTCTCGTTATTGTCCAAAACCCGTAAGTCCCAAAATTCTACCTCTCTTTTCTTTTCTAAAATACGGATTTACAAAACCCGACGGAATCGGAACAAATCCGATTTTCGATTCAGTTTCTTTATAAAACTTCACTTCTTGTTAATATAATTATGCTTAAACTCTCTCATGTTGACTATTAAACACTAATCAACCAAATTGATCAAGTTTCATATCACAAAATAATTGCTAGTTCCTTTTACCGTATTTTTGTCATGTAAATACCACATAGTTCCTTTTGCAACATTTAAACCATTAAACTTGATATACCTTTAAGTAGATCACGAGGTAACGACCTATCTCTTCACACACTCATATGCAACATAGCACGATACCCTCGGGAATATAAAATACGGGAAATTGACATCTTTACAAATAAATAACCTTTGAGCTAATACAAAAATATCTAGACTCAGCCAATTAAGGACTGTCGCGCTCATTAGGACAGAGGAAGGTTGTGGGCATTCAGTCGTTTATCTAAACCTGATTTAGTGGTGTCTAGGCAAGACAAGTGAGAAAGATAACTTTAAAAGGCCCGTCTCACGGTGATTCATGAGCGGAACCCTCCTTTCTTCACTTGTACTTACCTGGCCACAATTGGCGGTGAAGAGGCGATTTGAGAGATATCTCACAACTTGTCGCTTTGGACCAGTTAGGAGCAGTCTAGTTGACTTAGGAGACCTTAGAACATAGAATACGGGAAATCGACATCTTTACAAATAAATACCATAATTAATAAAACCGTTTTTCTTAATGATTAGTATTTTACACAAATCTTTGCAAAACACCGCTACATCCCATTTGGGGAACCCGTTAGGGATGGTGCAGATTATCGCACATCCTCGGGTTTAGTAGTGTGAGATGCAGACCTCCGCAATGAGCATTCGGTCTCGAAAGATTTAAAATACGACATCTTAAGAAAATGAGATTTTTAGAATA
This sequence comes from Agapanthus africanus, assembly GCA_030015575.1. Lineage (NCBI taxonomy): Eukaryota > Viridiplantae > Streptophyta > Magnoliopsida > Asparagales > Amaryllidaceae > Agapanthus > Agapanthus africanus. Next base: position 60,047,535 of record CM057348.1, read on the forward strand.
TAAAATATATATTAAAATTATTTTTGTATAACTATATGTATATTTATCATTAAAATACCTATTTTGTTATAATATAAATATTCCATTTTTTCTAAAATATCACAAGAATCAATTTACCTTAAAATACCATGAATTCCATACAAGTTTAATATTACACTTTAATACCATATAATATGAAAGTTAGGTTATTCTCTTTAGAATTATCACAAGTATAAAATCTACAATTATTATAACTTTAAAGACGATTAATAAATACTTGGGGTGTATTTTGAAAACTATACAAAAGTATTTTACATAAAAAACCCTCAAGTTCTATAAATTACAATAAGGACCCTAATAAATATAGGTTTAAGCGGGACCAATCTCTTGAGCCTCAGGGAGCCGGAGAAGTGGGTGCTTGCCTATCTAAGATAGACAACTTAACAACGGTGTTATCAATACGGTAATCGTCTTTGAAAAATACACAAATCCTGACGCCTATGTGCAGCGGTTACCGATAACATCAAAATAATCAGGACTTCAATTTACTTTTCTAATTGCCTGACTCAGAGTGAGTCTCATTATAATCTGACTTGAATATGATTCAAGTACAATCTACAGTCTACAATCTACAGTCTACAATCTACAATCTACAATTTTCAATATTACAATTCAACATGAATCCATGAATCCAATTATCAATCTATACAACTTGACCGAACCGAACCATGGATATACATTCCATTTACATGGTTCTCCAGTTATTCCATTTACATGATTCTACGGTTGCATCTGTTTACTGATATCATGGTTTCGGTCAATCATCCAATTATACAATCAATACAACTTACAAAACAAACAATACAAACAAGATATCTCGGGGTTTAAGGGGTAGATTGGTACTGAAGGTGTTAGAAGTGACACGAGACTGTAAGACTTAATACACCTAACATGAATCCAGTTGCTGTTATACCGTGGCATAAACGGTTCCTTGTACTATACTTGCCTCTAGTCTCTGGCATATAGAGACTCCTCTCGTATACACTGGTATTCTTCTATACCAAGCTACAAACAACAACGTTAACACAACATTACAACAATATAATACAACTTTAAAAGATACCTTCTTATTCTGTCTATTCTATTTCTCCTTTATCTGTAGAACTTATCGAGCGACCTGTTCGCTGACGACATTCACTTTCTTTCTTCTTTGAATGTCGTCAGGTGATCTGGACACATCAGAGATCGAGCCCAGCGCTGAAGACTTGGTCCAGTTCAGTGAAGACCCCGAGCTCTAGTTCATTGTACACATTTCCATTTTAGTACTTTTCTTTTCTGTTATGTCATTGTTTAGGCATTGCTTTTTATTCAGTTGTATTTACTTTTCATGCATTGTACAAAAGAATGTTAATAAATAAAGTTGCTGTTCAGTTTATATCTCTTCTCTCTTGTGCTTACTTTTATTGCTTAGATATGCTTAGCGTATTTACTTCACAGTAAATACGTTGCGGTCTCGTCCCGTCCTCTTCGCCGTATACCGGAAAGCGGGACGTGACAGGTTTTGTTGGTGACCCATGCAGGTTTGTATAAATACTAATCATTAGAAAACGGTTTTATTAAGTAAATGATATTTAAATGAAAATTGTTGTTTTCCCGTATTCTAAATTCCCGAGGGTATCGTGCTATATTGCATATGAGTGTGTGAGGAGGTAGGTCATTACCTCGTGATCTACTTAAAGATATAACAAGTTTAATGGTTTAAATGTATAATTGAAACAATATGGTATTTAAATGAAAAATACGATAAAGTGAAATAGCCATCATTTTATGAAATGAAACTTGATCAATTTGGTTGATTAGTGTTTAAAAGTCAACATGAGGGAGTTTAAGTATAATTGTATTAACGAGAAGTGAAGTTTTATAAGAAAATCGAATCGGAAATCGGATTTGTTCCGATTCCGTCGGGTTTTGCAAATCCGTATTTTTAGAATGGAAAAGAAAGTTAGAAATGAGACTTACCGAGCGATTTGTTCGCTGACGACATTCTCTTTCTTTCTTCTTTGAATGTCGTCAGGTGATCTGGACATTCCTGAGATCGAGCCCACTGCTGAAGACTTGGATCAATTCAGTGAAGACCCCGAGCTTTAGTTCATTGTAAACTTTCATTTCAGTACCTTTTCATTTCTGTTATGCCATTATTTAGGCATTGATTTATTTCAGTTGTATTTACATTTCCATGTATTGTACAAAAAGGATGTGAATAAATAAAGTTGTTGTTTTATTATATCTTGTGCTTTACTTTATATTGCTTAGATACGCTTAGCGTATTTACTTCATAGTAAATACGTAGCGGCCTCGTCCCGTCCCCTTCGCCGTATACCGGGAAGCGGGGCATGACAGGTTTTGTTGGTGGCCCATGCAGGTCTGAGCTGTATAGAACCATACTATGCAGTTCTGTTCCGCGTGAACAACCTAAGCAATATAAAACACAAGAACCAGCAACTAAAACATTCTTTACAATCCATGTTCCTTGAATCTTATCAATTTCATATTCCTTGAATCATATACTTTGAATCTGTCCTAACTTAAATTTTTCATTCAAGGTTATGGATTCCCTAAACAACACCAGTACCAATTTCAACAACACTCCATCTCTACTACCAATCACACCTGCCGTTCCTGCTCCACCCAACGAGCGGATGGTTCTGCCTGAGGAAATCCGAAATATCCTGATTGGACTGCAGCAGCAGACTGCTATATTAGTGAACCGATCAGAAGCAGAAGCACACGGTGTAAAGCGCTCTGCTACCCAGATGGCAAGAGGGACCTACACTACACAACCTTCTGAACCCAAGAGACAGAAAGAAACAATTAACCAGTCAAGTCCAGGTTTTTGCTACTACTGCCATAGGGATGGACACTTGTGGAAGGACTGTAGGCGTGCAAAAAGGCCTGTACCTAGTTTGTGACGCATCCAATCATAGAATTGGAACCTGTCCCTATAGACGCAACTCAGCCCACACCAACTACACCTTAGCAGCCATAGAAACCAAGACAGTTGACCAAGGTAACACTAGTAAGTCTCTTCCTCCTTTTTTAAACCCTTGCATCACATTGTTAGTTTTCATACACTATTAGTACTTTAGTCACCACACTTTTCTTAAATTTGTTACACTTTCCTTTTACAAATTTCGAGAACGAAATTTTTATAAGGAGGGTAGAATGTAACAACCCCAAATTTCCAATACAAGTTTTTACAAAAAAAATTCAAAATCAATAAAGGGGTATTTATTGCCTGAGCACAAGACTTAAGTAATTAATTAGCAATTTAATTATAAGAAAGAGCTTGTAGCTCATTGGTAATATCTTGCATTGCTGAACCAAGCCACCAGAGTTCAAATCCCATGCCCCACATTATTTTTAATATTTATTTTGTTTTAAATTTTATGGAAGCCCAACAGTCAACACGTGATAACTCCAGAATTTCCCACTACACCCACTAAACTAAATGCACCAGAGGCCTAACCCAGCGACCCCCCTACCCATGCCTCGACTCGGCCCGACTCAGGCCGGCGCTGCCGGCCGGACGGCCGAGTCGCCTGAAGGGAAATTGTGCCTCTTTGCATGCCCCACTCCCCTGCATACTTCAATTTCTTATATCAATTCCAGAGACCCCATTAAACCTCATTTACTACATTTTTAATACATTTTTCACACATTTTTTTAAAATTAAAACCCTACATCTATCATAATCCTAGCCTAACCCTATAAATACCACCCCTACTCTCTACTCTCTAACCCCAAAACTCTGAGCCAACTCTCTAAAATTTCCAAGAAACTTGTGTACTTTGAAAACGAGCACGAAGCGAAGCTACGGCGAAATTTTCGGCGAACTTCCGGCGATCGTTCTAGGAGCTCTCGGCGACGAAGCGACGCACCGGCGATTCCTCTCCTTCCATCTCACTCTCGTTATTGTCCAAAACCCGTAAGTCCCCAAATTCTACCTCTCTTTTCTTTTCTAAAATACGGATTTACCAAACCCGACGGAATCGAAACAAATCCAATTTCCGATTCGGTTTCTTTATAAAACTTCACTTCTCGTTAATACAATTATGCTTAAACTCTCTCATGTTGACTATTAAACACTAATCAATCAAATTGATCAAGTTTCATATCACAAAATAATTGCTAGTTCCTTTTACCGTATTTTTGTCATGTAAATACCACATAGTTCCTTTTGCGACATTTAAAGCATTAAACTTGATATATCTTTAAGTAGATCACGAGGCAACGACCTACCTCTTCACACACTCATATGCAACATAGCACGATACCCTCGGGAACATAAAATACGGGAAATCGACATCTTTACAAATAAATAACTTTTGAGCTAATAAAAAAATATCTAGACTCAGCCAATTAAGGACTGTCGCGCTCATTAGGACAGAGGAAGGTTGTGGGCATTCAGTCGTTTATATAAACCTGACTTTGTGGTGCCTAGGCTAGACAAGTGAAGAAAGGAGCCTAGACACCACAAAATCAGGTTTAGATAAACGACTGAATGCTCACAACCTTCCTTTGTCCTAATGAGCGCGACAGTCCTTAATTGGCCGAGTCTAGATATTTTTTTATTAGCTCAAAGGTTATTTATTTGTAAAAATGTCGATTTCCCGTATTTTATGTTCCCGAGGGTATCGTGCTATGTTGCATATGAGTGTGTAAGGAGGTAGGTCGTTACCTCGTGATCTACTTAAAGGTATATCAAGTTTAATGGTTTAAATGTCGCAAAAGGAACTATGTGGTATTTACATGACAAAAATACGGTAAAAGGAACTAGCAATTATTTTGTGATATGAAACTTGATCAATTTGGTTGATTAGTGTTTAATAATAAACATGAGAGAGTTTAAGCATAATTGTATTAACGAGAAGTGAAGTTTTATAAAGAAACCGAATCGGAAATCGGATTTGTTCCGATTCCGTCGGGTTTTGTAAATCCGTTTTTTAGAAAAGAAAATAGAGGTAGAATTTGGGGACTTACGGGTTTTGGATAATAACGAGAGTGAGATGGAAGGAGAGGAATCGCCGGTGCGTCGCTTCGTCGCCGAGAGCTCCTAGAACGATCGCCGGAAGTTCGCCGGGAATTTCGTCGTAGCTTCGCTTCGTGCTCGTTTTCAAAGTACACAAGTTTCTTAGAAATTTTAGAGAGTTGGCTCAGAGTTTTGGGGTTAGAGAGTAGAGGGTAGGGTGGTATTTATAGGGTTAGGCTAGGGTTAGGGTAGATGTAGGGTTTTAATTTAAAAAAATGTAAAATTGTGTGAAAAATATATTAAAAATGTAGTAAATGAGGTTTAATGGGGTCTCTGGAATTGATATCAGAAATTGAAGTATGCAGGGGAGTGGGGCATGCAAAGAGGCACAATTTCCCTTCAGGCGACTCGGCTGTCCGGCCGGCGGCGCCGGCCCGAGTCGGACCGAGTCGAGGCATGGGTAGGTGGGGGGTCGCCGGGTTAGGCCTCTGGTGCATTTAGTTTAGTGGGTGTAGTGGAAAATTCTGGAGTTATCACGTGTTGACTGTTGGGCTTCCATAAAATTTAAAACAAAATAAATATTAAAATAATGTGGGGCATGGGATTTGAACTCTGGTGGCTTGGTTCAGCAATGCAAGGTATTACCAATGAGCTACAAGCTCCTTCTTGTAATTAAATTGCTGATTAATTACTTAAGTCTTGTGCTCAGGCAATAAATACCCCTTTATGGATTTTGAATTTTTTTTTGTAAAAACTTGTATTGGAAATTTGGGATTGTTACAGGGACTCTACCCCCGGCCGATGCCTCTATCTCATGCAGCAGGCTATCCGCGACGGATAGCCCCGAAGGCACGGAGAACTGGAGACTGCCTTCCTCCACCGTGATTGGCGAAGACGGTCCCCGGGAAGATCTCCTCTTGAGCGGCCTTGAGGGAGAGCCGGTCTCCTCCTCCGAGGCCGGGTCCTCCTGAATCCGAGCCCGCCTCTGACCCGGCGCTCTGCTGGGCCCCGGGGCGAGATCCGCCTTCGAGCGCCTCGCGGGGCACTACCGCCGGGGGAGAAGGAGCCGGGGAAGGCTGTGAACGAGAAGAGCCGGCGCCCCCAGCCTTCACAACCGGCCTCGGCTGGCGCATGGAAGCCCGGAGCGAGTCCATATCCATGAGTCCTGCACAGAACCAGGTGTAAAGGGAGTCAGCGACACAGGCAATATACGAACCAAAAAAGAAAACCTAAACTTACCGACGAACTCAACGGGGCTGAACCCGGCCCAACTCAGAACCCTCTCAGATAACAGCACGTCGTAACGGGGGATGGGCTCCCACGACGCCACTCTCACCGTGATGGGGTCACTGGACTGGTTCCCCGGGAAGTGCTTCTCCCTCGACCACTCTGTAGGCACGGGCCAGTCCTCACCCTCGGGGGAGGACGAAGAAGAACTTCTTCTTCTAGTCATGAATGGAAGAAGGCAGGGCCACAACCCCCGTCCCAGCAGTGCCCCCTGGTCGCTTTCTGAAAGAGAGATAAACCCACCTCGGGTCGCCCGCTCGACCACCGGGGTGATTTTTGAAGACGAAGGAAGAATCAAGGAGGGAAAGGCTGAAGGGGATTGCCTGTAACTTCAGGCGGACCAGGAACCCGAGGAGAATCCTCCACAAGTTCGGCAACAACTGTCCGGGGGCTAACCCGAAGAAGTTCAGCGCTTCAACAACCTCAGGAGAGAAGGGCAAACGCATTCCACCCCAAAATGCTTCCAAATACAGGGCGATCTTCCTGCCCCGTACTTAGTCTGCCCTCTCTCCCTCCTTGGCCAGGCGGAGCGTATAGCGTGAGGGGATGTGGAAGCGAGCCCAAGCTTTGGCAAGCTCTTCCTCATGCCTTATCCAACACAAGGCTCTAGGGGCAGCATCTACCGCCTCCTCCCTGGGGGCTGCCCCCGCCGCATGATCCCGGAAAGAGGGGCCGACCCCTGCTCCCCGGGAGGACTCAGGCTCACCTAAAGGGTTCCTAGAACCTACCTCAACGACATCTAATGACTCGACAAGAGAAGACATCTAACCTTGGGAAGAATGATCCTCGGGGAACGAGAATGGAAAGAAGAAGACGAGCGCCGAGCAACCGAGACATAGAGCGGGAAATGTGAAGGAGTAGGGGCCTGGAACGGGCCCCACCCCTATTTATCGCCACGAGCGGCCTCATCCAACGGTGCCCTTCGTCTCCCGCCAAGACGCCTCCTCGCATCCAACGGCTCCGATTGCTCCACTTGTCGTCCCCGCACTGGACCGCACCCTTTCAGGCGTTGCAGGTCTGTACACGTCGCGTTAGCCAACCGACGCTCGACACGTGGGCCGTCACTTCAAAGGCAAGATGCACGAATCGGCGCACCCTCCTTAAATGCTGAGATCTCGCCCTGATTCGCTGGCAGAAAATACAGCTCGCAACCCGGGGACGAGTCCTGACGAAACTTTAGGAGGGAGCTCACCCCGGGCGGCCTGGCAGTCCACTCCTGACCCGACCCACCGGCTGGTCGGGGCAAGAATGGAGGGCTAATGATGATGCTCGATATTGGCGACCCTTAATATCAGGACACGTGGCGGATGGCGGGCCCTATAACTCAGAAAAAGGGCCCACAAAGGCCGACCAGGCCTCCCCTGTACCCGACCGGCCAGCACAAACTAGCCCTCCTCGGGGCTCCCTGCAGATTGGCCTCCTCGGCCCCTCAGCTCGCCCCGAGCAGCCACAAGACCGAGCCTCCTCGGCCCTCTAGCTCGTCCCCGAGCCCCTTTGGCCGAGGCCGTCTTCCTCGGTCTTTCGACCAGTTCTGCCGCTCACAGGCGTAACCGCCGCTCCGTGAATCTCGCCATGCGCGGATTCTCCGCCAGCAACATCCCACGTTCCACGTGTAATGACCCCAAAATCTTTATACATTTGTATTACCCCTCTTCAATAATATACCGTATTTATTTGTACTTGGTATTTTCCTTTTTCTATTAAATTTATTATTATTTTATTCCTCAATCTATTATGTATTTTTTTTCTAGGTACAATTTCTTTTTCTTATATTTAAGTTTTTAACTTCTCATTCTTATTTTTCCTTTCATAAATATTTAACCCAAATCCATTATTCTTATTCTCTACAGTCTATTTAAAAAGCCCATTTTCTTTTTAAGCAACATCATATATTTAATTCTAATTAAATATGTGCATGAACAATCTTGTAGCTCATTGGTTAAGTCCTTGCATTGTTATTCCATAAGTCATATGTTCAAATCCCCATTCTTGCAATTATTTTTTATCATTTTTTATTCTTCTCATAACCTACAAATGAGACCTTTCATTTCCAAAATGAATGTGACCTTTCATTTCTAAAATGAATGTGACCTTTCATTTCTCTTTTAATTCTCATGTTGAATGCATATATTATTATACATAATTCACCATTACACCATCTTTATTTGTCCTCCTCCATCTTTTCCTTCCTCATATTTTTCTATCTCTCACTTCTTCCTCTTCACCAAGATGACAAGAAGAAGAACATGAAGAAGTCTTCAAGAAGGTCTCGCTAGTAACGCGAGATTATCGGCGGATAGACAAGCCCGGTGACAATACCGGCTTGTGCATGTAAGTCCCTTCTCTCTTTCTTTCTTCCATCTCTTTCTTTTTCTCTTTATATTTCTCTTGTTTTATATTGCCATGAAAAACTTTCCTTGACATATCATAGTTCCTAAATAATTAATTAAATGGATACATATATAAATAATGAACACACAAACATACACACATATATAGTTTGTATAGTTTGTAAAGTCTTTTTCATTACTCTCAATTCACATGTTAAGATTTTATAGTGACCAATTAGGATTGCATGTTTGTTGTTTTATTTTAAATCACTTTATTTAAAATTTGTATTAAAAAAAAAATGATGAAGTTACGAATAAATACCATGGTTTTCTCATTTCTCACATATGACATATCAATACCTTTAGTTTTAAAATAATTTTTATAAATTAATTTTTAACTCTGAAAATTTCAGGAAATTTACATATGATAGAATATATTATTTTGTACATGCTGTAAAAATTTTAGATCGATCCGCATAGCGGTTTAGGAATTACATCGTATTTATTCACTGATCGTAAAACAGAAAACTGCAGCTATCGGTCAATTTCTAGGACACATAACTTGGTATACCGGTATCCAAATTGAGCAAACTCAGGTGTTTTTGATATCTATATCGAATGATCTAGATTTTCTTAGTTTTATAGTTTTACTGAAAACTCATCTAAGATAAAGAAAACTGCATTACAATATTAAGTGACGGATCTGGACAGAATCTGTTCCGATTCGCACACTGTTTTTAAATTGGACATAACTCGAACACCCGATGTCCGTTTGTGACAAAATTTAGATGTGTAGATGCACCATTGATAGAACTATAATTTTCTGTATATTATATTACTTAGGAATGCATGAAACAACCTGATATAGGCTTTGCAATAGAATATATAGTTGCTGTCCAGAAATCTGAATTTCTGTTTTAAATGCTGATATTAAAATGATCATAACTAGAGCTTCATAAATCCAAATCGTATGAATCTTGGTGTTTTCGATAAGTACATCGAAATACCTACAATTTTCTAATAATTTTCGTAAGCTGAAACCTGATACAAATTAACTCAAACTGCGTTTTAAAAATATGTGACGGTGCCGAATAGATTCTGATCTGTTTTGCGCGACGATACGAATACATATATATCTCTCAAACCGGTAGTCATATTTAGGTAAAACTGGAACTCACGCATGCAAAACATTTAGAGACATATTTCTGTTTATATTTCGCATTCGTTCAACTTGATTAATTAGTCGTACATAATATTTCTTTACAGCATTGTTTATGGTAGTTACTCGAATAATATACTTGACTCATTTCATGTTATTCGAACATGTATACATATTTAGCTTGATCATTAAATTGTTGTATGTACATAAAGATGATAATTAAATACTTGAGTTGTATTTTGAAAAATATACAATAGTATTTTTACAATGAACCCCCTCAAGTTTTATAAATTACAATAAGGCCCCTAACAATTATTGAACATCAAATTACCTTCTTGTAGTCTGACTCGGGTTAGAGTATGACTATTTCTGACTTGAATATGATTCAAGTCAATCTATATTCTTTTATATTCCAACTCAAGATGAATACATGAATTCCAGATTCCAGTTAACAATCTATATAACTTGACCGAACTGAACCATGGATATTCCTTTTACATGATTCCCAGTATTCTATTTACATGACTCTATGGTTATAACCGTTTCCTGATATCATGGTTTCGGTCAGTCAATCAAGTCAATCAAGCAATCATTACAAGTTTACAAGATAACAATACAAATATGACATCGCGGGGTTTAAAGGGGTAGATTGGTACGGAAGATGTTAAAAGTGGAATGAGATGGTCAGATTAAGACACCTAACCTATATTCAGTTGCTGTTGTACCGTGGCATAAACGGTTCCTTGTACTATACGTGCCCTTAGTCTCTGGCATATAGAGACTCCCCTCGTATACACTGGCATCTTTCTGTACCAAGCTACAAACAACATCGTTAAACAATATTCCACAATTTACTACAATACAATACTTTAGAAAATACTATACTCTGTCACTCTTATTCTTCATTCTTCTTTGGGACTTACCGAGCGACCTGTTCGCTGACGACATTCTATTTCTCTCTTCTTGGAATGTCGTCAGGTGCGTTGGACCAAGTTGAGACCGAGCCTACAAGTGAAGATTTGGAGAAATTCCAGGAAGACCCAGAGCTCTAGACTTTGTACTTGTTCTTTCCAGTATTTCCTTTTATTATTATGCCACTGTTTAGGCATTGCTTTTTCATTTCAGTTGTATTTTCATTTCATGCATTGTACAAAGAATGTTAATAAATAAAAGTTGCTGTTCTTTTATACTCTTGTCTCTTGTGTATTTATTTTATATTGCTTAGTTACGCTTAGCGTATGTACTTCTGAGTACATACGTAGCGGGCCTCGTCGCGTCCACTTCGCCGTACACTGGGAAGCGGAGCGTGACAGGTTTTGTTGGTGGCCCATGCAGGTCAGAGCTGTATGAATCCCTGTCATGCAGTTCTGGTCTGCGTGAACAACTTAAGCAATATAACACAAGAACCAGCAACTAAAACATTCTTTACATTACATATTCCTTGAATCCATCTTGAACTCCACCTTCGGTTTCCTTAAAGTCCATCTCTCCACTTTTGAATCCTTAATTCTTATTCATCCTTTCTATTTGTATCTTGTAGACTTATTAGCTCAATTGGTTAGAGTATTAATTGACGAAGCTCGAAAAAGATATCATCCTAATCCTGTTTTCTTACTCTGTTACATCATCCTTCTTGAGTAATTTCGAGGACGAAATTATTTTTAAGAAGGGTAGAATGTAATGACCCCAAAATCTTTATACATTTGTATTACCCCTCTTCAATAATATACCGTATTTATTTGTACTTGGTATTTTCCTTTTTCTATTAAATTTATTATTATTTTATTCCTCAATCTATTATGTATTTTTTTTCTAGGTACAATTTCTTTTTCTTATATTTAAGTTTTTAACTTCTCATTCTTATTTTTCCTTTCATAAATATTTAACCCAAATCCATTATTCTTATTCTCTACAGTCTATTTAAAAAGCCCATTTTCTTTTTAAGCAACATCATATATTTAATTCTAATTAAATATGTGCATGAACAATCTTGTAGCTCATTGGTTAAGTCCTTGCATTGTTATTCCATAAGTCACATGTTCAAATCCCCATTCTTGCAATTATTTTTTATCATTTTTTATTCTTCTCATAACCTACAAATGAGACCTTTCATTTCCAAAATGAATGTGACCTTTCATTTCTAAAATGAATGTGACCTTTCATTTCTCTTTTAATTCTCATGTTGAATGCATATATTATTATACATAATTCACCATTACACCATCTTTATTTGTCCTCCTCCATCTTTTCCTTCCTCATATTTTTCTATCTCTCACTTCTTCCTCTTCACCAAGATGACAAGAAGAAGAACATGAAGAAGTCTTCAAGAAGGTCTCGCTAGTAACGCGAGGTTATCGGCGGATAGACAAGCCCGGTGACAATACCGGCTTGTGCATGTAAGTCCCTTCTCTCTTTCTTTCCTCCATCTCTTTCTTTTTCTCTTTATATTTCTCTTGTTTTATATTGCCATGAAAAACTTCCCTTGACATATCATAGTTCCTAAATAATTAATTAAATGGATACATATATAAATAATGAACACACAAACATACACACATATATAGTTTGTATAGTTTGTAAAGTCTTTTTCATTACTCTCAATTCACATGTTAAGATTTTATAGTGACCAATTAGGATTGCATGTTTGTTGTTTTATTTTAAATCACTTTATTTAAAATTTGTATTAAAAAAAAAATGATGAAGTTACGAATAAATACCATGGTTTTCTCATTTCTCACATATGACATATCAATACCTTTAGTTTTAAAATAATTTTTATAAATTAATTTTTAACTCTGAAAATTTCAGGAAATTTACATATGATAGAATATATTATTTTGTACATGCTGTAAAAATTTTAGATCGATCCGCATAGCGGTTTAGGAATTACATCGTATTTATTCACTGATCGTAAAACAGAAAACTGCAGCTATCGGTCAATTTCTAGGACACATAACTTGGTATACCGGTATCCAAATTGAGCAAACTCAGGTGTTTTTGATATCTATATCGAATGATCTAGATTTTCTTAGTTTTATAGTTTTACTGAAAACTCATCTAAGATAAAGAAAACTGCATTACAATATTAAGTGACGGATCTGGACAGAATCTGTTCCGATTCGCACACTGTTTTTAAATTGGACATAACTCGAACACCCGATGTCCGTTTGTGACAAAATTTAGATGTGTAGATGCACCATTGATAGAACTATAATTTTCTGTATATTATATTACTTAGGAATGCATGAAACAACCTGATATAGGCTTTGCAATAGAATATATAGTTGCTGTCCAGAAATCTGAATTTCTGTTTTAAATGCTGATATTAAAATGATCATAACTAGAGCTTCATAAATCCAAATCGTATGAATCTTGGTGTTTTCGATAAGTACATCGAAATACCTACAATTTTCTAATAATTTTCGTAAGCTGAAACCTGATACAAATTAACTCAAACTGCATTTTAAAAATATGTGACGGTGCCGAATAGATTCTGATCTGTTTTGCGCGACGATACGAATACATATATATCTCTCAAACCGGTAGTCATATTTAGGTAAAACTGGAACTCACGCATGCAAAACATTTAGAGACATATTTCTGTTTATATTTCGCATTCGTTCAACTTGATTAATTAGTCGTACATAATATTTCTTTACAGCATTGTTTATGGTAGTTACTCGAATAATATACTTGACTCATTTCATGTTATTCGAACATGTATACATATTTAGCTTGATCATTAAATTGTTGTATGTACATAAAGATGATAATTAAATACTTGAGTTGTATTTTGAAAAATATACAATAGTATTTTTACAATGAACCCCCTCAAGTTTTATAAATTACAATAAGGCCCCTAACAATTATTGAACATCAAATTACCTTCTTGTAGTCTGACTCGGGTTAGAGTATGACTATTTCTGACTTGAATATGATTCAAGTCAATCTATATTCTTTTATATTCCAACTCAAGATGAATACATGAATTCCAGATTCCAGTTAACAATCTATATAACTTGACCGAACCGAACCATGGATATTCCTTTTACATGATTCCCAGTATTCTATTTACATGACTCTACGGTTATAACCGTTTCCTGATATCATGGTTTCGGTCAGTCAATCAAGCAATCATTACAAGTTTACAAGATAACAATACAAATATGACATCGCGGGGTTTAAAGGGGTAGATTGGTACGGAAGATGTTAAAAGTGGAATGAGATGGTCAGATTAAGACACCTAACCTATATTCAGTTGCTGTTGTACCGTGGCATAAACGGTTCCTTGTACTATACGTGCCCTTAGTCTCTGGCATATAGAGACTCCCCTCGTATACACTGGCATCTTTCTGTACCAAGCTACAAACAACATCGTTAAACAATATTCCACAATTTACTACAATACAATACTTTAGAAAATACTATACTCTGTCACTCTTATTCTTCATTCTTCTTTGGGACTTACCGAGCGACCTGTTCGCTGACGACATTCTATTTCTCTCTTCTTGGAATGTCGTCAGGTGCGTTGGACCAAGTTGAGACCGAGCCTACAAGTGAAGATTTGGAGAAATTCCAGGAAGACCCAGAGCTCTAGACTTTGTACTTGTTCTTTCCAGTATTTCCTTTTATTATTATGCCACTGTTTAGGCATTGCTTTTTCATTTCAGTTGTATTTTCATTTCATGCATTGTACAAAGAATGTTAATAAATAAAAGTTGTTGTTCTTTTATACTCTTGTCTCTTGTGTATTTATTTTATATTGCTTAGTTACGCTTAGCGTATGTACTTCTGAGTACATACGTAGCGGGCCTCGTCGCGTCCACTTCGCCGTACACTGGGAAGCGGGGCGTGACACCACGCCTTCACGATCCCCATTCATGGGCGATCCGCTCTCTACGTGGGCGTGACGTCGGGAGCGTAACTGCCGGCGAGATTCTCGCGCCTGCTGCTGCGTGCCTCCACCACTATATAGACCCCCATCACAGAAGGGTCAGGTAAGCCATTTTTTACTCCACTTAGCCGTTACGCTGCACGGATCTAGCACTAACTTGACCGTCGGAGGGTCCTCAGTGGCTTCAAACCACCCCGGGACTTCTCTGCAGGTACTCGGCGCCAAACTCCTCCAATCACCAAATCTCCTCAAAACCCATTGAGACCCACACACAACAGGGGATCCCCTCCAGAATCCACCGGGAGATCGACGGAAGACAACATCTGAAGGAGATCTGAAAAAGACCTCCATCAGAACGGATTTAACTCTTGACTTTCTTAGGTTCGGGAGTAATCAGCATCTGTTGCACATGGACGGCAGGATTTGCGTATTTTTCCAAGACGATTGCTATTGATAACTCCGTTAAGTTGTCTAACCTGAATAGGCAAGCACTCACATTCTCCGGCTCCCTAGGGCTCAAGAGAATTGATCCCGCTTAAACATATATTAAACTAGAATCCTTAAAATATTGTTTTGCATGTCTCGATGGGGTTTTATGAAAAATATTTTAATATAGTTTTAAAAAAAATAAAGCTCGAGGGCGATTTATAATATTTAAGGTTTCCAGGAGCATGCATTTTAATTATTGGGGTATTTTAATGATAAATACCTACCTTTTAAAAGTTTATGGTATTTTATTAACATTTTAATCTTTCATTTTAGAAAATATAGTTTCATAATGTATTGAAAATACGGATTTATAATTTTTATATAATTTTCAAAAATTTAGTTTTGTTTAGAAAAGTCATGTTCCTTAAAAATTCATATTTTTTATTTCCTTTCGAGACCGAATACTCCGTGAAGAGTTCTGCATTTCGCTCTACTATCCAAAAAATGTGTGATAATCCGCACCATCCATTAGCGTGTCCCCTAACGAGAGTTGTAGAGATGCATTTGCCAAGGATTATAAAATACCGCTTAAAAGAAACCCGGTTTTGAAAAGATGTGGTATTTTAATGAAAAGCTATTCTTTAAACCAACCGTGTGTGTGTGTATAGATATAGATATCGTGCTATGAAACCAAAGTGTGTGTGTGTGGTAGTTCGTTACCCCGGGAAGTTTTCCTAAAGTGTTGTTTTAACAACTATCGAAAAAAATGTGATACTAAAGTTTAAGGTATTTTAATGAAAAAGCCCGTTTGTATTTATTTCACATGAAAATTTTGGTTCAACTCGAAACTAAAAGATTGAAATTAAAGTTACAAGTAGGGTGGTAAAATTAGTTTGACTTATGTATAAAGGAAAAAGGAGTTCTAAATTTAAAAAGAAATGCATCGGAAGTAACTCCACTTTACCGATATATGTTTAGGAGATGAATTGAGATGAAAAGAATAAGAGACGGGAAGGACTTACGGCTTGGTAATATTGATAAGAGAGTAAGGAAGAAGGGAGGGAGCTTCGTGGCGTCGTGGGAACTCCAGAACGGTTTCGATTTTCGATGGAAGGAGCTTGGTTTCTAACTCCACTTGACCCCACTTGTATTTAGGAAATTTTGAGGTGATTTTGCTAGAAATTTTCAGAATAGAGGGAAGCTAAGCCATAAGGTAATATTTATAGTGAAAAAATAGGGTTTGGGAATTAAAATTTTGGATTAAAATGCATTAAAAATGTGTTAAACGGTGAATTGAAGAGTCTTTATTTGATTGCAGGAAAATCAAACAGTGCGGGGGAGTTAAGGGGAGTCGAAGGGACGAGTGTGCAAAGCACGGAGCAATTTGGGCGCATATGGGCTGTCGGTAGTGGCCAGATCCTTGAAATGGGCGGTCGGATCTCGTTGGCTTGCCTTGAGATTCGTGCCACGTGGGTATATCTGTGTTTACTCCATTTTGCGCATGTTTGATTTTTTTGAAAATTTTCATTTCTCCGTATATTACACGTGTAACTCTTGGGCTTCCAAAAATTAAAAAGAAAAATCTAAAAAATAATTGGGTCTGAAGGGATTCGAACGCACAGGCTATGTCATAGCAGTGTAGAGGCTTTACCAGCGAGCTACAAATTGCTTCTTGCTTTTATTTTACAAAAAATAACCTTTAACTCTTACACAAGCTGTAATACCACATTCTGTACAATAACAATAAATTTATGTATAGTGATTTCAGAGTCATTGCATTCCACCCTCCTAATAAAAATTCCGTCCTCGAAAATTACAATTACATAGGGACTAATTTTCAAAAAGGCAAGAGTATCGTGTACGCATATCTTCTTCTCCTTCCCATGTTGATTCTCCTGCCGAATCCTTTCTCCACATCACACGGACCAAATTTACCTCCTTGTTCCGTAATGTTTTCACCTTTCGGTCCAAGATCTCAATTGGTTGTTGCTCGCAGGTTAGATCAGTTTGTACTGTGAGCTCTGAGTGATCAAGTATGTGGCTGGGATCGCTCACATATCGTCGTAGCTGGGATATATGGAACACGTTGTGCACTCCTTCCAATGAGGGTGGTAGTGCTAAACAATATGCCACTTCTCCAACTCGTTCGAGTATGTCGAACGGTTCTATATATTTTGAACTCAATTTACCCCTTTTTCCAAATTGTATCACTCCTATGTTTGGATAGATCTTCAGGAATACATGGTCTCTAGGTTGGAACTCCAGATGTCGACGCTTTGCATCTGCCCAATGTTTTTGTCAGTCTTGGGCTATTCGCATCCTTTCCCTGATCGTGTGAACCACGTTCACAGTTGCCACGATCATCTCTAGTCCAAGAAGTTCACGATCTCCAATATCGTCCCAACTTAGCGGTGAACGACACTTCCGTCCGTAGAGTGCTAAGAATGGTGTCATCCCAATGCTTGCCTGATAGCTGTTGTTGTATGAAAACTCCACAAGGTGTAGGTGATCTTCCCATGAATCTCCGAAGTCTAGCATACAGGCTCTTAGTATGTCTTCCAGAATCTGAATTGTTCACTCGGACTGTCCATCTGTTTGTGGATAATACGCCGTGCTGAAATTCAGGCTCGTTCCCAGGCTAACTTGCAGACTCTGCCAGAATTGTGATCGGAATCTTGTATCATGATCGGAGACGATGCAAATAGGTACTCTATGTAATCTCACGATCTCTTGCATGAGTTCATGGGTATCAAATATTGTCACGCCCTGCTTCCCAGTATACGGGCAGAGGATGCGACTGGCCGCTACGTATTTACTCTGAAGTAAATACGCTAAGCGTATCCAAACAATATAAATAAAAATGCATAAGGGAAAAAGACAGTAGGTATAACTGAACAACAACTTTATTTATTAACATTCTTTTGTACAATGCATGGAAAAGTAAATACATCTGAATGAAAGCAATGCCTAAACAATGGCATAACAGAAATGGAAAGTACTGAAATGAAATGCGTACAAGTGTAACTACAGCTCGGGATTTTCAGTAAATTGGTCCAAGTCTTCAGTGCTAGGCTCGATCTCTGGAAGGTCCAAAACACCTGACGACATTTAAAGAAGAAAGAAAGAGAATGTCGTCAGTGAACAAATCGCTCGGTAAGTCCCAAAGATAAGAAAGAAGTAGAAAAGACAGAAAGAGAGAGAGAGTGTGTAACTTTTAAAGTTGTATTATATTGTTATAATATTGTATTTAATGTTAACGCTATTGTTTGTAGCTTGGTACAGAAGGATGCCAGTGTATACGAGAGAAGTCTCACTTGCCCTAGAGACTAAGGTATCAGAAACTCAAGGAACCATTCATGCCACGGTACAACAGTAAAGGAATACAGGTTAGGTGTCTTATGGTTGCAGTCTCGTGCCACTTCTAACACCTTCCGTACCAATGTACCCCTTAAACCCCGCGATGTCTTGGTTGTATTGTTTGTATTGTATTGCAACTTGTAATATCTTGTAAAATAGATTGTATAATTGGATGACTTGCCGAAACCATAATATCAGTAAATGGGTGTAACTGGAGAATCATGAATATAACTGGAGAATCATGTAAATGGAAGTATATCCATGGTTCGGTTCAGTCAATACGGGTTGAATATATCGAATATATGGATTCATGGATTCATATTGAATTATAGATTGTAGATTGTACTTGAATCATATTCAAGTCAGATTATTTATAATGAGACTCGGTCTGGGTCAGAACAATTAGAAAAGAAATTGAAGTCCTGAATTAGGTTTTGATGTTATCGGTAACCACTGCACATGGGCGGCAGGATTTGTGTCTTTTTCAAAGACGATTACCGTGTTGATAACATCTTTTGTTAAGTTGTCTAACTTAAATAGGCAAGCACCCATATCTCCGGCTCCCTAAGGCTCAAGAGGCTGGTCCCGCTTAAACCTATATTTACTAGAGTTCTTATTGTAATTTATAAAACTTGAGGGGGTTTTATGTAAAAATAATTCTGTATAATTTTCAAAATACACCTCAAGTATTTAATTATCATCTTTAGAGTTTTCATAGTTGTGGATTTTATATTTGTGACATTTCTAGTGAATAAACCTATTTTTCATAATATAGGGTATTTGATTGTAATATTGAACTTGTATGGAATTTCATGGTATTTTCATGCAAAGTGATCCTTTTGATTTAGAAAAGTTGGAATATTTATATTATATCAAAAATAGGTATTTTGATTATACATATATATATATTTATTTATTTATTTATAAAAGATAATTTTAATATATTATTTTCTGGAAATCTCATTTTCTTAAGATATTTGTATTTTAAATCTTTCGAGACCGAATGCTCCTTGCAGAGGTCTGCATCTCGCACTACTAAGCCCAGGGATGTGCGATAATCCGCACCGTCCCAGTCAGGTTCCCTAAAATGGGTTGTAGCGGCGCTTTACAAAGATTTGTAAAAATACGTAATATTGTAGAAAACGGTTTTAATAGTAAATGGTATTTATATGTAAAGTTTCGTTTTCCCGTATTCTATATTCCCGAAATGTATTATGCTATGTTGCATATGAGTGTTGCCAGGAGGTAGGTCATTACCTCGTGATCTAACTAAATGTATAGCAAGATTTATGATGTTTTAATGTCAAAACTAAACTACATGGTATTTTACCGAAAAAGTGCGATAAAAATTTAAATACACATTCTTTTGAAATGAAATTTGTTCCATATGGTTTGTTAATGATTAATAGTAAAGATGTAATAGTTTTGTATGGTTGTGTTAAGGAAAATTGAACTTTACAAAGAAAACTGAATCGGAAGTCGGATTTAACTCCGCTTCCGTCGGTTTTTAGTTTTACAAATTTTTAGAATGGAATAGAGAAGAGGGAGGTGGGTCTTACTGGCTAACAAGAAAGAGGGAGGATAGAGGTAGAGAGGGGAATCGTCGGTGCATCGTTTTGTCGCCGGAAACTCCTCGTATCGCCGTCGGAAGTTCGCCGGAGTTTCGCCCTTTGCTAACTCCAATTGCACACAAAATTTCTAGGGATTTTCTTGAGAGTTTGGACAGGATTGTGAGTGAGGAGGGGTGTTTAGGGGTGGTATTTATAGGATAAAACTAGGGTTAGGGTAGGCGAAAGGTTGTGAAGAAAAAATGTATTAAATTGTATTAAAAATTGGTTTAATTGGATTTTAAATCTCACCGTTAATGTGCAGAGGAAATAAAGTGTGCAGGGGTTATCAGAAACCAGAAAGACACAACTTCACAGAGGAAATTGACCCGATCCAAGCTGAATCGGCCGGCAGCGGCGGCCGAGTCGGTCGGTCCGCCGCCGAGTCAGGCCGAGTCGGTGCCCCCTGCTGCCACGTGTCCAGTGTCTCATGGTCTACCTCCTGGTCCAGTTTGTTTTACATGTGACGTGGGGTTTTACGGGTTTAGCACGTGTAGACTCTTGGAATTCTAAAAATTTAAAAAGAAATCAATATTAAAAATAATGCGGGGGATGAGGTTTGAGTTCTGGTGCTTTGGTTCAGCAGTGCATGGTCTTACCAATGAGCAACAAGCTCCTTCTTGCTATTAAAAAGCAAAACAAACTTATAACTTGTGCCCAGGCAAAAATACCCCTTCCTGTATCTTTTTTGAAAAATTTGTACAGAAAGTTGTACAGGAAGTTTAGGGTTGTTTCAAATATGGTACATCTTGAAGGTTTAAATTTTACTTTAGATTTATGCTCACCTCCATGTATCTCTTTGCTAACGTCTCGGTTGACTGGCCAACTCGAAATAGAAGAAAATGAGCCGACTTGGTGATTCGATCCACAATAACCCAAATGATGTCGTCACCCTTCGTGCTGCGATGGAGAGCAGTCACGAAGTCCATGGTAATGTGCTGCTATTTCCATTCTGGGATTGGTAACGGCTGAAGTAGACCAGCAGTTCTGTGATGTTCAGCCTTTACTTGCTGACACACCAAACGCTTTGCTACGCTTCTAGCTACTTCGCGCTTCATTCCATGCCATCAGTAGTGTTGCCGTAGATCCTTGTATATCTTTGTACCACCGGAGTGTACCGAATACGGAGAGCTGTGAGTTTCTTTCATCAACTCTTCTCGAACAGGGCCGATTGGCACACATAAACGGCTTCCATATCGCAAAGATCCATCTTTGTGGATGATGAAGTCAGTTCGCGGTTCACTTTCTACTTGTTCTCAGATCTTTTGTAGCTTGACATCATTTGCTTGAGTTGTCTTGATCTAATTTACAAGAGTAGACTGGACTTGTAAGTTCATCAAATATGAAGAGTCAACTGGCACAACTACTTCAATTCCCAATCCATGCAATTCTTGTTGTAGCTTCCACTGAGCGGTGAGGTTCATTGCTAATGGCTAGCGACTAAGGGCATCGGGAACTACGCTTACCTTTCTAGGATGATACTCTAGGTTGATGTCGAAGTCCGCCATGAGTTCTAGCCATCTTCTCTGCCGCATGTTGAGTTCCTTCAGAGTAAATACATACTTAAGACTTTTGTGGTCAGTGTATATATCCATTCGTTCTCCCAAAAGATAGTGGCGCCAAATCTTGAGTGCGAAGATGACGGCTGCCAATTCTAGATCATGTGTTGGATAATTGCGCTCATGAACCTTTAGTTGTCTCGATGCAAAATCCACAGCCTTTCCATACTGGTGTAGTACACATCCTAATCCTTTACCGGACACATCACAATGCACGACGAATCCGCCAGATTGATCCGGTATTACGAGGATAGAAGTAGAGGTTAATCTCGTCTTTCTACAAAAGCCTTTTCATATGCTTCTGACCACACGAATGCTTCGTCTTTGCGTGTGAGCTTGGTCAGGGGTGCGGCGAATTTTGAGAATCCTTCGATGAATCGTTGGTGGTATCCTGCTGAGCCCAAGAAACTTCGTATATCTTTCACTGTCTTTGGTGTCGGCCACTCACTGACAGCTGACACCTTAGCTGGATCTACAGAGATTCCTTCGTCTTAAACGATATGCCCGAGAAATCCGACGTGATCTAGCCAAAACTCACACTTGTTGTACTTGGCATAGAGCTGATGTTGTCGTAATGTCTCCAGGACAATCCGTAAGTGCTCGGCGTGTTCCTTCCGATTCTTTGAATACGCCAGGATGTCGTCGATGAAGATGACAACGAACATGTCTAAGTACTCTGGGAAAACTTGGTTCATTAGATTCATAAAAATGGCAGGTGCATTGGTCACTCCAAATAGCATTACGAGATATTCATGATGACCATAACGGGTCCTAAACGCCGTCTTCGGAATGTCGGACTGTTTGACCTTCACCTGATGGTAACCCGAAAGAAGATCTAGCTTTGAAAAGATACAAGACCCACTTAACTGATCGAAAAGGTCATCGATGAGTGGTAGTGGATACTTGTTCTTAATCGTTATTTCTTTCAGAGCTCGATAATCTACACATATCCTGTAGGAACCTTCCTTCTTCTTCACGAGTAACACCGGAGATCCCCAACTTGAAGTACAGGGTCGGATCCAACCTTTCTGCAGTAGTTCGTCTAACTGAATACGGATCTCCTTCAATCCCTACGGACTTAACCGGTATAGAGCTTTGATTACAGGTTGCGCAACAAGTTGTAAATCAATACTAAACTCAAGAGCTCGATCGAGAGGCAAACCTGATATGTCTTCAGGGAACACATTCTCGAACTCTCGAACTACTTCGGGCTTTTCTTCTTCCGCGAGTAGAGAGAACACTTCTGCATTTTTCGGTTCAGCACGGTAGCTTCCTGGCTCCAAAGTTCTATCTTCACTTTTGAAATAGAAGACTGGGTGATCTGGTATTTCAAATACTACCCTCTTTTGACGGCAGTCAATAATAGTATAGATACTCCTAGCCAATCCATTCCCAACACAACATCGAAATTTGGTATGTCCAATACTTTGAAATTTGCGTTGAATTCTCGACTGCAAACTACAACTGGGCACTGACCATATCCCAAAGTTTCCTTCAAGACTCCATTCCCGGACCTGACATTCCAGCTTGAAATGAGTGGCTACATAGGTATCGCGTGCGTTCTCATGAATCGTTGTGACATGAAGCATTGTGAAGCTCCAGTGTCGAAAAGTGCGAGTGCAGGAAGGGTGGCTACCAGTATAGTACCTAAGTTGGGTGAGATTGTGTTTAGATATAAGAAAAGTATAACGATACACAAGGATTGAAAGATTGAAAGGACGGGGGATTTTACCAGTGATGACTTGTCCTATGGCTTCGGCCTCCTCGACCGTCGTTGTAAAAGCCTGCCGTCTTGGTATATTCCTCCTTGCCGGAGGCGCATTCCTTTGCCTTTGAGGCACGTTTCTCTGTGCCTGGTGGAATTGACGATGAGGCTGTGCGGGTGGTCCACATGGAGCTAGTGCTAGAAGAGCTAGGCGAGGTGCAGGAGCCTGAATGGCTGGCCTCTGCGGGGCTTGTTCCCTGATTAAAAATCAGGAATTTCCTCAAAGAGGCATCACGTGTTCACACGTGACCAAGGGTCACGTGTTGACACGTGATCTATTTACAAGGTTAAAATCTAAGCAAGCAGAATCATAAGCAAGCAGCTGAAAAAAGACCTCAATTGGGGGTCACGTGCCAGCACGTGACAGACTTTGAAAGCCCTGTAACTTAACAGAATTAAATTCTAAATTTCACTAAATCTTTCCAAACGAAAAAAGATTATGGGGAACCGTTGGATTAAAAATCTAAGGGTGATTAAAAATCACCAATTTATGGAAAGATTTTAGACAAGGAAAGATTTCCCTAAGATCTCACCAAAAATAACAAACAGAATATCTTTGGATTTAAAATCCAATGGTGAATAAAATTCACTGTGTGATCTAAAGGATCATATTAATTATGAAAACAAACAAAATCTTTCAATGAAAGATCTACTAAACAAATTGATTCTTTTCCTTCTCCTATAAATAGGAGCCAAGAGAAGAGAAAGACATAGAATTTTGGAATCTTGAAATTTTAGAGAGAAAAGAAGGAGAATTTAATTCTCAACAAAACCCTAGGTGAGAAAAGAAAGGGGATCAAAACTTCAAACAGAGAATTTAATTCTCAAAATCTAAGAGTTTAACTCTTCTGCAAAAAGAACTTAGTTCTTCCTCTGGTTGAAAATCTGTAGAAGCAAATCTCCACATAGGTTGAGAATTTAATTCTCATCGGGTTGAGATTCTGCCATGCAGATCCAAGACTTAGGAAGAGAATTGAGTTTAGAGAATTTAATTCTCCCAAATTCACAGGAATTTAATTCCTCCAAGATATGAAATTAGGGTTTAACCCTATATGAGAATTTAATTCTCTCAAAACACACAGGAATTCAATTCCCATGATAAAACTAGGGTTTAACCCTATATGAGAATTTAATTCTCCTAAAATTATAGGAATTTAATTCCTTTAAGATGGACAGAACTAGGGTTTAACCCTAATTGAGAATTTAATTCTCTCAAATTTACAGGAATTTAATTCCTCCTAAATGAAATTATGGTTTTACCCTATACAAGAATTTAATTCTTTTACATATATGGGAATTTAATTCCTCTAAAAGAAATTAGGGTTTATCCCTACATAAGAATTTAATTCTTTCATAATAGGAATTTAATTCCTCCAAAAACATAATTAGGGTTTAACCCTACAGAGAATTTAATTCTTAAAAAAAAATAAAGAGACTTGGAAGATTTCCATACATGCAAGAGACTAAGGTCACGTCTCCCCACGTGACCCCTGGAAAGGTCCCCAAAAATAAAAAGGAAAAAGCTCTGAGGCAACCCCTCACGTGCTCCCACGTGACCTCCAAAACACAGAAGATAAAAGTAAGGGAAATCTAAGCTTTGGGCGCTCTCACGTGTTATCACGTGACCCCTCAGCAAATGCCTTAATGATCAGCGCACAGACGTCCATCACGTGGCAACACGTGATGCTCAAAATAAAATATAAAAGAAGTGTTTAACACTTATCTGCAAAGCAAAATAAAAGGGGATCTGGTCCCACCTCTGGGTGCCCTCACGTGGCCCCACGTGACCCATTCCTATTTAGTGTTTAACACTAATTTAAAGAACTTATACCCAGTGTTTAACACTGGTATTTTCTAACACTAATTTGTTGACTTATTTCCAGTGTTTAATACTGATTGTTTTCTAGTGTTTAACACTAAATTGAGAATTATATTTCCAGTGTTTAACACTGATTGTCTTTTAGTGTTTAACACTAATTTGAGAGTTCTATCTCCAGCGTTTAACACTGTTGTTCTCTAGTGTTTAACACTACTTTTAGCCAAATTGGCTAATTCTCCAGAGGCAAAAGTCTCCTCTTCAACTGAATCTCAAAATTGAGTAAAATTCAGAACTATAATGTCCACTGCTCAATCAAAGATAAAAATGTTACCAGAGCCCTCAAACTCTTGTTTAGTATTTCTAAATAATGTGAGGATTGAACCCAGACAAATGTCTAATGGCCCAACAAAGGGCCAATATTTCAAACTTAATTGGACTTAGCCCAAGTTGGCCATAAGTCCTCAATTCAGACCTAACTGAGCCAATGTGCCCATAATTTAATTAATTGATCTTGGTTCCAAATTGGGCTACAGATCACTTAATCCATTTTGGTTTGAAGGTACATCTCTTCACTCCTTTGATATTTGTCATTGTAATTCCTCAACGTCTTCAAAGAGGTGACGGGTTCCGACAACCACACATTTCATAGACTATAATGTCTCTAAACATTGGACTGTGGGGTCCTTAAACCCACGGACTATGATGTCCTTAACCTCGACTGTGATGTCTTTAAACTAACATTGGACTGTGGGGTCCTTAAACCCATGGACTATGATGTCCTTAACCTCGACCGTGATGTCTTTAAACTAACATTGGACTGTGGGGTCCTTAAACCCATGGACTATGATGTCCTTAACCTCGACCGTGATGTCTTAAAACTAATATTGGACTGTGGGGTCCTTAAACACATGGACTATGATGTCCTTAACCTCGACCGTGATGTCTTAAAACTAACATTGGACTGTAGGGTCCTTAAACTCATGGACTATGATGTCCTTAACCTTGACCATGATGTCTTTAAACTAACATTGGACCGAGATGTCCTTAAACTAACATTGGACAGTAATGTCCTTAAACTAATCGACCGCAATGTCACTAAACTAAACAATAGAGCCCAATTACTCTCTTGTTGGATCTAAACGATTCCGTTAAATTGATCTTAGTCTAAAATGAGACTAACGTATCCTTAACAAACGTTTAAGTTGATCTTAGTCTCAAATGAGGCTAACGTATCCTTAAACCCAAACCCCCAAACCCAAATCTAAGAAAGATACGGATTTGGACTAGTCTACGCCCTACGGGCGACAACATAAATTAGTCTCCGTATACAATCCACGGGCAACCAAACACAAAACAAACACCCACGACACGAAGTGACCATATGGAGAAGGAGAAAGTGGTTACCGCGATGCGGTAGCATAATTAACTGTAGGGGCTTGCGCCTACAGGAAAGAGCGTCCCCACAATCAAAAACCCCTCAAACGAGGGGGAATCTGACGAAGTCTGCTACATCGGCCGCATCCGTCTGAACCTTTGATATACGGTGCCATAAATCAACTTGGCATCTTCGGAGAGGTGGACAGATAGCACCAATTAGCATCTGCCCCGAAATTCAGGCAAGACGGACCTGCGCGGTTGCGTCTCTGTGTTCGGAGGGGAACATGGCTGTAATTGCGGATCTGGGTGCTGATGCTATATTAATACGATATGGGCATGCCCCTATCACGTGAGTAGATGCACCACAAATCAAACATAGGCCATTTGCACGCCTATAGTCTTTCGCCAAGTATCCAATTCTCTTGCAGTAAAAACAGAAATCTGGACTGGATCGGTTAAATGATCCTCCTGGCCTCTTGGGTGCAAAAGTCGGTCTAGAAGAGGCTCCTCCTGTCATCTGGGTAGCAACGCGTTTGATTCTGGCTGCTTGAGGCTTACTCTTCTTCTTGACCACAGCTTCGTAACGACGTGCTGCCTTCAGGACGAGTCTATGAGTTGGGTAGTCGCCTGTGGCTAATGCCGCCTGAATCTCTGGGTCTAAGCCCTGTTGGAATCGTCTAGCCCGAATCTCATTGGTCGGGATCAAGTGTGTCATGAATCTGATAAGATGTTGATGTCAGGATAGTGATATGTTTTACGGAACAGACTTTGATACAAATTTTTTGCCTGTTAAGCATGATGAATTCGGCATCATATTCATCCACTGATTTTACCCACATGGAGCCTTATTGTAAGTGGATGAACTGTTGCTCCATCTCAAACCGAGCAGTCTCGGGGAAAAACTTCGCATCAAACAGATCGCGAAATGTCTTCCACTCTATTAGTTGTGTGAGACGGCTTTCCTCAGATTTCCACCAGACTCTTGCATTGTCTGTGAGCTGAAGCTTGACCACACGAACCCAAGCTATGTCTGGTACCTATGCTGCGGCAAGGTCGTCCTCTATACTCTGGGCTCATTCTTCAGCCTCAAGAGGACTCTCTTTTCCTGAAAAGTTCCTAGATGCAATGCACGGAATTGCTTTATTCCAGGTGCTTCGGCTTCTGGCGATTCATGAGAATAACAGTCTGCTGTTGCTGACCCTCCAGAAGACTTTTGATGGCTTCTAAAAGCACCGTATGTTCATTAATTGGAGCAGCAATGGTAGGGGGAGGTGGTAAAGTAGGTGGTGGTGTGTTGCCATTGACATTGGTACTGGTATTGTTGGGCGACTCCATCACCATAATAGAAAAAGAAAGGTTAGGATAGGTTCAAGAAATTTGAAATGCAAGAAATGTATAGTTACTGATTCTTATAATTCTTGTGATATATTGCTTAAGACTTCATACAGAACTGACCTGCATGGGCCACTAACAAAACCTGTCACGCCCCGCTTCCCAGTATACGGAAACGGTGACGTGGCAAGCCCGCAATGTATTTACTATGAAAATAAATACGTTAAGCGTAATTAAGCAATATAACAATGAACAAGAATGAAAAGAGTAATAAAATGAAACAACAACTTTATTTGCATTCAACTTTACACACAACTGTCTGAAAGTAAAAGAAATAATAATAAAAGCAAATGTCTAAACATTGACATACTGAAAGTAAGTGCAGAAAGAACTAGTAGTCAAGCTGAGCTGCAAGCTGGTCCAAGTCCTCCTGGCTCGACTCTACGTCTT
Source organism: Agapanthus africanus (assembly GCA_030015575.1). Classification (NCBI taxonomy): domain Eukaryota; kingdom Viridiplantae; phylum Streptophyta; class Magnoliopsida; order Asparagales; family Amaryllidaceae; genus Agapanthus; species Agapanthus africanus. Next base: position 60,075,908 of record CM057348.1, read on the forward strand.
CAGAGTTCGGTCGTTCTGATGAACATCTTAAAGAAAGAAACAGAAAGGAATGTCGTCAGCGAACTAGCGCTCGGTAAGTCCCGAAAGAAGTATGAGAAAATAGTTATCATGTGAATAGGAACTAAAGAAACAGAGGACAGGTAAAATTGTATATGATCATTCACAGGTATAGGATAGTTATTCTAACGTGGTTATTTGTAGTTTGATAAAGAAAGTATTCATGTATACAAGAGAAGTCCATCTTATCCCATGGACTATGGTAACATGTAGTATAACGCCCCGTCATAACCCATGAGACAACGTCACGTGAATTCATGTATGTGTCTTTTAAAGTGACCTCCCATGCCACGATATACGTTCCGTACCAATCTACCCCTTTATCCCTGCATATTGTATTGTATAGATTAAGATTACAGGTCTTGGCCGAATCCATGCATATAAATTTTTTGTCACGTCCCGCTTCCCAGTGTACGGCGAAGGGGACGCGACGAGGCCGCTACGTATTTACTGTGAAGTAAATACGCTAAGCGTATCTAAGCAATATAAAAGTAAATGTACACAAGAGACAAGATATAATAAAACAACAACTTTATTTATTCACATTCTTTTTACAATACATGGAAAAGTAAATACATCTGGAAGAAAGCAATGCCTAAACAATGGCATAACAGAAAAGGAAAGGTACTGAAATAAAAGTGTACAATGAACTAAAGCTCTGGGTCTTCAACGAAATGGTCCAAGTCATCAGCGCTGGTCCCGATCTCTGACGTCCAGATCACCTGACGACATTCAAAAAAGAAAGAAGAGAATGTCGTCAGCGAACAAATCGCTATGTAAGTCCCAAAGATAAGGGAGAAATAGAATAGACAGAATAAGAAGGTAGCTTTTAAAGTTGTATTATATTGTTTTAGTGTTAACGCTGTTATTTGTAGCTTGGTACAGAAGGATACCAGTGTATACGAGAGGGGTCTTTATATGCTAGAGACCAAGGCAAACGGAATATAGAGTACAAGGCTCCGTCGATAATACCACGGAACAACGGCATGGCTGTAATTACGTCTTAAATCTTGCAGTCTCGTGCCACTTTTAACACCTTCCGTACCAGTCTACCCCTTAAACCTCGTGTTATCTTGATTGTATTGTAATTGTATTGTAACTTGAATTGTATTGTAATGTAGATTGTATAATTGGATGATTTACCGAAACCATGATATCGGTAAACGGACGTAACTGTAGAATCAGGTAAATGGATGTAACTGGAGAATCATGTATATCTATGGTTCGGTTCGGTCAAATTGTATAGATTGATAGATTGAATATATGGAATAATGGATTCATGGTTTCATGTTGAATTGTAATATTGTAGATTATAGATTGTAGATTGCACTTGAATCAAATTCAAGTCAGATTATTAAAGAGACTCATCTGAGTCAGACAATTAGAAAAGTAAATTGAAGTCCTGATTGTTTTGATGTTATCGGTAACCGCTGCATATGGACGGCAGGATTTGTGTATTTTTCAAAGACGATTACCGTGTTGATAACACCGTTCGTTAATTTTCTATCTTAGATAAGCAAGCACCCACTTCTTCGACTCCCTGAGGCTCAAGAGATTAGTCCCGCTTAAACCTATGTTTACTAGGGTCCTTAGGATAATTTATAGAACTTGAGGGGGTTTTATGTAAAAATACTTTTCTATAGTTTTCAAAATACTCCCCAAGTATTTAGTTATCGTCTTTAGAGTTGTAATAAATGTGGATTTTATACATATACCATTTCTATTGAGAATAACCTAATTTTCATAATATATGGTATTAAAGTGTAATATTAAACTTGTATGGATTTCATAGTATTTTAATGTAAACTGATTCTTGTGATTTTTGAAAAGAGTTGTAATATTTATATTCTTACAAAATAGATCTTTTAATGTTACATATTTATATATATATATTTATATAAAAATAATTTTAATATATATATTATAATTCTAAAAATCTCATTTTCTTAAGATGTCGTATTTTAAATCTCTCGAGACTGAATGCTCATTGCGGAGGTCTGCATCTCGCACTACTAAGCCCGAGGATGTGCGATAATCCGCACCATCCCGAACGGGTTCCCCAAATGGGTTGTAGCGGCGCTTTGCAAAGATTTGTATAAATACTAAATCGTTTAGAAAATGGTTTTATTAGTAATGGTATTTATTTGTAAAGATGTCGTTTTCCCGTATTGTATGTTCCCGAGGGTACTGTGCTATTTTGCATATGAGTGTTGTGAGGAGATAGGTCATTACCTCGTGATCTACTTAAAAGTATAGCAAGGTTTTGATGGTTTAAATGTAGAAAAGAAACTATATGGTATTTTAATGAAAAAATATGGTAAAATGGAAATAGCAATTACTTTTGATATAAAACTTGTTCAATATGATTAGTTAGTGTTTAATAGTCAATATGAATTGGTTTTAGCATAATTGTATTAAAGAAAAGTGAGGTTTTAGGAAGAAACCGAATCGGAAATCGGATTTGTTTCGATTCCGTCGGGTTTTGTAATTCCGTATTTTTAGAAAAAGAATAGAGAAGAGAGATGGAGACTTACGGGTTTAGTTAACAAAGGAGAGGAAGGGGAGATGAGAGGAGTCGACGGTGCGTTGTTTCGTCGTTGGGAGTTCCTAGGATCGTCGTCGGAAGATGGCCGGAAAATTCGCCGGAGCTTCACCTTTCGCTTCTTCCAAAGTACACTAGGGTTTCTAGGAATTTCTTGAGAGTTGGCTCAGAATTTTGGGGTGAGGGGGTAGTGTTTAGGGGTGGTATTTATAGGGTTAGGCTAGAGTTAGGGTAGATAAAGAGTTTAATTGAAAAATGTAAAAATATATTAAAATGTATTAAAAAATGGAGTAAATGAGGCTTTATGAATTCTCTGGAACCGATCTAGGTAAATGAAGTGTGCAAGGGGATAGAGGAGCTCAAGAGGCAGATTTCATCAGTTGGGGACTCGGCGGTCCGGCCGAGTCCGGCCGACGGCTGTTCATATCATAATTTTGCATTATTATATTCCCCATTCTTATTCATTTTACAAATAAACCGGTGCTTTTGATCCATGTCTGCTACATAGTTGCAGGTTACAGGTTCTCGGGACAGAAACAGTGAAAAAGATGAAAAGACGATACAAAAGTAAGACTACGACCGATAAATGGTGGAATCTTGATCGTGCCTATATTTTGAGGGACAATGAAGATCAACGAACAAGTTCACAAAGCACAAAGGCAGCATAAGGTTCAAGACTTCGACACGAAGCAAACGGTAAAGTCCACGACATTGTTCACTGTAGAAATCTGGAAGAAAACTAGAAGACAATCTGAGAAACCAAGTGAAGAAACAAGTAGGAAAATGCAACAGGAAGATTACCAAAGAAGCAGAGCCAACAAACCCCTTTTTTGGCCGCGGAACCGCGGCCAAACATGGCACTTGGCCGCGGTTCCGCGGCCGTGCTGAGCCCGTATTGGTGGAAAAATTTGTGGCGGCTGGCGGCGCGTTGACTAGGTTTTTCTTAGAGGGTAAAATTGTAAATGCAGACGTGAATCGATTGTAACCCTAGGGTTTCTATGATCTATAAATAGAAGCCATAAACCTCTTTTTGAGGTATGCCTATTTTTATTTTATCTATTCAGAATTTAATTTCGGTGTAAATATTTGGAAAGAGCCATCAAATAAAGTAAGAATTTTATTTCATTGCCCTAGTTAATTTTATTTCTGTCTTAGTATAATTTTCTTATCTGCCCTAGTTAAATTAGTTTAGAACATGTTATTCAATTCCCTAATGAGTGAGTAATTCCTCACTTGTTAGGGTTAGGAATAGGGAAGGTTTGAGAGATGAAAATCTCCCACCCCTTTCTTACCCATCACATATAATTAATAGAACTCCATGCATACACACACACACCGTTCCCTACGGCACCCTATCCCACGAGGTAGCGGTGATACCGTAATTTAAAAAACCGGTTGTGTATGTTTTCCATGGAGGTTAGGATAAGAATTAAGAAAGGAAAGACAAGAACCTAGAGGAAGAAACATCGTTTCTTCCCGATGGTACTAATCCCCTTTATTAATTATTACCATAACACCTAAAGAGATCTAAATTAGGGTATTGAAAGCGGTGAGAAAATCTTTAATTTCCAAACTTAACATAAACCTAACCCTAACAAGATTCTAATCCTAATTTAAATCAGTTTAGTTTTTAGTGATAATCCATCCACACCGTTTGGAATTAACTCGTTAGACCAAATTAGGAAATACACAACATCCATGTGGACCGACCCGTACTCACCGGCTAGCTACCAAGTGACGCCGTTCTTGATTACGGTAAATAATTCTTTGATCTAAAAAAGCGGCGCCGGCCCGAGTCGGCCGGTCCGCCGGCCGAGTCCGGCCACCGGGGTGTGCGTCGTCGTCTCACCTTCTCATCGGTACATTAACATTTGTGTGTGTAGTGGGTTTTTTTGTGAGTAATGCACGTGTAAACTGTTGGTATTCTAAAAATCAAAAATAAAATAATATTAAAAATAATGTGGGGTATGGGATTTGAACTCTGGTGGCTTGGTTCAGCAGTGCAAGGTATTACCAATGAGCTACAAGCTCCTTCTTGTAATTAAATTGCTAATTAATTACTTATTTTGTGCTCAGGCAATAAATTCCCCTTTCTTTAAATTTTGAAAAAAAATTGCACAGAAAGTTGTACAGGAAATTTAGGGTTGTTACAATTTTCAGATTCATGTTCAGGATGTAATCATGTGTTCAAGTAGTCATGCCGAGTTCATGTCACGTTATAATCATGGTTCGGTCAAGTCGAGTCAAGTATACAAGTTTAAGTTTGATGTTTGGATTCTAGTATTCAAGATCATGATCAAGTATTCGAGTTCGTATTTGATTTTGGATTCTGGTTTGAGTTTGGACTCACATTGAATCAGACACTTGTGAACGGATTTAACTCTTGACTTTCTTAGGTTCGGGAGTAATCGGCAACTGCTGCACATGGACGGTAGGATTTGTGTTTTTTTCCAAGACAATTGCCATTGATAACTCCATTAAGTTATCTAGCCTGAATAGGCAAGCACTCACTTTCTCCGGCTCCCTGGGACTTGTTTCCCCTAATCAGAGAGCAAAACTCTATTTAAAATTTCAAAATTTGAAATTTAAAATGAGGCAGCACCTCGTAAGAGCGCTGACGCCAAGAGCGCCGCGCTAGGAGTCAAAGACTCTGAGGCAGCGCTCACGTGCAAAGCACGAGAGCGCTAGCGCCAAGAGCGCCAACGCTGAGGACTCTGAGGCAGCGCCTCACGTGCAAAGCATGAGAGCGCTCGCGCCAAGAGCGCCAGCGCTGAGAACTCTGAGGCAGCGCCTCACGTGCAAAGCACGAGAGCGCTAGCGCCAGGAGTCAAAGACTCTGAGGCAGCACCTCACGTGCAAAGCACGAGAGCGCCAGTGCTAGAACTAAATATTCTCCATCTTTGGATCAAAGATCCAACGAAGATGATTAAAAAATTATCAAATTACAGAATTAAATTCTGTTGAGGAAATGATCCAACGGTGCTCCGATTTATAGAGCACAATCTTTCCTGTTTGGAAAGATCTCAAATCTTTCCAAACAGGAAAGATTGTGCTATATAAATCGGAGCACCGTTGGATCAAAGATCTAATGGTGATTAAAAATCACCAAGATACAGAATAAGTTCTGTATGGGAAAATATTTTCCCAATCTTGTCAAAAAGATTGTCAAAAACAAGAAGATTGTCAAAAACAAGAAGATTGTCTTCTGTAAAACAGAAGTCCTAGGATAAAAGATCCAATGGTGGGGAAATATCCCCAAATCAATCAGGAAAGATTTCCTTAACTGATTCAACAAATCAGCCTCCCCTATATAAAGGACCCAAGACTTCAAGTCTTACAGAGAGGAACCCCCTATAAACTTCAAAAAGAAAAATAGAAGAACAAGCTCTAAGAAGAAGAAATTTTCTTCAAGGTAAATGATAATAAGTGAGATCATAACATCTTCTCGATTTTTGAGAGTTTAACTCTCACATCAAAAGAACTTAGTTCTTTTTCTAGATCACAGATCTACAAGACAAAGTCTTTCACAAAAACAGAAGAGATCATAGCATCTCTTCATAAAAAGAAGAACTTAGTTCTTAAATCCATGAGACAAAGTCTCTCTTCACAAAAAGAAGAACTTAGAACTTAGATCTGTGAGACAAGGTCTCTTATAAACGAGAATTTAATTCTCAGAGCACAGAACTGACCAGAACTGCCAAAGAAGCACTTCAGCGCTCCAAGTCTGGCGCTCAGCGCCAAGCGCACCACGTGCTCCTCATGTGTGCGCTATTTCATAAGAAGCGCTTCAGTGTTCCAAATCTAGTGCTCAGCGCCAAGCGCATCACGTGCTCCTCATGTGTACGCTATTTCAAAAGAAGCGTTTTAGCGCTCCAAGTCTGGCGCTCAGCGCCAAGCACACCACGTGCTCCTCACGCGTGCGCTATTTCAAAAGAAGCATTTCAGCGCTCCAAGTCTGGCGCTCAGCGCCAAGCGCACCACGTGCTCCTCACGTGTGCGCTGAGGGAACACAAAGTGTTCTTTAAATAAAGCCCATCGCCATAAAAAATGTTCAACACTCAGTAAAAGACAAAAGAAAAAAGGGTGTCAGAACCCAATTTAATGCTCAACATTATTGAACCAAAAGAGACTGAGTCCAAACAAATGTTCAACATTTTATTCAAATTTGAGTAGACTGAGCCCAAGTTGGCCATAAGTCCTCAATTCAGATTAACTGAGCCCATATGCTCACAATCTCTTTAATTAGTCTTAGTCCCAAACCTTGACTACAGATCTCTCAACCAATATCGGCTCAAGGGTACATCTCTTAACACCTTTGATATGTGTCGTTGTAATTCTTCAACATCTTCAGAGAGGTGGCGGGTCCCGACAACCAGAAACTTTACAGACTATGATGTCTTTAAACTCCATAGATTATGATGTCTTTAAGCTAGACTATGATGTTTTTAAACACAGACTATGATGTCTTTAAATTCCATGGACTACGATGTCCTTAAACCCAATGGACGGCAATGTCCATAAACTAAAACGATAGAGTCCAAATACTCTTTCGTTGGATCTAAAAGTTCCAAAATCCCGTTGAGTAGATCTTAGTCTAAATTTAGACTAGCGTATACTCAACAAACGTTTAAGTTGATCTTAAGCTGAAACAAGATTAACGATCCTTAAACCAACCCAAACCCAAATCTAAGAAAATACGGATTTGGACTAATCCACGCCCTACGGGCGACAATATAAATTAGTCTCCGTATACAATCCACGGGCAACCAAAAACAAAACAAACACATACAACACGAAGTGACCATCCGGAGAAGGAGAAAGTGGTTACCGCGATACGGTAGCGTAATTAACTGCAGGGGCTTGCGCCTACAGGGAAGAGCGTCCCCACAATCAAAAACCCTTCGTACACGAGAGGGAATCTGACGAAATCTGCTACAACGGTCGCATCTGTTTAAACCTCCGATATACGGTGCCATAAATCAACTTGGTATCTTCGGAGAGGTGGACGGAAAACCAAATAGCATCTGCCCCCAAATTCAGGCAGGACGACCTACGCGGTTTCGTCTCTATTTTCGGCGGCGAACAGGGCTCAAGAGAATTGATCCCACTTAAACCTATATTAAACTAGAGTCCTTAAAATATTGTTTTGCATATTTCGAGAGGTTTTATGAAATATATTTTAATATAGTTTTTAAAAAAAATATCTCGAGGGTGATTTATAATATTTAGGGTTTTCATGAGCATGTATTTTAATTATTGGGGTATTTTAATGATAAATACCTAGCTTGTAAAAGTTTATGGTATTTTATTAACATTTTAATCATTCATTTTAGAAAATATAGTTTTATAATATATTGAAAATACAGATTTATAATTTTTATATAATTTTTAAAAGTTTAGTTCTGTTTAGAAAAGTCGCGTTTTTTAAAAAACCGTATTTTTTATTTCCTTTCGGGACCGAATACTTCGTGAGGAGTTCTGCATCTCGCTCTACTATCCCAAGAATGTGCGATAATCCGCACCATCTATTAGCGGGCCCCCTAACGAGGGTTGTAGAGGCGTATTTGCCAAGAATTACAAAATGCCGCTTTAAAAGAAACCTGGTTTTGAAAAGATGTGGTATTTTAATGAAAAGTTATTCTTTAAACCAACCGTGTGTGTGTGTGTGTGTGTGTGTATAGATAGATAGATAGATAGATATAGATAGATAGATAGATATCGTGCTATGAACCAAAGTGTGCGTATGGGGTAAGTCGTTACCCCGTGAAGTTTTCCTAAGATATTGTTTTAACAACTATCGAAAAAAGGTGATACTAAAGTTCAAGGTATTTTAATGAAAAAGTTCGTTTATGTTTGTTACACATGAAAATTTTGGTTAAACTCGAAACTAAAAGATTGCAATTAAAGTTACAAGTAGGATGGTAAAATTAGTTTGACTTGTGTATAAAGGAAAAAAGAGTTCTAAATTTAAAAAGAAATGTATCGGAAATAACTCCGCTTTACCGATATATATTTAGGAGATGAATTGAGATGAAAAGAAGAAGAGACAGAAGGGACTTACGGCTTGGTAATATCGAGAAGAGAGCATGGAAGAAAGGAGGGGGCTTCGTGGCGTTGTGGGAACTCCGGAAACGGTTTCAATTTTCGATGGAGGGAGCTTGGTTGCTAACTCCACCTAACTCCACTTGCACTTAAGAAATTTTGAGGTGATTTTGCTGGAAATTTTCAGAATAGACAGGAGCTGGGGTATAGGGTGATATTTATAGTGAAGAATTAGGGTTTGGAAATTAAAATTTTGGATTAAAATGCATTAAAAATGTGTTAAATGGTGAATTGAAGAGTCTATGTTTGATTGCAGGAAAATCAAACAGTACAGGGAAGTCGAAAGGACGAGTGTGCAAAGCACGGAACAATTTGAGCGCATATGGACCGTTGGTAGCGGCCAGATCCTTGAAACAAGCGGTCGGATCTTGTTGGCTTGCCTTGAGATTCATGTCACATGAGTATATCTGTATTTACTCCAACTCTTAGGCTTCTAAAAATTAAAAGGAAAAATCTAAAAAATAATTGGGCCCGAAGGGATTCAAACACACAGGTTATGTCACAACAATGTAGAGGCTTTACCAATAAGCTACAAGTTGTTTCTTGTTTTTATTTAACAAAAAACAACCTTTAACTCTTACACGGGCTGTAATATCCTTTTCTGTACAATAACAATAAATTTTTGTACAGTGATTTCAGAGTTGTTACAAAAGGTTGCATATAAAAAACCCATAACGGGAAGAAATATAAGTACCTTGCTGATATCTTTTTTTCCTTTTATGTTTTGATTAGTCAGAATAAATAGGAAACATAAAACGCGCAACTAAAGATATGCTTCATGAATTCTCATGCGTGTTTGGAATAAGGTGACAAGAACATTATTAGATTATCTCTACTATACCAATGCTAAAGAAAGAATGTACACAGCACGTGCAAAAGAAACCCTCTAATTTTCTGTCATATCAGCAATGTTGATGTATCAAAAATTGATAATTTTGATTTATATTGTAATTGAAATAAAAATAAAATATGAAGATTTTGGGTTATTGTTGCTATTCAACCATAATAAACTCCCGACAATGGAAAGATTTTAGGTTTCCATCATCTAACACTCCTCATCCCCACGTTCCCATTACTCCAGCTATTTCATTGAAAATCTTTTTAAATCTTTATGATGTAAAAATATACAAATGTGCATCGCATGTGTAACATACTAGATACCAGTGTATATTAACCTCAAAGATGTGTAACATATTTGTGTCTAAATAGAATTTACCCAAGCCTAAATCATACTATTTGCGGGTTTTCGATGGTGTTGGCACCTGTCCAAACTCAAATGGACAGGCGTGAACTGCACCCGAATTCTTTTGAGGCTAAAAAGTATTTCTGCCAAAACCCTATCAAACTGAAGTAGCCTAACTCAAAATTCAAAAATTCTACTTGCCTTATTTGATTGCTATATTTTCATTAACGATATATATGTTTCTTGCAATTATGCATCCACGATAAATATAAAACCATCTACATTTTATTATTATGCTACCTCTTTCATACATAAAGAGCAGCGGCTTTGTAGCACTTTTATTTTTAGTTTGATTTTCATTAACCGTAAGTTTCATATAATTCATGTCCTTTAAAAAAATGAATCCTTAATAATCCACGATCTTTACTGTTATAATGCAAACAAGAGGGCCTATGTTACTTCCAATTTGAAAATAGTCCTTTAATACCTAAAAATAGAATAGCCAAGAAATAGGTTAGTGTAATTAACCAAACTTTGTTTATCGCAACGCGCATTGCACGTGCCAGAAACTTACTTGACATAAAATCTGTATTTAAGGATCCAACTTAGAATGCAATGCTCGTATGGTTCGGCTTATTGGTTTACAGCCAGAGATGTAAAAATTGTCAAAAACGCATTCACTTGTTCGAGTTAATTTAGGGTAAATTGCTTAATAATACAGCAGTGTTTCACACCTTTTGTGTAATTTCAATTTTAACACTAACACACCCTAAAGTTTTTTTGCACTTTAACACCATTACACTGTTAGTTGTCGATAGAAAATGACCTTAACCCCAACCCTAATTACCTAACCCTAACCCTAATTAGCCAGACGTAATCCTAATTACCCAGCCATACACAAAAAACATGGCCGCCACCTCCGCCCCCATCGCCATCATCTTCGCCCTGCATTACCACCTCTGTATCCTTCTCAAGGTCAACTTAGCTTCCACCTTGTCTCATAGCCACTGTCACCTCCCCTCCCCATCCTCCATGGCTTTCATCATTGTAACATTTGCACCGTCAGTTTATTCCTTTGAATCTTTTCTTATTTTTTCCGATAATCTTGTCTTAACGTAATAAGAAACTATGAACTCTTGATCTTCGTTTGATCTTATTTTTCTTGAATGTTTCTTAAATCTTATCCCATTGACTTTGATAATAGAATTTGGATGACTTAGATGGAGTTATGTAATTATAATTATGTACCGCGGTATAGTTACAATGTGATACTCTGCTAAAGTAACTTGCAGTCCTACCATTGATCCATTTTTATCTGTCTTAATTACGTTGTCCTATTTTATTTCTCTCTCTATTCAACTTTTTTCAAATCCATCTTGAACCTTAAATAGAACAACCGTGTTATCTTTATCTTGTCCAGTATCGACACAATCTTTCTTGTAGACTTATTGTTTCTTTCAATTCATAATTAATTTTCTTTGCTTGAATCTGTTAACCAATCTTTTCACACGATCTTAAACGATCTTTGTTAACTTAGGTACTATCCTAGCAGTTCTTGTATCAGCTTTCGAACTTTTTTCTTGAAACGTTCCTCGTTTACGTCTTCTTATCGACAAGAGTACAAACTGATGGACGGGACGACGAAACACGACTGTTTTATATTAACTCTGTTTCCTTGCTCTATTGGAACATCTTTCTTCAGTAATTTCGAGAACGAAATTATTTTTAAGGAGTGTAGGATATAACGACCCCAAAATCTTTATACGTTCATACTATCTTTCTTTAGTAAAATACAACATTTATTTATTTTTGTTATTTTCCATATATTCCGTTTTCTATTAAATATATTATTTTCCGATTTCTATTAAATATATCACCCCGTCTATTATTTCTCCTTGATCCCAAATTCCTATTTTCCTATGTTTTCAAGAATTAATTTTCAACAGCGAAATTCATTAAACCCAATACTATGAACGCAAACCCAACATATTCTTACCTAAAATAAAACCAAAACAAAACAATTTCCATTTTTATACTGAGCCCAACCTAAAGCCCACAAGCCTCCAACCATTTGCTTAAATCTCTTTTCCTATCTAATTCCCGAATGACCATAACCCACACCTAAACCAAAGCTCCTTCTCTTCCTTTTAAATTCTTTCCTTTCACTAAAACCCCATAATCTATTAAAAAACTACTAACCGATTCAATTTCCCATACAATTAAAACCCAAACCCACGAAGAATCATGCTGCCTTTTCCGCTGCTCCTCTTCATACTTTCCTTTCACTGATACTCATAAAGCCCTCATTATCCCACACTCTCTACCTGTTCATCTCCTCCCACTCTCCTGTCTTAATTCCCTCACATTTTCTCTTCCCGATAACTCTCTCCCTCTCTCCCTACATACACACACAACCCTCCCTCTCCCTCTCCCTCTCTCCATATACATATATATTTATATCAACATATTCATACACACGTGCCTTTCCCGGTACTACTTCTCTTTTTCTTCTCTTTACCCAATGCCCACCTTGGCCGACCACCCTCTCAAGGCCAAGCTCCTTCCCTTGCTGCCCTTGATCAACCATCCCATCACCGTCGTCAAAAACAGCAGCATCAGCCGCAACAACAAGCAACAAAAAAACGAGACTCCAAACCAAACCCTCAACCTTCAACAGTCCGTGCGACGAGACCCGGACCGAGAACTAAAGCTCCAAGACCGCACTCGAATCTGCGTGAGCGCAACAATCAGTTCTATGCTTCTGGATCTCCGTTCGGTCGATGTGTCAAATTTTCGGCCGGAGGTGTTTGATGAAATGCCCCTATGAGTTTTCCGATATTTCCTTACGCTATAACCGTGCCAACGTCGATCGTCGCTGTCTTCTTTCTTTCTCATCCACGAGGTAAGTCCCCTCTTTTTTTCTCCCATCGATCTTCATCGTTAAGTTAAAGTTTAATTTTTATATTGTATGATTAATTTTTTTAATTTATATTGGATAAATATAAATATTCATTAAACTAACCTGATGAATCCGATGTTGCTTCCAAAATCAATTTTCGCCATTAGAGGTCATTAAAGGTTTGGCTTTCTTGGTGCATGGAGTCATTGATGTAAACTGTAAACCTGTAGATTTTTGATTCCTCGGTAACTGATGCATAATGTTCGATTCATTTGCTAAGGGACAAGATAAAGCTCTTCTTTTGAAATTTACATCAAATGTCAATTTTAAATAAAGTTTCTTCATGTAAACTTCATATAATTTTGTATGGGATTTAATTAATTTGTTTTCACTTAGTTGCCATATCAATAACACCATAACTCATAAACCTCCATTATATATATATATATATATATATATATATATATATATATATATATATATATATCATGCATCAAAACATTCTTGTAGCTGTACAACCTGTTAAATATTATTCTTAAGCATTTTAGTGATAACACACATGTGACAACGATGTAACGGCCTGAAATCCATTTACAAATGTAACTTGTTCAATATATAGAAAAAGGGTATTTCAGTCTGAGTAGAAGTTATAAGCTAAAATTACTCAATAAAAGTAAGAAGTGAGTTGTAGCTCACTGATTAATACTCTCCACTGCTGTTCTTTATACTGCAAGTTCGAATCCCATCAACCCCAATTATTTCTATTTTTTTTACTTTTCGAAAGCCCAAGAGTTGCATGTGCAATACATGGAGAAACAAAAAGTTTTAGAGAAAACAAACTGGAGAAATGAAAAGTTAAGACCAAATATAGCACACAGCCCAAATCCCGAGACCCATCTCAAAATCCTGTCCGCCCAAAAATTCTCCAAAACCACCATTTGCGGTTGGATCTTACCTGTCTGCTTTCGTGCTTCCACCGTGTATCCCTTTGACTTCTCTCTACTCCTTTTTCCATTTTAATTTCTTTGAATTAAACCAGAGACTTCACAACCTTTCAATTCCTCAATTAACACCATTAAATCTATTTTTAATTCAATTTTTTTATTCACATGCTCTCATTTTACCCTATAAATACCACCTCATCCTCTATCTCTCCTATATTCTGAAATTTATAGCAAAAATTCTCCAAAAATTTCCAGATTCAAGAGGAGTTAAGCTAGTCAAGTGGAGTTAGTTCGATCTAAGTTCGTTCTTTCGATGACCGGAACCATTCTTGACGCAATCACGATCCCCCGAAGACCCCCTCTCCTTTTCCTCTTTTTTCAACGCTAGAAAACCCGTAAGTCACTTCTTTCTGTCATTCGTTTCATCTCAAAACGATTCTTTAAATGATATCGACCAAAAGTGAAGTTAAGCTTTGTAAACTCTCTTTTAAATAATTTTTCATCCTTGCTATGCTAAGTGAATTACCCTAATCTTGTTAACACCAATCTTAACAACAATCATCTAATTACTCTTTGAATTATTTAGAATTCATGTAAATAAAATGTGGATTGAACTTTTACACAAAAATACCATGAAATTTGCATGCACTTTTTATCGCTATTTTGAATTATAGCTCTAGAAAATTCACGGGTTAACTACCTACCCCGCTTACAAACACTATGGTTCATAACACAATATTTTTGTGTTAAATTTTTATCTAAATGAAAAAAAAATTCATCAAAATACTATCACTTTATAAAATGCTTTTTATCGCTATTTTTAACTCTTTGCAGTTACGTCTCTACAACTCTCGTAAGGAGACACATTTATGGATGGTGCGAGTTTTCGCATGTCTTAGAGATAGTAAAGCGAGATCCAGAACTCGTTAATGAGAATTCGGTCTCTAAAGGAATAAAAATACGATTTTAAAGAATACGACTTTTAAAACAAATTAAAACTTTGGAAAAATTATATAAAATTATGAATCCGTATTTTCAATGAAAATAAATTGTGAAAACTATGATTTTAAATGAAAAATTAAAATTTTAATAAAATACAATCAAATTTACAAAAGTATCATTTTCATTAAAATACCATAAAGTTTAAAAGTTAGATTTTTACACTATAATAGCACAAAATATAAAATATGTTTTTATACAAAAATATTGACTTTTTAAAACAACATATTTTTATTAAAAACTTATTCGAGACTTTAGGACGAATTAAAAACTCTCGATAATTTTTAAATGCCATTTTTACTAAAATACCCTATGAATCAATATACTAGTATATGTTATATATTTGGATCGCAGATTGGTTTGAATGTTATCTTCTCTTGTCAGTTGCTTCGTGGTTGCCGGTGACAAAAATGCACCACTTACCTCTGCCTAAATTTAGATCGTAATCTCAGGGTGGAAGTTATCAATGATAATCGTTTTTGAAAAAGACACAAATCCTGTTGTTCATGTGCAACGGTTATCGATAGTTTTCCAAATTCAAGAATTTACAAGATTAAAATTATTCACAAGATTAAATCTATTAACAAAACATGATTATAACCAAATACAAAGTCGAACTTGTTTTAAACTCGAATTTGAATCCAAACTCGAACCTAAACTCGAACTCAATTTACTCGAACTAACTTGACTAGACCCAGAATTGCAATTGACACGACCCGCATTCTATTTCACTTACTCGACTACATTATTCACTTTTGCAATCTATGATTTCGATCAAGACATGTTATAATCAACCAATCAAATCAATTAAGTCGATACAACAGTTATAATCTATTATACTCGGGGTGTTTGGGATAGTTTCGTGTGTGAATCCAACGGAACTTCAGAAACCCCGTATTAACCTACTCGAATTCTATTTACTCGAATCTCGGTCGGGTCGACTCCTCCACTGCTTGGAGTCCCGATACTAACATATGAAATGGACCTGTGTTTCCTTACTCCTGAGGCCCCACTCTTGAGCTCGTGAATAATTCCACAGTTGCGTTGACATTCACATTTAGAATTTAATGCTCATATAGTGACCATATAGAGACCTATAGCATACATACCCATGTTCATTTCCATATACTTTTACTCATCATATGCATTACTTCATTTTATGTTATAACTGTTACTCTTCACTTTTACCCGACTTTTGAGACTTACTGAGCGCTAATTCGCTGACAGGCATTGTCACGTCCCGCTTCCCAGTGTACGGGCAGAGTACGCGACGAGGCCGCTACGTATTTACTCTGAAGTAAACACGCTAAGCGTATCTAAGCAATATAAGTAAAATGCACAAGAGACAGAGACAATGGATATAAATGAACAACAACTTTATTTATTCACATTCTTTTTACAATACATCTGAAAAGTAAATACATGGAACGAAAGGCGATACCTAAACAGTGACATAACAGAAATGAAAAGTACTGAAATGAAATGTACAAGTATCTAGAGATCCGGGTCGAAAGTTAGCTGATCCAAGTCCTCGCTGGTGGGCTCGATCTCTTGAAGGTCCGAATCATCTGACAACATTCCAAAGAAGAAGAAAAAAAATGTCGTCAGTGAACAAATCGCTCGGTAAGTCCCAAAGATGAGAGAGAAGTAGAATAGACAGAGAGAGTGTATTTTTATAATGTTGTATTCGGTGTTAACGCTGTTGTTTGTAACTTGATACAAAAGAGGTCAGTGTATACGAGAGGAGTCTCACTAGACCAGAGACTACGGTATCAAGAGTACAAGGCTCCGTGATAATACCCGAAACAACGGCGATTGAATTCAGGTTGGGTGTCTTATGGTTGCAGTCCCGTGCCACTTCTAACACCTTTCGTACCAATCTACCCCTTATAAACTCCACAATGTCTTAATTGTATTGTTTGTATTGTATTGTCTTGTAAATTGAATTGTATAGATGGATGACTTGCCGAAACCATGATATCAGTAATGGAACGGATATAATAGATGATCATGTAAATGGAATATATTCATGGTTCGGTTCGGTCAATGTAGTTGATATAGATTGGATAGATTGAATATATGGATTTATGGATTCATGTTGAATTATGGTTTGTACTTGAATTATATTCAAGTCAGATTAATTATATCGAGACTCAGTCTGAGTCAGACAATTAGAAAAGAAATTGAATCCTGAATTAGGTTTAGTGTTATCGGTAACTGCTGCACATGGACGGCAGGATTTGTGTCTTTTTCAAAGACGATTACCGTGTTGATAACACCGTTTGTTAAGTTGCCTACCTTAAATAGGCAAGCATCCATATCTCCGACTCCCTGAGGTTCAAGAGACTGGTCCCGCTTAAACCTATATTTACTAGGGTCCTTATTGTAATTTAGTATAACTTGAGGGGTTTTATGTAAAAATAATTTTGTATAATTTTCAAAATACACCTCAAGTATTTTATTACCGTCTTTAAAGTTTTCATTGATGTATATTTTATCATTGTGACATTTCTAGTGAATAAACCTATTTTTCATAATATATGGTATTTATTTGTAATATTGGAATTTGTATGGTAATTTCTTGTAATTGAGATGTTTTTCTTGAATTTTGGAAATGTGGAATATTATAAATATTAAAAATAGATATTTTGATATTAATTACATATATATTTATTTATTAAAAATATAAGTTTTATTTATAATAGAAATCATATTTCTCTAAAGAAAATTGTATTTTTAAATCTTTCGAGACCGTATGCTCCTTACGGAGGTCTGCATCTCGCACTACTAAGTCCGAGGATGTGCGATAATCCGCACCATCCTAAACGGGTTCCCCGAAATGGGTTGTAGCGGCACATTACAAAGATTTATTAAAAATACATATCTTGTAGAAAAAATGTTTTTATAAATTTGAGGCAGTTTTGTGTAAAATCGTATTTCCCCAAAACTATGTTCCCAAAGATTATCGTGCTATATTACATATGAGTGTTGTGAGGAGGTAGGTCATTATCTCGTGAACTATCTAAAGATATAGCAAGAGTAATGATGTTTTATGTTGAAACTAAACTATATTGTATTTTTCTGTAAAAGTGCTATAAAAATTGAAATCTAAATTCTTTTGATATGAAACTTGCCAATATGTTTTGTTAATATTTAATGATCATGATGTGAGGATTTGGTATTATTGCGTTTAAGAAAAAAATATGATTTTTAAGGAAAAACCGAATCGGAAGTCGGATTAACTCCGCTTCCGTCGGGTTTTAGAATTCTAAGTTTTTAGAATAGTAAAGAGAAGGGGGAGAAGAGACTTACAGGATTGTAGTGTAGATAAGAGGAAAAGGAAGAAGGGGAGGTGCCGGTGCGTCGTTTCGTCGTCGGAATCTCCTCGGATCACCGCCGAAAGTTCGTCGGAGGTTCGTCCTTTACTAACTCCACTTGCACACAAAAAATCTATGGAATTTTCTTGAGAGTTTGGATAGAGATTTGGAAGTGAGAAGGGGTGATTTTAGGTGTGGTATTTGTAGGAAAATTAGGGTTTAGGGTAAATGAAAGGGTGTGATAAAAATTGTATTTAATTTTGCATTAAAAAATTAAAAGGGGTGTTTTAAATTCTCTGTTTAATTTCAGAGATTTTAAATGGTGCAGGGGGAGTGGGGTTGGCCAAAGGTCTCAAGGAGTTCAAGAAAACATTGGGATCGGCCGAGTCAACCTGGCGGCGCCGGCCGAGTCAGGCTTCCCGCCGGTGCCGGTCGAGTCAGGCTTCCCGCCAGCCCCAGTCAAGCGAGTCAGGGCTGGGCTCGTCACCACGTGCTCTCTGTCGCTTGGTCTACCTCCTGAATTCGTTTGTTTTATGTGTGAATCTTGATTTTTACGAGTTATGCACGTGTAGACTCTTGGGCTTCTAAAAAGATTAAAAGAAAACTAATTAAAAAAATAATGTAGGCGATGAGATTTGAACTCTGCTGCTTTGGTTCAGCAGTGCAATGTCTTACCAATGAGCTACAAGTTTCTTCTTGCTGTTCAAAAGCAAATCAAAATTATAACTTGTGCTCAGGCTCAAGTACCTCTTTCTGTATTTTTGAATAAATTATACAGAAAGTTTAGGGTTATTACATGCATAAATATGTCGCGGGCTTACCACGTCACCGTTTCCGTTTACTGGAAAGCGGGGCGTGACAAACGACCCACCCCACACCTTACACTTTTGATTCATAACACGTCACATATTCGTCACAATTTTTTCTGAAGATGTATCTTTACAAAAATATACCTCGAGTTTAAAATAGCTTTTAGCTATAATTCTTTCCTTTGCAAATACGTCTCCACAACTCTATTTAGGGGACCCATTTATGGTTGGTGCGGATTATCGTACATTCTGCACTTAGTGGAGTGAGATGCAAAACTCTTCATAGAGAATACGGTCTTGAAAGGAAAAGTACGGTTTTAAAGAAAAATAATCAATTTCTATAAAATTTAAAATAAAAGAAAAGAATTTTGCAAACTAGTTTTTAAAATAAAATACTATATATTGAAAAGATCGAAGTTCTTAAGTTTTCAAAAGAATAAATCGTTAAAATACCATAAACTTTTAAAAACTGGGTATTATCACTAAAATACCATAAAATCTAAAATATATTTTTATTAAAACTCTCGGCATTCTAATTAATATTTTTTTACTATAAACAATATCGAGATTATTTTCAAATAAAATATTTTACATAAAACCGCTCGAAAATTTAAATGTTTATTTTACATAATTTCACTAAGTTAGCAATAAATACATTAGACTTCAAAAGATCAGTTTATGTTACGTATTTAGATTGCATATTGGTTTGAGTGGTCTCCTCTCTCGACAGGTCTCGAGATGCCGGAGGGAATGATGCATCACTTGTCTCTTCCTAAATGTAGATCATAATTTCAGAAAAATCAAATCACATAAAACTCGAACTCGAACTTGCCTTGAACCTAAACTTGAATTCGAACTCACATATAAACCCGAACTCGACTTGAACTTGATTTGACTTGGTCTGAACCATGAATATGACTTGACTTGAACTTGACATGAACACCTGAATACAACCTGAACTCATACTCTCTATATTTATGGATTCGATCAAAACTTGTAAACTTAATCTGTACATTAAAATACGAGGGAATAAGGGGTTGGTTGGTAAGAAACGTATGCCGTGATACGAGAGGTCACTTTAAAATACACCTAATCTGAATATCGAGTGTCGTTATCCTGTGGGTTATGACAAGGTATTGTACTTCCTATACCTTTGGTCCACAGGATAAGCTGGACCACCCTATTATACACGCATACCTTTCTTGTCAAATACAAACAACCACGTTGGAATAGGATAACCATATTCATATATCTGTCATGCTTAAAATACCTTAATTTACTCATATCTAATTAACACTCTTACATGTACTCTTCTGCATTAAATTCATATTCTTCTTATATACATATCTTTCATCACACTTTATATTCATATACTTTTGGAGACTTACAGACCGTAAGTTCGCTGACGGGTATTTCACCATATTTTCTTTCTATCCTTGTAATGTTCATCATGTGATGTAGGAACGGAGGAGTTCGAGCCGAGTCATGAGAATTTCGATCAGCTTACCGCTCAACCAAATTGCTAGTTTTTCTTTCTGCAGTTATTTTCAGTATGGCATTATTTAGACACTTTCTGGTTATTGTATCTTTTGTTCAGATATCGTATTTGTATTTGAATTTATGAATGTAAATAAAGTTGCTTTTGAAGTTTAATTACTCTCATTTATTCTTGCATGATTGTTATATTGTTTTTAAACACTTAACATATTTATTAAGAAAAATAACATTCTTATAATAAATATGCCGCGAGTCTCGTCAGGTGCCGACAATCATCTCCATCCAATCCTCATGGCCTTCATCACCTCCACTTTCCCTCATGGGCAATCAAGGTTAGGGTCGGGGTGGCAGGTATCATTAGCTTTTTTTAAATTTAAAAGAAACAAGGACGTAATTGTCTAAAATCGTCAGTGTGCAAATCATGTGGGAATCTTTAATCTAACAGCCAACTAAGAGAGGGTATGAGCTTTGCTAACTTCAAAATACTCGGGTGGGGGTGGTGGTGGTTAAAATGGAAGATATATAAGTGCAAAGGTGTGAAACATCATGGCATTAGGAAGCAATCTGTGCTTTAATTTATGAGTATCTTTCAATGAATCCAAGCCTAGCCTATTTACTTGTTGGGTCCTAACCCTAGCTTAAAATCGGTGCACGACTCCAGCATAAAGCAAAATTAATGACGCGAGCCTCACTCTCACCATAACCTCATCATCGTCTTCACGCTTCCCTCTTCCGTTTTCGATCGAAATTCAAAAAAAACCCCAAAATCTTCAATCTTTCGATCGAAGATGGCCTCGCAAACGGAGGGAATCGCCCTCTTATCGATGTACGACGACGACGACGAAGAAGAGGAAGAAGACGAGCAGCAGCACCAACGCCATCAGCAACAAGAAGACAACGACGAAGACAGAAGAGTTCGAATCGAACAACAAGAAACCGACGAAGCTCCTCTGAACAGCGTCGCGGATTCGGTTCAAGATTACGTTTCTTCGAGATCCCCTCAGAATCTAAGCTCGCCGTCGCCGGAGATCAAAGCCCTAAGAAGCCCTACCCCTCCACCGTGGCCCAAATCTCAGCGAAACTCGCCTCTCAATCTTACATCTGCTTCTTCTCTTCCTCCTACTCCTCCGCCTCCGCCTCAGCGTGCTGATGCTCAGAAGGGGAGAAGAGGAGCTCTACCGATAGTGGATTATGCTCATGATGAAACCGCCATGTCGCCGGAAGCCGAGGTGATTACTTAAAATTCTCGATTTGTTTGTTTATTGTTTAGTAGTTTGATTATTTGTGTGGATTTTTTGTTGCTTATGGATTTTGCAGGAGGAGGAGGAAGAGATGGCTGACATCGCGGTTGGCGTGGATATTCAAACTTCTGTTGGTAACTGAGCTTTTTTTTCTCCTTCTGATAATATATTTACTCATATCTCTTAATAGCATATTGGCTTTATGAGAGATTAGATATTTAACCATGCATCAGCTAAGCATGATTGGAATGACAACTATCTGCATCATCATTGATGTCTGTATTTTCAACAAGCTATATCAAATCATCATCTAACTTTTTCAACACTTTTAAATTTAGAAGAGAAGAGGTTATCACAAGGGATTGTTGTCTTTATGATAGGTATAGTAGCCGCAACCGATGCCTCGTCTTTGATTGCAAAGCCCCCATCTTGAGTGCTAGATTTGTATAAACTTTACGGAGGCAATTTCGCTCTTATATATATATGTATTAACAAAAGATCAATAACCTCATGCCTTCATCCTTAAGACTCCTTGCCGCTCTTTCATATAGATTCGATGCATGATTGTTGGTTTGGACTAGACTTGTTTCATATCAAGGTCTCCATTGTAGGCCTGAACCTGGTCCATGAGCAGATTCAGTTTGATCCAAGTAACATACAATGGAACCATGACCAGATTCATCCCATATGTGCCGTTTAGTGTCACAATTCGGATGAGATTTGAGGTCACGTCCGCTGTTCAGATAGCATTCCAGGTCAGAGTTTTCATAGGTGTGTTTTGACTGTTATCAACAACATGCTTACTCCATTTCGTCTTCATTTTAAACAAAGCATTAATTGTTGTTGCAAAAGCAATAAATTTCTGTTAAGAAGCTTATGTCGAGGTACAAATATAGAGTGCAAGTGCATAGGTCGGTATCAAAATTGTGGACTGAACTCTTAGTGATCCTTCAAACAACAGAATCGAACTTATAATAATGTATTCACCAAACCCGACTTCCTACATTTCCGACACAAATTTTTGTCTGTTTGGACCATACACAATCCTTATATATACCTGCCGTCTATGTAAGATGCTTACGCCATTGGTCGTTTATGATGATTGACGGTTAAATGCTTCCTGGTGTTCCATCTTCCATATTTGACTTGATATAGTACTATCTAGTTTTCACAGGTTTTGAGTCAAATCTCTTTTAGCAGTTGCTATGTACCAAGTCCAGAATGGGTATTAGACTCTCAGTAGCTAGGGGAAGTTGGGTGGATGCTTGGCAGTTATATTTTAAAATTAAATAGTTTATAACTTTATATTAAAAAAATTATTGGCGAGCATGTTTTGGGTGCGAAAAATTTCATATATTTATCTTTTATTGCTGCAATTTTTATACTAGTTGCTAAGAATAATACTTATAGACTATAAATTTCTCAGTGCTCAAAACAGCGACAATATTGTCTAATGCATTGAGTACTATAATTCACCATTCCATTACCTTCTGGAATATTGTTAGAGCTGCCCATGTTGTTTAGACATTCCTTATATATCACAAGGACCTACACATTTTATTACCCATCCCCCCTTCTTCTACTCTCTAATCTTTTTGTGTGTGGCATTTTTATAGGTAATGTTGAAAAAAGAACACCTCCAGGAACTGTTCAATTACTGACACCAAGCACTCAACCAGAACCTACACAACCTTCTGATATACCTAAAGAGTCAACATCTGAGACAATTATGGCAATTGATTCTAGTGGACGAGAAATTGAAATGGTTCACACTGAGATGACTATTGTGGTTTCTGAAGAATTGCGAAATGATGATCCGTTGGAGAGATTTCTTTGTCCTTTGATGACAAAGTGCTCTGAGGAGCTGCAGGTATTTCAATTTCTTTAACAAGAGACTCATTGATTGATCTCGATATTTTCAACTTATTTTTACCATATTAGTCATATGAGGAACTAAAAAGTAGCTTGATTATTCCTTTATAAGCAAAACACCTGCCTTTTCAACAACGTTGGAATAAATAATATTCAAGACATGTTTCAATGGGACATGTTGTTTGCTAATAATATTGTTTTTTGTTGATGTCTAAAAAAGGAATAATATCAAAAGCAGAAAGGAGAGAGAAGCTTCATAATCTCAAGGATATAGTCTTGTCAGAAAAAGAGCAGAATATATAAAATTAACTTAAACAAAATGTGAGAATAAATGAGTGTACAATGCAAATTGAAGGTCAATACACAATTAACAGTGAAGATCTTGTTTGCTATTTATAATGATGGTGAGATCGAGGAGTTTGTGATTTATTAATTAAAAACGATTAAAAGGGAAAGTGTGTCTAAAGAAACATGTGATAATAATATACCTATGAAGTTGGAGGAAAAATTATATAGGACAACCATAAGACCAACATTTCTTTGATGGGTCAAAATGTTCGGTAATTAGGAAACGATATATTAAAAGAATGATTGTAACTAAAATGAGAATGTTGAGATGGATGAATGATAATATTTTAAAACATAGACTAAGAACAAATACATTCGTAAGTAGCTGAAACTAGCTGTTGTAGAAGATAATATGAGAAAGACCTAATGTAGATGGCTTGGACATGTGCACCAAAGGCCCGAGAAATACACATGTTAGATGGAATTACAAAATTGTTGGTAAAGAACCAAAGATTCTAGAGATCAACCTTGCCAGAGCTGAGTGGAAGAATACAATGCTTCTATCCCACTTACTAAGCTTGGCATAAATAGCTTGTTACTATTATTAAGGACTTGCATTTGGAAAAAAAAAATTCTTTCTAAGAACCGCTTTCAGATTCCCCCGCCGTCAAAGGCATCAATCAATGGGTTTGTGCGGACTGATGCCAAGCAAGCAAATTATTAGAGATATACATCTGAAACCTGGAAGTTTAACCATGAGCTCGATCTACCCAATTAAAAATTTCCCTGTATGTGTAAAATTCACTTGAAATGGGGCTTATAGGTTGAAAGAATAGGAAGAGAAGGGACATTCTTATTGCCAATGTTGTAAAACACGCACTCGCTTTCTATTTGTCGGGCTAGCGGACGGGTAGTGTTCAATCGGATTACTTGGTGATGAAGGGACTGTTTGTTTCATGGAATTGGGGCTTGAGTGGAGAGTCAAGAGAAGACAATTATTATAGCACCAAAGTCATGTCTTTGTGTTTTTTTGTCCCCTTGAGTGTAAAGTTTATGTTTGTTTCCTTAATTTGAAATCATGACTTGAGTGCATTTACATCATCACATATCATCTTTCAAGTCAATTTTGCAAGAGTTGAAGTCAAAACATTTGGGGCTAAACTTGGTTCTTGACTCTTGCCATGTCATCATAACTTTTGGTTATGGTCACTACACACTTTATCTCTCTCTTCAATTACTATGATAATTAATTTTTTATTCAAATAATCTTAGAGGGTAAGCTCACCCATAGGGTAATTGAATCTACTAAAATTTTTACTCAAAACCGAAACAAACACAAAACTTGAATTCTGGTTAAACTTTGGAGCGGCGTCTTTAAGTCAAGGGAACAAAATAAGCAAAAAAACTCAGAACTTAGACTTATTTGTATATGCCATTCTTCAATCTTTGAGTCAAGAAAACAACTCTCTTGACTATGTCAATTTTGAGACTCAATTTTTGGGACTCAAGGAACCAAACAGGCCCTAATCGTTTTACGAAGATTATGTAGCCATTAATATTTTAATAAATATTATATTTTACACACACACACGAAAAGTATAACACATAGCAAACAAATGGGGAGATGGGAGGTTGATCTTGGGTTGGGTATGGGGAGTATATGGGCTTTGGGTTAATTGGTAATAGGATAGAATACTTGGCCAGCTTTGGGTTTCTTTGGTTTTGGGCATATGAATTTATATGAGCAGAAGCTTGGACCGTATAATTGGGCCAATTACATGCTTAATGTACCGATTAATCGCCGTCTAAAGCGAATGATCGCTATGTCTGAATAATTGACGAGTAGTTGGTTTCCCGTTTGTCTGGGGACCAGGTACGGGTACTCGATCGTGTAATCGGCCGAGTAATCCGTTTTGTACAACATTGCTTATTACATACTACAAGTTTGTAAACACCGAGTTCTTGTAAGAGGTGGGACTAGTCATGTGATACAGAAGGTATTAAAACAGGTCTTCACTCTAGTTTCTAAATAGTATAAAAGTTTAGTGTGGAATTGATATAATCATATAACCCATATGTTGAGTGGGTTAATGGGCACATGTATAAAGATTATTTGCTTTTGTTGTAAATGCTAGGTCAGTGAGCGCCATTTCAAAAAATTCTATAAAATACCATGGTCATCTCTGGGATGTATATGAACCCATCCTACTTGTTGGAATTAAATTATCAACTTGTGTGTATGTGACATGCTGCATAGATTGCTATATGATATTGTTTTTAGTTTTTAGCTGCCTTTTTGATCTTTTGTCGCATGTCTTTCTCTTTGATTGTCTCAGGAAAAAATTAACAAGTTCCTCACATATAAGAAGGCTGGGAAGAGTTTCAATGAAGCTTTGCGGAACAGGAAGGATTACCGCAATCCTGATTTTTTGCAGCATGCTGTGAGGTATCAAGGTATAGATCAGATAGGAACCTGCTTCAGTAAAGATGTGTTTGACCCTCATGGATATGACAAAAGCGACTACTTTGATGAGATAGGTCCTACAAGATCCCTTCCATTTTCCATTTAGTTTCAGATTCTGCATATGCTTATGCTTCAGTAATGTAGTTTGCTAAGCATGCAGCCATATATGTCATGTCTTTCGCTCAAATATTTACTTCTCTGTTTTTGTTAGGTTTCCAGATGTGTTGACATCTTATATCCATATAATGGATGTCCATGGCTCAAATATCAATAGTATAAATGTTAGTTTTGGCTGAATATAGTTTCTGCTGTATCTTATTGCACTTGAAGATCCAAATATTAAGTTTGTCAGCTAGGTTGCATGGACACGACACAGCACGGATATGGCTGACACGGTAATTCCTAAAAGCTAGGATGTGGCGACACGGCAATTTATTTTAATAATACACATTTCTAAGAATGAATAAACTATCGACTAAAATTACCATAAAGAAAAGAGTAACATCCATAGAAAGGGACTAGAATGTTATAGAAATAACTAACGGGTCGATAATAACAATGAACTAAAATACAATTTAACAAAATCAAGTTATCAACTAGACGTATATATGAATAAAGAAACATCAACTAGATTTATATACAAGGTTGTGAAAAGCGCTAGGTGGTGTTGAGCGGTAGGGGTACTTCCTAGTGTTTAAGAATGTCTTTCAGATTAGGCTTGCATCTTAGAACCACATGCTAGTGGAAGAAAGGTGTAGAATTGAGCTTACATGGAAACAAAGGAGCTGTCTGATATGCTCAAAATATGTTTCCCTTGGTCTCTTTCTATCTTTTTCCTCTTTAATAATGTTTCTTTTATATCAAAGTACTTGGTTTCCTTGTATAGGACTTCTGATGTAGTTTCTGTCATGATGACATGGTAACTGGACTATGCGGTAGGGCAGCTAGATACTAAGCTGAATGTAGCTGTAGCTCCGTCAGCATTCATCAGAGGTTGGTCTTAGGAATATGTGGACATGATTTACATGAAGATTTAATGCATGACTAGAGGAGGGACAAAGAAGGCTTGCCATAAACTAGTAAAATAGCTTCCTCATTTTTATATTTTGAGTATAACTTATAAACTTGCACTTGAGCAATTAGAGTCAGACTTGTACTTGGTTCTCATAGTTTACTTGTTTGCACCCTAAACTGTTGTAATGGGTTGCTTATGCGGACATATGATTTACATGAAGATAGTGGATAGACTAAAGGAGGAGGGACAAAGGAGACTGGTCATAAACTAGTAAAATATCTTCCTCATTTCTATATTTTGAGTACACCTGCACTTGAGCAATAGAGTCAGACTTGTACTTGGTTTTCATTTGTTTACTTGTTTGCACCCTAAACTGTTGTAATGGGTTGGTGATTGAGTGTCAAAGAGGGACAATAATTGGTGATTGCTGCTTTTTGTAGGGAGATGATCTTCAAGGTATGTGTGTGAAATAGCAATCTTCTGCATGTTTTTGTAGGGAGACTGGTCATAAACTAGTAAAATATCTTCCTCATTTCTATATTTTGAGTACACCTTATAAACTTGCACTTGAGCAATAGAGTCAGACTTGTACTTGGTTTTCATTTGTTTACTTGTTTGCACCCTAAACTGTTGTAATGGGTTGGTGATTGCAAGTGTCAAAGAGGGACAATAATTGGGGATTGCTGCTTTTTGTAGGGAGATGATCTTCAAGGCAAGTGTGTGAAACAGCAATCTTCTGCATGTTTATGACATGAAAATAATATGTTCATTTGCTTTCATGTAATGCTTCTATTGACTTCTGGCGACTTATTCATCATATACTCCTCAACAAGTATGTTAGACAAGTGTGCATTTTATAGTTAAGAACTAGGACGTTGGCAGGGAAACTCTAATAATTTTTCTGCTGTAAATGACACAGGGTTTAGTTACAACTTACAAGGCTTTGCACAAATTTAGTTTCAAGCGATGATATAGTCATGTACCAAAAGGCCCGTTTCAATCCTATATCTTGCTGCTCGATCTAGAGCGAGAAGTGACCTATCTTGGTTATGGCCCAATATTGCCTCAATCATCCGGTCCTTCTTTGACTGAATAGCCTTAGCCTACTTTATACATGGCAATTTTCAGTTTTGCACACTGATCTTATTATTAAAGATGTCAAAGTTAAATATTTCTTTATGTTAGGCCTTGTAAAGCAGATCAGTGCTCATAAATCACCTTCATCTTTGTTGGTACTTTACTATTTGTGATACCAAAAGTATGTTCTCACAGCCTCATGATCATGGTTAGAAATCTCAGTGGATCCCGATCCAAGATGGCCAATTCCGATCCCAAAAATGTCCATCCGAGCCCAGAGACCGATACCATTTGATACCAAGTAATATTGTGTTTACTATTTAATAATTTGGTTTTCGTATTAAGTTTATTAATGGCTAGTGGGTTTACTAATGGGTTCATTAATGGTTTAATGGGTCAATTATAGGTTAATGGGTTATCACTGTTTGTTTGATATCATTAATACAACTTTAGACATCATTAATTACAAAAGATTTGACAAAATTACTTTTTAAGTTTATTTTAATACAAAATCTTAACTCCTAAAATTATTTTCCTCAAACAATATAAAACCCGATATATTCTGATCTGATACGGCCGAGATTGCCGATTCTGATCCAAAAGTGACCGTCCATTACTGATCCTTATACCGAGAAAAAAGGGCAAGTAGGGTATATCACACCCAAGTATTTAGAAACAATTGGTTACAGCATATAAGATTTTAATGGTTACAATTTATGCAATAAGTATTTATAATGTATCTGATCATACATAATGTGGCATGTTATTTACAATTTAGAATAGACTTGTTAATAGTACATCTCGAAATAAAATGTTATGTTAACGTTAATTAATGGAATTAATGTAAAATCAGTTCCAACTTAGAGATTAGAATACACTTGTTTGTTATAACATTTAAGATGTCATATTCTTCAAATTTGTTGAATTTGACTTGTTTTAATACATTCGTAAATCGGTTGTGATTTTGACTATATCCACTCTTTCCTACACATGCTTTCTTTATCAGCACGCCGTGCTTTATTTGTATGTAGCTTTAGCATTAGTTTTGTTTTTCTTTTATAGAAGCTGATATGAAACGTGAGATCGAAAGGAAGGAGCAGGAAAGGAAAAAGAGTCAGAAAGTTGATTTTGTTCCAGGGGGGACACAACCAGGCACAGTTGCTCCTGCTTTGAAAACCAGCTCTCAGATTCCAGGTCTTCTTCCATTTATTACCAGTGATCTGTTGGTTCTATTGTTTAATTTCATGACTATTTTTAACTATCGGTTGTTTACTTAACATCTCCCAATTTGGTAAGATGCAGTTGCAGGCATTTCGGCAGCTGTAACTAATGGATTGCAATCAATTTCAGCAGCTGCTGATGCTGCTAGAGAGATCAAGCAGAATAAGAAAACGAAGTGGGACAAGGTTTTTGTTTTCTAAACTTAAAAGTCTTGAATTCAGATCCTAATTATGCAGGGATGAAAATTGAAACATGTTTACTTTGTTTTACCATTTGATATTGTTGTTAGATTGATGGAGATGTAAAGAATCCAGTGCATTCTGGTGGACATGATAATATCTCTGCAGTTGATGTGCATACAGCCCATTTATCTGCTTCCAATGCTGGGACTGGATACACTGCTTTTGCGTAAGTTTTACTTAGCTGTTACTCTCCCCTGTCTCTTATGATGAATACAAATACAAATATTTAGCTTTAGGCAAACACATACAGTTTTAAACAACATACTGAATCTAATATAGAACTGTTCGACTTTTGAAATGTGATATTAAATGAATTGATTCTTGATGTGTAAATATCCTCTACTTGTTATGTTACCATCTGTGAAACTCATCACTTTAAGCCTATTCATCTGTGGTTAAAGTTGGAAAGGTACTGAATAAATTTATTTGTTGAAACGTTAGTGGACTTCAGAACCTATATTCTTTACTCTAGTCCCACCCTCTTTCATTTCCTCCCTCTGTTTCTCATGCGTGCCTGTGTAAAATTACAAGGATCTTTTGATCTGTACTCTCTTGCTCTCACATGTTTCACACTAAGCATACACACCATAAAATCAACTTTTCCATTTCCCATAATCAAACCTATAGTTTGTGGAAAAATGCTATTTCCTTTGCATTTCTTCCAACACCTCGACAAAATAAAAATGTTTAAATCTGCTTGTCTTGAATTGTGCTATTTCACTCTCCACCCTTGCCATTATGCTTATTTTTTTTCAAAAATTGGTTGGTTTGGCACCACAGTCTTCTTTGTTCCAACTATGTTCCCTCTCCTTATAGTCCTGTTGTATCACTTGTTATTTAAAGTTTAAAGCAATGTGTTGCTCTAGAAATTCTCTTTTTCCTTATCATTAATACACCTTTTCTTGGGGCAAGGGGATTGGATAACCATTTTTTAATCATATGATCGTAAATACCTATGAAATTGAATGGATATATTACCTCTATTGTAAAAGCAGCCTTTGAGGGATAACATGTCCAGGACATTAGGGTAACTGAAATGAGAATTATGGGACAAGGGAGATGGGAAAATGCAGAAGATAGGATGAGAAATAAGTGTATATGCTACAAGTTACACATAGCTTTGTTTACCCCTCACATTGCATCTTCCAGTTTCATCTCTTCTTCCATCTCCTATTAGTTTCATCTTTTCTTCCACCTGTCTTCTGCCTCTTATTCTGCCTCCTTTGCTCTCTTATTTCCTCACTAGTTGCTGCCTAGTCTGTTAGGCATTGCGATATCCTCTATTGCAGCTGCCCATCCTCCCACATATAAAAGTATAGCTCTAAGTACCGTGTTTGTAAGAAGATGTTATGCTGATACAAAGCACACAGTAAATAGTTGAAGGAGACGTCAGATAGAGGTACATTTATATGGTCTGTGTACTAGAGGTATATTGATTGTGAATAAGATACAATTAACTGATCTAAATGTTATTGGGACAGTTCGCTCGTGATGTATCCTCTGGATCTTTGCCCACTTACATGGGATAGTAGCAGCCTATATAAGTTGATATAAGCTGAAATTGGCAAATTCTGAAGTTAATTATGTATGGCCATACTTCCTAATAAGAGTGATAGAGGTGGAGGATCTCCTTGCCATTTTGCATGCTGATTGCTGGTGAAGGATTTGCCAATAGCACTGTAAAATAATTTGAGATGGGTTTACCTAGACTATGGTTCACAGGCCTGGGATTCTTCTATTGGCACGCAGATTCTTGATTTTTCTTTTGCCTTGTCTTTATTTTTCCTTTCTCGCTTTTGACTTCTGGATGTGTTGCACAAGCTTCCATTACCAATTATATGGGAATGTCTTATGCCAGTTTGGTCAGGATTTTAGTTGATTCGTATTTGTTAAGGGTGCTTCCTTGGTTGGATGAACTGATTACATGGTAAAATAATTAAAGTTGAGGGTACATATAATAATTATCAGTTCAGTGAATACCTGGGTGGTTATGTGATTCAGAAATTACCCATCCTTGCTGATCTCTTACCCTAATAGAAAGCAAGAACTTATTTTATTTATTTATTATTATTTTTTACTCTCATCTTTTTCATCTTATTGGAAGCTGGATAAAAAACCTCTACCCCCGAAGCGCTTGTCAAAAACCCCCTGAAAAAGTTTTCATTTGTCAAAAAAAACCTTCCTACGGTATCTGTATAGTTACCTTCCATATCTAGTTATCATGCAATATCTATGCAGTCGCCTGAGATATCTATGCAACTTTCGATATCTATGTGGTTGCCTGTGATATGTATGACCTATTTATATATAGCAGGCAAACTATACAGGCCCCGCATGAAAATTTTCCAGGCGGCTTTTAATGACCGCTTCGAGGTCAGGGGTTTTTTGTCAGCAGGAAAACCTGCTTGGTTTTTTCTTTTGACAATTTACCCTTCTGTTTTTTTACTGTTATCAATTTTTGACACATCCCATTACCTCAATCTACATTGAGTTCCTTGTTTATACAGCATGTAGATCTTGAAATTGCCTTATTCTGCAAATTGGTTATGCAAGCAGTAAATCTCTGACTTGCCTCAGTTATCTTATATTTTGTCATGAAAGTGGGACCAGGTGCACGCCACCTCAGCATATTATCAAAAGTAACAGTTACCTATATCAATTGAGAGAACTACATGGATTCATTTAAAATCTTAGACTGATTAAGCATTGGATCATTTTTTCGAGCACCAAAACATACATACCTACTGCCCATCGAACATATGTAGCTGTACTTTGGATCATATCTGCTGTATTTTCCTGTTAGTGTTGAAATAAGTACTTTCATATGGATTTCCGTTTCTATAGTCATTTTAGGAGCATAGGCTCAGTGCTGTGTTGAGTTTTCTGCTTCGACTAATGAACTGTGATATATCAAATTACAGGCAGCAAAAGAGGAGAGAAGCTGAAGAAAGAAAGTCGTCAGGCGAGAGGAAGTTCGATAAAAGATCATGATCTATGTGTACTTATTAGGAGGTCCATAAATATGGCTCCGTATCTTATACTGTAGTTTACATTGTCATATACGGGTTCGAGGCACAACAGCAAAATTTGTGTCTGATTCGTCATGTAATCTCATGCGGCTACGCAAATCTAGAATTCTTAGAGATGCATAATTTATTCCCATTTTGAAGTTTCACATCCTCTAACAGCAAGTTTGTTATTTTGATTAGCCTAAAATATACTGATGCTTTTGTATGTGGACACCTGCATGTAATTCTGATGATGGTAGTATAAAAGCAGAAAGAAGCCCTGGGACATAACTATAGGCATGTTTGGTCAGCAAAAATAAAAAATAAAAATTTCATCATGCTTTCATGCAACAAATACAAATGGTGCATGAGGCATTTGTCGAAAAAAAAGAGCCCAAATCCATTGTTTGGTTATCTTCGAGTTTTGAAATTGGATTTCCAAATCCGAACCAGTTCTTGTGTTTGGTTGAACAAAAATCCGATGAAAATGCAGCATTTTTCGGTATATGTGGCAAATGCAAAGCTTATGGGGTATCCATAATAATTACCATGTTCACAATTTCCAAATTCCAAAGTTGCAAGTCTTGTCCCAACCAAAACCAAAATGAGTGCAACAAATGTTGCAAGAAGTAGATGCCTTTTCCATCTCCATTTCCATTTATTACCCAATTTTGTTGCTAATCAAACAATAGGAAATAAGATTTTTCTTCCATCTCCAAAACCTATCTACCAAACAGCCCCTGTGTGTAATTGTACTTTATTAACTATTAAGGTATATGTTTACTTTATTAACTATTAAGGAATATGGAACATATAGTGGAATAAATGAGCTATCAGGCAAATCAATTGTTTGGAGCACATACTGGATCAAGCAAATCATCAGCGTCTGGCAAAAAATCAATAGTATTTCTTAGGCACATACGGGTGGAAGCAAAAGTGGGCAGGAAATTATTTCTCTATACAATTTGTCCATGGAGCATATGCAGCTCTGAGCTATGCGCAATGTTTAAAATAGCATGCTATGCAGCTCGCTATTTGCGTTATGTAGCATAGCTTAACTTATTCGCTCCATAGCATTGAAAAATAGCTTAAAACAAAGTAGCTTACACTTTTTCCTTAAATACCCTGTGCTTTTTAACAAATAACTTACTCTACGCGTACGCTATTTTTACATAAGATTTTTCTATTGAGGTTTTTAATTAATTTGGATTTAAAAGCCTAATAGACCTGGTAAACATACTATTTGTATAATCTTCTTGGCTCTTAATTTTTAACAACCCAAAAATGAAAGTATTTAATTCATCCTTTCAACTTTAAGTCTCATACAATTATGAATCATACATATGAACTCAAGAATTGGATATTGAGAAAATATTGTTGTGTTCCTTACTGTTATAACCTATGTTAATTTCTTTAAAAGTATTATATATTCAAAGCTGATTTTATGTTATACAATTTATTGTAAATAAGATCATAATAATAAGTGTTAATAACAAAATTAATAATTTAATGTAGCTTACGCTATGCACATCGCTATCTGCACTTTTCGCTATTCGGCGGTGAAACGCTATACTGTACGCTATTGCTATTTCGAATATTGGCTTACTCTAGAATTGACGAGCTATTCGTCGCACTCGTAGGGGTATAAGATGACCCACGGAGGGATGCTTAAGTAACCGGATTCCGTGAAGTGCTGGGTGACCCATTCAATTTGTTGATTGGGGTTGCCTCACTTTCGGGATTGACAAGTCACTTGTCGCACTCGTAGGGGTCTAGGTTTTTCATTGCATGAGTTATCCACATGACCGGGGAACGTCGGTTTCATTTGCGACTCAAATGAAACCCGGAACTGCTAGATTATCCGTTATTCCATATTGCTTATTGCTGTTATGTGATGTTGCTTATATATCATGCATGAAACGAATGATTACACACACACACACACTAGAATTTATGCACGTGCGTTGCACGTGTTTAAAAAATTTGAGAAGGGAAGAGAGAAATTTGGAGGGTTCTAGAGTCTTATTTATTTATTTTTAAAAAAGGGGAGGGATGAGGTGGAGGGTTTGAAAGGTGAGAGAGATGATGTGGAGGGCTTGAGAGGTGGGGATTTCTCGTTTTATTTTTCTAGAAAAAAAAAGGGTGGACCTCTAATCAAGGGTATTTGTATTATATATAGAGAATTATATATAGAGATTTGTGCACGTGCGTTGCACGTGTTTAAAATTTGAGAAGGGAAGAGAGAAATGTGGAGGATTTTAGAGTCTTATTTATTTATTTTAAAAAAATGAGAAGGATGAGTTGGAGGGCTTGAGAAGTGAGAGAGATGATGTGGAGGGCTTGAGAGGTGAGGATTTTTCTCGTTTTTTCCAGAAAAAAGAAGAAAGGTGGATCTCTAACCAAGGGTATTTGCATTATATATAGAGATGAGATATATACTAGTAGATGTTGTATATGTTTTGAATCCGCGCTAGTCCTGCTCCCGCTCTGTCGTTAGTTAAGTAACCTAACGGCGCATGACGAGACCCCATGGCGAATGCGGATGGTATATACGTACATTTTATTTTCGTTCTTTTCTGGTGTGATATGATTTAATTGATAGGACTGCATTAATTTTAATTAATGCAAGGAAAAAGAAACCTAAAAGATGTTGGAACAAATTTTCGAAAAACTATAGTCATATTCTTTCGCTTTGCATAGTGGTATTTGGTTAGGAATATCCCGTACCTCATTTAAGCAGGTAAGAGCCTAGATCCCTTCACGGGAAGTGATCTCTTGAGCAAAAGTTTATGTTACTATGCATTACTTGGTTTTTTTTCAAAACCACTGGTTTTCAAAAACGGAGCCTAAACCATTCCTTTTCAAAAACTACACGGTTCCTTCAACGATATCAAGTTCATTATGTTAAAAATTTTTCGCTAAAAACCAGCCATAGCCCTTTATCATTTCCTACGAGTGGTACTCAGTATTCGTGCTGCGTTTGTTAACCTTGTTATGGCGTAGTGTACTGTAGCTGAGTGGTGCTTGTTTATAGTATATGATGCGATTAATTAGGACAGTCACATAGCCTTGTTGACCTTGTCAAGGGATTATGCGGGTGGGTTTAGAGTAATCAAGATAATGACGGATTAAACTTGACTAGCGATTTATGCTTTGTTGACCTTGTCAAGGTCATAAGTCGTTAGGGGCAAAAACTATATCGGGAGTTTCAAATATACAGGAAATTTGCTAGTGTTGCATATATTCTGGAGTATGGTAATTAGAGTGGTTTCCATCTAGGTTATCACGCAATGATAGTTGGATCCTGATCCCACTGATGAGTAGGATTACTCTTGGGAGATATTTTTCACTTCACAATTAGCTAACCTATTAGGTGTTTAGAAAAGTGTTAACGGGGCCACGCCTCTGTGTAAACGAGGTTTATTTTATTTAGGTCCGTGTGAGAGCACAAAGAACCGCTCTCGGAGTATCGACACTCATCTGGTTGAACGGTTAGCGAACTTGTAAGGTGTGAATGATCCCGATTAGTTTTCCTTTTATAGTTTGAAGGAAAATTCGAGGAAACAGTGGGAGCCATCCTGATTAGATAAACTAATAACCGATCTAATCTTGCAAAAGCGCACGCTAAGTGTTTCTTTTCTCTCTCTCTCCAGATAGCAACCATGTCACGTCCTAATCAAGATAATAAAATGTTTGACTTGACTGAATCGACTTATTACACTGGGCTGGGGAACGTCGGTTCCGTTCTAACTTATGACAACTGTCACGAGTATGGATAAAGGAAAGATGATTGTAAGGAATTCCAGATGACCATATTGAAGGAGAAGTATTCTAATGCATCTTTTTCAGGTGTATTTGTTATTGAAAACAGTTTTTTGGTCAACCCTACCCTTTGGTACTAGATACCGGGTCAGGATCTCATATCTGTAATTTATTAAAAGGACCGAGAAAAAGTAGAATGGTTGGACCGGGTGATATGTCCCTCAGAGTAGGGAATGGAGCACAGGTTGATACTGCTGCCGTCGGTGAATATCACCTAGTATTGTCAAGCGGCAATACTATGATTTTGAACAATTGTTACTATGTACCTTCCATGCTCTGCAACATCATATCAGTTTCTTTACTTGATAAAGATGGATACAACCTTGTTCTAAATAGAAATATCATGAATATTTACCTTAATCAGGTATTGGTTGCAGAAGGTACACTTTGTAATGGTATCTATATTCTTAATCAAAACACAGTATTCAATATACAAAACACATGCAAGAGGAAGAGTTCAGATACGAACCAAACTTACTTGTGGCATTATAGACTTGGCCATATCAGTGAGAAAAGACTAAGTAAGTTGCATAAGGATGTATATCTGAATCCGTTCGAATTTTTATCCTATGAAACTTGTCAGTCTTGTCTCAAAGGAAAGATGACCACAACTCCGTTCACCGGACACGGAGAAAGAGTTATAGAGCTCTTGGGACTCATACATAATGATGTATGTGGTCTGATGTCTATACATGCGAGGGGTGTGTTCTCGTACTTCATTACATTCACCGACGATCTCTCTAGCTTTGGATATGTTTATCTTTTGAAACACAAATATGAAACTTTTGAAAAATTCAAAGAATATAAGAACGAAATAGAGAACCAGACTGGCAAAAGTATCAAGATCCTCAGATCTGATAAAGTAGGGGAATACTTAAGCATGGAATTCTTAGGATACATGAAAGAGAATGGAATTCTCTCTCAGCTTACTCCTTCGTACACACCACAGCACAACGGTGTATCGGAGCGGAGCAACCGTACTCTTTTGGATATGGTTCGCTCCATGATGAGTAGTGCTGATTTGCCTCTATCATTCTGAGGATATGCGCTTTAGACAGCGGCATATCTGTTGAATCATGTTCCATCCAAATCAGTGCCTAAAATACCATTCGAAATGTGGAATGGAAAGAGACCATATCATAAAAGATTTAAGATATGGGATTATTCGGCTTACGTTAAAAAGTATAATCCAGAAAAACTAGAGGCATGGTCAGTTCCATGTAAGTTTGTGGGATATCCAAGGAATGGTTATGGATATCTATTCTACCACACCGAAGAACAGAAGGTGTTTGTTGCTCAGCACACCGTTTTCTTAGAAATGAAATTTCTTGTAAAAGAAATTAGTGAGAGCACGGTAGAACTGGAAGAAATTCTGGAACCACAAACTGAAACTGAAGATTTGGTGGAACCAGAGGATTCAATAATCCCGGACGAAGCTTAGCCACTTCTCAGTTCTAGTAGGATTTCTCATCCGCCCGAGAGATATTACGGTTTTCTCATAGATGGGGATCGAGAGAATTTCATCTTGCAAGAAGATGATCCTACTTGTTTCGAGCAGGCCATTAACAGTAGGGACTCTGTAAAATGGCTTGATGCTATGCAATCCGAAATGGAGTCCATGTACACCAACAAAGTTTGGACTTTGGATGTTTCTTCTCCTGGAGTAAAACCCATTGGATGCAAGTGGATCTTCAAAAAGAAAATTGGTGCAGATGGATAGGTGGAAACCTATAAGACTGAATTTGTTGCAAAAGGTTTTGGTCAAAAACCAGGAGTGGACTATGACGAAACCTTTTCTCCAGTGGCTATGCTGAAATCCATTCGGATCCTACTGTTCCCCTCCGAACGGCGGCCGAGACGTTAGGGCGTCTTTGCCTGAGGTTCGGGGCAGATGCTATTTGGTTTTATCCGTCCACCTCTCCGAAGATGCCAAGTTGATTTATGGCACTGTGTATCGGAGGTTTAGACGGATGCGGCCGATGTAGCAGACTTCGTTAGATTCCCCCTCGCTAGAGGGGTTTTTGATTGTGGGGACGCACTTCCCTGCAGGCGCAAGCCCCTGCAGTTAATTATGCTACCGCATCGCGGTAGCCACTTTCTCCTTCTCCAGAATTTCACTTCGTGTCGTGTGTGTTTGTTTTGTTTGTGGTTGCCCGTGGATTGTATACGGAGACTGAGTAATGCCGTCGCCCGTAGGACGTGGATTAGTCCAAATCCGTATTTACTTAGATTTGGGTTTGATGTTTTAGTTTAAGGATACGTTAGCCTCGTTGAGGCTAAGATCAACTTAAACGTGATTTATTTAATATATGGCCATCGGGACTCGTCACCTCTCTGACGTCGTTGAAGGATTACAACGATAAGTGTCAGAGGAGTTCAGAGATGTACCCTCGAACCGAAGTTGATTTAGGGTTTTATAGTCCATTTGAATGTTTAAGGATACGTTAGCCGTGTTTGGGGCTAAGATCAACTTAAACGAGACCGTTTAGATCCGGCAAAAGAGCATTTGGAGGCTCTATTGTTCCAGTTTAGGGACGTAGTGGTCCATAGGTAGTTTAAGGACGTTGCGGTCCATATTCCAGTTTAGGGACGTGGTGGTCCATTATTGGTTTAAGGACGTTTCGGTCCGATATTAGTTTAAGGACGTTCCGGTCCATCATTAGTTTAGGGACGTTTTGGTCCATCATTAGTTTAGGGACGTTTCGGTCCGATATTAGTTTAGGGACGTTTCGGTCCACGAGTTTAAGGACCCCGCAGTCCATATTCATGTGTGGTCGTTGGGACCCGTCGCCTCTCTGACGTCGTTGAAGGATTACAACGACAGGTGTCAAAGGAGCTCGGAGATGTACCCTCGAACCGGATATAAATTGATTTAAAGGAGCAATCTTGCTCAGTCAATTTAATTTGAGGACTTACGGCCAAAATTGGGCTAAGTCCAGTTGAAAATGTCCAACATTTTATTTGCTTTTGCATTGCATTTCTTTTTATTTTTATTTGGGTTTTGCCCAGAAAGGATGCAGAGCATCAATTTGTTTTGGGCTCTGCCCTTTATAAATGATGCAGAGCATCAATTTCATTTGGGCTCTGCCCTTTTATTGCTTTGCAATTTATTTTGGCCTGTTAGGTCTTTTTGACTTGGGCCTGGCCCTTCAAGTAATGCATTGCATTTGTGCAAAGCACTAAGAATCTTTGTAGATTCAAGAACAGAAGTGCAAAGCACTTTTTGATCTCTTGATCTAAATTTGGATCAAAGAAAAACAAGTTTTTCCTTGTTTCAGAGAACCAAAGGTTCATAGCAAGTGCAAGGCACTATTTTTTATTTTTTTTATTTTTTTATTTCTTTATTTTTTTTATTGAAGATCAATGATCTTGTTCTTAGATCAATGATCTGTTCATAAGAGAATTTTCTCTTCTTTTTGAAGGTTTTTACCTTTTATTTTTTTATGCTCTTGAGGAGTTTCCAAGAGTTCTCTTCTTTTTTTTTTTAGCAAGATGTTGATGATTTTGAAATGATATCTGGGGTCCTTTTTATAGTGCTCATAAATTAGTTAAATTTGTTACCTAGATATTTTCCTGAGTGATTTGGGGAATTTTCCTCACCGTTGGATCTTTGATCCAAAGGCCCCTGCTTTACAGAAGAAAATCTTCTTGTTCTAAAAAGAACAGAAAAGATTTATTCTGTTTTACGCAACTCCCCCAGCGCGTGACACGTGTCGCGCAGCGCATCTGCGCTTGCGCATCTGCGCCGACATGTGTCGCGCAGCTGAAGTTTTAGTTTTTTTTTTTTTGCATCTGCGCGCTTGCGCAACTATTTTTTTTTTATCTGCGCGCGCTGACACGTGTCGCGCAGCGCACTGCGCTGACACGTGTCGCGCAGCGCACTGCGCAGCTTTTTTTTTTTTATCTGCGCGCGCTGACACGTGTTGCGCAGCGCACTGCGCAGCTTGCGCAACTTTTTTTTTTTAATCTGCGCGCGCTGACACGTGTCGCACAGCGCACAGCGCAGCTGCGCTGACACGTGTCGCGCAGCGCACTGCGCAGACACGTGTCGCGCAGCGCACTGCGCTGCTTGCGCAACTTTTTTTTTTTGAGAGCTTTGCTCTGATGGAGAAAAACAGAAGTATTGCTTCTTTTCCCCTCTTGGAATTTGAACAGAGTTTTGATCTGATTGGGGTAAACACCTACTTGCTATTGCTGCCTACCATGATCACGATATCTGGCTGATGGACGTAAAAACGACCTTTCGAAATGGAAGTTTAGAAGAGTGCGTTTATATGGATCAGCCGGAGGGATTCGTAGACAGTGGGTGCAGCAGGAAGGTATGCAAGTTGCTTAAATCCATTTATGGATTAAAGTAGGTATCGCGGAGCTGGAACATCTATTTTGATGAGACAGTCAAGGAATTTGACTTCATTAAAAATGAAGATGAGCCATATATCTACAAGAAGATTTTAGGGAGAACTGTTGTATTCCTTGTCTTGTACGTAGATGACATTTTCTTGATAGAAAATGACATTC
This sequence comes from Agapanthus africanus, assembly GCA_030015575.1. NCBI lineage: Eukaryota > Viridiplantae > Streptophyta > Magnoliopsida > Asparagales > Amaryllidaceae > Agapanthus > Agapanthus africanus. The sequence goes on from CM057348.1 coordinate 60,117,025, forward strand.
CTATGCTGCAATCAGTCAAGCTGTTCTTGTCACAAAAGTTCTCCATGAAGGACCTGGGTGATACCTCCTACATTCTGGGGATTAAGATCTGCAGAGATAGATCCAAGAGATTGTTGGGACTTTCACAGTCCAGGTACATAGAGACCATACTAAAGGGATTTAGTATGAAAGATTTCAAGCGCGGTAACAAACTCGCATTGCACGGAATCACCCTCTTCAAAGAGATGTCTCCCAAGACTGATGAGGAGAGGGTTCGCATGAGCATTATACCCTACGCTTCAGCGGTAGGATTTATAATATATGCGATACTGTGTACCAGACCAGATGTAGCATACGCGCTTAGCGTGGTGAGCTGGTATCAGTCGAACCCAGGTGAGAATCATTAGATAGCTGTGAAGAACATTCTCAAGTACCTGAGAAGGATTAAGGAGATATTCTTGGTTTACGGTAATGGAGACCTTCAGGTCGAGTCCTTTACCGACTTAAGCTTCCAGAGTGATAAGGATGACAGCAAGTCTGTCTCGGGTTTTGTGTTTACCCTCAACGGAGGGACGGTTTGTTGGAAGAGCTCCAAACAGGACACCGTCGCAGACTCGACGATGGAGGCTGAAAACATTGCTGCGAATGATGCCGCAAAAGAAGCGGTCTGGATGGAGAAGTCCATTACTGAACTTGAGGTGGTTCCATCCATTGTTAACCCAATACCTTTGTATTGCGATAACAATAGGGCTATAGATTTAGCGAAGGAACCACGGTCCCATCAGAAATCCAGCCACATCTTAAGGCGGTATCACCTGATCAGGAAGATCATAGATCGTCGGGAGATCGAGACCCGGAGAGTAGATACAAAAGACAACACGATGGATCCATTTACCAAGGCCCTCCCTCAAGCGCAGTTCAAGCGACTTTTTGAGATGTTGGGTATACGATACGCTAACAACTAGCCCTATAGCAGACGTTGGGTATTCGGTGCACCAATTATAGGCCTTAGTGCAAGTGGGAGATTGTTAGATATGTATGCCCTAGATGTCTTGCATTGTATAAGATGCTAGGGATATGTATGTACAGGACAATCTTACTCAGTTGTATATTGTATATTATTTGAGTTATATTTATCTTAATATGTGTATTTCTTTCTCTTGTTGTTTTATATTGCTTACACATATTGATAAAAACTCGATACAGTAGTATACCATTGTAGTTTGACTTTATCTTAACATGTGCATATGTTATACCCTATATCACATATGGCAGATACATGTTGATAAAGCCCGTAGGATTTTTCTTAACTATCAGCGTTATGATGGCGATCATATTTGTGGGAGCTGGGTAGTCCATAAGCACATCCTTAAAGGTCCCAAGTCGCAGGAATATCGAGACCGGGAATCGATATTCCAAAGTAGACTTGTGTATACATTTCTAGACCCTAACGAGGGGAGGTGGTTGGTCTCAAAGCCATTGGTATGATCATCTAATATCGTATACAGGCACTCACTGGGGGTGAGTACACTGGACGGACTCGCCGAGAAGCTCTAGATGGTATTATACCTATCGTCAGATAGCGGTTCTCAGGTGACATGAGTACAGGTTAGTCTTTGGACCCAAGATCATCATTTTTTTCGTGTGAGTTCCCACTGTGTTTTGATCACTACTCTACCACGGCTCTACTTAGCCGTGCAAACAGGTTTTGGTTAGGTACAGTCCCGAGTTACATGGAGGCAGTGAGTGATTGTCAGGGATCCATCTCTCCCGGTATTGGGAGTCGATATCGCACCGTGTCTGGTTAGCTAGAACCATAAGATCTTGGCTAAGGCAGTTGAGATTTACTGATGGTTAGATTAGTAGTTTCTCGATTGGTCCTGAGCCATATCAACACGACTTATTAGGTCAGTAGGGGATCTGATGTTTACCACCACCTAGACCCGGTATGCGATACTCTTAGACGAAGAGACCAGACTGTACGGAGATTGTCATGGATAGGCTTAGTAGGGGTCCGGATGAGCTTGCTCGTTAGACTTCCTTTTCGACAGGTATCTGGGTAGCCATTACGTTCAGCTAGTGTCGCTGACGCGCTTGTGGTTAAACCACTGTCAGTGTCGAGTTTTTAGAGTCCCATATAGAGAGTTTCGCTGGTTCAGACGAAATGATGTAATAGCCGTATTTTGATGCGTGTAGGATTTTGATCGAATGATGATACTAGCCGGTTTAGGATTAAGCCGGATTATTAAATCAGGTGTTGATTTAATAATTTACACATACATATTTCAATATGTGTTCTAGTGTTATCCGGGTTTTCGATCGGACGGTTGATTATACTAGCCGACTTAGGATTAAGCCGGATTATTAAATCAGATATAAATTTAATAATTTACATTTACACATTTCGATATGTATATTTTAGTATTATGTTCTGTGTATTATTCTATCTCTTTGGGTGTTCGTATTTTGATACGAATACGGGTATATATATATGGTAGAATGTATTCCGTATTTATACGGAAAAATATTATAGAAGGAGAATACCTCATCATGTATTTTCCATTTTATTTGTAAAATGGAAAATGAGGTATAAAATAGGAAATGAGGTGTAAAAGAGAGAATGTGTGAACCATGCTTGAATAGTATTGACAAATGAATTGTAAATTTATTTGTGCAAACTATTCAAGCATGGTTATGTTATTTTTTTTATATTGAAAAATGGTTTTTACAAGACCACGCTTAATGATTTTTCACTCAAGGTTTTCATTTTTCATTTTCACCATGAGCCTTTCTCTCCTCACTAGCCTCTCTTGAGTTCCTCCTCCTCCTCCTTCATCTTCTTTCCTACCATCTCATGAGTTAAGAATCAAGGGAGGAAGAGAGATAGAAATACATTAGAAAACTCACTACATCTTCTTAATAACCTAGATTAGCAAACTAGGTTACTAAGTTACTTCATTAGTGAAGCTAAGCTTGGATTACAAACTCTCGGGTGGATCATTTAGGATCAAGAAGGATATCAAGTAAGCTTGATCTAGGAGAGCTTAAGGAGCTAAGGAAGAGGATTGAAGATCCGAAGGACACGTATCTATCGGTATAACACTCTATCATAATAGCTAGATTCCTATAGCTTGCTAGTTTCATGTTTGGTTAGATTCTAGGTAGTGTTTTCTAGCGTCAGGTTTTTTTAAAAAGCGAAAGTTTTTCGTTCCGCAACGGCCGCGGTTGGCGGCTAGGACGCTAGGAATCCCAATAGAATGAATAGTTGTTGTTCCTGGGGTAGATTGGTTTTGTGATTTTTGCACTGGAGTAGGCCAAATCTGCTTTAAGCTCCGTGTTACCGAGTGCACAGCAGCTCTTGTTGATCCAGAAATAGATTTTTATGGTTTACTTGCAAATTAAAAAACAATTCTAACGTCTATTTTCTCACATACTCCAACAATCTTAAAGAAGATTTCGAACAATCTAAAATGGACGCTATAAGAGCTATGGGACTTGAATGTCTGAAACTCGAAAGTTTCGATGGAAGCAACTTCAACGCTTGGCGTCGCAAAACGATATTTGGGATGCAACTCCTAAATATTTTTTATATTGTCTCTGAGGACAAGCCAGACTTTGATGATGTTAGTGATATGTATGTCCTAGAGGCCATTATTGTATGATATAGTGGATGCTTGGACATATATATGGAGGACTTTCTTGCTCGACATGATAGTATGCTATATAGTTTTCTTTATCTTAACATGCTCACTGGTATTATTATACCGTCTCTCATATCATGTTGATAAAGCCTTTAGGATGTTGGCTTGACTACCAGGACTATGATGCGGATCATACTTCTGGGACATGGATAGTCCACAAGCACATTCTTCAATTGTTCCTAATCGAGGGTATATCGAGACAGGGCATCGATACACCATAGTAGACTAGTGTGTACGTTTTTTTACCCTGTATGGGGTGATGGTTGATCCCATATCCATTGGTGTTTGACATCAAAGATTGTACACATGTGCTCATTAGAGAATGGGTACACCGAACAGGAATCGCCGAGAACTCCTAGTTGATATTATACCAATCGTCATATTGCAGTTCTCTGGTGACACCGGTACAAGTTAGCCTATAGACCCGAGATCGTCATAGAGTCTTGTGTGGCTTCCACTGTGCTTTGATTTCCTTCCTACCACAGCTCAAAGGAGTCGTGTAAACAGGTGGATTTTGGATACAGTCCCGAGTCACATGGAGGCAATGAGCGATAAGAGGGGTTTCGTCTCTCCTGGTATTGGGAGTTGATGTTGCGCTATACTCGATTAGCTATAACAGTAAGTCCCTGGCCAGGGCTGTTGATGAGATTTACTGATAAGTGTTATCAGTAGTTTCTCAACCGTTATGAGCCATACATCGGCATGACTTATCAAGTTACCGAGGTCTGACGTTACCACCCCTAAACTCGATATGCGGCATATCAGATGAAAAGACCGGAATGTACGGTAAGTGTTACTTATAGGCTTCATGGGAGTTTGGACAAGCTTGCTTGTTGATCTTTTAATTGCTCAATACCTGGGTAGCCGTTACGTCCACTAGTACCGCTGACGGCTTGTGGGTGACTGATGTGATCATCATCTACTGCTGGCGTATTGACGAGTCTTTAGAGTCCCACACAGAAGTTTTCTGGTTCAAGCGAAACAAAGTAGGGCACATATGTTGATATGTGCAGGGGCCAGATTAAATACGAGTATGTGATACCGTATTCTCATCTGGTGATTGTTGTGAAAAAGTGTTTGTAGAATAACCGCAATCAATAACGGTGTCGCTTGTAGCTAACCGAGATGAGTACGGGTCGTCCGCAGGGAAACGTGGAATATTTTATTCTTACTTTAGGCGTGTTGAGAAAGAAAGGAGGAAGAAATAAGAATGGTTGTAGGTTCTAGATCTACGTTAAACACGGATGCAAAATATAGATCTAGATTAATTATGGATGTAAGTTCAATATTAAAAGGGAATTTGTAGGGTTCATTAGGATTTAGTAGTTATGGATGGTTAATTAAAGATTACTCTTTTTATCTTTTAATAGATTTAAAACTAGAACGACAGAGATGCATGTAGATTAGGGTTTCTGGAGGAAAAAGGGTTCCCACTCTTAACCCCTATCTCGACATGGAACTCCGTTCATATCTAGCCTTTACCAAAACAATCATTAATCTAATCTCTAATCGCGGTCGAGACTAACAATAAATTGGTAGCGCGCCCGATTAGGATGTTAATGATTCTTTTAGTAAAGTTTATAAACTTTATAGGACGTAAAAAGAGTTTAAGGATCTTCATCATCCATTAATCTACCATAATCTTATGAACCCTAACAAGCGGAGAATTACTCGCGTATGTTGGGAAAAGAAGATGAAAAGACAAAGAGGGAAAACATAATGTAAAATCTGAAAGAATTAAATAAAACAAATACCTTTAATAATCAACTTGAACAATCTACACTTTATTCCTTAGAAAATGATTACAAAAACTTGGTTTGCTTCTCGAACTCTTCCGAAGGAGGTAGATGAACAGTTGATGATCAGCCTGGATGCGTGAGCCGTCTTGGACTTCGTGATCTCTTCGGCTTGATGCCTTCTAACTTTAGCCCTTGGTCCTTTATATAGCCCTCAAAAAAGAAAAACTAGTTACCATATATGGCGACTTCCTAATATGGTGACTTTCCATATATGGATTCCGAGTCCCTGTCAGTATTGATTTTATGATTTTGGCAGATTTTTGATGCTGTCATCTTGAACATTTTGATCTCTTGACCTGAGCTAAATCTTGCACAATATCTCTATGAATAATGTTAGTACTATTTATTAAATTAGAGAGAGTATCTTAATCACTATATATGGTAATAAATGTTTAAGAAACTTGATTAAGAATATTTAATATGCTATGCACTTTATATGGTAATAAATCTTTAAGAAACATGATTAAGAATATTTGATATACTATGCATCTTTTAATTACTAAAATATTATGCATATATTTTGAAATATTATTCTAACCATTTGTATGATATTATATCTTTTAAGAATTGTGATTAGAATATTTGATATGATATGCATATTTTCAATTACCAAAATATTATATAAATATAAAATGCCTATATTTTCCTTCATAATGTTAATTATAATATAAAAACATATGGTAAATAGTATTTTGCAGATAAATCCAAATATGTTCTATATTTATAATAAACATTTTTAAATATTTAAGAAAAATAAGGAAAATGTTATATCAAAAGTGCAATATTTTCGACTGAACAAATACCCCCAAACTTAACTTTGATCGTCCCGAGCAAACTAGTTATTTCAAGAAAAGGAGAAAAAGAAAGGAGAAAGCTAAGCATACTTTCGTAGGCAACACGATTGTACTGAGCACGTGCAACAAGCCGTTAAACCTCTAGGTGTCCCTAGTAGGAGGAGTGTTGTCTCCTGAGGGTTTTCATAAAAGAGAGATGGTGAAAGTTACATATAAAGATAAGAACTATAAAAGAAAGAACTTGAAAATAAGAGTTTTCAACTACACCAGTTTTTCGGTTGTCATGAGCCCTATCTTAATAGTCATGAAAAGATGTTAGAAATCACATCATCCCTCAATAAAACATCGTATTTATTTTTCATTCCTATATTTCTTCCAAACATCGATCATATAACCCTACGTGTGTGTAAGAGACATCCCTACACTCGGAGAATTCAATTCAAGCTATCATACTCTTGTCCATCTGCCTCAGTACTTTTTAATTTGATGAATATTTAGATGGATTTGCTCACACACTTTCATGCGACCATTAATACTTCTTGAGCTACTAACCGACCGATTACTCATGTGCTTGCTTATTAGGTGTATTTCTCGTCTTGCACCACCTAAGGCTTAGCAGTGACTCCCAGACCAGTTGGTCTAAGGCACTAGGTGATGAAGCACCCTCGCTATATTTTTTTATTGCTGCCTTGGCGATAACAAAACCAGTGTTCATTTTTCTCACCATTTTATGTTTTATTCAATTTTTTATTTTCTTCATACTTTGGCTTTTAGACAAAAGCATTTCAAGGTATCCTCTACTATCCCGAGTTTCAAGACGTGTGTAAGTGCGTATAGTAGGGCATCAACGTTCAATTGTTTGGCTTGCAGAATAGGAACTATTTTTCAGACTTATTTTAATCCTCAGATTAGTGACTTCTTTCATCTTACTAATCCTTAGGACAACGGCTCATAACTCCTTATTACTAGTTCGTTTAAGAAAACTTCTAATTTTCTAGGTTTTCTTAAATTTTTCCAATCTTTTGGATGTAATTTTTCACTATCTAATCTTTTATTATCTTATTTATGTACAAAATTATTTTTTTATCTTTTGAAATTTTTAAAATTTTTTTTATATGTTCTTAAAAAATGTTTTGTGTTTATGCAAAGTATGATGCAAATGATGCGTAAATAAGCACAAATCTCCCCCAAACTTGTTTTCAACAGTGTCCTCACTGTTGTCAACCGCTAAATCACAAAAACCTGTAAGCCTGGGAGGAAATTTATTAACGGGGGCAAAATATATTAAAATGAAAATCCTCTCCCAAACTTATTCTTTGGCTCACCATTTTGAGTAAATTTTTTTTTCTTTCAAGAGCCAGATTATACCTCCCCCCAAACTTGAGTTAAACAATATTAATCTTTGAAAATCACAAGAGGGGGTCAAGATTAGTGGTCGATGCCAAGCTTTGCAAAGACCGAAGGTCAACACTAACCATTCGAAGATTTTATCAATGTAATGCTCCAGTTGGTGAAAGAACAAGTTGAAAAGAGCCAAGAAGAAGTGGGGAAAAGGTAAGTGGTGGGATAGAATGTGTTTACGTCTCGTTTTGGAGAGACGACACAGTGATTGTGATGGATTACTCACATTCTCTTTATAGTCCAGAAGAAGGGGTGGATGTTCAATTTCGTTGTATTGAGGTGGATTCATCTCAACACCCGTGTCTTTAAAAAATGCGAGTTCTTCAGCGAAAATTTCCTCAAAACTCTCATTTATACCCCGGAGAATAATGTCATCACAAAGTGCGGGGTGATCTTCAGACTCCAAGAACGGTTCATAATCAGTGTTAGTTGTTGACCCGGACAACTCGGTGGAAGAGTCCGTATGTGTATGATACATAATTGGGTCAAACAACAACATATGAAAAGAGTCGAGATCAGTATCATGAGGATCGTCAAATTCGCTGCTGTCGACATCCACTAATTCGACAGAACAGACCCGAGCAGTAAGTTCAGAGGGTACACTTACCAACTTGTAAATGTTCAGCTTAATTGGTATCTTTCCAAAGGATAGTGTAATAGAGCCATTACGACAGTTGATTATAGCATTGGAAATGGCTAAAAAGGAGCGACCAAGAATCACCGGAATTTGATTCCGTGGGTTTGCTACAGGCTGTGTATCAAGTACAATAAAGTCCACAGGGAATACAAATTCCCCGATTTTTATTAACACATCCTCTAGTTCACCCCTAGGTTTGGTGATTGATCAGTCGGCCATCTGGAGAGTACAGTGAGCTGGTTTCAACTCTCCGATCCCTAACTGCTCATAAACTGAGTATGGAAGCAGGTTAACACTTGCGCCAAGGTCAAGTAGAGCACGGTTAATGTGTTTTTCCCCAATAGAAATAGAAATAGTAGGATAGCCAGGATCTTTACGTTTTCTCGGTAATTGTTGGGGAAAAGCTGTGTCTACAGTCTTTGACATGAATACCTTCTTTGGCACTTGAGTCTTCCTCTTCCTAGTGCACAAGTCTTTGAGAATTTTCGCATAAGCGGGGACTTGTTGGATAGCATCTAGGAGAGGGATGTTGATGTTAACCCGTTTAAAGATTTCCGTGATCTTCTCCATTTGCGGACTTGGTCTGTTTCCCCTTAACCGATTTGGATAAGGAGCTTGAGCAATAAGGTCGGGGTCCAACACTGGAGAAGATCGTGTGGGTAGGAATGATCTAAGAATAGGAATGGGGATTGTCTTTGGTGGACTAGAAGAGATTTACTGAGGTGTCGAGCCTTGGGGAAAACGGAGAATAGGCTCGGAAGAAGATGGCGGGGTAGACGAACCGGGGTTAGAATTAGAAGCAGAAGTGGAAGGAAAGGTCTCAGCCGGGGTATCATTGATTGATTCTTCATTATTATCAATCTCCTCACCAACATGATTGTCAAGCACTCTTACAGATCTCAACGTGGTAATAGCACTCACATGATGTGAATAGCCAGGATTGGGTAAAGGTTGAACTGGAAGTTTCCCTTTTTCTCTAGCACTCAATTCGGCATTTATTCGTGCAATTTGTGCTTCCATCGATTTAATATTTTCATTTTGAGAGACAATGATCTTCATCATATTATCGAAGGAAGATTGAATATTTGCTGTCCCTTGGATGGATTGTTTCATGAAAGTATCCAAGGTTCGTTCGAGTGCAGAAGAATTATCAGTACCGGCCATTTGCAAAGAATTTTCATGTGGTGCAAAAGTGTTGGCCGGATTTTGGAAGTTTTGTGATTGGTAGGGGTGCTGACTCAGTTGAAGTGGTTGCTGTTGTGGTGGAGGAGCCCTTTGGAAATTATTTTGGTTTGGAACCGTGTTTTGATTTTGTGATTGGTTCCAAGCAAAGTTAGGGTGGTTCCTCCAACCCTGATTATAAGTGGAAGAAAACGGATCATTTCTAGGTCTTTGTTGGAAAGCAGCATTGATATGCTCCTGGCCTTGAAATAGAGAATTCAATGGACATTCTTCCGTAAGATGTGATGGATCAGAACAGCATCCACATACAGTTTTGGAGAGTGACATCTGATTTAGGGCGGCAGCTAAAAATTTATTTTCCATAGTTTCGAGTTTCTTTTGCATTGCTGACATTTCAGCTCTAACTCCTATGCAAACATCAGATTGGTTATTGCCACCCCTAGACGATGACTGACTTACACTCTCCCACTGTAAGGATCTTTTCCGCGAAATCTTCTAAAAATCTCCAGGCTTCACTATCATCTTTAGTCATGAAAGTGCCTTGACACATGGATTCAAGGGTCTGTTTTGTGGTAGTATTAATGCCCTCATACATGATTCTGCACAGATCCCATCTAGGAATTCCGTGATGTGGACATTGAACTAACAGATCCTTGAAGCGTTCAAAACACTTCGAGAATGGTTCATTTGGAAGCTGGGTGAATTGATTTATTTCGCTACGGACTCGAGCTGTTTTATGATTGGGGTAGAATTTCTTTAGGAATGCTGTGACGAATTCTTCCCAGTTTGAAATTGAATGTGCGGTTGTGTTATAAAGCCACTTCTCGGCTATATCGCACAGGATAAATGGGAGAAGACGTAGACGCATAGCATCCACAGAAAGCTGTGAAGTACCCATCATAGCGCATACATTTTCAAATTTGGTAATAAAGACATATGCGTCTTCAGACTCGAGACCGTGATATTTTGGTAGAAGATTGATGTATTGGGGTTTTATTTCAAAGTTGTCCCCATTGGCTGGTGGAATGATGAGACAGGTCGAAAGAGGACCTCGCATAGGATAACATCTCTCTTGGAGAGAGATGCGGGGTGGATTCTGCGCACCTGCGGACGGCGGCATAGTAGTGTTAAAGAAGATCGATGGAGAACCGTCCATCGAAGTGGGTGTGGTGGTGGGTAAAGAAGAAGTAGACGTAGAAACACCGACTTCGGAGTCGATAGGGGGAACGCGGACAAGATGGGCACTAGAATCCCGTGTCCAGCCGAGCATGCACTAAAGGGTTTAGCACAAGTGGTAGCGTTGTACTTTTAAAAATGGTTTGTTTAGAAAAGTGTGTCGGACTTAGACAAATCACACAGAAATGCACAAACAACCCTAGAACTAAGGTTACCTAGGTCAAGTCTTTAGACCGCTCCTAGACTTCCAAAGGATAAGCCGTAGGATCAATCCTCTACCATCTCTTTACTACTCTTGTGGCCAGGTAAATGCCAGATAAGTGGGAGGTTCTCCACTGCGTAAGTAGTGGGCCTAATTAAGTAACCACTTGCCTTAGACACACTTGTATAGACACCACAAAAGTAATGCAGATAAGCGATAGATTACCCACGACCTTCCTTTGTCCTTATTGAGCGCGACAGTCCTTAGAGTCTTATCTAGATATTTTTTTAATTAATGTAGGGTTGATGCGGATGCTCGTTTTGTGATTTGTGGGGCTTAGGAAGGGTGATGAATTTCTCACCTAATCTGAATTGTGGTCTTGCCCCTTAAAGTCCGTATTAAAATATGCAACAACAAACCAAGAACAAAACTTTGCAAAAAGATTTTTGAGCGGTGATATTTTGCAAAGAATCCTGCAGAAAAAATATTTTATTGGATTTCAGAAGAGAGAGAAAGATGTAAAGAAGATACCAGAGAAATTGGAAACCCTAAATCCCTTAATGAGCCGCGGTTCCGCCGCCAATAGGCTCTTTATGCCGCGGTTCCGCCGCCGACTAGGAAGATCTGATGAAGATTTTTTCTACGTGGCCTCCCTTCCTCCTTTGGCTCTTGATGAATGTATCTGAATCTTTATCTCCTCACTCAAATGACTCCAGATTCCCTCGCAAAATTCATACAATAATTGTTAAATATATAATTTGCAGTTTTGTTTATTTATGATATGGATCGAATAAGAATTCAACATGAATAGTAAGAAAAAAAAATTACGCACGTATCCCCGGCAACGGTGCCATTTGATTGTTGTGAAAAAGTGTTTGTAGAATAACTGCAATCAATAACGGTGTCGCTTGTAGCTAACCGAGATGAGTACGGGTCGTCCGCAGGGAAACGTGGAATATTTTATTCTTACTTTATGCGTGTTGAGAAAGAAAGGATGAAGAAATAAGAATGGTTGTAGGTTCTAGATCTACGTTAAACACGGATGCAAAATATAGATCTAGATTAATTATGGATGTAAGTTCAATATTAAAAGGGAGTTTGTAGGGTTCATTAGGATTTAGTAGTTATGGATGGTTAATTAAAGATTACTCTTTTTATCCTTTAATAGATTTAAAACTAGAACGACAGAGATGCATGTAGATTAGGGTTTCTGGAGGAAAAAGGGTTCCCACTCTTAACCCCTATCTCGACATGGAACTCCGTTCATATCTAGCCTTTACCAAAACAATCATTAATCTAATCTCTAATCGCGGTCGAGACTAACAATAAATTGGTAGCGCGCCCGATTAGGATGTTAATGATTCTTTTAGTAAAGTTTATAAACTTTATAGTACGTAAAAAGAGTTTAAGGATCTTCATCATCCATTAATCTACCCTAATCCTATGAACCTTAACAAGCGGAGAGTTACTCGCGCATGTTGGGAAAAGAAGATGAAAAGACAGAGAGGGAAAACATAATGTAAAATGCAAAAGAATTAAATAAAACAACTATCTTTATTAATCAACTTGAACAATCTACACTTTATTCCTTAGAAAATGATTACAAAAACTTGGTTTGTTTCTCGAACTCTTCCGAAGGAGGTAGATGAACAGTTGATGATCAGCCTGGATGCGTGATCCGTCTTGGACTTCGTGATCTCTTCGGCTTGATGCCTTCTAACTTTAGCCCTTGGTCCTTTATATAGCCCTCAAAGAAGAAAAACTAGTTACCATATATGGTGACTTCCTAATATGGTGACTTTCCATATATGGATTCTGAGTCCATGTCAGTATTGATTTTATGATTTTGGCAGATTTTTGATCCTGATATTTTGAACATCTTGATCTCTTGACCTGAGCTAAATCTTGCACAATATCTCTATGAATAATGTTAGTACTATTTATTAAATTAGAGAGAGTATCTTAATCACTATATATGGTAATAAATATTTAAGAAACTTGATTAAGAATATTTAATATGCTATGCACTTTATATGGTAATAAATCTTTAAGAAACATGATTAAGAATATTTGATATGCTATGCATCTTTTAATTACTAAAATATTATGCATATATTTTGAAATATTATTCTAACCATTTGTATGATATTATATCTTTTAAGAATTGTGATTAGAATATTTGATATGATATGCATATTTTCAATTACCAAAATATTATATAAATATAAAATGCCTATATTTTCCTTCATAATGTTAATTATAATATAAAAACATATGGTAAATAGTATTTTGCAGATAAATCCAAATATGTTCTATATTTATAATAAACACCTTTAAATATTTAAGAAAAGTAAGGAAAATGTTATATCAAAAGTGCAATATTTTCGACTGAACATCTGGCGGTTATTTGTTATCGATTAGGTTATATGTGATATAACTGGATTATCGAATCAAGTGTTGATTTGATAATGTGATATACAGATAAATGATATTAGTCGGTTATATATGATATAACCAGATTATTAAATCAAGTGTTGATTTAATAATTTGATATATATTATATTTGATATAATTATATATTAACTAATATTATTAGCTCATTAATTATTCTTCATAATATATATATGTGATATATATATATATATATATATATATATATATATATATATATATAATGAAGCATGGCATGATTTTCTATTTATTGAAAATAGAAAATGAGACGTAATATATGGAGATATTTGTAGAATGGGCAAGCATGGGTTTTATCATTTGTTTATTACTTGTTTCCCCAATCAGAGCAAAGCTCTGTTCAAAATTCAAATTTTGAAATGAAGTAACACTTCAGAAGCAGCGCCAAGTGCGCTGTGCCCTAAGCAGCGCACCACGTGCATAGCACGTGTGTGCTAGCGCTAAGTGCGCTGCGCTCTAAGCAACGCACCATGTGCAAAGCACGGGTGCGCTAGCGCTGGAACTAAAAGCTCCCCACCGTCAGATCAAACATCCAATAATAATGATAAATCATTAATTAATCAGAATTAAAATCTGTTAAGGAAAGATTTCTCAAAATCTTTCTAAACAACAAGATTGTGCTCTGTAAATCAGAGCACCGTTGGATCAATGATCCAATGGTGATTAAAAATCACCAAAATACAGAATAAATTCTATATGGAAAAGATTTCCCAATCTTGTTAATAACAAGAAGATTGCCTTCTGTAAATCAGAAGCCCTTGGATCAAAGATCCAACGGTGGGGAAATCCCCAAATCAATTGGAGAAAAGATCTCCTTAACTGATTGAACTGATCAGCTTGCCCTATATAAAGGCCCCAAGACTTCAAGTCTGAGATATATAGAAACAAATAGAGGAACCCCCCATAAGCTTTGAGAGATCTCAGAAAGAAGAGCCAAGCTCTCAGAAAAAGAAGAGTTTCTTCAAGGTAAAAAAAATGAACAGAGAGATGAAATCATCTCATAATTAAAAAGAAGAATTCACTTCTTTAAAGATCATAGATCTACAAGACCAAGGTCTTTTACAAAGAGATCAAAAGATCTCATCATAAAACAAGAAGAAGAACATAATTCTTCTCACAGATTATAGATCTACAAGACGAAGGTCTTTTATACAAAGAGATCATGAACATCTCATTATAAAAAGGGGAGGGAGAATAATTCAATTCACTTAAGGATCATAGATCCATAAAGGCAAAGCCTTTCATCAATACAAAAGATTGAAGCATCTCCTATTAAGTAAGAACTTTTGTTCTTGGAATCTTGAGACAAAGTCTCTTATAAACGAGAATTTATTTCTCAGATCATAAAACTGATCAGATAGTGCTTTGCGCTCGTAAGTTAGGGCTCTGCGCTCTTGGACTAGCGCTTTGCGCTCATGGAATGGCGCTCAGCGCCAAGCGCACCACGTGCTCCTCACGTGTGCGCCACTGAACTAACAGCGCTTTGCGCTCATAAATCAGCGCAATGCGCTCATAGACTGGCGCTCAGTGCCAAGCACACCACGTGTCCCTCACGTGTGCGCTATTCGGCACAAGCGCACTGCACTCTTTGACTGGCGCAAAGCACCAAGCGCACCATGTGCTGCGCTGATGGAACATAAATTGTTCTTTAATAAGCCCCAAAGCTATGATGAATGCTCAGCATTCAATAAAAGACAGAAATACTGTCAGGATCCAAATCAATGTTCAGCATTGTTAAAAGGGCCAAGCCCAAATAAATGCTCAACAGCCCAAAATAAATGTTAAACATTTTAACTTGATTGGACTTAGCCCAAGATTGGCCATAAGTCCTTAATTCAGATTAACTGAGCCCATATGCTCACAAATCTTTTGATCTCAGTCTCAAATTGGACTACAGATCTCTCAACGAAAATTGGTTCAAGGGTACATCTCTTTACTCCTTTGATATTTGTCGTTGTAATCCTTCAACGTCTTCAGAAAGGTGACGGGTCCTGACAATCAAACATTCCACGGACTGTGGGGTCCTTAAGCCCATAGACTATGATGTCCTTAACCTCGGACTGTGGGATCCTTAAGCCCATGGACTATGAAGTCCTTAAACTTTATAAACTATGACGTCTTTAAACTATGGTCTGTGGGGTCCTTAAACTCATGGACTATGATATCCTTAACCTTAGACTGTGGGGTCCTTAAGCCCATGGACTATGATGTCCTTAATGTTGGAGATAGTGCCCTCAGAGTCAATTATTGGATCACAGGCACGTGATTGCAATGATTGAGGGAGGACCTATCCCGGTAGAACAGTCTTACTCGAGATGATAGTATGCTATCTGGTTTATCTTTATCATCGTGTACTGCTTTAGGTGACCTGACATGTCGCTATTACACGTTGATAGAGCCCCTAGGATTCTTGCTTGACTACCAGCAGTATGATGGCGATCATATACGTGGGAGCTGGTAGCCTATAAGCACATCCTTAAAAGGTCCCTAGTCGTAGGAGTTTCGAGACAGGGCATCGATACTCCATTAGTAGACTAGTGTATACAGTCGAGACCCCGACGAGGGGCGGTGGCCGGTCTCACAAGCCACTGGTATCAGTTGGTTCACCTAAGATGTATACAGGTGCTCATTGGGTTATGAGTACACCGGACAGGACTCGCCGGGAACCTGCTAGTTGGTCTTATACCAGATGTCAGATAGCAGTTCCCTGGTGACATGTGTACAGGTTAGTTCATCGACCTGAGATCGTCATTTGCCTCGTGTGAGTTCCCACTGTGCTTTGATTACTACCCTACCACGGCTCAAAGGAGTCGTGCAAACTGGTTTTAGTTGGGTACAGTCCCGAGCCACATGGAGGCAGTGAGCGGATCTGCAGGGGTTCGTCTCTCCCGGTATTGGGGGTGAGGTCGCGCTGTGTCTAGGAGAGCCATTACACAAAGCCCTCGGCCGAGGCAGGAGATTTACTGGTAGGTATTCCAGTAGTATCTCAGGGTGTTCTGGGCTACACTCCGACACGACTTGTACCGCTTTTGGGGGTCTGACTTTTACCAACCCCCTAGGCCCGCCATGCGATACTCATAGACGATCGGACCGGACTGTACGGATATTGTCACTGACAGGCTCAGTAGGGTGTCAGGATGAGTTCGCTCATCGACGTCCCTTTTGGTCAATAGCTGGTGGCCCGTCACGTATTGGCTTATACCTCTGACGTGCTAGTGGTTAAATCCACAGCCATTGTATTGACGAGTCTTTAGAGTCCACCACACTTTCAGTTACTCAAGCTTTCTGGCGAAACGCTGTAGAGGCCGTATGGAGATATGGCAGGGTCTGATCAGATACGTGCGGTATTGCACGGATCAGGATCGGACGGTTTGTACTAGTGGCCGTATGGTTATATGGCAGGGTTCGATCAGATACGTGCGGTATTGCACGCATCAGGATCGAACGGATATTACTAGCCGGCTTTGGTTTAAGCCGGATCCTAGTTTAGTACAGTGTAGATTTTGTCTCATTGCATTTGTATCTGGTCGGAATACAGATGCGGGTGTGTATGCATAGTGTCGGGGTTTTCCTGTAATTTATTACGGGACCAGTTTTCTGGAGTTGCCAGTTTGCATTCCGTCCCGGCCGGTTTTCCTTTGTTCTTTCCCCGCCGGACTTTTCCGATGGAGGGTGTTATTTGCAAGTTTGCAAATAACATTCTGTGGAGGGTTTATTTGTAAGATGAGATATTATGAAAGCATCTTTTTGATACCATTCTTATCTATCATCATCACTTGCTTTTTGTTGATTTGAGGTGATTAGTAGTTGATGTGAGTTTGTTATGATGATGTTTGGATATGGTCACCCTCTCTCTTTTTCCTACACTCACCTCCCTCTTGCTTATGTATTCTTTCCTCCACCATTCTAACATGATAAGGGTTTTTCATTTTGGAGAGAAGAAAAAAGATGAGAGTTTCATTCTTGAGAGTGTGGCATTCTTGATCTCATTTTCATGCTAGAAAAATGCAAGCACCATTTTTCTTATCTTGATTCCTCCATTATCTTCAAAGGCAACAAAACCCCAAATGAGACATAACTTCAACCCTACACATTCTACAGCAAATCTTGGACGCGTCGGCTAGCCTACTTCGCGCCCGAGTTGCCTCGGTATTGAGGTGGGAGCCCGTAAAAGATACAGGCGATGTGGTGCCCTTCCGGCGAGGAGGCGACGACCGGAGTTTCCGCAGGAGATCGGGATGGCGAGGAGAAGACCGGAGGACTCGGATCATTTGGTATACTTCTCTTCCCATCTCTTGTTAGCTAGCATTAGGTTAATGGTTAACGATCCGGGTTTTATTGTCCGCGGTAGCGCCAGTTTCCAAGTAAGGAAAATTTTTGATTCCGCATTTTGGCCTCGGTAAGACGGCCGGGGCGCTGCCGTGGCGCAACACTTAACCTTGGACTACCATGTCCTTAAACTGGTAATCGACCGCAATGTCCCTAAACTAAACAATAGAGCCCTAAATGCTCTTTTGTTGGATCTAAATGAGCCCGTTAAGTTGATCTTAGTCTAAAAATTTGACTAACGTATCCTTAACAAATTGTTAAGCTGATCTTAGTTTAAAATTAGACTAACGCATCCTTAACAAACGTTTAAGTTGATCTCAGTCTCAAATGAGACTAACGTATCCTTAAACCCAACCCCCAAACCCAAATCTAAGAAGATACGGATTTGGACTAATTCACGCCATACGGGTGACAACATAAATTAGACTCCGTATACAATCCACAGGCAATCAAAAACAAAACAAACACCCATGACACGAAGTGACCATCTGGAGAAGGAGAATGTGGTTACCGCGATGAGGTAGCGTAATTAACTGCAGGGGCTTGCGTCTGCAGGGAAGAGCGTCCCCACAATCAAAAACCCCTCAAATGAGGGGGAATCTGACGAAGTCTGCTACATCGGCCGCATCCATTTAAACCTTCGATACATGGTGCCATAAATCAACTTGGCATCTTCGGAGAGGTGGACGGATAGCACCAAATAGCATCTTCCTTCGAAATTCAGGCAAGACGAACCTACGCGGTCTCGTCTCTGTGTTCGGCGGGGAACAGATTCTGGCACGCCCGGTGGGACCTCTTCCTCTTTCCACTCCACACTTCGTGTGTCGTGTTCACGAACGAATCGCGGTTTAATATGGTTGCCCTTGGGTTTGAGGTACTAAGATTTGGTTTTGCTCTCGTGCAGAAAAAAGAACATCAATGGCCTCTAACTGCTCCAGCTGCAACTGCAACTCCCGTTCCGCCTCATCTGGAGGTGTAACCTACGGGTCCCAAGCGGCCTCCCTTTTCACAATGCCAGTAGAGTAGGTAACTCAAGCCACCACTGGGCTATTCTTCGGGACCATGCTCCCACCGATGAACTTCAACGCCCCTGTACCATTGCAAGAAGCTCCGAAGAGCTCGGTCTTTAATCGGCTCACAACTACTGCGGCCCCTCTCAACGGGTCATCCAACTCCAACTCCTCAGTTTTGATAGATTGGGCCAGAGCTCATGTGGGCCCGTGAATAAGCCTGCGATACCATAAAGGGTTATCCCAAAAAGGATAGCTATCCCTGCTCTCGAAGTCGTCAAAGCGGCTTTTCCTGCTAAAGGGTCGGTCTTCACAAGACTGACTGTTTCAGTTCCCGTTTCAGGTGAAATCGTCAAGGCTGCTTCACCTGCTCGGAAGTCTACTTTCGATAGGTTGGCCATCCCCACTCAGCGGACGTCAGTCTTCAACAGGTTGACAGCGACAACTTCTGATCAAGACATGGGACATGAGGAAACCACCCCCGCAGCTGAGATAATCCCAACTGCAAGACACGCTCGACATCGCCACTGGCGCTGAGTGAGGAAGGCTGGGGGCAATTCCCTTTTCGGACCGACTCCACCGGCTCCAACGGTGGAAGTTGATGCTGCTGTTCCAAATGGGAACAATTTTGAACCACTAAGGAGGGTGCGCAAAAACTTTCCGACTGCCGTGCTGAAGAGATCTCCTCCACCTATGGAGAAAGCCCCAAAGGCGAAGCTGGAGCAGCCCCCTCAGCGGCTGCCCTCTAAAATTTACAAGGTCTGGCGTCAAGTCCAAGACTCGGTGATTGATCAAGATTACTCTCGCCGATAGAAAAAAATGAAATTTCAGGGAGAAGATTACCCTCCTGTCAAGCCATACAAGGCGACGGCTACTTGGGTGCCTACTGCAATGGCCCCTTCAACTTTGACTGCCCACAAGAGGAGAAGGCCGAAGAAAACCCCTGCGTCGGCAACGAATCACAAGACCACTGAACCCAAACGCCTCAAGTCTGGGGGCATAGTGGTGCACACCGTCTATATGGCATCCGGGAAAGAGGATTGCCGTATCTCCACAGGTCATTGACCGCTTATGCGATCAATGACTAAGGCTCAGGAGCAACAACAACAAAAGCTCCAAGAGATGTTAACAGCTATGCCTGCACTTACGGGACTGAAAGAAAGCCCGGAAACATCCTCGGAGCAGCTCCGTGAGCAGGAGACTGACGCCGAATTCCTTCGGAGAATCCTTGAGAAGAAGACAAAGAGGCCGCGGAACAAGCGGCTAATATAAAACAATGGCCTTTCTATTCCAAGATATGGTGGGTATGATGATCCAGCAGGACCCTCCAGTCGAAGATCCTCCAGTAATAATTGAAGATGATAGAGGAGAGACATCAAATCCTCTGCCGGCTCTGTCAACAGCCAAGGAGGAGACAATCTTCAAAGCTGCCCTAGATGATTACATCATTCAGCAGATACGAGTTCACCAGGCAAATGAAGCGGCTGGGCAAATTGTTAAAACTGGACGATCTTATCCGGGTTGGTACGACCAAATAAAGTATTCGCCGGGATACATGATCCCTAAATTCCACGTATAAGGGGACGGGAAATCCGCATCAGCACGTCGCTCAATTCAGAGCCTTGTGCGGTAACACTGGAGGTGACGATAAGCTACCGCTTCGCCAATTTGTTGGCAGCTTGTCGGAGACGGCATTCGAGTGGTATTCCGAACTCCTAAATGACTCTGTCAAGACTTTTGCGGAGATGGAGCTACTATTCACCCAGCGTTTTGCGAGCGCCAGCGAACATACCCCAATCACGGCATTGATCAATGCCAGGGTAAAGCCGGGAGAAACTTGGGTCCAGTATGCAATACGGTGGCGGAATCTATGGTCGAAGTGCGAGAAGTGCATCGAAGAAGCACCTGTGGTAGGCATGTTCGTGGGGACCCTCGATCCGCAACCGACCATATCTCAGTTTATGATGTTCTTCAAGCCGACCACTTTCCAGGCTTTGATCGACAAACTGGCCCAAATGGATCAGATGGGTCATAAACCATCTCCTTCGAAGCTGGAATCTCGGAATGAAAAAGGGAAAGGGAAAGTGACCTTCATCGCCAATGCTCAATAGCAGCCCAGTGGTCCAAAATTAACTGATCGCTTAGACGAGAGACGGCGATTCTATAATGAGAAAATAAAGCGCCCTTATTCGTTTCCCTGGGACAAAACGAGGAGATTGTTCGAGCTGGCGGTGCACAACAGGCTCATTAATTTGCCGAATCCAAAACGCCCGTTGCAACCCGATGAGGCTAATAATCCCAATTATTGCCCCTATCACCAAACGACATGCCATCCAATTGAAGATTGCTTCGTATTTAAAGGTTGGATCGAAGATCAATACCAATAGGGCAAGTTCGCACTGTCTGAGAATTGGAAAGTAAGCTCGCCGCAGCCGCACGCTCTTAAAAGGGGGGACACACCGGGGGCATCGTGCTCTTTGGTCGAAGAAGCTCCATGGGAGATCTCTCTTTCAGCCAAAATAAAAAGAATGCTGAAGGATCTCCAAACATGCCCGGGATCAAATGGAGAAGTCCGCTGGAACCCGAGATCATCGAGGAATGTTGAAGCTGCGCCCAACTCCAAAGATTGGCGGTGATAGTCAGAGTGCCCACACCCAGCCGTCAAAGTCTTCGAAAAAGAAGAAGAAGACCAAAAAGCTCCTGAAGCATAGTGACAAGCGCACGGACCTGCAGAAATAGATTGACGCGCTGGAAGAATATAACCAGAAGGCGCGAACCCCAATCACACTCCAAGAATTTCTCAGCCGTGTCCTTGAGGACGGAGATGACGACAATAGAGAAGACTCGTCAGATGAACCTGAGGATTATGCGGCAAGCTGCCATGTGATCTCTCACTCGTTAATAAACGGTGGAGAAGCTCTGGATGCAGAGAAACCGGGGGCAGATTCCGAGCCGGAACTTCTAGGACTATCAGACGAAATGATTGACACATTCCTAAATGAAGCTCTTATGAAAAGCAAAGCTGATCGAGAGCACGAGATGGCCATATTTGAAAAGGCCAAACGCCGGCGACTGGACGAAAGGGTTGAAACACTCCCACCAGATCAAAGTACATCCTCCGCAAATAAATGCAGGTTCAAGACGAGGAAAAGGTTTGCCAAAGCCATATCGATGGGAATGAAGCTGCCACCGTCCGAAGGAAACACTCATGATGAAGCGGATATATATCCTAGCCACTGCTTATATCATCGAAAGATTGCGCACCCCACCGAAGAGTGCAATGCTTTTAAAAACTGGTGGCAGGGATATGTTGCTCACCGACAACATTTCAAATAGATGAAACGCAAAACTCGTCGGGAGCAAAGAAATACGACCGAGGAGTGCAAAAGAACTACCGGCAACTGTCACATGGTTGATAGCAAGGGATCGCAAGTTCTCACCTTTGGGAGCGATTCTGATGAAGAAATAGCCCTTGACCCTCTCTTCAAAGAACCCACATCCGAAATGGAAGAAATGAAGACCTGTGAGAACATTCAGCTGCGTAATCGTACGCTGTTCGAAAAGAATCTCGGGCCCGCGAACAGTGGGTCGAATAGAAAAGATAAGGGGAAAGAAAAAATCCCTGAAGATATCGCCCTAGATGATCAAGTCGTCAAAGAGCTGACAGCCAAAGATCCGCCCAAGAAAAACAAGGTGGATTACAATGTTCTGGCACACCTGAGGAAGATACCCTCACAACTAAGCATTCTCGACGCCCTTCTGCTATCTAAAGAGGCGAGAGATTCTCTAATCAGGGCATTACAAGAGCCTGAACAGTTCCAAGCTTTCCTCGCTGAAGAAAAGATGAAGTACGAGCTGGAAGAAGTACACATGGCCGATATCACTTTCAGCGATGAAGCTCCTCCTCGGGACGTGTGAGCATAATTGTCCCCTTTATGTCTCCGGATACTGTCATGATATCAAAATAGGCAAAATCCTGGTTGACAATGGGTCCTCCGTTAACCTCCTCAATGTAAGAGTATTGAAAGAAATCTACATGAGCATTCAACACCTTGCTCGGGATAAGATCACTATCTCCGGGTTTAAATCCCAGTCATCACAGACGCTCGGGTCTGTGATACTGACGCTGCGCTTTGGGCTGCTAGTCACTGACATCAAGTTTCACATCATTGACGCTAAGACCTGCTATAACGCTTTGCTCGGCCGGCCTTGGTTACACGAGTACAACATTATCCCTTCCACACAACATCAGTGTATGAAGTACTTCAAAGATGGTCTCGAGTACACTGTGACAGGGGAACTAAACCCATTCTCCATGAACGAAGTCCGCAAATATGAAGATGCCAAGTACTTCCTGCCAGATTTCGAAGACACAGAAAGATGTCGCAAATCAGAGGGCAATAACAAAGCTATCACCACTATTCCAGTCTTCGGGAGTGACACTGAGGAGGAAGAAGAAATAATTTATTCAGGGCCGCCCCAACGCAACAAGCTGGGACCGTCCACCCCTATTTTGGTCTTCGACAACGACTCGGAAGATGAGGTCAATGCCGTGTTTTCTGTTCGGCCATCGATACAAGCCTTCGCTGACGATAATCGGAGTTTGCAGATCGCCATGGTTCCGCAAGAGCACTACAAAGAGCTCGACGCACTTGATACCTATCGTGTGCAAGAACTGCAGACGTTCTACGTCCCTCCCAGGCGAAAAGATGAAAAGACAATACTCTTTTATCGATCCGCAGAAACTAAAGTGGAGAAAGAAATCTGGCACGGCGCCGATTCTATACTTGACAGGCTCCAGCCCATCCGTTTGCCCAGATACTACACAGACGGATTAAAAAGACTGTTGAGGCGCCAAGACGTACCCTTCAAACAGACTGCTCGACAAGCCCATTTCTATAACAGAATCGGAACGTCCCCGGAACTCAACGAAAGTTGCCCAACGGGAGAATGGAAACGATCGGGCTTGGATATGTTCAATCCAAGAAACGGGAGCGATTTCGCGGCTGCTACGTCATACATGACTTTGATGAAGAAGGAGATACTTTATGGGAAGATGTTAACCCTGAACCAAAAAGAGGTCCCGCCTTGAAAATGCCAAGTCCGTCGTTCGAAGAACAAATGGACAAGCTTATAAGGGAAGCGGGTCAAAAGGTTCGAGACGACCATAATCGCGAAATGGCCATCTACGAGAAAGCCAGAACGCAGCGCCTCCTTCAGCAAGCTGCAGAAAGTGACGATGCCCTTCGTCACCAGCCCGTCATACAAAAGACCCGATGCAGAGGTAGAAATAAACCCAAGAATGAAAAAAGCGTTCGACAGCGACAAAGCGGGACCAAGAAGCCACGCGATCGAGAATCGAGCAACCAGGATTCGTCTCTTATAAAGAAGATGGGTCGAGTGTATTCTTTTTCCTAAGACAAGACAAGGAAGATACCCGATCTTGTCATAAAACATCAGATGATTACCCTCCCGAAGTCCAAACACCCCGAGCAAGCAGGCGAGGTCTCTCACCCGGACTATTGCTCCTATCACCGAGCGATAGGACATCCTCTCGAAGACTGCTTCACATTCAAAGACTGGGTAGAAGACCAGTATCAGCAAGGCAGGTTCGCTCTATCCAGCAGTTGGAGGGTAACCCCGCCGCAGAAGCATAAACCCAAAGCCACGAGAGTAGAACCCGATCAACATCGGTCTTGGAAGCGATCTCACACCTGTCACGTGATAACGATGTCAAGAGAAGGAATATGCGAAGATATGGTTGATCTCCCTGGTGCTTCGAAAACGATGATGACGAGATGATCTCAGAGTTTCCACCGGCGCCAAAAGAGCTGGAAGACGGGATACATACTACTGCAGATAATCTCAAGAAAATTGACTTGGGAATGGCAAGTGACCCGCGGCCGACGTTCGTCAGTGAGCTATTGTCTGAAGAAAAAGTGGCTACGCTCAATGCCGCGCTCATGCAGTATAAAGATTGCTTCGCATGGAACTATTCCGAGATGCTAGGACTAGATCCAGAGATTGCTGTCCACAAATTGGCGATTTCTCCAGACGTCAAGCCGGTCAAACAAGCACCGAGAAGGATGCGGCTCGAGCTTGAGATGAGCATCAACGCCGAGGTGAAAAAGATAATCGACTCTAGCTTTATCCAGGAGGTTAGTATCCTGACTGGATCGCCAACATCATCCCAGTGATGAAGAAAAATGGGACGGTACGCATCTGCGTGGACTTTCGAGACCTCAATAAAGCTTGCCCGAAGGACGATTTTCCAGTACCGGTCACCGAGCTGATGATAGATAATACGTCCACTCATGAAGTTTTCTCGTTCATGGACGGCTCATCGGGATACAATCAGATAAAGATGCATCCCGAGGACCAGAAGCATACTGCTTTCCGGAGTCCTTTGGGCATATTCTGCTATAAGGTGATGCCCTTCGGTCTAAAGAACGCCGGTGCCACCTATCAGAGGGCCATGATGAAGGTTTTCGAGGACCTCATACATGAAATCGTCGAATGCTATATCGACGACCTCGTAGTTAAAAGCAAATCATACGAGGAACATTTAGAGCGTCTGAAGATCATGTTTCAGCGCCTTCGGAAATAGAACTTGAAGATGAACCCTCTCAAATGCGCATTCGGAGTTTCCTCGGGCAAGTTTCTAGGATTCGTCGTCCGACACCGATGCATCGAGATAGACCCGTCGAAGATCAAGGCGATCATGAAAATTCCTCCGCCAAGGACTCTCAAGCAACTGCGGTCTCTCCAAGGAATGCTCGCATATATCCGGCGATTTATAGCCAATCTCTCCGGCAAGTGCTGTCCTTATAGTCACTTGATGAAGAAGGGAACCCCGTTCGTCTGGGATCGCAAATGCCAAGGCGCACTAGATGAAATCAAGCAATACCTACAGAATCCTCCGGTGCTAACCGCTCCGGTCAAGAGAAAACCTCTCATTCTGTATACAACTGCCCTCGAAGGTTCTTTAGGCGCACTGTGGGTACAAGAGAATGACTAAGGGAAGGAGAGAGCCCTCTATTATTTGAGTCGAGTTCTCCTGGGGGCAGAAAGCAATTACTCCCCCATTGAAAAACATTGTCTAGCGTTGATCTTCGCAATAACGAAGCTCAGACACTACGCGTTGGCACATGAGGTCCATCTCATATAAAAGATGGATCCTCTCAAATATTTGATGTCGAAGGCCATATTAACGGGATGGCTCACTAAATGGGCCCTACTCTTAATGGAATTCTCGGTGACATATAGACCCCTCAAGGCAGTGAAAGGTCAGGCCATCACCGACTTCCTCGCTGAACATCCGATACCCACCGATTCTCCTTTGAACTGCGAATTGCCCGACGAGCAGGCGTTTGACACGATCGACGGTGAGAGAAGAGAGAGTGACACCCGATGGGAACTCTACTTTGATGGAGCATCTTCCATGAAGAAGCACAAACAAAGTACCCCCATAATCAAATCCGGGGTGGGCCTCATCTTCGTGACTCCACAAGGAGGGATAATGCGCTTCACCTTATCCTTAACAGAGCTGAGGACAAACAACGAAGCCGAATATGAAGCTTTGATAGCAGGTCTTGAGATCGCTGTCGACATGGGAATTGAAAACCTCCTCATATACGGAGACTCCCAACTGGTCGTTAGTCAAGTAAACAACGACTATCAAACGTGCAAACCAGAGTTGGTGAAATACGGCGAGAGAGTACAGTAATTGCTGACTCAAATCCCTGCCTATGCCCTGGAAAGCATACCGCGTACGGAAAATAGCAAGGCGGATGCATTAGCCAAGCTCGCTAAAGAACTGGCCGACGAGAACCTCGATGACATGAGGATCGTTGTGCAAAGTCGTCGGGTTCTTGCACCGACAAAAATATCTCCGGAGTCGTCTAAAGAGAAAGAAATGACCAAAGAGACAGCCCTACAAATAAAATACCAGGAAAAGGCTGAGGATTGGAGAGAAGTCTTTATAGACTACTTCAAATCCCGTCGAACATCTGAAGGGGCATCCTAGAGACATCAGCTCATGAAACGAGCTCTTTCTTTTGCCTTTGTCAATGATACTCTGTATAAGAGATCGTTCGACTCCCTGTGGCTAAGATGCCTAGGACCGGAAGAAGTAAGGAGAGTCGTGCAAGAAACTCATGACGGACTCTACGGTTCTCACCAAGCCGGGCCGAAGATGAAGCTGAAGATCAAAAGGATGGGCTACTATTGGCCCACGATGATCCAAGACTGTCTCGAATATGCGAAGCAGTGCCACTCGTGCCAAATTCACGGGGACTTTATCCACCAGCATCCAAATCCGCTACATCCGACGGTGGCTAGTCGGCCATTCGAAATGTGGGGAACTGACATAATTGGCCCCATCGAACCTGCATCGTCCAGAGGACATCGATTCATACTGGCAACAACTGATTATTTCTCTAAGTGGGCAGAAGCAGTACCACTAAGAGAAGTGAAGACGGAGAATATCCTCCATTTCTTTAAGAAACACGTCATTTACCGATTCGGCACTCCGCGACGGATTATCTCCGATAACGGGCCAGCCTATAGAAGCCACAAAATCAGCCGCTTCACACAACAGCATAACATAGACCGGAGATACTCTTCGGTCTATAATCTCCGAACTAACGGTCTAGCTGAGGCTTCCAACAAGACCTTGACGAAGATCGTGAAGAAAACGGTGTCTCAAAATAAAAAGGACTGGCACGAGAGACTGCATGAAGCTCTCTGGGCGTATCGAACTACGTTCAAAATAGCCACGAACACAACGCCGTATGCATTGGTATTCGGACAGAAGCGGTACTCCCCCTCGAGATAGAGTTACCCTCTCTACGAGTGGCCGTTCACTATGAGCTAACAGACGAAGAAAATGCTCACCTTTGGCTTGAGGAGCTCGACGCCCTTGATGAAACCCGTCTCTTGGCGCAACAAAATCTGGAGGCTTACAAAGCAAAGATGACGCGCTCATACGAGAGACTGACTAGGCCGAGAACATTCCGCCAAGGCGAACTCGTGCTAGTGGTCAAGAGACCTATGATCCCCAATCATGCCAAACGGGGGAAATTCAAGCCGAACTACGAAGGCCCGTACATCATAGACAAAGTTTACCAGGGTGGAGCCTATCTACTCATGGACATGCATGGTGAAAGACCTTTCAGGTCAATAAACGGTCGCTTCCTAAAAAAATACTACGCCTGACGAGTCACGGCCTAGGTCAATGATAGATGATGATGCCTATGTCCGCTCGCTATCTTCCTAAGCCCAAACCCCATAAGTAGTAACCGGCTACGGACCGAAACGTTCTTAAACTAACAACGGACCGAAGTGTCCTAAAACTAACAATGGACCGAAACGTCCCTAAACTAACAACGGACCACTATGTCCTAAAACTGGCTGCGGACCGAAACGTCCTTAAACTAACGATGGACCACTATGTCCTAAAACTGGCCATTGACCAAGACGTCTGTAAACTACTACGGACCGCAGCAGCCCAAGGCTAACACAAAAAAAAAGAAAAGAATAAAAAAAGAGAGAAAAAGAATAAAAAGAAAGAAAACGGTATGTCCATAAGCGAGATGGACACGGATGAAAACCCGAAAGGGCTCTGTGAGTAAAAACAGCAGGGCTACCGGCGAGTTTTGTGAAAACCCGAAAGGGCGCAATCTCGTTAAAAGACACTTGCAAGGTCCTCTCGATCTTATAAGGAGAAAATACCTGCGTGAGATCCTTATGACTCACAAGGGTGCAACACACTTAGGGGTCCCCACGATTCCTAAGGAGAAAACACACTTGCAAGATCCTTACGACTCGTAAGGAGAATTCCCCTATGAGACCCTCACGGCTCATAGGATTCAAAAGCCTTAAGTTACAGGGATCTGAACCTGTTCTTAAGCCATCACAATCTCCAAGTTTGCCCTACAAGCGTCTCAATATCGACCCTTGTATACAATCCACGGGCGAGAATAAACATTTCCCTAACAAAGTCCCACCAGAGACTGGGGATATGCTCATATGGTAAAAGACACTTGTAAGTCCTTTTGACTTATAAGGAGAAAGCACTCTTGTAAGATCTTTACGACTTATAAGAGACCATACCCTTAGGAATCCTCACGATTCCTAAGGAGAAAATGCACCTACGAGACCCTCACGACTCGAAGGGAGAAATACCTTTATGAGACCCTTACGGCTCATGAAGTTAAAAGCCTTAGTCGACAGGATCTTAACCCTGTTTGCTAAGCCACCTTTGTTCGACATCGACAGAGGCAAATGATGATTAGCTCCTGGCAATATCTCAGTTGTAGCGATGCTGTTGCCGAAATCGGTGTCCATTCCCAAACTCGCAGAGAAAAACCAGCGAGCCACAAATGCATACGAAATAGCCGAAATGATGGGGCAACTTGCAACAAAATCAGCAAGTAAAAATGTATGCATACAAAATAGCCGAAATGGTTGGGCAACTCGCAATAAAAAGCAGCGAGTAAATAAAACAAATAGTCGAAATGATTGGGCACCAAAGAAAATAGCCGAAATGATTGGGCAATCGCGACTTTCGCGATATAAAAGCT
Source organism: Agapanthus africanus (assembly GCA_030015575.1). Taxonomy (NCBI): domain Eukaryota; kingdom Viridiplantae; phylum Streptophyta; class Magnoliopsida; order Asparagales; family Amaryllidaceae; genus Agapanthus; species Agapanthus africanus. The sequence goes on from CM057348.1 coordinate 60,146,287, forward strand.
GAAATGATAGAGCATCGCGAAAGAAAAATATATAAAATGAAACTTTTTGCCCTATATGTGAGATCGCATCGATCCCTGTATACAATCCAGGGGCACAAACAAAGAGGGAACCATACCTTCCCCTCAAGCTCCATCCGAAAGAGAGCCAAATCTCGGTGGTTCACAGACAGCCTGGAGATCATCTCAAAACAGACGCAACATCAGCAAAGCGGAACCGTGGCAATTTCCAGTTCCATGACTCGGCGGTGCACAGACAACCGAGAGTCAACCCCCGACACCGTGAAATGCGGATAAAGTCAACCTCTCCTGGTCTAGCGGAACACGGATAATATCAATCCTGACCCCGTGGGAAGCGTACAGAGCGGATCCTGGTCCTTGCGGAACACGGCTAATGTCAATACTGACCCCGTGGGAAGCGTCTAGAGCAAATCCTGGTCTAGTGGAACACGGCAAATGTCAATCCTGACCCCGTGGGAAGCGTCCAGAGAAAATCCTGGTCCATGCGGAACACGGCTAATGTCAATACTGACTCCGTGGGAAGCGTCCAGAGCGGATCCTGGTCCTTTCGGAACACGGCTAATGTCAATCCTGACCCCGTGGGAAGCGTCCAGAGCAAATCCTGGTCTTTGCGGAACACGGCTAATGTCAATCCTGACCCCGTGGGAAGCGTCCAGAGCAAATCCTGGTCTAGTGGAACATGGCTAATGTCAATCCTGACCCCATGGGAAGCGTCCAGAGCGGATCCTGGTCCTTGCGGAAAACGGCTAATGTCAATCCTGACCCCGTGGGAAGCGTCCAGAGAAAATCCTGATCTAGTGGAACACGGCTAATGTCAATACTGACCCCGTAGGAAGTGTCCAGAGCGGATCCCGGTCCTGTGGAACACGGCTAATGTCAATCCTGTCCCCGTGGGAAGCATCCAAAGCAAATCCTGGTCTAGTGGAACACGGTTAATGTCAATCCTGACCGTGTGGGAAGCGTCCAGAGCGGATCCTGGTCCGGTGGAACACGGTTAATGTCAATCCTGACCCCGTGGAAGCATCCAGAGCAAATCCTGGTCTAGTGGAACACGGATAATGTCAATCCTGATCCCGTGGGAAGCGTCCAGAGTGGATCCTGGTCCTGTGGAACACGGCTAATGTCAATCCTGACCCCGTGGGAAGCATCCAGAGCAAATCCTGGTCTAGTGGAACACGGCTAATGTCAATCCTGACCCTGTAGGAAGAGCCCAGAGCGGATCCTGGTCCTTTGGAACATGGCTAATGTCAATCCTGACACCGTGGGAAGCATCCAGAGCAAATCCTGGTCCCGTGGAACATGGCTAAAGTCAATCATGACACCGTGGTAAGCGTCCAGAGCAAATCCCGGTCTAGTGGAACATGGCTAATGTAAATCCTGACCCCGTGGGAAGCGTCCAGAGCGTATCCTGGTCCTTGCGGAACACGGCTAATGTCAATCCTGACCCAGTGGTAAGCGTCCAGAGCAAATCCTGGTCTAGTGGAACACGGCTAATGTCAATCCTGACCCCGTGGGAAGCGTCCAGAGCGAATCCTGGTCAGGTGGAACACGGCTAATGTCAATCCTGACCCCGTGGGAAGCATCCAGAGCAAATCCTGGTCTAGTGGAACACGGCTAATGTCAATCCTGACCCCGTGGGAAGCATCCAGAGCGGATCTTGGTCCTGTGGAACACGGCTAATGTTAATCCTGACCCCGTGGGAAGCATCCAGAGCAAATCCCGGTCTAGTGGAACACGGCTAATGTCAATACTGACTTCGTGGGAAGCGTCCAGAGCGGATCCTGGTCCTGTGGAACACGGCTAATGTCAATACTGACCCAGTGGGAAGCATCCAGAGCAAATCCTGGTCTAGTGGAACACGGCTAATGTCAATCCTGACCCCGTAGGAAGCGTCCAGAGCGGATCATGGTCCTTGCGGAACACGGCTAATGTCAATCCTGACCCCGTGGGAAGCATCCAGAGCAAATCCTGGTCTAGTGGAACATGGCTAATGTCAATCCTGACCCCGTGGGAAGCGTCCAGAGCGGATCCTGTTCCTTGCAGAACATGGCAAATGTCAATCCTGAACCCGTGGGAAGCGTCCAGAACAAATCCTGGTCTAGTGGAACACGGATAATGTCAATCCTGACCCCGTGGGAAGCGTCCAGAGCGGATCCTGGTCCTTGCGGAACACGGCTAATGTCAATCCTGACCCCATGGGAAGCGTCTAGAGCGGGTCCTGCTCCTTGCGGAACACGGCTAATGTCAATCCTGACCCCGTGGAAAGCGTCCAGAGTGGATCCTGGTCCTTATGGAACACGGCTAATGTCAATCCTGTCCCCGTGAGAAGCATCCAGAGCAAATCCTGTTCTAGTAGAACACGGCTAATGTCAATCCTGACCCCGTGGGAAGCGGCCAGAGCGGATCATGGTCCTTGCGGAACACGGCTAATGTCAATCCTGACCCCGCGGGAAGCATCCAGCGCAAATCCTGGTCTAGTGGAACACGACTAATGTCAATCCTGACCCTATGGGAAGCGTCCAGAGCGGATCTTGTTCCTTGCAGAACATGGCTAATGTCAATCCTGACCCCGTGGGAAGCGTCCAGAGCAAATCCTGGACTAGTGGAACACGGCTAATGTCAATCCTGACCCCGTGGGAAGCATCCAGAGCGGATCTTGGTCCTGTAGAACACGGCTAATGTCAATCCTAACCCCGTAGGAAGCATCCAGAGCAAATCCTGGTCTAGTGGAACACGGCTAATATCAATCATGACCCTGTGGGAAGCGTCCAGAGCGGATCCTGGTCCTGTGGAACACGGCTAATGTCAATCCTGACCCAGTAGGAAGCATCCAGAGCAAATCCTGGTCTAGTGGAACATGGCTAATGTCAATCCTGACCCCGTGGGAAGCGTCCAGAGCGGATCCTGGTCCTTGCGGAACATGGCTAATATCAATCCTGACCCCGTGGGAAGCATCCAGAGCAAATTCTGGTCTAGTGGAACACGGCTAATGTCAATCCTGACCCCGTGGGAAGCATCCAGAGCGGATCCTGGTCCTTGCGGAACACGGCTAATGTCAATCCTGACCCCATGGGAAGCGTCCAGAGCGGGTCCTGCTTCTTGCGGAACACGGCTAATGTCAATCCTGACCCGTGGGAAGCGTCCAGAGCGGATCCTGGTCCTTGTGGAACACGGCTAATGTCGATCCTGACCCCGTGGGAAGCATCCAGAGTAAATCCTGGTCTAGTGGTACACGGCTAATGTCAATACTGACCCGTGAGAAGCGTCCAGAGCGGATCCTGGTCCTTGCGGAACACGGCTAATGTCAATCCTGACCCCGTGAGAATCATCCAGAGCAAATCCTGGTCTAGTAGAACCCGGTTAATATTAATCCTAACCCCGTCGGAAGGGTCTAAAGCGGATCCTGGTTTTTGCGGAACACGGCTAATGTCAATCCTGACCCCGTGGGAAGCGTCCAGAGCGGATCCCGGTCCTTGCGGAACAGGGCTAATGTCAATCCTGACCCCGTGGGAAACATCCAGAGCAAATCTTGGTCTAGTGGAACACGGCTAATGTCAATCCTGACCCCGTGGGAAGCGTCCTGAGCGGATCCAGGTACTTGCGGAACACGGCTAATGTCAATACTGACCCCGTGGGAAGCATCCAGAGCAAATCCTGGTCTAGTGGAACCCGTTTAATGTCAATCCTGACCCCGTCGGAAGCGTCTAAAGCGGATCCTGGTCCTTGCGGAACACGGCTAATGTCAATCCTGACCCCGTGGGAAGCGTCCATGGCGGATCCTGGTCCTTGCGGAACAGGGTTAATGTCAATCCTGACCCTGTTGGAAACATCCAGAGCAAATCTTGGTCTAGTGGAACACGGCTAATGTCAATTCTGACCCCGTGGGAAGTGTCTAGAGCGGATCCTGGTCCTTGCGGAACACAGCTAATATCAATCCTGACCCCGTGGGAAACATCCAGAGCAAATCCTGGTCTAGTGGAACACGACTAATGTCAATCCTGACCCCGTGGGAAGCGTCCAGAGCGGATACTGGTCCTTGCGGAACACGGCTAATGTCAATCCTGACCCCGTGGGAAGCATCCAGAGCAAATCCTGGTCTAGTGGAACACGGCGAATGTCAATCCTGACCCCGTGGGAAGCGTCCAGAGCGGATCCTGGTCCTGTGGAACACGGATAATGTCAATCCTGACCCAGTGGGAAGCATCCAGAGCAAATCCTGGTCTAGTGGAACATGGCTAATATCAATCCTGACCCCATGGGAAGCGTCCAGAGCGGATCTTGTTTCTTGCGGAACACGGCTAATGTCAATCCTGACCCCGTAGGAAGCATCCAGAGCAAATCCTGGTCTAGTGGAACATGGCTAATGTCAATCCTGACCCCGTGGGAAGCGTCCAGAGTGGATCCTGTTCCTTGCGGAACATGGCTAATGTCAATCCTGACCCCGTGGGAAGCGTCCATAGCAAATTCTGGTCTAGTGGAACACGACTAATGTCAATCCTGACCCCATGGCAACCGTCCAGAGCGGATCCTGTTCCTTGCGGAACACGGCTAATGTCAATCCTGACCCCATGGGAAGTGTCCAGAGCGGGTCCTGCTCCTTTTGGAACATGGCTAATGTCAATCCTGACCCCGTGGGAAGCGTCCAGAGCGGATCCTGGTCCTTGTGGAACACGGCTAATGTCAATCCTGACCTCGTGGGAAGCATCCACAGCAAATCCTGGTCTAGTGGAACACAACTAATGTCAATACTGACCCCGTGGGAAGCGTCCAGAGCGGATCCTGGTCCCTGCGGAACACGACTAATGTCAATCCCGACCCTGTGGGAAGCGTCCAGAGCGGATCCTGGTCCTTGCGGAACACGAAAAATGTCAATCCTGACCCCGTGGGAAGTATCCAGAGCAAATCCTGGTCTAGTGGAACCCGGTTAATGTCAATCTTGACCCCGTAGGAAGTGTCCAGAGTAGATCCTGGTCTTTGCGGAACACGGCTAATGTCAATCCTGACCCTGTGGGAAGCGTCCAGAGCGGATCATGGTCCTTGCGGAACAGGGCTAATGTCAATCCTGAACTCGTGGGAAGCGTCCAGAGCGGATCCTGGTCCTGTGGAACACGGCTAATGTCAATCCTGACCCCGTGGGAACATCCAGAGTAAATCTTGGTCTAGTGGAACACGGCTAATGTCAATCCTGACCCCGTGGGAAGCGTCCAGAGCGGATCCTGGTCCTTGCGGAACACGGCTAATGTCAATCTTGACCCCAAGAGAAGTATCCAGAGCAAATCCTGGTCTAGTGGAACACGACTAATGTCAATCCTGACCCCGTGGGAAGCGTCCAGAGCAGATACTGGTCCTTGCTGAACACGGCTAATGTCAATCCTGACCCCGTGGGAAGCGTCCAGAGCAAATCCTGGTCTAGTGGAACATGGCTAATGCCAATCCTGACCCCGTGGGAAGCGTCCAGAGTGGATCCTGGTCCTTGTGGAACATGGCTAATGTCAATCCTGACCCCATGGGAAGCGTCCAGAGCGGATCCTGCTCCTTGCGGAATACGGCTAATGTCAATCCTGACCCCGTGGGAAGCGTCCACAGCGGATCCTGGTCCTTATGGAACACGTCTATTGTTAATCCTGACCCCGTGGGAAGCATCCAGAGCAAATCCTTGTCTAGTGGAACACGGCTAATGTCAATCCTGACCCGTGGGAAGCGTTCAGAGCGGATCCTGGTCCTTGCGGTACACGGCTAATGTCAATCCTGATCCCGTGGGAAGCGTCCAGAGAAAATCCTGGTCCTTACGGAACACGGCTAATGTCAATCCTGACCCCGTGGGAAGCGTTCAGAGCAAATCCTGGTCTAGTGGAACACGACTAATGTCAATCCTGACCCCGTGGGAAGCGTCCAGAGTGGATCCTGGTCCTTGCGGAACACGGCTAATGTCAATACTGACCCCGTGGGAAGCGCCCAGAGCAAATCCTGATCTAGTGGAACACGGCTAATGTTAATCCTGACCCTGTGGGAAGCGTCCAGAGCGGATCCTGGTCCTGTGGAACATGGCTAATGTCAATCCTGACCCCGTAGGAAGCATCCAGAGCAAATCCTGGTCTAGTGGAACACGGCTAATGTCAATACTGACCCTGTGGGAAGCGTCCAGAGCAGATCCTGGTCCTGTGGAACATGGCTAATGTCAATCCTGACCAGTGGAAGCATACAGAGCAAATCCTGGTCTAGTGGAACACGGCTAATGTCAATCCTGACCCCGTGGGAAGCGTCCAGAGCGGATCCTGGTCCTGTGGAACACGGCTAATGTCAATCCTGACCCTGTGGGATGCATCTAGAGCAAATCCTGGTCTAGTGGAACATGGCTAATGTCAATCCTGACCCCGTGGGATGCGTCCTGAGCGGATCCTGGTCCTGTAGAATACGGCTAATATCAATCCTGACCCCGTGGGAAGCATCCAGAGCAAATCCTGGTCTCGTGGAACACGGATAAAGTCAATCTTGACCCCGTAGGAAGCGTCCAGAGCAAATCCTGGTCTAGTGGAAACGGCTAATGTCAATCCTGACCCTGTGGTAAGAGTCCAGAGCGGATCCTGGTCCTTGCGGAACACGGCTAATGTCAATACTGACCCCGTGGGAAGCATCCAGAGCAAATCCTGGTCTAGTGGAACCCGGTTAATGTCAATCCTGACCCCGTCGGAAGCGTCTAAAGCGGATCCTGGTCCTTGCGGAACACGGCTAATGTCAATCCTGACCCCGTGGGATGCGTCCAGAGCAAATCCTGGTCTAGTGGAACACGGCTAATGTCAATCCTGACCCCGTGGGAAGCATCCAGAGCAGATATTGGTCCTGTGGAACAAGGCTAATGTCAATCCTGACCCCGTGGGAAGAATCCAGAGCAAATCCTGGTCTAGTGGAACACGACTAATGTCAATCCTGACCTCGTGGGAAGCGTCCAGAGCTAATCCCGGTCCTGTGGAACACGGCTAATGTCAATCCTGACCCAGTAGGAAGCATCCAGAGCAAATTCTGGTCTAGTGGAACACGGCTAATGTCAATCCTGACCCAGTGGGAAGCGTCCAGAGCGGATCCTGGTCCTTGCGGAACACGGCTAATGTCAATCCTGACCCCGTGGGAAGCATCCAGAGAAAATCCTGGTCTAATGGAACACGGCTAATGTCAATCCTGACCCTGTGGGAAGCGTCCAGAGCGGATCCTGGTCCTTGCGGAACACGGCTAATGTCAATCCTGACCCCGTGGGAAGCGTCCAGAACAAATCCTGGTCTAGTAGAACACGGCTAATGTCAATCCTGACCCCGTGGGAAGCGTCCAGAGCGGGTCCTGGTCCCTGTGGAACACGGCTAATGTCAATCCTGACCCCATGGGAAGCGTCCAGAGCGGATCCTGCTCCTTGCGGAATACGGCTAATGTCAATCCTGACCCCATGGGAAGCATCCAGAACGGATCCTGGTCCTTGTGGAACACGGCTAATGTCAATCCTGACCCCGTGGGAAGCATCCAGAGCAAATTCTGGTCTAGTGGAACACGGCTAATGTCAATCCTGACCCCATGGGAAGCGTCCAGAGCGGATCCTGGTCCTTGCGGAACACGGCTAATGTTAATCCTGACCCCGTGGGAAGCGTCCAGAGCGGATCCCGGTCCTTGCGGAACACGTCTAATGTCAATACTGACCCCGTGGGAAGCATCCAAAGCAAATCCTGGTCTAGTGGAACACGGTTAATGTCAATCCTGACCCCGTGGGAAGCGTCCAGAGCGGATCCTGGTCCTTACGGAACACGGCTAATGTCAATCCTGACCCTGTGGGATGCGTCCAGAGCGGATCCTGGTCCTTGTGGAACACGACTAATGTCAATCCTGATCCCGTGGGAAACATCCTGAGCAAATCTTGGTCTAGTGGAACATGGCTACTGTCAATCCTGACCCCGTGAGAAACGTCCAGAGCGGATCTTGGTCATTGCGGAACACGGCTAATGTCAATCCTGACCCCGTGAGAAGCATCCAGAGCAAATCCTGGTCTAGTGGAACACGGCTAATGTCAATCCTGACCCCGTGGGAAGCGTCCAGAGCGGATCGTGGTCCTTGCGGAACACGGCTAATGTCAATCCTGACCCCGTGGGAAGCATCCAGAGCAAATTCTGGTCTAGTGGAACACGGCTAATGTCAATCCTGACCCCGTAGGAAGCGTCCAGAGCAAATCCTGGTCTAGTGGAACATGGCTAATGTCAATCCTGACCCTGTGGGAAGCGTCTAGAGCGGATCCTGGTCCTGTGAAACATGGCTAATGTCAATCCTGACCGGTGGAAGCATCCAGAGCAAATCCTGGTCTAGTGGAACACGGCTAATGTCAATCCTGACCCCGTGGGAAGCGTCCAGAGCGGATCCTGGTCCTGTGGAACACGGCTAATGTCAATCCTGACCCTGTGGGAAGCATCTAGAGCAAATCCTGGTCTAGTGGAATACGGCTAATGTCAATCCTGACCCCGTGGGATGCGTCCAGAGCGGATCCTGGTCCTGTAGAACACGGCTAATATCAATCCTGACCCCGTGGGAAGCATCCAGAGCAAATCCTGGTCCCGTGGAACACGACTAAAGTCAATCTTGACCCCGTAGGAAGCGTCCAGAGCAAATCCTGGTCTAGTGGAACATGGCTAATGTCAATCCTGAACCCGTGGGAAGCGTCCAGAGCAGATCCTGGTCCTTGCAGAACACGGATAATGTCAATCCTGACCCCGTGGTAAGCGTCCAGAGCAAATCCTGGTCTAGTGGAACACGGCTAATGTCAATCCTGACCCTATGGGAAGCATCCAGAGCGGATCCTGGTTCTGTGGAACACCGCTAATGTCAATCCTGACCCCGTGGGAAGCATCCAGAGCAAATCCTGGTCTAGTGGAACACGGCGAATGTCAATCCTGACCCCGTGGGAAGCATCTAGAGCAGATCTTGGTCCTGTGGAACACGGCTAATGTCAATCCTGACCCCGTGGGAAGAATCCAGAGCAAATCCTGGTCTAGTGGAATACGACTAATGTCAATCCTGACCTCGTGTGAAGCGTCCAGAGCTAATCCTGGTCCTGTGGAACACGGCTAATGTCAATCCTGACCCAGTAGGAAGCATCCAGAGCAAATTCTGGTCAAGTGGAACACGGCTAATGTCAATCCTGACCCAGTGGGAAGCGTCCAGAGCGGATCCTGGTCCTTGCGGAACACGGCTAATGTCAATCCTGACCCCGTGGGAAGCATCCAGAGAAAATCCTGGTCTAGTGGAACACGGCTAATGTCAATCCTGATCCCGTGGGAAGCGTCTAGAGCGGATCCTGGTCCTTGCGGAACACGGCTAATATCAATTCTGACCCCGTGGGAAGCGTCCAGAGCAAATCCTGGTCTAGTAGAACACGGCTAATGTCAATCCTGACCCCGTGAGAAGCGTCCAGAGCGGATCCTGGTCCCTGCGGAACACGGCTAATGTCAATCCTGACCCCATGGGAAGCGTCCAGAGCGGATCCTTCTTCTTGTGGAACACGGCTAATGTCAATCCTGACCCCGTGGGAAGCATCCAGAGCGGATCCTGGTCCTTGTGGAACACGGCTAATGTCAATCCTGACCCCGTGGGAAGCATCCAGAGCAAATTCTGGTCTAGTGGAACACGGCTAATGTCAATCCTGACCCCGTGGGAAGCGTCCAGAGCGGATCCTGGTCCTTGCGGAACACGGCTAATGTTAATCCTGACCCCGTGGGAAGCGTCCAGAGCGGATCCTGGTCCTTGCGGAACACGTCTAATGTCAATCCTGACCCCGTGGGAAGCATCCAGAGCAAATCCTGGTCTAGTGGAACACGGTTAATGTCAATCCTGACCTCATGGGAAGCGTCCAGAGCGGATACTGGTCCTTGCGGAACACGGCTAATGTCAATCCTGACCCCGTGGGAAGCATCCAGAGCAAATCCTGGTCTAGTGGAACACGGCTAATGTCAATCCTGACCCCGTGGGAAGCGTCCAGAGCGGATCCTGGTCCTTGTGGAACATGGCTAATGTCAATCCTGACCCCGTGGGAAGCGTCCAGAGTGGATCCTGGTCATTGCGGAACACGGCTAATGTCAATCCTGACCCCGTGAGAAGCATCCAGAGCAAATCCTGGTCTAGTGGAACACGGCTAATGTCAATCCTGACCCCGTGGGAAGCGTCCAGAGCGGATCCTGGTCCTTGCGGAACACGGCTAATGTCAATTCTGACCCCGTGGGAAGCATCCAGAGCAAATTCTGGTCTAGTGGAACACGGCTAATGTCAATCCTGACCCCGTGGGAAGCGTCCAGAGCGGATTCTGGTCCTTGTGGAACACGACTAATGTCAATCCTGACCCCGTGGGAAAAGCCAAGAGCAACCCCTGACTCCGTTGTTTTCCCCAATCAGAGCACAGCTCTGTTTTGAATTTCAAAATTTAAAAATTGAAGCAACGCTTCAGATCCAGCGCTCTGCGCTGCGCGCCATGTTTCAAACACAGATGGGCTAGCGCCAGGAGCGCTGCGCCCAAGGCAGCGCACCCCCAATCAGGGCAAAGCTCTGTCTTAAATTTTAAAATTCAAAAGTTGAAGCAACGCTTCAGATCCAGCGCTCTGCGCTGCGCGCCACGTGTCAAACATGGGTTCGCTAGCGCAGTTGCGCTGCGCTCTGCGCTGCGCACCACGTGTCAAACACGGGTGCACTAGCGCAGTTGCGCGCGTCACGTGTTGAACGTAGGTGCGCTAGCGCAAGGCGCGCCGGCGCTGGAATTAAAAATTCCCCGCCGTTAGATCAAAAGGTCTAATAATAATAAATTATTAATTAATCAGAATTAAAATTCTGTTATGGAAAGATCTTTCCAATCTTATTAAAATGAGAAGATTATCTTCTGCAAAGCAGAAGCCCTACGATCAAAGATCCAACGGTGGGAAATATTCCCAAATCAATCGGAGAAAGATCTCTTAAAACTGATTTAACAAATCAATTGGCCCTATATAAAGGCCCCAAGACTCCAAGTCTCATATGAAGAAACCCCCGTGCAAATTTTGAGAAAAACTCAAAATAGAAAGAAGAGTAAGCTCTTAGAAAAAGAAGATCATATTTTCAAAGTAAAGAATTAATCCTTGAACAACAGAGATGAAATCATCTCATTAAAAAAGAAGAACTATCTTCTTAAAGGATCATAGATCTATAAAAGACTAAGGTCTTTGATAAAAAGAAAAAGATCAAAAGATCTAATCATAAAAATAAAAGAAGTATTTACTTCATTCAAAGATCCTTGATCTACAAAGCCAGAGCCCTTTTTATAAATAAGAACTTTTTGTTCTTGAATCTTGAGGCAAAGTCTCTTTTAAGAAGAACATAAACTTGTTCTCTGATTACAAATTTGATCAAGTGCGCTCTGCGCTATTGAAAGGTGCTTTGCATTCATGAACTGCGCTTTTGCGTTCCTTGGACCGGTGCTCAGCACCAAAACGTGCTACGTGTCAATCACAGAAATAACTTGCGCTTTGCGCTTCTGAAATAGCGCACTGCGCTCATGGGCTGGCGCTTGGCGCCAAGCGCGCCACGTGTCACTCACTGGCATGCCCCTAAATCAGCGCAAAGCGCTCATAAATAGAAAGCGCAATGCGCTAATAAACTAGCGCTTAGCGCTAAGCGCTAGTTTATTAGCGCATTGCGCTTTCTATTTATGAGCGCGACACGTGTCACCTTCGTGTGCGCTACCTGACAGAAGCGCAATACGCTCTTTAATTGGCGCAAAGCGCCTGACGCGCCACGTGACGCACTGTCAGAACACACTTTGTTCTGATGAATGCTATGCATTCAATACAAGACAAAAATTGTCAGGACCTAATGCTCAGCATTACTAAAAGGGCCAAGCCCAAGTAAAGGCTCAATAGCCAGAATTAAAAATGTTAAACATTTATTGGAATTAGCCCAAGATTGGCCGTAAGTTCTCAACTCATATCAACCGAGCCCATATGCTCATAAACCTTTTAACAGACTTTAGTCCCAAATTGGACTATAGATCTCCCAACCAACATTGGTTCAAGGGTACATCTCTGAACTCCTCTGATATTTGTCGTTGTAATCCTTCAACGTCTTCAGAGAGGTGACGGGTCCCGACAGCCATACATTCCACAGACTGTGATGTCTTTAAACTGGACTGTGGGGTCTTTAAGCCCATGGACTATGATGTCCTTAACCTGGACTGTGGTGTCCTTAAGCCCATGGACTACGATGTCCTTAACCTGGACTGTGAGGTCCCTTTAAATCCACGGACTACGATGTCCTTAACCTCGGACTGTGGGGTCCCTTTAAACCCACGAACTATGATGTCCTTAACCTTGGACCACCATGTCCTTAAACTGGTAATTGACCGCAAAGTCCCTAAACTAGATCAATAGAGCCCAAATGCTCTTTTGTTGGATCCAAACGATTCCGTTAAGTTGATCTTAGTCTAAAATTAGACTAACGTATCCTTAACAAACGTTTAAGTTGATCTTTGTCTAAAATGAGACTAACGTATCCTTAAGCACAACCCCAAACCCAAATCTAAGAAGATACGGATTTTGACTAATCCACGTCCTACGGGCGACAACATAAATTAGTCTCCGTATACAATCCACGGGCAACCACAAATAAAACAAACACCCACGACATAAAGTGACCATCTAGAGAAGGAGAAAGTTGTTACCGCGATGCGGTAGCGTAATTAACTGCAGGGGCTTGCGCCTGCAGGGAAGAGCGTCCCCATAATAAAAAACCCCTCAAACGAAGGGGAATCTGACGAAGTCTACTACATCGGCCGCATCCGTTTAAACCTTCGATATACGGTGCTATAAATCAACTTGGCATCTTCGGAGAGGGAGACGTATAGCACCAATTAGCATCTGCCCCGAAATTCAGGCAAGACGTTTATCGCGTCTTCACCGCGTCTTTCGGTGGGGAACAGATTCTGGCACGCCCGGTGGGACCTTTTCCTCTTTCCACTCCACACTTCGTGTGTCGTGTTCGCGAACGAATCGCGGTTTGATATGGTTGCCCTTGTGTTCAAGGTACTAAGTTTTGGTTTCTTGCTAGGCGCAGAAAGCGAAACATCAATGGCATTCACTTGCGAGAAGTGTTCCAACTGCAATTGTAACTCGCGCTCCGCCTCATCTGGAGGCATAGCCTACGGACCCAAGCAGCCTCTTTGTTCACGATGCCGGTGGACCAGGTCACGCATGCCACCACTGGATTGTTTTTCGGGACCATGCTCCCACCGATGAGCTTCAGCGCTCCTATATCGACACAAGAAGCTCCCAAGAAGTCGGTCTTTGATCAGCTTGCTACTACCGCGGCCCCTCTCAACGGGTCGTCCAGCTCCAGCGCCTCAGTCTTCGCCAGATTGGGCCAAAGTCCATGTGGGCCCAAGATGAAGCCTGCAATTCCATAACAGGTTATTCCGAAGTGGATAGCCATCCCTGCTCCCGAAGTCGGCAAGACGGCTTCTCCTGCCAAAGGGTCGGTCTTCACAAGACTGACTGTTCCGGCTCCCACTCCCACTCCCGCTCCTGCTCCAAGGTCTGTCTTTGACAGATTAAATCCTGCTACTCAACGGACCTCAGTCTTCAAGAGGCTGACGCCAGCAACAACCCTTCTCCAAAGCAGGGGCCAAGACGAAGTCACCCCTCAAGCTGAAACTATCCCAACAGCTCGACACGCTCGACGTCTCCACTGGCGCCGAGTGAGGAAGGCTGGGGGCAACTCCCCCTCTGGGCTAACTCCGCCAGCCCCGACGGTGGAAGTCAATGCTGCTGTTCCAACTGGGAACAGTTTCGAACTGCTGAACAAGGTGCGCAGGAACTCTCCTACCGCCGTACTGAAAAGATCTCCTCCTCTGGTGGAGAATGTTACAGAAATAAAGCTGGACCAGCCTCCTCAATGGCTGTCCTCCAAAGTTTACAATGTCTGGCGACGGGTCCAGGAGTCGGTGATCGATCAGGACTATCTCCTTCGACAGAAGAAACTGAAGGTTCAGAAGGAAGGGAACCGTCCTAGCAAGCCACAAAGGACAACAACCACCTAGGTGCCCGCTGCAACGGCCCCCTCAATGTCAACTGCTCAAAAGAGAAGGAGGCTAGAGAAAGCCCCTATGACTATGGCAGATCGCAAAGACGCAAAGCCCAAACGCCCCAAGTCTGGGGGCATAACGGTCCATACTGTTTACACGGCTTCCGAAAAAGACGAAAGCCGCGCTTCGACGGGTCACCGGCCGCTCACCCGATCAATAACAAGGGCTGAGGAACAGCAGCAGCAGAAGCTTCAGGAGATGCTGACTGCAATGGCCGCACACACCGGGCCAAAAGAAAACCCGGAGGCATTATTAGAGCAGCGTCATGAACAAGAAACCGATGCTGACTTCCTACGCAGAGTCCTCGAAGAGAAGGACAGAGAAGCAGCAGAACAAGCTGCCAACATAAAACAAATGGCGCTTCTCTTCCAAGACATGGTAGGGATGATGTTACAGCCGGACCCTCCAGCAGAAGACCCTTCAATCATTGTTGAAGATGATAGAGGGGAGACATCTAATCCTCCTCCGGCTCTTTCAGCAGCCAAGAAGGAAACCATTTCCAAGGCCGCACTGGATGACTATATAGCTCAGCAAATACGAGCTCACCAGGCGAATGAAGAGGCCGGTCAAGTCGTTAAAACTGGGCGACCGTATCTAAGCTGGTATGACCAAATAAAATACCCGTCGGGATACACAATCCCCAAATTCCATGTGTACAAAGGGACGGGCAATCCTCACCAGCACGTCGCCCAGTTCAGGGCTCTTTGCGGCAACACCGGGGGCGATGATAAACTTTTGCTTCGTCAATTCGTCGGTAGTTTAGCAGACACAGCTTTTGAATGGTACTCGGAGCTTCCCGACGATTCCGTCAAAACGTTTACAGAAATGGAGTTGCTATTCACTCAACGGTTCGCAAGCGCCAGTGAATGCACCCCGATCACGGCATTGATCAACGCCAGAGTAAAGCCAGGTGAGACGTGGGTTCAATACGCAATCCGATGGCGGAATCTGTGGTCGAAATGCGAACAACGCATTGAAGAAGCACCGGCGGTGGGCATGTTCGTGGGCACCCTAGACCTTCATGCAACTATTTCACAATTCATGATGTTCTTCAAGCTGACTACGTTCCAGGCCTTGATTGACAAGTTGGCCCAAATGGACCAGATGGGACATAAACCATCTCCTCCAAAGGCAGACTCTCGAAATGAAAAAAGGGAAAGGAAAAGCAACCTTCGTCGCCAACACTCAACAACAGCCGAGCAACTTAAAGCCGGTTGTTCGCCAAAACAACGTGCGTTCATGCCCATCCCTCGAGGAGAGACTGGGATGTCCTTACTCATTTCCCCAAGATAAAACGAGGAGACTGTTCGAGCTGGCAGTGCACAACAGACTCATCAATCTGCCGGATCCAAACGACCGTTGCAACCCGGCGAGGCTAATAGTCCCAATTATTGTAGTTACCATCAAACGGTAAGCTATCCAATTGAGGATTGCTTCGTCTTTAAAGGCTGGATTGAAGATCAATACCAACAGGGCAAATTTGCCCTGTCCGAGAATTGGAAGGTGAACCCACCACAGCCACACGCTCCCAGGAAGACAGACACGCTGGGGGCATCATGCTCTTTCATTGAAGAAGCTCCATGGGAGGTCGCTCTTTCAGCAAAGACTAAAAGAATATTGAGGAATCTCCAAACATGCCTGGCAATCAGGTGGAAAAGTCCGCTGGAACCCGAGATTATCGATGGAATGCTGAAGCCGCGCCCAATTCCAAAAACCGGTGGTGATAGTCAAAGCGCTCATACCCAGCCGTCAAAGTCTTCCAAGAAGAAAACCAAGAAGCCCATGAAACCTGATGACAAACGCACGGACCTGCAAAAACATATTGACGCACTGGAAGAATATAATCAGAAGGCGCAGACCCCAGTCACACTCCAAGAATTCCTCAGCCACATCCTTGAGGACGGAGGTGGTGACAATGGAGAAGACTCGTCAGATGAACCTGAGGATTATGTGGCAAGCTGCCATATGATCTCTCACTCGTTAATAAACGGTGAAGAAGCTCCTGACGCAAAGAAATTGGGGACAGATCCTGAGCCGGAACTTCTAGAACCATCAGACGAAATGATTGATGCATTCCTGAACAAAACCCGTCTTAAAAGCAAAGCTGATCGAGAGCGTGAGATGGCCATATTTGAAAAGGCTAAACGCCGCCGACTGGACGAAAGGGTTAAAACACTCCCCCAGGTCAAAGCACTTCATTTACCGCAAATAAAATAAGGTTCAAGACGAGGAAAATGTTCGCCAAAGCCATATCGATGGGAATGAAGCTGCCCTCTTTTAGAGAAAATTCTCCTGGCAATATACGCCTTAATGATGAGGATGTGCATCCTAATTACTGTTTATATCATCAAAGGATTGCGCACCCCACCGAAGAGTGCAACGTCTTTAAAAATTGGTGGCAAGGGTATGTCGCTCACAGGCAGCACTTCAAGAGGATGGAGCGTGAAATTCGTCGACAGCAGAAAAATGCGACAGACGAACGAGAAAGAGCTGCCGACAACTGTCACATGGTTGATAGCAGGGGATCGCAAGTTCTCACCTTCGGGAGCAATTCTGAAGAAGAAATTACTCTCAACCCTCTCTTTAAGGAATCCACCTCAAGAAAAGAGAAAGAAACGAAGAGCTATGAGAACATTCCGCTACGCAATCGCACGCTGCCTAAAAAGGATCTCGGACCCGCAAACAAGGGATCAAACAAAAAGGATAAGGGGAAGGGAAAAGCGACCTTTGTCGCCAACGCTCAGCAACAGCCAAGTAACTCGATACCGTTTGTTCGTCAAAGCAACAAGCCGCGATCCCTCGATGAGAAGTTGAAACGTCCTTACTCATTTCCCAGGGATAAAACAAGGAGACTGTTCGAATTGGCAGTGCGCAACGGGCTCATCACACTGCCAGATCCAAAATATCCGTCGCAACCAGGTGACGTTAACAATCCTAACTATTGTCCCTACCACAGAGTAATGTGTCACCCACTCGAAGATTTCTACGTCTTCAAAGGCTGGATTGAGGATGAATACCAACAGGGCAAATTCGCGTTGTCTGACAACTGGAAGGTGAAACCGCCACAGCCACATGCCCAGAAAAGGATGGACACGCCGGGGGCATCATGCTCTTTTATAGAGGAAGCTCCATGAGAAATTGTTTTTTCGGCAAAAAACTAAAAGAGTGCTGAAAGATCTTCAAACATGTCCGACCTATGAACGTAAGACCGAAACGTCGTTAAACTAACAATGGACCACTATGTCCTGAAACTAGATATTGACCGAGACGTCGATAAACTACTACAGACCGCAGCATCCCAAGGCTGATACAAAAAAAGAGACAATAAAAATAAGGAGGAAAAGGAAAACGGTATGTCCACAAGCAAAATGGGCATGGATGAAAACCCGAAAGGGCTCCGTGGGTAAAAACAGCAGGGCTACCGGCGAGCTTTGTGAAAACCCGAAAGGGCGCAATCTCGTTAGAATAAAAAAAAAGAAAAAAAGAAAAAAAGAAGAAGAAAAAACGGTATGTCCATAAGCAAAAAGGGCACGGATGAAAACCCGAAAGGGCTCCGTGAGTAAAAACAGCAGGGCTACCGGTAAGTTTTGTGAAAACCCAAAAGGGCGCAATCTCGTTAAAAGACACTTGCATGGTCCTCTCGACCTTGTGAGGAGAAAACCACCTGCATGAGATCCTTACGACTCACAAAGAAGCAACACACTTAGGGATCCCCACGATTCCTAAGGAGAAATTACACTTACAAGATCCTCACGACTCGTAAGGAGAACCCTCTTATGGGACCCTCACGGCTCATAAGATTCAAAAGTCTTAAGCTACAGAGATCTGAACCTGTTCTTAAGCAGCCACCACAACCTCCAATTTTTCCCGACGAGTGGCTCAATGCTGACCCTTGTATACAATCCACGGACGCGAATAAACATTTCCCTAACAAAGTCCCATCCGTGACTAGGGATATGTCTACACGGTGAACAGCCCTTGTAAGTTCTCTCGACTTATAAGAAGAAAACACTCTTGTAAGATCCTTACGACTTATAAGAGACCATGCACTTAGGAATCCTCATGATTTCTAAGGAGAAAACGCACTTACAAGATCCTCATGACTCGCAGGGAGAAAAACCTTTATGAGACCCTTACGGCTCATGAAGTCGAAAGCCTTAGTCGACAGGATCCTAACCCTGTTCGCTAAGCCACCTTTTTTCGACATCGACAGAAGCAAATGATGATTCGCTCCTGGCGATATCCCAGTTGTAGCGGTGCTGATGCCGAAATCGGTGTCTAATTCCAAGTTTGCAGCAAGAAGCTAGCAAGCCACACATGCATAAGAAATAGCCGAAACGATGGGGCAACTTGCAACAAAATCAGCAAGTAAAAATGTATGCATGCAAAATAGCCGAAATGATTGGGCAACTCGCAATAAAAAGCAGCGAGTAAAAATAAAATAAATAGCCAAAATGATTGGGCACCGCGAAAAATAGCCGAAATGATTGGGCAATCGCGACTTTTGCGATATAAAAGCTGAAATGATGGAGCATCGCAGAAAGAAATAAAAAGAAAATGAAAAAAGTAAAACTTTTTGCCCTACAGGTGATATCACATCAATCCCTGTATACAATTCAGGGGCGCAAACAAAGAAGGAATCACGCCTTCCCTCCCCAGGCTTCATTAGAAAACAAAGCCAAATCTCGACGGTTCAGGGATAGCCTAGAGATCATCAACAACGTTCCTCCCCATTCCAGCAGGATTCAGACGCTGTAATCAACCCTGGAGCTACGGCAAAGCCCCTACTCCAAATCTCGATGGTTTCCAGACAACCTAGAGACCACCTCGACATTCGTCTCGTTACAGCAGACGCAACGTCAGCAAGGCGGAGTGATGGCGAAATCCTAACTTCACCAGCATTCGTCTCGTTACACTAGACGCAGTGTCAATAACGGCGTTCCTTCTCAGTCCAGCAGGATGCAGATGCAACGTCAACGAAAGACCTCATGGTCAAAACAAAGCGGAGTGACGGTAAAATCTCAACTCCATCTCAGCATTCGTCTCGCTACAGCAGACGCAATGTCAACAATGGCATTCCTTCGCAGTCTCGCATGATGCAGGTACAATGTCAACAAAAGATCTCACGGCCAAAACAACGGAGCCATGGCGAAAATACCTAGTTCCAAGTCCCGACGGCCACATCTACAGCCTGGAGACCCACAACAGCGTCCCTCCTCATTCCAGCAGGACTCAGACGCCACATCACCAAGCGGAGCCACGACAAAATCCCTAGTTCCAAACCTCGACGGTTCACCAGCAACCTATAGACAACCGCGACATTCATCTCGATACAGCAGACGCAATGCTAGCAAACGAAGCAAAGGCAAAATTCCTAGCTTCAGGGTCTTGACGGCAACTTATATAAAACCTGAAAGACTATCGGAGATCATCCCACACCAGCGCGGAGTGGTCACCACCTTGACATTCATCTTGATACAGCAGACGAAATGTCACTACAGCGTCCTTCCTCCTACAGGATTCGGACACGACAAAACAAACGAAGCAAAGGCCAAATTCCTAGCTTCAGGGTCTTGACGGTAACTCATATAAAACCTGGAAGACTATCGGAGATCATCCCACACCAGTGCGGAGTGGTCACCACCTCGACGTTCATCTCGATATAGCAGACGAGATGTCACCACAGCGTCCTTCCTCCAACAGGATTCGGACACGCCAAAGCAAACGAAGCGAAGGCTATAATCCTAGCTTCAGGGTCTTGATGGTGACTCAAATAAAACCTGAAGGGCTCTCGAAAATCATCCCACATCAGCACGGAGTGGTCACCACCTCAACGTTCGTCTCGATACAGCAGATGAAATGTTACCACAGCGTTCTCCATCCATCAGGATTCAGACACGACAATCAAACAACGGAGCCACGGCAAAATCCCTAGTTCCAAATCTCGACGGTTCACCAGCAACCTAGAGACAACCGCGACATTCGTCTCGATACAGCAGATGCAACGCCAACAAACGAAGCGAAGGCCAAATTCTTAACTTCAGGTTCTCGACGGCAACTCATATAAAACCTGAAAGACTATCGGAGATCATCCCACACCAGCGCGGAGTGGTTATGACTCATCGGGGCTCTCCAAAATGAGCCTAACCTCAAGTAAAAAGCGGCATGGAAAAATTCCTAACGCTTGCTCTTCCGACGGTCAAACTGCCTAGGAGAATTGCTTGAAGACGTCTTGTCCAGCCCCCGAAGGGATCAGAGACACGACATGTCGCAAGGCCACTCGAACAAGCAAAATTGCTTATCGAGGAATACATCAGCCAACGCGACGGTACGACGGACAAAACCCTAGTACCACAGGCCCTAATGGACCTCTGTCGTAAAGAGCAGAGGTTAACTGCGACGTTAGGATATTCTTCCAAGAAATGATCGATTCGTCTAGACTCGCGAGGAAAATTAGTGTCTTTGCGAGAACTTCTCGATTCGTCTCGACTCGAGAGGAAAAGCCTTAGGCAATGGGGATAAGAACCGGTTTCCTAAGCACTGGGGCCCTGCAAGTCGATCCAAAATGAACTCTTGCATACTAATCATAGGTCACACTCTCCAAAGTCGAATCTCGACAAGGAGGGAAACAACCGCTTACGGGTCCTCTCGACTCGTAAGAGAGAAAATTCTCTTATAAGATCCTTACGACTTATAAGGGAAAACGCACTTAGGAATCCTCACGATTCCTAAGGAGAAAATACACCTACAGGATCCTCTCGACTCGTAGGGAGAAAAGTCTTCATGAGACCCTCACGGCTCATGAAGTTGAAAAGTCTTAGGCAGCAGATCTGAACCGGCCTCCTAAGCCATCACTACCCCTCGAAGAAGCCAAAACAAGATGTTCACCCCATCAGCCGCCGGCTGTGTTTGTTAAGGTGACATGCTGATAACAAAAGAAAGAAGAAAGCAAAGAGGAGACATAAGACATTACGAAAGAAATGTATCTTTTATTTATGAATTCAATCGGGTACAAAATACATCATATGAAAGAATAAAAGAATGAATACATTTTACTCAAAATTACAAATGGTACGAAAATTGCTACTGAGAAGGAAGCGTTTTTAGCAAGGCCGCCAGCTGCTCTCGCACTTCTTTTAGCGCCTTTTCATGATCAACCGCTACGGCCAGCTCCGCTTCAATTTGATCCCTTTGTTGCAAGCACGATGAAATCTTCTCATCAATTTCCTGCTGAGCAGCTTCCTGACTCTGCGCAACCTGCTCACTAAGAACAAGCTTCTTCCTCAGCACCAGCCTGTCAGAAATACATCGTTGAAGGTTTTCAAAGATAGTGTGCAGCTGGGCAGCATTTGCTGCAACCTCAGCGCGCAGTTGAACAGACTCAGCGGAAGTCGCCTCACATTCCTTTCGCTTAAGGGTTGCCTCTCGTTCGAAATGGCGAAGGAACGGAACGCTCTGCTCAACCCATACGGCCCGCTGGGAGTTTAAAGCCTGAGCCTCAGGGGCAGGACGCATAAGCTCGAGCTCGTGCAGGTAGACCTCAATCTTCCGGCAGTAGTTAACCCAAGACTCGACAACGCCTTCATTATGGAAGTTTACAAGCGTCGCCAGCATTAGGTTAACCTCCGCGGCAAAATCCACGGCAGATGTAGGAGTCTCCACGTCGAGCTCCTCGATATAGTCGCTCACTATGCGCAGACTATTCGCGGCACCTTTCGAGGATGGACGTCTGGAAAAGGGTCCGGTCGGCATTATGACGCGAGACTCAAACGGGGCTGGAGTCGATGTGACCACTGCAAAACAAATCAAAATTAAATGACGGTTCAAGAAGTATAAGAGGTTCATGAACAATGGAATTTACTATACCGGCTGCAGCAGGTGGCAAGGCCGGGAGTACCAGTGGCACAACTGTTCTCTCGTCTCCTCCTTCAATCTGTAGTACTGCAATCAAGACAAAGAAGAATCAGAAATAATTTCACTGCCGGTAAAAGAAAGAACATTAACTGAAGGCTGTATTCACCCGCGCCACTAGATGAAGCAATCTCCGACGGGAAAGAGAAGTGTGGGTGCATACCTGATACAGTTGGTTAAAAAGGACTCCTACAAAGTCGCAATAATGCAACATCAGTACATAAATTATACAGCCTAGAGACAAGGCTGATAGGTCATAAATCCATACCTTCCAGCGTCTGAGACGGTACGAGAGAAGGTAGAGGAGTGGTCACCATCAAGGCAGTAACTGACGGCACTGCCTCGGGTAGCGCGACCTCAACGCTCGCCACGCCTGCATTGGAAACGAGATAAATACTGTCAGGAAGGATTGAAAAGGATTGCAGAATAAAAAGAAAGACAATGATCCAAAATCTACCTGATGAGTCGCCAGTCGGAACCGTGACGAAGGCGTCACTTGATACATCGACGGCTTCTCCCTCCTCCATCGGGATGGTCTCACCTCCCGTTGCCTCATCCCCTGACTCCACGAGAGCCGTCGTCACGCTTGTGACGCCAGGAGATGGCAAAGAACTGTAGGCGGGAAGAGCGATGATCGGGGCGGTACCCGACTCTTGAGAGAGAGCGGCCACCTCGGGCTCAGCAATTGTAACCATTTCACTCGCCGCCACCACGGGCTCAGTAATTGTAGCTGTCTCATCCACCGCCGCCTTGGGCTCGGCCATGGTAGCCGTCTCACCCGCCGCCACCTCGGGCGCGGCAATGGTATCTATC
Source organism: Agapanthus africanus (assembly GCA_030015575.1). Classification (NCBI taxonomy): domain Eukaryota; kingdom Viridiplantae; phylum Streptophyta; class Magnoliopsida; order Asparagales; family Amaryllidaceae; genus Agapanthus; species Agapanthus africanus. The sequence goes on from CM057348.1 coordinate 60,169,154, forward strand.
TCAGGCATAGCGATCGTGACTGTCTCATCAGCCACTACCTCAAACTCGGCAATCACAGCCATCCCGCCTACTGCCGCCTCAGGTTCGGCAATCGCGGCTAGCTCCTCTACCACTACCACAGGTTCAGCGGTTGCCGCCACTTCTTTGGTAAGGCTCTGCCCTGCAAGATAAGATATATGAGAACTCATAATTTAAAACTTTGACAACGGAACCTCACGGCACATTACCTTGGGTTGATTTACTGTTTGCTTCCCGAGCTGCACGTGCCGCCCGTCTGTAAGCAGTAGACAAGGCAACCAGAGATTCCTCTGAGGGAGCAGGGGCAGGGGTAGCGGTGCTCGAACCCGCACCCGCGGCTAGGGCAGCACTACGCTCCCTTGCTGCACGCACTTGGCGTTTCCTTTCTGCCCGGGCCGTCAAAGTGGACCTTCTAGAAGCCTCCTTCAACAGGACGTCATCGTCCGCACCCGGGGTTACCTCTGGAGCCATCAAGGCTTCCATCATTGGTCGTTTGAGCAAGGCCTCTTTCGGTAGTGCCGAAGGGGGCAGGACTTCGGTGGCTGGCCCAGGAAGAATTTCCACATCACTTTGCAGGAGAGGCATTGTGGTCCCTGCGATAAGATAAAGACAGGGTCAGATTGTCTATAAGAAAGGAGAATGAAGATGTAATAAGCTGAGACATACCGATGCCCAACAAAGCACGATTCCTTTCTTCCTCTTCGAAGGACCTGAGGGAAGCCACCAGAATCTCTTCAGTGGTAAAATCTGTTACAAAAGGAGAAATGTCAATCAAAACATGACAGTAAAAATAAAGATATAATGCAATAACAAGACACGACTAATGTTTACTTGATTGCACGAGGGCGGTTATTTCTGTTTGGTGAGTGGCGGAGCGCACAGAAGCTACAATAGCGGCCTCGAGATCTGTGTCTTCTGGCGCTATGAAGAGACCCTCATTTGTCCCATATTCACTCAGGCCCTCGTTATAAGGAGCCTGAGGATCCAGGCCGAGTACAACATCTAGGGAAAGGATCGACTTCTTCTTCTTCTTCTGTGCGCAAGCTCCAGTCGCAGCAAGTACAAGCTTACGCTTGGCGGGCACTTTGGGGCGACGAGTCCCGATATCTGAGCCCACGCCAGATTCGGAGGAAGCTACATTTACCGTCCCCGCAGGAGCACGGGGCACTAATGGAACATCCACCGTCTCCATAGGAGCACGGGGCAACCCGCGCGTAGAGCTTAGCATACGTGAAGGCTCGACTGCAGCGACTTCTCTTAGCGGAGGGCGGACAGTGGTCCGTTGCTTCAAAGGGACTTTACGATCACCGGCAGGAGGTGCACTTTTGCGATCAAGCAGCAACCGCCTTTCTTGTTTAATAACGGCGCCCGTCAAATGCTGGTACCATGCCGTATACACATTAAGGATCCGTGGGACGCAACTTGGCTCACTGATAAAGAAGTGAGAGCCCGTATTCAAACGCATGAAGTGATGCAGCGTGCTCCGCATCCCCTCTTCAGTGGCAGTGGGTTCCAGCAAGAAAGCCTCCAGTGGCACTCCTTGATTATAGCTCAATTGTTGGGCAAAACGATGCAGATTATATCTTATGAAAAGCGCCGCATCATTTTGCCTAAACACCAGAAGCCCGGCCTGATAGAATATAAATGGAGGTTCTCCCGAGCTGTCAGAACTGAGAGTCCATCTTTGAAAATATCCTGCAATAGCCGCACCGTTGTGGTAGACTCTTTTCCGATGGTTAACACCCTGTCGGTGAAGGTCATCCCATCTCCAACCGTGCGGGGACGAAGGAGAAAACCTCTAGCATCCCGCGGTGACGGATTTACAATTGAGGCGCCAACTAATCGCATAATCCGGGGGAACCTGCACCTGTCATAGAATGAAGGCCTTCTATGGATACCAAAAACGCCAAGTGCATGTAGCTCGAGCCATGACATGAAGTAATGCATCGAGAAGTTCACATGCTGTACTCCGGGTTCAGTAGTATCCGCCGCTTGACTAAGGCCGTAATACAGATGGGCTAAGTCGGCGACTCCGACAGCCACTTTCACCCCAATAGTCATTCGGTGTGCCGGATAAAAGACAGATGGCCTCATACGGCGAAGGTGCATCGGGAGCGCGAACCAGCTCAACCATAGCCCAAGAAATCCCAAAAAGAATGCTTCCTCATCCATCCCAGGGACCGCAATCTCCGCAAAAGGAACAACTGGAAAGTTGGGAAGGAAGAAACTCTTCTGATCTACCTCCGTTGTTGGCAGGTTGTCTAAACCTAAGCCAAAAGGGTCATTAAGCGTAGCAAATTTAACAGCTTCCTTCGAGAGGACTTTCGGGTGAAGAAAGCGAGTGATGAAATCCTCGAAACTAACCCCGCGGCTCCCAGATTCGAGGAAAAGACCCTCGTAGATATTCAACACTTTGATCAAACTAGGAAATTGGTGTTGAACGGCATTCACCGGAGTAAGGCCCGTTATCACTGGCTTGGCACCGAAGACGTATTCGTCCGTGGGAAGCAGCTCCTCATAATGCTCCCCTACGACCGGTAAGCCAGAAACTTCCGCAAATTCCTCTAAGGAGATTGACACTTCCTGGTCCAGTGAAAGGAAGGTGTGAGTAGGGATATTCCACTGCTCTAAAAGGGCCTTAACCCACCAGGTGGGAAGCGTAGGATACTGGAAAAGAGAAGCATAAACGGCGGTATACAACCCAAGCCTCAACAACTGCGACTTCTTCGCTTACAGAATGTAGTGGGCCCATTGCAGATAACCGGTCGGATGATGAGGAATCAGACCTATATATATGGTTGCCCCCACGGCTACGTCTCGCCTTGACAAATACGGCGTCCCAAGGTATCTAAAACCATGGAAGGTTGAACGGGAATCGAAGCTATAGCGGGCTGAAGAAGGCCTTCTGAAGTCCAATTAACCATCTTCACGGCGTAGTTCACCGGGGGTGAGTTGGCGTAATGGATCGCCATGATGGGCTCCGAGGGTACCGCGCATGAAAAGCTTTGTCGACCCCTGATAATCTGATTGTACCATGACCCCAAGAGGTGAAGATTCTTATGTTCCGGATCATGGTCTCTGATCAAAGCTAGGACCTCCCGGTCTACAGGTGCTCCAGGAAATCCTCCCTCTGAACGAACAAACGGAAACGAAGCATCGAAAGACATGTTGTCTGCAAAAAGGGGGACATGAGTCAATTTTCAGTGCTCTGACACTCGGTATTTTAAAAGTTGCACCACACTGCAATGCAGTGAAAAGGGGGACCAAAGGGGGACCCACAAAATCTAGATGACAATTCATCGATTAAAAGTTATTAATAAAAACAGCCTCATCATTGGATGAGACTGTTAATTAATGAGGAAATCCTCAAGGAAATTCTCATTGAATGAGAAATTCCTCGGGAAAAGGAGAAAATCTCCCTTTGAGAGCAAAGCTCTATGACAGAGTGACACTTGTCAAACTCTGATCATGAAGGAATAAAATTCCTTAAAGAGCCTGGCTCTGTAATGATGATGGAAAAATCCATCAAGGATTAATTAAAGTTAATTTTTGTGAATTAAAAAATTCTGGGATCTTCAAGATCCATGAAAAACTCTTAAGAGTTCTTCATCAAAGATCAAGAGATCTACATATCATCAAAGAGCAGAGCTCTGTTCATGGGCTAAGAAACCCCAAGAAAAAATCTGTTTAGATCTATGGGTTTATGAGAGCAAGGCTCTGTTAATGAAACCCTAAATGGGTTTTCTTTAGATCAAAGATCTACAAAGAGCAAGGCTCTGTAAAACCCTAATTTATTAAAAATTAATTTTTTTAAATTTAAATTTTACCTAAATTTGGAAAGTGTATTTACTCTTGGGAAGTTCTTAAATAAAAGAGCTGCGCTCTGAATAAAAATTCTCAAGAAAGAAGATGATAATCATCTGAGGACCAAAGGTCTTATTTATAGGCGCTAAGCCGCCTCTTTAACTTCTGAGTTGATCCAAGGGCCCAGATATTGCCACCGCTGCGCTCACGTATGGGCCACGTAAGCACAACGGTGTGGGGCATTTGTTTCCCCCAATCAGAGCAAATCTCTGTTTTGAATTTCAAAATTCAAAAATTGAAGCAACGCTTCAGATCCAGCGCTCTACGCTGCGCACCACGTGTCAAACACATATGGGCTAGCGCCAGGAGCGCTGCGCCCTAGGCAGCGCACCCCCAATCAGAGCAAAGCTCTGTCTTAAATTTTAAAATTCAAAAGTTGAAGCAACGCTTCAGATCCAGCGCTTTGCGCTGCGCGCCACGTGTCAAACACGGGTGCGCTAGCGCAGTTGCGCCGCGCTCTGCACCGCGCGCCACGTGTTGAACGTAGATGCGCTAGCGCAAGGTGCGCCAGCGCTGGAATTAAAAATTCCCCACCGTTAGATCAAAAGATCTAATAATAATAAATTATTAATTAATCAGAATTAAAATTCTGTTATGGAAAGATCTTTCCAATCTTATTAAAACGAGAAGATTATCTTCTGCAAAGCAGAAGCCCTACGATCAAAGATCCAACGGTGGGAAATATTCCCAAATCAATCAGAGAAAGATCTCTTAAAACTGATTTAACAAATCAATTGGCTCTATATAAAGGCCCCAAGACTTCAAGTCTCATATGAAGAAACCCCTCTGCAAACTTTGAGAAAAACTCAAAAGAGAAAGAAGAGCAAGCTCTTAGAAAAAGAAGATCATTTCTTCAAGGTAAAGAATTAGTCCTTGAACAACAGAGATGAAATCATCTCATTAAAAAAGAAGAACTATCTTCTTAAAGGATCATAGATCTACAAAAGACCAAGCTCTTTTATAAAAAGAAAAAAATCAAAAGATCTAATCATAAAAATAAAAGAAGTATTTACTTCATTCACAGATCCTTGATCTACAAAGGCAGAGCCCTTTTTATAAATAAGAACTTTTTGTTCTTGAATCTTGAGGCAAAGCCTCCTTTAAGAAGAATATAAACTTTTTCTCTGATTACAAATTTGATCAAGTGCGCTCTGCGCTATTGAAAAGTGCCTTGCACTCATGAACTGCGCTTTTGCGCTCCATGGACCGGTGCTCAGCACCAAAACGTGCCACGTGTCAATCACAGAAACAACTTGCGCTTTGCGCTTCTGAAATAGCGCACCGCGCTCATGGGCTGGTGGTTGGCGCCAAGCGCACCACGTGTCACTCACTGGCGCGTCCCTAAATCAGCGCACAGCGCTCATAAATAGAAAGCGCAATGCGCTAATAAACTAGCGCTTAGCGCTAAGCGCGACACGTGTCACCTTCGTGTGCGCTACCTGACAGAAGCGCAATGCGCTCTTTAATTGGCGCAAAGCGCCTGACGCGCCACGTGGCGCACTGTCAGAACACACTTTGTTCTGATGAATGCTATGCATTCAATACAAGACAAAAATTGTCAGGACCTAATGCTCAGCATTACTAAAAGGGTCAAGCCCAAGTAAAGGCTCAATAGCCAGAATTAAAAATGTTAAACATTTATTGGACTTAGCCCAAGATTGGCCGTAAGTCCTCAACTCATATCAACCGAGCCTATATGCTCATAAACCTTTTAACAGACTTTAGTCCCAAATTGGACTATAGATCTCCCAACCAACATTGGTTTAAGGGTACATCTCTGAACTCCTCTGATATTTGTCGTTGTAATCCTTCAACGTCTTCAGAGAGGTGACGGGTCCCGAAAACCATACATTCCACAGACTATGATGTCATTAAACTGGACTGTGGGGTCCTTAAGCCCATGGACTACGATGTCCTTAACCTGGACTGTGGGGTCCTTAAGCCCATGGACTACGATGTCCTTAACCTGGACTGTGGGGTTCCTTTAAACCCACGGACTATGATGTCCTTAACCTTGGACTACCATGACTTTAAACTGGTAATTGACCGCAAAGTCCCTAAACTAGAACAATAGAGCCCAAATGATCTTTTGTTGGATCCAAACGATCCCGTTAAGTTGATCTTAGTCTAAAATTAGACTAACGTATTCTTAATAAACGTTTAAATTGATCTTAGTCTAAAATGAGACTAACGTATCCTTAAACACAACCCTAAACCTAAATCTAAGAAGATACGGATTTGGACTAATTCATGTCCTACGGGCGACAACATATATTAGTCTCCGTATACAATCCACGGGCAACCACAAACAAAACAAACACCCACGACATGAAGTGACCATCTGGAGAAGGAGAAAGTTTTTACCGCGATACGGTAGCGTAATTAACTGCAGGGGCATACGCCTGCAGGGAAGAGCGTCCCCACAATCAAAAATCCTTTAAACGAGGGGGAATCTGACGAAGTCTGCTACATCGGCCGCATCCGTTTAAACTTTCGATATACGGTGCCATAAATCAACTTGGCATCTTCGGAGAGGGGGACGGATAACACCAATTAGCATCTGCCCCGAAATTCAGGCAAGACGTTTATCGTGTCTTCGCCGCGTCTTTTGGCGGGGAACATCCGTGAAATGCGGATACTGCCAACCTCATCAGTCACTTATGGGTCCTCTCGACTCGTAAGGAAGAAAAATCTCTTGTGAGATCCTTACGACTCCCAAGAGAAAACACACTTAGGAATCCTCACGATTCCTAAGGAGAAAATACACCTACAAGATCCTTTCAACTCGTAGAGAGAAAAGTCTTTATAAGACCCTCACGGCTCATAAAGTTGAAAAGCCTTAGGCAACAGATCTGAACCTGCTTCCTAAGCCATCACTACCTCTCGAAGAGTTTAAGATGGAATGCTCTCTATCATCTATGGGCTACGCTTACTAAAGTAACATGCCAGCAACAAAGAAAAGAGAAGAAAGCAAGAGATAACACAAGATAGTACGAAAGAAATGTATCTTTTATTTATAAGTTCAATTGGGTGCAAGATACATCATAAGAAAGAATCAAAAAATAGATACATGTTATTCAAAAATTACAAATGTTAATTGATACAAAAACAACTATTGGGAGGGAAGCGTTTTCAATAAACCAATCAGTTGTTCGCGCACTCCCCTCAGCCCCTTTTCACGGTCAGCTGCCGTGGCCAACTCCGCTTCAACCTGAGCACGTTGCTGCAAATAAGATGAAAGTTGCTCATCGACGACTTGCTGAGCTGCCTCATGACTCTGCGCATCTGGCTCGATGAGGTCGAGCTTCTACCTCAGCGTTAGCCCATCAGAAATACATCGTAGAAGGCCCTCAAAGATAGCTTTCAGCTGTACAGCATTTGCGTCAACCTGAGCGTGTAGACGGGCAGATTCGCTTGAAGTCTCTTCGCACTCTTTACGCTTTAAATCCGCTTCTTGTTCAAGATGGTGGAGGTAGGGAGTGCTCTGCTCAACCCACGTGGCCCGTTAGGAGTTCACAGCCAGGACCTCGGGAGCAGGACGCCCGAGCTCAAGCTCATGTAGGCAGGCCTCAATTTTCCTTCAGTGATTAACCCAAGACTCAACGACGCCCTCGCTATGGAAGTTCACAAGCGTTGCCAGTATAGGATTAACCTCGGTAGCAAAATCTGCAGCAAGGGCCAAGTGTCCTATTTATAAGCACTGAGATGCCGTTTCAACTTCTGAGTTGATCCGAGGGCGCAGATGCTGCCACCGCTGCACTCACGTGTAGGCCATGTGAGCGCAACGGTGGGGGGGAATTTGTTTCCCCAATCAGAGCAAAGCTTTGTTCAAAATTCAAATTTTGAAATGAAGTAACACTTCAGAAGCAGCGCCAAGTACGCTGCGCCCTAAGCAGCGCACCACGTGCAAAGCACGTGTGCGCTAGCACTAAGTGCGCTGCGCTCTAAGCAGCGCACCACGTGCAAAGCACGGGCGCGCTAGCGCTGGAACTAAAAGCTCCCCACCGTCAGATCAAAGATCTAATAATAATGATAAATCATTAATTAATCAGAATTAAAATCTGTTAAGGAAAGATTCCTCAAAATCTTTCCAAACAACAAGATTGTGCTCTGTAAATCAGAGCACCGTTGGATCAATGATCCAATGGTGATTAAAAATCACCAAAATACAGAATAAATTCTGTATGGAAAAGATTTCCCAATCTTGTTAATAACAAGAAGATCGCCTTCTGTAAATCAGAAGCCCTTAGATCAAAGATCCAACGGTGGAGAAATCTGCAAATCAATTGGAGAAAAGATCTCCTTAACTGATTGAACTGATCAGCTTGCCCTATATAAAGGCCCCAAGATTTCAAGTCTGAGATATACAGAAACAATAGAGGAACCCCCATAAGCTTTGCGAGATCTCAGAAAAAAGAGGCAAGCTCTCAGAAAAAGAAGAGTTTCTTCAAGGTAAAAAAAAATGAACAGAGAGATGAATCATCTCATAATTAAAAAGAAAAATTCACTTCTTTAAAGATCATAGATCTACAAGACCAAGGTCTTTTACAAAGAGATCAAAAGATCTCATCATATAACAAGAAGAAGAACATAATTCTTTTCACAGATCATAGATCTACAATAAGAAGGTCTTTTATACAAAGAGATCATGAACATCTCATTATAAAAAGGGGAGGGAGAATAATTCAATTCTCTTAAGGATCATAAATCCATAAAGGCAAAGCCTTTCATCAATACAAAAGATTGAAGCATCTCCTATAAAGTAAGAACTTTTGTTCTTGGAATCTTGTGACAAAGTCTCTTATAAACGAGAATTTATTTCTCAGATCATAAAGCTGATCAGATAGCGCTTTGAGCTCGTAAGTTAGCGCTCTGCGTTCTTGGACTAGCGCTTTGCGCTCATGGAATGGCGCTCAGCGCCAAGCGCACCACGTGCTCCTCACGTGTGCGCCACTGAACTAATAGCGCTTTGCGCTCATAAATCAGCGCAATGCGCTCATAGACTGGTGCTCAGCGCCAAGTGCACCACGTGTCCCTCACGTGTGCGCTATTCGGCAGAAGCGCACTGCGCTCTTTGACTGGCGCAAAGCGCCAAGCGCACCATGTGCTGCGCTGATGGAACATAAATTGTTCTTTAATAAACCCCAGAGCTATGATGAATGCTTAGCATTCAATAAAAGACAAAAATACTGTCAGGATCCAAATCAATGCTCGGCATTGTTAAAAGGCCCAAGCCCAAATAAATGCTCAACAGCCCAAAATAAATGTTAAACATTTTAACTTGATTGGACTTAGCCCATGATTGGCCATAAGTCCTTAATTCAGATTAACTGAGCCCATATACTCATAAATCTTTTGATCTCAGTCTCAAATTGAACTACAGATCTCTCAACCAAAACTGGTTCAAGGGTACATCTCTTTACTCCTCTGATATTTGTCGTTGTAATCCTTCAACGTCTTTAGAGAGGTGACGGGTCCCGACAATCAAACATTCCACGGACTGTGAGGTCCTTAAGCCCATGGACTATGATGTCCTTAACCTCGGACTGTGGGATCCTTAAGCCCATGGACTATGATGTCCTTGAACTTTATAGATTATGACGTCTTTAAACTATGGACTGTGGGGTCCTTAAACTCATGGAATATGATGTCCTTAACCTTGGACTGTGGGGTCCTTAAGCCCATGGACTATGATGTCCTTAACCTTTGACCACCATGTCCTTAAACTGGTAATCGACCGTAATGTCCCTAAACTAAACAATAGAGCCCCAAATGCTCTTTTGTTGGATCTAAATGAGCCCTTTAAGTTGATCTTAGTCTAAAATTTAGACTAACGTATCCTTAACAAATTGTTAAGTTGAACTTAGTTAAAAATTAGACTAACGTATCCTTAACAAACGTTTAAGTTGATCTTAGTCTCAAATGAGACCAACGTATCCTTAAACCCAACCCCCAAACCCAAATTTAAGAAGATACGGATTTGGACTAATCCATGCCCTACGGGCGACAACATAAATTAGTCTCCGTATACAATCCATGGGCAACCAAAAACAAAAGAAACACCCATGACACGAAGTGACCATCTGGAGAAGGAGAAAGTGGTTACCGCGATGCGGTAGCGTAATTAACTGCAGGGGCTTGCGCCTGCAGGGAAGAGCGTCCCCACAATAAAAAATTTCTCCAATGAGGGGGAATCTGATGAAGTCTGCTACATCGGCCGCATCCGTTTAAACCTTCGATACATGGTTCCATAAATCAACTTGACATCTTCGGAGAGGTGGACGGATAACACCAAATAGCATCTGCCCTCGAGGCAAGACGAACCTACGCGGTCTCGTTTCTGTGTTCGGCGGGGAACATTACTCTTGACTCACTATTCAAGCATGGTTGCAATTTATTCCATGCTTGAATAAGTGAGGTCAAGGGGGTTGCCATTCTATACTTTTATCCTTCACTTGAGTTATTTTTCTTTAGCTCCTTCTTGAGCTCATGAGATGAGTTCTAGCATTCTTCATTTTCTTCACCTCATACTTCAAGCACCCTCACACGTGATGTGAACCATAGAGCTTGAAACCCTAGTGAGCATATAAAACCCTACTTCACCATTCTACACTTCATTAGCACTCTAGTGTAGTGTGTTTCCTTCACTAAAGAGTTTAGTTAAGATGTAGCTTGGATTGACGGACTTCGGGTGGATCATCTTCGGCACGAAGATCATCGGAGGAAGCTTGTTCATTCTTCAAGTGGAGCCTAGTGGAGTCGCGTGGACTACTACCGAGAGCTTTATGAAGAGAAGGACACGGTCTACAAAGGTTGTAGCCCCGTTCTCTTTCTATAGTTAATCATATCATCATTGTTAAACCCTAATATTATAGTTAAGATCTTGAGTGTTCGTTAGCACCCGAAAATTTAAAATTGCTTGTGTGATGCCCGTTTAAACCCCATCGCGGTGCTAGCGTACACTTTCATGGTATCAGAGACAAGCTAGAATATTAGGGAAGGTCTTTACGATGTTAAAGTGTTCGATCGAATTTTTGAGACCCGGATTTTGCAAGTTTCTGTCAAATTTTCAAAAGTTGGAATTTTGGTGATTAAAAATATGTAGAAAATCGTGCAGGGTATCAAGTGGAGCCCTAAGAAAATTGAGAAGCCAATTCCTTTAAAGGGCCGCGGAACCGCGGCCAAACCCCTAGTTTGGCCGTGGTTCCGCCGCTTCTTTGTGGCTTTGTAGCATCATTTCTCTTGTTCTGCTCTACTTTGTGATTTTGCGCTCTCTGGTTTGGCCGTGGTTCCGCCGCTTCTTTGTGGCTTTGTAGCATCATTTCTCTTGTGCTGCTCCACTTTGTGATTTTGCGCTCTCTGGGTATTTTTGATTAGACTCAAGTTGTTAAGGTCTCTGAATTTATGGGTGTTCGATAAATCGATCGAAATGTTTAGCATCGTATAGATGATGATGATATGTGATACAATTGTTAGAATCCGGAATAATTAGTTTTGTGAAAACTAGTTAGTATATTGTAAATCTAGCCATTTAGTCTCATTTGATCGATTGCCACGGAGTTTTGATTCGGATCAAAACTCCGTCGCAATTGCGTATAGTACGCGATCACTTAGTCGGGAATCTTGTTGAATTATCCAACAGCTTATTGAAAAGAGTTTTCAATTTGAGACTAAAATGCAAGGTTTATAAGTTAGGCATGAACTCCGGAATATGAGATATTCCGGGTTTATGATGTCTAAAGATATGCGGATTCTAATTATTGTAGTTTTTTATTTCTTTTCTGCGACTGTAAGTGTAATATGTGGGGTATCCCAAATCTCGTTGCTATATGTCAACGGAATTTGGGATATGTGTATTTACTTACGTTGATGACATGTGATGTTATGTGTTGCTGTGATATGTTATATTAGATCGTCGTGAGTGAATAGCCGGGGGTTTTATGTGAGATGAGAGTTTTTCAATTTTCATTCATGTAAAATTTGTATGTAATATTCTTTTATTGGGACACTTCCAGGTTGAGGATGATGTCACCATTGATGTATATTATTTACTTTTCCGCATTAAGATAGACCCAAGGCGGGGAGCACAAGTAACTGGGTTCTGGAGTCCAGTGGGAGACCATCTCGAGGAGTCGAGATCGGGTCTCCTAATTCTAGAATTGGAAGGGTTGCTTGCCGCTCTCGTAGGGGTCTATGGATGTGGGTTTGGCTATTCATCATGACCGTAGAATCTGTGTTTTTCATTATTGGCTTAATTTAAAACACGAACCTTCTAGTATATCCAATATTTCATATGTTGACTTTTGCTGCTTGGTTCTGTGATGTGATCATAAAACCGCGTGAGACGAATGCTATATATATATATGATATATATAATAAACGTTGTTTATGTTTTACACCCGCGCTAGTCCAGCCCCCGCTCTGCCGTTAGTTAAGTAACCTAACGGTGCATGACGGCCCCCATGGCGAATGCGAATGGCATACGCGTACGTTCTATTTTCATTTCATTTTCTGTGATGTTTAGGAAACATTAAATGATGGGACTTCATATTAATGAAAAGAAAAGAATCCTAAAGATATTGTAGAATCAAAAGTTTTTAAAAAGGTAGCTCTAGTTCTTGCTTTGCATAGTGGTATTCCTTGATGAATATCCAGCACCTCATTCGATGAGAAAAGAGCCGAGATCCCTTCACCGGGAGTGACCTCTTTAGCAAAACTAGCAAATGATACAACCCACTCGGTTTATCATCATAGTTTCTGTAGTTCTTGCTTTGTACAGTGATATTCCTTGATGGATATCCAGCACCTCATTTGATGAGGAAAGAGTCGAGATCTCCTCACCGGGAGTGACCTCTTTAGCAAAAGCTATTTGGTTTGTTTTTGAAAACTATTCGATTTTAAAAACGGAGATTAAACCACTCCTTTTCAAATCATTATATTCTACAACGATATCAAGTTCATTACGTTAAAGGTTTTCTTAAAAACCAGCCGTAGCCCTCCGTCATTTCAGATAAGTACTATTTAGTATTCGTGCTACGTTTGTTGGCCTTCATCAAGGCATAGTATGCGGTAGCTAATTAGTGCTTATCTACCATTTATGATGCGATTGGATTAGGGTAGTCGTGCGACTTTGTTGGCCTTCGTCAAGGATCGTGCGGGTGGGTTTAATTCAATCAAGAAATGAACGGGTTGAACTTGACTAGTAGCCTATGGTTTGTTGGCCTTCATCAAGCTCATAGGAAGTTAGGGGTAAAAACAGATATTGGGAATTTCAAGTGTTGAAATTTGCAATAAGATTGCATACCTTCTATATGATAGTTGGATCGCGATACCTACTGCGAGTAAGAGTTATTCCTGGGAGAGTTTTGCACTTTATAATTAGACGATCCATTAGGTGTCTAAGAAAGGTGTTAACGGGGTGATTCCCCTGCGGAACGAGGTTATTTAATTAGTTCCATGCGAAAGTATGGAGAGACTCCCTCGGAGTATCAATACCTGCCTGGCCGAACGATTGGCGAACTTGTAGGGTGTAATTAATCCCGGCTAATCTTACCTTTTAGGATTTGAAGGAATATTTGATAAAAACAGTGGGAGCCATCCAGATTAAATAAAATAATAACCAATCTAATCTTGCAAAGAGTGCACGCAAAGTGATTATCCTTCTCTCTCTCCTGGTAGCGACCAATGACATGCCTTAATCAAGATAATGATATGAATGCATTGACCGAACCCACTTATTATACTGGGCTAGGTTCCGCTTATTCTTATGATTGTCATAAGTTTGAGCAAGGAATAGGGGAATATCCGGATTCCCACGCCATCCAAATGAAGAATAAGTATGTTGATGCATCGTTTTTGGGTGTGTTTGTTACCGAGAACTGTTTCTCAGTTAACTCTACGTCCTGGGTATTGGATACCGGATCAGGATCCCACGTATGTAATATATTACATGGGCTAAAAAAAGGTAGAGACCTAGGAAATGGTGATATGTCTCTAGTAGTAGGGAATGGTGCAATTGTTGCAGCCAAATCAGTTGGCGAATATCACCTTGTATTACCAAGAGGTAAAATAATGATTCTAAGCGACTGTTATTTCGTATCAAAAATATTATGAATGTTTTCCTAAAATCAAGTGTTGATTGGGAATGGTACATTTTATAACGGTATATACATTCTAAATCACAAAACAATTCTAAGTATACAGAACACACATAAGAGGAACAGTTCAGAAATGAACGAAACCTTCTTGTAGCACTGTAGACTAAGTCATATCAATGCGACAAGACTAGCTAAAATTGCATAAGGATGCATATTTGAATCCGTTTGAATTTACATCTTATAAAACTTGCCAGTCATGTCTCAAAGGCAAGATGACCAAATCTCCGTTTACTGGACACGGAGAAAGAGCTACTGAACTTTGGGACAAATACATAGTGATGTATGCGGTTCTATGTCTACACATGCCAGGAATGGTTTCTCGTATTTTATTACATTCACCGATGATTTCTCAAGATACGGACATGTGTACCTGTTGAAACACAAATCTGAATCTTTTGAGAAATTTAAGGAATATAAGTACGAAATTGAGAACCAGACGGGTAAAAGTATTAAAATCTTTTGATATGATCGAGGAGGAGAATATTTGAGCACGGAATTCAGAGACTACTTAAAAGAGAATGGGATTCTCTCTCAGCTTACTCCCCCGTATACACTACAGCACAACGGAGTATCGGAGCGGGGGTATCGCACCCTATTAGATATGATGCGCTCTATGATGAGTAATGCTGAGTTGCCTATTTCCTTTTGGGGTTATGCACTTGAGAAAGCTGCATTCCTATTGAATAGAGTTCCGACCAAATCCGTTGCCTACCACTCCATATGAGATATGGAATGTGAAGAAACCATCTATTAAACGAGTTAAGATATTGGGGTTGTCCGGCCTATGTTAAAAAGCAAAATCCGGACAAGCTCGAGGCAAGATCGGTTCTATGTAAGTTTGTAGGATATCCCAAACAAACGCGATGGAATATCTTCTACCACACCGAGGAACAAAAAGTGTTTGTTTCTTGACATGCCATATTTTTAGAAAAGGAATTTTTTTGTGAAATAAATTAGTGGCAATGAGGTAGAACTGGAAAAAATCCAGCAACACAAACTATTACTGACAATTTGGTGGAATCGGAGGATTCAATAGTCCCCAACGAACCTCAGCCACTCCGTAGATCTAGTAGGGTTCATCCACCTGAGAGATACTACGGTTTTCTCATAGATGGTGGGAGCGAAGATTGCATCATTGAAGATGATGACCCAACTAGTTTCGAGCAGGCCATCATAAGTGGAGACTCTGTGAAATGGCTGGATGCTTTGCGATCTGAGATGGGATCCATGTACACCAACAAAGTATGGACTTTGGAAGTTGCTCCTGAAGGAGTAAAACCCATCGGGAGCAAGTGGATCTTGAGAAGATATTTGGTGTAGATAGAAAAGTTGAGACTTTCAAAGCCAGACTTAAAACTGGCGCTAATATAACCCTAAATCCCGGATCGTGCCATTAACCGTTTACTAGCAAACTGTAAAGTGTTTAAAGAGGTTATACCGATCGATCCGTGTCCTTCGGTTTTCAACCTCTTCCCAAGCTCCTCGCGGCTGCCCCGAATAAGTTCACTCTCCGGTCTCTTTCGTCGAAGACGATCCACATCGAGGATTCTTAATATGGGCTCCCGCTTCTAAACCGAAGCAACTCGGGCATCCAGTTTGCTAGGTTAGATACCCAAGGTGAAGTAGAGATAGTGTGTGAATACTTTGTCTCAATACACCCAATGATTTGGGTAGAGGTGAATGAAGTTGCCATGGAAGTGAGAAAATGTGAGCACATGAAGAAATTGGCAGTGAAGAAAATGTTGCGGCTAATGAATGAAGAATCGAGTATGATGAAACCTTTTCTCCAGTGGCAATACTTAAGTCCATCAGGATCCTACTTGCCGTTGTTGCATACCATAACTACGAAATCTGGCAGATTGCACGTCAAGACCGCTTTTCTAAATGGTGATTTAGAAGAGAGCGTGTACATGACACAGTCAGAGGGCTTCGTAGATAGTGGGAGCAGCGGAAGCATGTGCAAGCTGCTTAAATCAATTTACGGATTAAAGCAGGCATCATGGAGATGTAACATCTATTTTGATGAAGCCATTAAAGAGTTAGACTTCATCAAAAATGTAGATGAACCATGTATATACAAGTAGGTGGTAGAGAGTAAGGTTGTCTTCCTCGTATTGTATGTGGATGGCATACTCTTGATAGGAAACGTTGTTCCTATGCTATACTCGGTCAATCCCTTCTTATCAAACAAGTTCACCATGAAAGATCTAGCTGATGCCTCCTACATCCTGAGGATTAAGATCTATAGAGATATATCTAAACGGATGTTGGGATTGTCCCAATCCAGGTACATTGACACCAAACTAAAGAGGTTTAGTATGGAAGATTCTAAGCATGGTAATGTACTCGCTTGTTTAGGAATCACTCCCTCCAAAGAGATGTCTCCCAAGAATGATTTGGAGAGGCCCGCATGTAAGGGATACACTATGCTTTGGCAGTCGGGCCAATCATGTATGCGATGTTATGTACCGGACCAAATGTAGATTACTCACTAGGTGTAGTGAATAGGTATCAATCAGATCCTGGGAGAAATACTGGACAGCTGTGAAGAACATTTTTAAGTACTTGAGAAGGACTAAAGAGATGTTCTTGGTGTATGGTAACGGTGAACTCCAGGTGGAGTCCTTTACCGATTCGAGCTTCCAGAGTGATAAGGACGATAATAAGTCGGTCTCGGGTGTTATCTTCACCCTCAGTGGAGGGACGGTATGTTGGAAGAGTTCCAAGCTATATACCGTGGCAGACTCGTTGATGGAGGTTGAATACATCGCTACCAACGATGCTGCCAAAGAGGCTGTCTGGATGAACATGTTCATAAGATGAACTTGGTGTGGTTCCTACCATTGAGCATCGAATATCTGTGTATTGTGATAACAATGGAGTTGTGGATTTGGCCTAGGAACCCCGGTCCCATCAGCGATCCAGACATATTCTTAGGCGGTATCACCTGATCAAGGAGATAGTAGATCTCCGGGGGATCGAGGTCAGGAGAGTTGACATCGAGGATAACATAGCAGATCCACTCACCAAGGCCCTCCCCCAGATTCTAATCGAGAGACATTTTGGGATGTTGGGTATAAGATACTACAACAACTGGTCTTAGTGCAAGTGGGAGATTGTTAGTGATATGTATGCCCTAGAGGCCATTATTGTATGATATAGTGGATTCTTGGACATATATATGGAGGACTTTCTTGCTCGACATGATTGTATGCTATCTGGTTTTCTTTATCTTAACATGTTCACTGGTATTATTATACCGTCTCTCATATACATGTTGATAAAGCCCTTAGGATGTTGGCTTGACTACCAGGACTATGACGCAGATCATACTAATGGGACCTGGGTAGTTCACAAGCACGTCCTTCAATTGTTCCTAGTCAAGGGTATATCAAGACAGGGCATCGATACACCAGAGTAGACTAGTGTGTACGTTTCTTTATCCTGTATGGGGCGATGGTCGATCTTATATCCATTGGTGTTTGACATCAAAGATTGTACACATGTGCTTATTAAAGAATTGGTACACCGAACAGGACTCGACGAGAACTCCTAGTTGATATTATACCTATCGTCAGATAGCAGTTCTCTGGTGACACTGGTACAGGTTAGTCTGTAGACCCGAGATCGTCATAGAGTCTTGTGTGGCTCCCACTGTGCTTTGATTTTCTCCCTACCACGTCTTAAAGGAGTCATGCAAACAGGTGTATTTTGGGTACAATCCCGAGTCACATGGAGGCAATGAGCGATAGGAGGGGTTTTGTCTCTCCCGGTATCGGGAGTTGAAGTTGCTCTATGCTCGATTGGCTATAACAGTAAGTCCCTGGCCAGGGCTGTTAATGAAATTTACTGGTAAGTGTTATCAGTAGTTTCTCGAACCGTTATGAGCCATACATCGGCATGACTTATCAAGTTACTGGGGTCTGACGTTACCACCCCTAGACTCAATATGCGACATATCATATGAAGAGACCGGACTGTACGGTAAGTGTTACTTATAGTCTTCATGGGAGTTTAGACAAGCTTGCTTGTTGATTTTCTAATCGCTCAATACCTGGGTAGCCGTTACGTTCAGCTAGTACCACTGACGGCTTGTGGATGACTGATGTGATCATCACTTTCTGCTGGCGTATCGACGAGTCTTTAGAATCCCACACAGAAGTTTTATGGTTCAAGCGAAATGAAGTAGGGCACATATGCTAATATGTGCGGGGGCCAGATTAAATACGAGTATGTGATACTGTATTCTAATCTGGCGGTTATTTGTTATCGATCAGGTTATATGTGATATAACCGGATTATCGAATCAAGTGCTGATTTGATAATATGATATACAGATAAATTATATTAGTCGGTTATATGTGATATAACTGGATTATTAAATCAAGTGTTTATTTAATAATTTGATATATATTATATTTAATATAATTATATATTAACTAATATTATTAGCTCACTAATTATTCTTCATAATATATATTATTAATATATATATGTGATATATATATATATATATATATATATATATATATATATATATATATATATATATATATATATATATATATAATGAAGCATGTCATGATTTTCTATTTATTGAAAATAGAAAATGAGGTGTAATATATGGAGATATTTGTAGAATGGGAAAGCATGGGCTTTATCATTTGTTTATTACTCTTGACTCACTATTCAAGCATGGTTGCAATTTATTCCATGCTTGAATAAGTGAGGTCAAGGGGGTTGCCATTCTATACTTTTATCATTCACTTGAGTTATTTTCTTTAGCTCCTTCTTGAGCTCATGAGACGAGTTCTAGCATTCTCCATTTTCTTCACCTCATATTTCAAGCTCTAAACCCTTACATGTGATGTGAACCATAGAGCTTGAAACCCTAGTAAGCATATAAAACCCCTACTTCACCATTCTACACTTCATTAGCGCTCTAGTGTAGTGTATTTCCTTCACTAAAGAGTTTAGTGAAGAGATAGCTTGGATTGGCGGACTTCGGATGGATCATCTTCGGCACGAAGATCATCAGAGGAAGCTTGTTCATTCTTCAAGTGGAGCCTAGTGGAGTCGCGTAGACAACTACCCAGAGCTTTATGAAGAGAAGGACACGGTCTATAAAGGTTGTAGCCCCTTTCTCTTTCTATAGTTAATCATATCATCATTGTTAAACCCTATTATTATAGTTAAGATCTTGGTTAGTGTTCGTTAGCATCCGAAAATTTTAAAATTGTATGTGTGATGCTCGTTTAAATCCCGTCGCGGTGCTAGCGTACACTTTCAGATGATGACGAGGATAAGAAAGCCGAAAAGAAATGGAAGCGTGATTACCATTTCTGCATTAGCTGCCTCCTCAACTGCCTCGTTGACGCCTATTCTCGCGAGTCCTCTGCAAAGAATGTTTGGGTCTCGTTGGAGAAGCAATACAAGGACGAGAAGAAATTGTCGAAAACTCATTTGATCGACAAGTTTCTCGACTTCAAGTTTGAAGATGACAAAGAAGTGTTGCTTCAAGTTAAAGAACCTGAAAAACTTGTAATGAAATGAAAAAAATGAAAAAATTGTATTGGTTAATACTTTCATTGCAGGCGCTATCATCAACAAACTTCCCCTTTTATGGTTGTCGTTTTCAATGGACATACATAGAAGGAAACGACATGTTTCCTCAGAGCACTTTAAGTGGTATATCTGCATCGAAGATGAAGTTCGATCTCGTTCGAAAAACGAGCTGCTTATCAAGCAGAAGCTACGAAGACAACTATTTTTATATAGTTACTTTTGTACTTAGCGGTATTCTATGAAAATCTTCCTTTCCGCTTTCTTATTGAATCTTATATATTTAAAAGAGTATTCTTATATCAAGAATCCTTGTGTGCTGAGTTGGTTTCAACACAAGAGTTCCAACTTTAAGGTCACGTGTTCTAATCTCGACTGAAATATTTTAGTTTTATTTTAAATCCTTAAGTTTTAAACTAATACCATATTTTTAACAGCCAAATATTTATTAATGTTTTAAAAGAAGAGAACATATTTTCTTTTAATTAAAAATAAAATTTATTTGTTTGTTGTTTTGATTTTGTTGGATTGATAAGATTTTAATAGGTTTTAACCGCGTAACCCTTCACTCCTATATTTATCTTTCTCTCATCTCATCTTCACTGAAAAAAGGAATAAAATCCAGCCTCCTTCCTCCATCATTTTCTCATCAAAAAAGAATAAGAGAGAAACCCTAATCTCTTCTACTGCCGTATTCTTTTTCTCAACTCTGAATTTATTTTTCTCCCTTGCTTCTTCTTCACCTTTGATATGAAATTCCTAGCCCATGAACTCGAGCGAAAGATAAGGAAGATCCCACACACTCATCGCCTCGATCGAATCGAGATATCTTTTACCCGTTAAGGAAGATCTTAGATCCTCCTTCATTGTAAGTTTCCTTTTCTCTTTTGTTCTTTCTTGTCATGAAACCCTGTTGTTTAAAAAAAAGATAGCTTAGTAGGTTTTTTTATAAAGTTAAAGTTCAGGTTTTTACAGATCATCTATTTGTATCTTATTGTTTATAAGTATGTTATCAACTCATATTCAATTAGGTAATTTTGAGCATCTACTTTTATATGATCAACATATTTATTTTTTGTCAATTTAAAATAAAGTATTTTAGAAGGTTTACTAAACAGATTAGTATTTTGTTATTTTTGTTTATAACATACAAACTACCTTTAAAGCAACGGTACGCTGTTTTTGAATTTTTACTAGATATAAGAAAAATACAGATTAAATTTAGTATGAACAGTTTTTTTTACAGTTAATCTAAGTTAAATTGTTAATGTTAGATTCTGATGGTTTGTTAGTCTTTGAATACATTTAAGTTGCTGGTTTTATATAATTTAAGTATACATGATAAACTGATGTTATAAAAAGTGTTAAAGGTCAATAGTACTATACTTCTTATATTTCAATATTAGCTTTGATTTAGATTTTAAGAACTACTATTTTAAATATTAAATATTCATTAATCAATCCTTGTGTATAAACTCATATAATCATATATTCATATGTTCACACATTTAGTTAATCTTATACTCTGCATACTGTCACTTTAACTATTACTGGCTAGTTCTGTTAATATCGATATCATGGTTGATTCTTACCTATTAATATCGCCCTATATCATGGGTGAACTTTTAATGAGTTCATACATTTTTTTATTCATGTGATATCATCTACCACATATCATGGGTATGATGATATCTATGCTATTTCAGATTATTTCATGGTATGCTCACACCTCATGTCACGGGTGTGATGTTTTTGTTATTGTGCTTTGTGACTTACCAAGTTTGGCGTGTGAAACCTATAGTTGATTATTTAGGATATATATATATATATATATATATATATATATATATATATATATAAGCAATTATATATGTATATATACCCTATATTTCCATATAGGGAAGACCTAACCATAATTGTGGTTTCGTAATGATCCAGCAACCGCTCTGCCATAGTTAACCAACCTACGATGCATGACGTCTTTCCGTGGTCAGTACGAAATTCATAGTTTTGAAAGTCTACCCTAGCACCGTCAAGGGGTTCCAAGTGGCATCAAGCATGCCAAAATCAAATTTTTCTAGGTGCTAAGTTAGACTATACAAGATCATTGCTAGAATTTTAGGATTTTAAGCTATGTGATGTGAACAACTTAAGAAAGTTTAAGGAGTTATACCCTATAGGATCAAGTCCTTCTCGTAGTATTCCTCTTGACTCCTCTAGACTTCATTTCGAGTTGAACGAATCTCCTCGTAGATCTTCGTGTCGAAGATGATCCACCCGAAGCTCACTAGGTCAAGCTCTTTCCTCACTAAACACTTTGGTGAAGAAAACACTCTACATTTGGTAGCTAGTCAAGTGTATAATGATAAAGTAGGGGATTAGATTTTCTCACTAATGTATTCAAAAATTCATGATTCACATCACATGTGAGGGTTTGGATTTTTGAATCAATTAAGGAGGAAGAAGAAGAGAGCTAGATAGCTCAAGAAGAAGCAAGTATGGAAAATTGGCTAAGTGTTGAAAAATGAGGTAAGAATGAATGGCAACACTTGACCCCCACTCATTCAAGCATGGAATTTTGCAATATAAAATTGCAACCATACTTGAATAGTGAGTCAAGATGAATAAACAAAGAATAAAACCCATGCTTGCAACCATGCTTCCATTTTCAACCTCATTTCCTATTTTTCATAAAAATAGAAAATACCATGCTTCATATATATATATATATAAATATATCATATATATTAATATATATGTATATAATGAAGAATAATTAGTGGGCTAATGATATTAGTTAAAATACCATGCTTCATATATATATATATAAATATATCATATATATTTATATATATATATATAATGAAGTATAATTAGTGAGCTAATGATATTAGTTAAGATATAATTATATCACATATAATATATATCACATTATTAAATCAACACTTAATTTAATAATCCGGTTATATCACATATGACCGACTAATATCATTCATCTGTATATCACATTATCAAATCAACACTTGATTCGACAATCTGGTTATATTACATATAACCGAACCGATAACAGATAACTGCCAAATTACAATACGGTATCACATACTCATATTTAATCAGGCCCACGCACATATCAACATATGTGCCCTACTTCGTTTCGCTTGAATCAGGAAACTTCTGTGTGGGACTCTAAAGACTCGTCAATACGCCATCAGTAGGTGATGATCACATCAATCATTTACAAGCCGTCAGCGGTACTAGCTGGACGTAACGGCTACCCAGGTATTGAGCGATATGAAGATCAACAAGCAAGCTCATCCATACTCTTTATGAAGCCTATCAGTAACACTACCATACAGTCCGGTCTCTTCGTCTGATATATCGTATATCATGTCTAGGGGTGGTAAACGTCAGTCCCCAGTAACGTGATAATTCATGCCGATGTCTGGTCTATAGCGGTTTGAGAAACTACTAATAACTCTTATCAGTAAATCTCAGCAGCAACCCTGCCCATAGACTTCCAGTTATAGCCAATCGAGCATAGCGCAACATCAACCCCCAATACCGGGAGAGAAGAAACCCCTCCTATCGCTTATTGCCTCCATGTGACTCGGGACTGTACCCAAAATCAACCTGTTTGCACGACTCCTTTGAGCCGTGGTAGGGAAGAAATCAAAGCACAGTGGGATCCACATAAGACTCTATGACGATCTCGGGTCTACAGACTAACCTGTACCAGTGTCACCAGAGGACTGCTATCTGACGATAGGTATACTATCACATAGGAGTCTTCGGTGAGTCCTGTTTGGTGTACCCATTCTCCAATGAGCACCTGTATACAATCTTTGATGTCATACACCAATGGTTGTGGTATCAACCATCGCCCTCTAAGGGACAAGAAACGTACACACTAGTCTACACTGGAATATCGATGCCTGTTCTCGATATTCCTATGACTAGGAACTGATTAAAGGATGTACTTATGGACCATCCTGGCCCCACTAGTATGATCTCATCATAATCATGGTAGTCAAGTACATATCCTAAGGGCTTTATCAACATGTGAGAGCAAGACAGTAAAGAATACCAGTCAACATGTTAAGATAAAGAGTAACCAGATAACATACTATCATGTCGAGCAAGAAAGTCCTCTATATATATATATATGTCCAAGCATCCACTATAATATACATCACATGTACAATAATGGCCTCTAGGGCATACATATAACTAACAATCCCCCACTTGCACTAAGGCCATGTGTTGTAGTATCTCATACTCAACATCCCAAAAAGTCTCTTAAACTGTATCTGGGGGAGGGCCTTCGTGAGTGGATCCACTACGTTGTCCTTCGTGTCAACTCTCCTGACCTCGATCTTCCGACGATCTATTATCTCTCTGATCAGGTGATACCGCCTCAGAATATGTCTGGATCTCTGATGGGACCTGGGTTCCTTAGCCAAAGACACAGCTCCATTGTTATCACAATACACAGGTATTGGATGCTCAATGGATGGAACCACATCAAGCTCAGCAATGAACTTCTTCATCCATACAGCTTCTTTGGCAGCATCGTTGACAGCGATGTATTCAGCCTCCATCGTTGAGTCTTCTACGGTATCTTGCATGGAACTCTTCTAACACACCGCCCCTCCGTTGAGGGTAAAGACAAAACCTGAGACCGACTTATTGTCGTCCTTATCATTCTGGAAGCACGAATCGGTAAATGACTCCACTTGGAGTTCACCGTTACCATACACCAAGAACATTTCTTTAGTCCTTTTCAAGTACTTAAGAATGTTCTTCACAGCCGTCCAGTGTTTCTCCCCATGATCTGATTGATACCTGCTCACTACACCTAGTGAGTAAGCTACATCCGGTCTGGTACATAACACCGCATACATGATAGAGCCTACTGCCGAAGCATAGGGTATCTTTTGCATGCGAGCCTTCTCCAAATCAGCCTTGAGAGACAGCTCTTTGGAGAGAGTGATTCCTGAACAAGCAGGTACATTATCTCTCTTGGAATCTTCCATACTAAACCTTTTTAGTATGGTGTCTATGTACCTGGATTGGGACAATCCCAAAATCCGTTTAAATCTATCTCTATAGATCTTTATCCCCAGAATGTAGGGGGCATCACCAAGATCTTTTATGGAGAACTTGAGTGATAAGAAGAGCTTGACCGAGTGTAGCATAGGAACATCGTTTCCTATCAAGAGTATGTCATCCACGTATAATACGAGGAAGACTACCTTACTCTCTACAGCCTTCTTATATATACAAGGTTCATCTATATTTTTGATGAAGTTAAACTCTTTGATAGCTTCATCAAAACAGATGTTCCAACTCCGCGACGCCTGCTTTAATCCATAGATGGATTTAAGCAGCTTGCACACCTTTCCGCTGCTCCCACTGTCTACGAAGCCCTCTGGCTGTGTCATGTACATGCTCTCTTCTAAATCACCATTTAGAAAAGCGATCTTGACGTCTATCTGCCAAATTTTGTAGTCATGATATGCAACAATGGCAAGTAGGATCTTGATGGACTTAAGCATAGCGACATGAGAAAAGGTTTCATCATAGTCGACGCCAGGTCGTTGACAAAAACCTTTTGCTACAAGTCTAACTTTGAAAGTCTCAACTTTTCCATCTACGCCTATCTTCTTTTTGAAGATCCACTTGCTACCAATGGGTTTTACCCCTTCAGGAGTAACTTCCAAAGTCTATACTTGGTTGGTGTACATGGATTCCATCTCGGATCGCATAGCATCCAGCCATTTCACAGAGTCCCCACTCATGATGGCCTGCTCGAAACTAGTAGGGTCATCATCTTCCATGATGCAATCCTTGCTCCCACCGTCTATGAGAAAACCATAGTATCTCTCAGGTGAATGAGGAACCCTACTAGATCTGCGGAGTGGCTGGGGTTCGTTGGGTACTATTGGATCCTCCGATTCCACCAAATCGTCAGTTGTAGTCTGTGCTGCTGGAATTTCTTCCAGTTCTACCTCATTGCCACTAATTTCTTTTACAAGAAATTCCTTTTCCAAAAAGGTGGCATGTTGAGCAACAAACACCTTTTTTTCCTCACTTTGGTAGAAGATATGCCCTCTCGAATGTTTGGGATATCCTACAAACTTGCACAGAACTGACCTTGCCTCGAGCTTGTCCAGATTTTGCTTTTTGACATAGGCCGGACAATCCCATATCTTAATGAAATTAAGACATAATCTCTTCCCATTCCATATCTCATATGGAGTGGTATGCAAAGATTTGGATGGAACTCTATTCAATAGGTATGCAGTCGTCTCAAGCGCATATCCCTAAAAGGAAATAGGTAACTCAGCAGTATTCATCATAGAGCATACAATATATAATAGGGTGCAATTTCTCCGCTCCGATACACCATTATGCTGTGGTGTATACGGAGGAGTAAGCTGAGAGAGAATCTAATTCTCTTTTAAATAGTCTCGGAATTCCCCGCTCAAGTATTCATCTCCCCGATCAGATCGTAGGATTTTAATACTTTTGCTCATCTGTTTTTCAACTTCGCACTTATATTCCTTGAATTTCTCAAAAGCTTCAGACTTGTGTTTCAACAAGAACACATGTCCGAATCTTGAAAGATCATCGGTGAATGTAATGAAGTACGAAAAACCATTCCTGGCATGTGTAGACATAGGACCGCATACATCACTATATATTAGTCCCAAGCGTTCAGTAGCTCTTTCTCCGTGTCCAGTAAATAGAGTTTTGGTTATCTTTCCATTGAGACATGACTGACAAGTTTCATAAGATGAAAATCTATGCAACTTAGCCAGTCTTGTCTCATTGATATGACCTAGTCTATAGTGCCACAAGAAGGCTTCGTTCTGTTCTGAACTTTTCCTCTTGTTTGTGTTCTGTATATTAAGAACTGTACTTTGATTAAGAACGTATATACCGTTACATAACATACCAGATCCAATCAACACTTGATTATGGAAAATGTTCATAACATTATCCTCTAATGTAAGGTTATATCCTTCTTTAGTTAGCAAAGAAACAGATATAATGTTGCACATCATCTTTGGTACGTAGTAACAGTCGTTTAGAATCAATGTATTACCAGTTGGTAATATAAGGTAATAATCGCCAACTGCCTTGGCTGCAACAATTGCTCCATTTCCTACTGTTAGGGATTTATCACCCCTTCCCAGTTCTCTACCTTTCTTTAGCCCATGTAACAAATTACATACGTGGGATCCTGATCCGGTATCCAATACACAGGACGTAGAACAAACTGAGAAACAATTCTCGGTAACGAACACACCCGAAGAAGATGCATCAACATGCTGTTTCTTCGTATGGGTGGCGCGAGAATCCTGACATTCCCCTATCCCTTGCTTAGACTCATGACATTCATAAGATAGAGCAGGACCAACATTCCCTAGCCCTGTATAAAAAGAGGGTTAGGTCAATACATCCATATTATTATCTTGATTAAGGTGTGACATTGGTTGCTTCCTGGAGAGAGAGAGAGAGAGAAGGAAACGCGTTAGCGTGCGCTCTTTGCAATATTAGATTGGTTATTATCTTATCTAATCAGGATGGCTCCCACTGTTTTTATTAAATCTTCCTTCAAACCTTAAAGGTAAGATTAGCCGGGATTAATTACACCTTACAAGTTCGCTAATCGTTCGGCCATGCTAGTGTCGGTACTTTGAGGGAGGTTCCCCGTATTTTTGCACGGACCTGATTAAAATAAACCTCGTTTTCCCTAGAGGCATACCCCCGTTGACACCTTTCTAGACACCTATGATTGTTAGGGATTCTGCGTGTTCAAGTTTAGTTAATTACCGCAATCAAGACGGTTTCGCTTGTAGCTAGCCGGTTGAGTACGGGTCGTCCGCAGGGAGATGAGAATCTTTTTCTATGTGCTTTAACGAGTTAAGTCCAGTTTTTCAGATTTTGTTGTGATTAATTAGGTGTTAAAATGATATGTAAAGAGAGCTTGTTAGGGTTAGGATTAGGTTAGTTTGAGTTAGGAGTCTCCCACATCTTTCGTTGCCCCTCTTAATATCGGTGTTACGGTAATCGGCAACAACGGGGATTAGCACGACTAGGAAGGAACTTGCGAGTATAAGCTAGGCTTTCCAACGCATAAGTTCTTCCTTTTGGTGCTTGTCCGTCCGTTCTTGGCTCTTAGCCATAACCTCCGGTTAATTCAACCACAACCGGTCTCACTACGGAATCACCGCTATCATGTAGGATAGGGTGCCGTAAGGAGCGGATTGTGGTTCAATTAACGGGAGTCGAATTAAGTTGTTGGGCAAGGAAAGAGTGAGAGAGATTTCCTTCTCTCAAACTTCCCTTATCCTACCCTAACAAGTATGAAACTACTCACACATCATAATGAAAAGAAAACAAAACATTAGAGGAAGATAGAAAGAAAGAGATTAGAAAATAACAACTAGCTATTTGCGACCTCACCTTGGCAAGGATCAAGCGTAAGCATCATGGTTGTTTTAAGGATAAAGAAAAAGAGAAAAGAAAGAAACAACAAAAAATAACAACAACTAAGTTAACAAATTAAAATTACAATAATTAATAAGAGAACAAGACAAGCATAATAATAAACGGTTCTTCTTTATTCATCATTCTTCACTCAAAAGCTCACTACAAGTTTTAATGGAGAAGAGATGAGAAGAAGAAGAAGAACATGTATTCTAAAACCTAGAGAAAAAAATACAAGATTATGGACACCCCCCTTTGGCTTCACAAGGTTCTGGGCTATTTATAGGCAGGGAAATGGAAATCTAGGGCAAAATTCTGCATGTACATACAAAGTCCAAAATACCCCTAAAAAATCATCATCTTTGACGCCAGAACGGCCGC
The DNA here is from genome assembly GCA_030015575.1 of Agapanthus africanus. Lineage (NCBI taxonomy): Eukaryota > Viridiplantae > Streptophyta > Magnoliopsida > Asparagales > Amaryllidaceae > Agapanthus > Agapanthus africanus. The sequence continues at coordinate 60,197,632 of CM057348.1, forward strand.
GGAACCGCGGCCTAGACCCCCTATTGGCCGCGGTTCCGCGGCCATATAGATGAGTTGGAGGCTCTGTTTTTTTGTGCTTCCCTGGTCTTCATTGTACTTAATTCTGGTATATGTATTTTCTCAATTTGTCTTCACGATTTTTCCAGAATTTCTGTTGAGGGAAAGGTGATTTGATGTGGACTTTTTGTCATGATTTCCTCGAGCTCCGCGTAGATTTCTTGGATCTTGTGCTGCCATTGAGCCTTGTGCATGAAGGTGACAATCGATTTGCCATTTTGTCTCCTAAACTGGTGTGTGGCAACAGACGGATAAAGAGCGGAGATCCATGCTTTATCTGTGGTTGGCAGGAACCCGGGTTTTGTCTTGTTTTTTCTATGAATTTCACCGTTTGGAGCCGAGAACCTGTATCCTGCAATTGACTAGCAAACACGGCTCAAGAGTACCTACCGATAAACAATATGATAAAAATTGGGCGGTATAAAAATGCAAAAATCTGATATGAACAAATACCCCCAAACTTATCATTTGCTCGTCCCGAGCAAAGCCAATTTATTCACAAAAAATTTCCTAACCTCACTTTCGCAGGGAACGCGATTGCACTGAGCATGTGCAACAAGCCGTTAAACCTCTAGGTGTCCCTAGTAGGAGGAGTGTTGTCTCCTGAGGGTTTTCAGCGGATACTACACACAAAATCCGGTCAAGCTAGTCTTGTAAAATAACTACGACTCAAACCCTAAAGTTTTGTTTCAGAAAATAACAATTCTATCATCCTAAGTCTAGACTATCGAACCTTTATTTTTCACACCTCGCTTCTTATTTAACTACAGCTTTTATATGTCTTTACGTGCAGTGCAAATAGTGTCGTTAAGTTCCAGAAGGATTGATTAAAGTCATCATGTCGCACAATAAAGCCCAGATAACGATTTTAAAAGGATCACATAAGTTTTATAAAGAGTTAAGCATTTTTCAAGTTTCGTTTTCCAGTAAAGTTTCAACTTCAGAATTTCTATCTTCCCTAACAGGAAACTAGGTCTTATTCTTCACTCCACCTTTTTCTTGTTTTCATTTCATACACACCTCTGTGAACGTGCAATAGTCTTTATCATAGAGTAAAACCTTCATATCTCCGCTAATTTTTTTTTATAAAAGTCTGTCTTTTATCAAGATTATTCTCACACAAAGAACCGTTAGGAATTTTAACTCGGAGAGAACACTTGCTTGACTTTGTTTTAATCTGGACTTTCTAGGCTTCTTAGCGAGCTTTGGGCCAATGCACCCAAACCAGTTGGTTTTAGGGCATTAGGTGTAGAAACACCCCAGCGGACTTAATTACTCAAGTTACCTAGGTCCAAAAACAAAAGACAGTTTGGCATGAAAATTAGATGATTTAATACGAACGGAGATATAACCGGCAGTTCAGTTATTTTTTGGATAAAAGACGCGTTTAGTGGGTTTTGGTGTGTAATCATTCCAATCAAGTTTCGGATGGGTTATTTTTCAGACTTAGTTCCAATTAAGGCATCAATAACATTCCTTCATATTTACTCACTTCATAAACTATTCTTGATATTACTTATTTCCGAACAAACCTATTTGATCCTCAGAAAATCATTTATCCGTTTAAAAGTTTTTAGACATAAAAAGACTTGTCATCTAATTTCCAAAAACTCACGACACGTGTAGTGTGATGTAAAGACGTATATCAGCTATAGTTAACTTTAAAGGAGGGTTATCTTTCAGGTTTTCAAAATCTAAACATAAGATTTAGTTATTCTTATTTTATCAAACAAAACCGTCGAAATTTTGAATCAGAGTCCTCCCACAAGCTAACTTGACAGAAAAGTTTTTATATTTTTAGAAAATTTTCTGATTTTTATGGATTTTATGGATTTTAATATGCAGATGCAAAATATACATATGAATGCGAAGGTAAGAAATGCGTACCGAGCGTACCCCCAAACTTAAACTGGACAGTGTCCTCACTGTCATTGCATGAAGAGATCATTTGAAGGGTTAAAAATGTCGGGTAGCGATACACAATTTTTATTTGTTTTTGTTTTTAAAGAAAAGAAAAAGAATATACACAAATATATACAAAATGGTTTGTACATACCCCCAAACTTATTTGGAACAGTGTCCACTGTTCTTGGCTGGATAACCGAAGTTTGGTGGTAGGCAGAGGAAGATTATGCAGGGTAAACCGGCTCCTGTAAGAATAGGAGCTCCTCTGTTGGTTCGGCGCTAAGGTACGGTTTTAGTCGGTGTCCGTTCACTTTGAAAAATGAACCGTCCTTTGGATTTTCCAAATCCACAGCGCCCTGCGGATATACATTCCGCACAAAATACGGCCCTTTCCAGCGAGATCTGAGCTTTCCTGGATGAAAGTGAAGTCGGGTGTCGTAAAGCAGTACCTGCTGACCAGGTACGAAGGTTTTGCGCAAAAGGTGTTTATCGTGAAACACCTTCGTTCGGTTCTTAATGACAACCGCGTTATCGTAAGCCTCATCCCTAAGCTCGCTTAATTCGTTCAACTGCAGCTTCCGATGGCTGTCCGCATCTTCGAGAGACAGATTCAGCTCCTTTATCGCCCAAAATGCGCGATGCTCTATTTCGACAGGTAGGTGGCAGGCTTTTCCGTACACAAGCCGATAGGGAGACATGCCAAGGTCGGTCTTATAAGCGGTCCGAAATGCCCAAAGGGCATCAGTGAGTTTCAGCGACCAATCCTTACGGTTCTTGGAAACCGTCTTCTCCAGTATCTGCTTGATTTGCCGATTTGAAACTTCGGCCTGCCCGCAGGTTTGGGGGTGGTTGGGTGTGGATAGCTTATGATTAATGGAGTATTTCCGCATCAAGGCCTCGAAAGTCTTGTTGCAGAAATGACTTCCATTGTCGCTAATGATTGCTCGGGGGTGCCCAAACCGGGAGAAAATGTTTTCTTTAAGGAACCTAACGACAACCTTGTTGTCGTTAGTCCGGCTGGGCACAGCCTCGACCCATTTAGAGACGTAATCAACAGCGAGAAGGATGTACAAGTTCCCGAAAGAGCTGGGAAACGGCCCCATGAAATCTGTCCCCCAAACATCGAAAATCTCCACAACCAAGATCGGTTGGAGCGGCATCTCGTTCCTCCGGGATATCCGGCCCAAGTGTTGGCACCGGGAGCAAGTCTTGCAATAGTCATGAGCGTCTTTGAAGAGTTGTGGCCAGTAGAAACCACATTGCAAGATCTTCTCAGCTGTCTTTCTGGGGCCAAAATGCCCGCCACACGCTTGATCGTGGCAAAATGACAGCACACTCTTGAATTCCTCGTCAGGGACACACCGACGAATAATCTGGTCGGGACAGTACTTGAACAAATAGGGTTCGTCCCAGTAAAAGTGTTTTACTTGGGATAAGAAGCGAAGTTTGTCCTGACTTGACCATTCAGTCGGTAGTAATCCCGTGGCCAAATAGTTCACAATATCTGCGAACCAGGGTTCGCAAGATACTGTCAAGAGTTGTTCATCCGGGAAAACGTCGTTGATCGGAATTGGAAGCGAAGGCGAAGAAGGAAGTCGTGAGAGATGGTCGGCAACCACGTTTTCACATCCTCGTTTGTCCTTAATGACAAGGTCAAACTCTTGAAGCAAGAGGATCCAACGGATTAACCGAGATTTTGCATCTTTCTTCGCAAAAAGATGGCGCAGAGCAGAATGGTCGGTGTAGACAATGACTGGAGAGCCGATGAGGTAGGGCCTGAACTTTTCTAAAGCAAATACAACAGCCAAGAATTCCTTCTCAGTTGTTGTATAATTGAGTTGGGCGTCGTTCAGGGTGCGGCTCGCATAATAGATTACGTGCGGCATCTTGTTGATGTGTTGTCCAAGGACAGCACCAATGGCAGAGTCGGATGCATCGCACATAATCTCAAATGGGTGCGTGAAAGAACGGGAGCAGAAGTGAGTGAGCTTTTCAATGACTCGAATGCAGTCACACAGCTCGAGTTGAAATCGAATGGCGTATCCTTGGCCAGCAAAAGAGTCATGGGCCTAGCAATCTTGCTAAAGTCCTTGATGAACCGTCTATAGAAACCGGCATGGCCAAGGAAGGCTCGGATATCTCTGACGCATCGGGGAGGAGGTAGATTGGAAATGACCTCAATCTTTGCTTTGTCAACCTCTATGCCATTTTGCGAGATGATATTTCCTAAGACAATACCTTCGCGCACCATGAAGTGGCATTTCTCCCAATTCAAAGTGAGATTCTTGTCCTTACATCGGGTAAGGACAGCGTCAAGATGCAGCAAACACTCGTCCCGGAAGTGCCGCAAATAAAAGAATATTACATTGAATTTTACATGAATGAAAATATAAAAACTCTCATCTCACATAAAATTCTCTGCTATTCAATCACGACGATCCAATGAATCATATCAACAGTAACACATAACATCTCATGTCATCAACGTAAGTAAATATGCGTATCCCGAAAACTCTTTGACATATAGCAACGAGATCGAGATACCCTATATATTACACTTACGGTCGCATAAAAGAAACATAAAACTACAATGATTAGAATCTGCAATACCCTTGACATCATAAACCCGGAATATCTCATATTCCGGATTTCATGCCTAACATCTAAAACTTGCATTTTAGTCTCAAATTGAAAAATCTTTTCAATTTGTTGTCGGATAATTCACAAGATTCCCGACTTAGTGATCGCGTACAATACGCAATTGCGACGGAGTTTTGATCCGAATCAAAACTTCGTTGCAATCGATCAATTGAGTCTAAACGGCTAGGTTTACAATTATACTAACCAGTTTTCATAAAACTAATTAATCCGGATTCTAATAATTGTATCACACATCACCAAGCTTGTAAAGTAACCGTGACATTAGAATTCTGCACGCAATTAGCACACTACACCAATTTTTCCAAGACTCAAAAAATCCAGTGAGCTAAAGTTCCAAAACCGATTGTTTTGAGCCAATCCGGGAGTCGAAACGAACTCGAAACCCACCCGAATCTTTGCGGGGGAAAAGACCCAAAATTAAGAGTCGAATGGGTGGCCTGGGGGGAGGGGTACCCACCTCTGGGGGCCACCTCTAAGTGGCCTCCAGAAGTTGGCAGATTCGAGAGAACCCATTTGGGGTGCTCTCGGGTCACCCACCCACAAGGCCACAAAGTGGTGGTCTTAGGGTGTGGTCCCGGCCTCTGGTCCCCCAGGGTGTCCCTGGGGTGCACACGCTCTACCCCACGGCTTCTCGGTTCAAATCGTGAGCCCGCGGGGTATGCAAACATCTCAAAACATCATTTTCGAAACTGTTTTTATCGGTAGTTTTCACGCGACAAAAACGACGGATTTCTAACATCGCTACAAGCTACCCTAATGTTCTAGCTTGGCTCTGATACCATGAAAGTCTACCCTAGCACCGTCAAGGGGTTCCAAGTGGCATCAAGCATGCCAAAATCAAATTTTTTTTAGGTGCTAAGTTAGACTATACAAGATCATTGCTAGAATTTTAGGGTTTTAAGGTATGTGATGTGAACAATTTAAGAAAGTTTAAGGAGTTATACCCTATAGGATCAAGTCCTTCTCTTCTTAAGCTCCTTGCAGTAGTCCTATTGACTCCTCTATACTTCACTTCGAGTTGAACGAACCTCCTTGCAGATATTCGCGTCGAAGATGATCCACCCGAAGCTCACTAGGTCAAGCTCTTTCCTCACTAAATACTTTGGTGAAGAAAACACTCTACACTTGATAGCTAGTCAAGTGTAGAATGATGAAGTAGGGGATTAGATTTGTTCATTAATGTATTAAAAAATTCATGATTCATATCACATGTGAGGGTTTGGATTTTTGAAGCAATTGAGGAGAAAGAAAAAGTGAACTAGAGTGCTCAAGAAGAAGCAAGCATGGAAAATTGGCTAAGTGTTGAAAAATGAGGTAAGAATGAATGGCAACACTTGACCCCCACTCATTCAAGCATGGAATTTTGCAATATAAAATTGCAACCATACTTGAATAGTGAGTCAAGATAAATAAACAAAGAATAAAACCCATGCTTGCAACCATGCTTCCATTTTCAACCTCATTTTCTATTTTGCATAAAAATAGAAAATACCATGCTTCATATATATATATATTAATATATATATAATGAAGAATAATTAGTGAGCTAATGATATTAGTTAAGATATAATTATATCACATATAATATATATCACATTATTAAATCAACACTTGATTTAATAATCCGGCTATATCACATATGACCGACTAATATCATTCATCTGTATATCACATTATCAAATCAACACTTGATTCGACAATCTGGTTATATCACATATAACCGAACCGATAACAGATAACTGTCAGATTACAATACGGTATCACATACTCATATTTAATCAGGCCCACGAACATATTAACATATGTGCCCTACTTTGTTGCGCTTGAACCAGGAAACTTCTGCGTGGGACTCTAAAGACTCATCAATACGCCAGCAGTAAGTGATGATCACATCAATCAACTATAAGACGTCAGCGGTACTAGCTGGACGTAACAGCTACCCGGGTATTGAGCGATATGAAGATCAACAAGCAAGCTCGTCCATACTCTCCATGAAGCCTATCAGTAACACTACCGTACTGTCCGGTCTCTTCGTCTGATATGTCGCATATCATGTCTAGGGGTGGTAAATGTCAGTCCCTAGTAACATGATAAGTCATGCCGATGTCTGGCCTATAACGGTTTAAGAAACTACTGATAACTCTTGTCAGTAAATCTCAGCAGCAGCCCTGGCCAGAGACTTCCAGTTATAGCCAATCGAGCATAGCGCAATATCAACCCCCAATACCGGGAGAGACGAAACCCCTCCTGTCGCTCAGCGACTCCATGTGACTCTGGACTGTACCCAAAATCCACCTGTTTGCATAACTTCTTTGAGCCGTGGTAGGGAGGAAATCAAAGCACAGTGGGAGCCACATAAGACTCTATAACGATCTCGGGTCTACAGACTAACCTGTACCAGTGTTACCAGAGGACTGTTATCTGACGATAGGTATACTACCATATAGGAGTTCTCGGCAAGTCCTGTTCGGTGTACCCATTCTTCAATGAGCACCTGTCTACAATCTTTGATGTCACACACCAATGGTTGTGGGATCAACCATCGCCCTCTAAGGGACATGAAACGTACACACTAGTCTACACTGGAATATCGATGCCCTGGTCTCGATATTCCCACGACTAGGAACTGATTAAAGGATGTACTTGTGGACCACCCTGGCCCCACTAGTATGATCTCATCATAATCCTGGTAGTCAAGTACATATCCTAAGGGCTTTATCAACATGTGAGAGCAAGGCAGTAAAGAATACCAGTCAACATGTTAAGATAAAGAGTAACCAGATAGCATATTATCATGTCGAGCAAGAAAGTCCTCTCTATATATATGTCCAAGCATCCACTATAATATACATCACATGTACAATAATGGCCTCTAGGGCATACATATAATTAACAAGTTTAAATTAAGCAAGATTGTATGTTGTTTTTCCTCTAAGTTTAAAACCTGTTTCCCCCCTCATTAGCAGAATCTGTTTTAGACCTGAACTAAAATGGCCATAAATTATAACATAGGAACCCAAATGGAGTAACGCTTGATTTTTGGAATAATTTTCCGGATATTAGCTACATATTTATTCTAAGTTAATTTTATTGAAAACTGATGAAGCCATCCTAAAACACGTTTTAAAAATATGTATCGAATCTGGACAGCAGCAGGTGTAACACCCTAATTCATTTATACCATATTCGATTTGAGTATTTCCTAATCTTGTGACTATTTCTCGATTATTATTTGTTTTGGGTGCTGATAGTGCTTTGGTATTTATGGTTAGTATCCGACCCAACCCGCATGCTTGAAACCTATTATGGTTCAAGATTACGTTATATCTTTACTAGTACAGAGGATCTGTGCGCATTTAGATTTGATATATACATGTATCATATTTTAGTATCTGCATATATTTTTAAATAATACATATTATAGTCAAATAATATTTTTAATATCTAGTATGGCCTGTATCATACCCCATACCCTATGGCTGTATCCAGATATCGTGTTCATGTCCAGTTTGATGAAACAAACTCGTTTGAATCGCTACGTGTTTTTATGTGTATCCGTTTTTGGGGGTATGCATTTTCTTTAACCGGATATCGCATTATGGTTTTGGTTGATAAGTATATTATCCGTATTTTAAAACTAGATTTTTAAAAATGATCAGGCTATTTTTCGGAGTATTTTTGTATTAGCTATAAAATCCTAGATTATATATTAAAATATTTTAAAACAAAACAAACTAACAGTTCATATATATTAATATATATAATATATAATATTAATTTAACTCTCTCTCTCCACCCTCTCTCTCTATATTCCCCCCTCTCTTTCTTTCTTCTCTGTGTGTGTGTGTGTGTGTGTGTGTGTGTGTGTGTGTGTGTAAATTAACCTAATTAATATAACTAAAATATCACTCTCTCTCTCTTCCTCTTTCTTCTCTGTTTCTTCTCCCCGCGAGAAAAACTCGAACCCAAACCCTAGCTCGCTCCATCACCTCGCCGCCGACCTCCTCTCACCATCTCACCACCTCAACCTCTTCCCCTCTTCTTCCTCTTCCCGAGCAACTCCTCTCCTCCTCTCCAAAACCTCGACGACCCATCTCTGCATCTGCAACCCCAGAAACCCGACTCGTCATCGCCGCCGACCACACCAACCTCGTCTCCTCGCCTTCGTTATCAACCCTTCGACCTCATATGTTAGTGTATATGCCCTAGGGGCCATTATTGTATCATACTAGATTGTATATTACTTAATGGAAGCTTGGGATATTCACAGTTGTATATACAGTCTTGCTAAAAATGGTAGTATGCTACTTGGTTTGTGTCTACTTTAATATGTGCATATGTTTCTTGTTACGTATCACTTATACATATTAGTAGAGCCTATAGGTTCTTTGCTTGATTACCAGCGTTGTGATGGCAGTCACACTAGTGGGGGCTGGGTAGTCTATGAGCAACATCCTATACAGGTCTCTAGTCGTAGGATTATCGAGACAGGACATCGATACTCCAGAGTAGACTAATGTGTACGCTTTTCATCCCAGTTGGGGAGATGGTCTGTCCCATAGCCATCAGTACGTCGTACTGGAGATAGTATACATGTGCTCGTTAGGTTATGGGTACACCGGACATGACTTGCAGGGGAACTGTTGGTTGGTATTATACCCATCGTTAGTTAACAGTTCCCAGGTGACATGAGTACAGCATAGTCCGCAGACTTGACGCTGCTACTTCGCCTCGAGTGTGTCCCACTGTTCTTAGATTGCTACCCTACCACGGCTCAAAGGAGTCGTGCAAACAGGTAGCAGTTGGGTGCAGTCCCGAGCACTTGGAGGCAGTAGTGGTTAGACATGATTCGTCTCTCTCGGTATTGGGAGATGATATCGCGCTGTGTCAGAGAGCCATTACGCAAAATCCCTGGCCAGGGCAAGCGAGATTTACTGGTAGGTTCCAGTAGTTTCTCAGGGTGTAATGAGCTTCGCTTCGACACGACTTATACAGCTATTAGGGGACTGACGCTTGCCGCCCCTAGGCTTGATATGTGATAGTCTTAGACGAACAGACCGGACTGTATGGAGATTATCACATCAGGCTCAGTGGGAGTTCGGATGAGTTTCCTCATTGGCCTTCTTATCGACATCTACCTGGGGACCGTTACGTACAGCTAGTGCCGCTTGCGGTCTGTGGTTAAACCCATTGCCAGCGTAGTGTCGAGTCTTTAGAGTCCCACACAGAGAGTTTCCCTGCTCCAGGCGAAACGATATAGAGGTTGTATGGTTTTACGACAAGGGTTCGGACGCGTACGTGTGTTTACACACGTACGACTTTTTGGACAGTTTTTACTAGCCGGCTTTGGTTTAAGCCAGATTCTAGTATCGGGTTATTGGATTTATACAGTCTAAAGTTTTTCCGTGTTTTCACGGATTGGAGGGGCGTTCTCGTAATTTGTCGGGAAGCTTCTAGAAGCATGGTGACATGGGGGGTAAGGTGGTATTGCATTAAGTGAGATTAGTGACTCATTTGTGTGATTCATCCATGTCATTAATGCATCATAAATGCTTAATGACTCATGGAGATGAATCACTCAAATGCATTTATGAAGCATGGTTGATTAATCATTTATTTATTTATTTGATAAATAATAATGCTTCATAAATATTATGATAGATCATTATCTCATTTCATTCTTATCTTCACCTTCTCTCTCCTCAAACTCTCTCATTCTTCAAACCCTAACCCTAACCTCTCATGGGTTGAGATCAAGGGTTAGCTAGACTAATATATCCATAACCTCACTCTATATCCCCTAGGTAGCTTAGATTAGCACCTTAAGCAACCTAGTTATCTCAAGTTTGAGATTAAACTTGGCGTAGGAGCTTTCGGGTGGATCGTCTTTGACTCGAGGAGGCCGTAGAGGTGCCGATCTTCCAAGGAGCCAACGAGGAGTGGAGGACAGCGATGAAGACCCGAAGGACATGTAACGTGAGGTATAACTTCAAATCCGAGTAGTTAAACCTCTTGTTGTTAGTTAGCAATGGTTTAGATACGATTCATGCGCTCAAGTCCGTGTTACGAAGCTTTGATAATCGTTTTTCATATATTCCGCCTCCCCGCAAGTTCGTGGGGTGCGTGACATGGACTTACAGTGGTATCAGAGCCAACTAAACCATTACTAGCTTGTTAGCAACTAATTAGAAGTTCGATCGACGGAAAACATGAAAACAAAGCCCCGAAAATTCCAAGTTTCTGTTAATTTTAAAAGTGTCTGAAAAAATATTTGACATACCTTAAAATTCACAGCAGGGAATTATAAGAATACTGGGAAAATACGAGGACTCAACTCGGTTAGATGGCCGCGGATCCGCGGCAATATGATGCCTTTGGCCGCGGATCCGCCGCCGAGTCAACTCCGAGTTGACTCGGATTTGCTCTGTTATTCATATTTTTTGGTGTTCTGTTTTCTTTTATGTTCTGTTTCTGCCCAGGTTACTTCAGTGCAGGTTTGCTTTGGGGGTAGACACGGAATATGGTAATCGATCGATATTCTAAGATATTTGCTAATTGGGTTTTTATCTGTAATGTTTAATGTGTTCGTAAACCTCCCCTAACTGCTAGTATGTCGGTTGGCAGGGGGTTGCACATTTCTGAAATGTTTACTGTTTGTGTATATGAACTGTATTGGACTGTTGTGATGATTAGCCGGGGTTTGAGATGTGTTTAATATTCATTCATTCAATATAAATGTAATTTGATGTAATATTCTTTTGCGGGGCACATCCAGGTTGCGGTTGTAGCCACCGTTGTATTATTATTTCTTTTTACTGTTTTTTGCTCCTAGGATAGACCCAAGGTGGGGTACACAAACTACCGGGTACGTTGAAGTGTTTAGTGGCCTACTCACGTTGTTGAGGGTGACCGCTTCACTTCGGGTACTTGGCGGGTAGTTTGCCGTACCCGTAGGGGTCTAGGGTGGGGTAATGGCTATTTATCACAACTGTGTAATCCGTCTTTTATTGCAGGCTCAAAGCAAATGTGGATTGCTAGTAAATCCAATAAAGTTCATCTGAGATCTGGAATGCTTATTATTGCGTCTGACGAATGTACAATATCTATATATGATAGCTATTAGACGTTACTTATGTTTTACACCCGCGCTAGCCCAGCCCCCGCTCTGTCGTTAGTTAAGTAACCTAACGGGTGATGACGGGACCCAGTGGCGAATGCGGATGGCATAAGAGGACGTGGTATTTTCGTTGTTTTCTGCAATGATAGGATAAATGATGGGACGCATTATTATAATGCAAAGAAAATAAACCAAAATTAAATCGTTGGAACAAATTTAAAAGAAACCACTCGGTTATTTTAAAAGAGCAGAATTTTTAATTGCGGAGCCTTAACCACTCCTTTTAAAAAGCTATCAGGTTCCTTCGATTATATCAAGTTCACTACGTTCACGGTTTTGCCAAAACCAGTCGTAGCCCTCCATCATTTCTTGTGGATGGTCAGTAGTATTCAAGCTATGTATTTTGACCTAACGCCAAGGCACAGTGTTTGGTAGCTGCTGGGTATTCATTTGTTGCATAGATAGATGTGTTAGTTTGGGACAGTTGTATTATCATTTTGGCCTAACGTCAAGGATATGTACGGATGGGTTCAAATTAACAAGGATAATGATGGGTAGAACTTGACATGTGACTTATGACATTTTGACCTAACGCCAAGGTCATAAGAGCATGGGGCAAAAATCCATATCGGGAATTTCTAAAGAAACTGAAATTTGCAAAGAGATGCATACCATTTTGGAGTTTGATGAATGTTGGTAGGATCCCTTCAACATTATCATACGATGATATTTTGGATCCCGATCCTACTGTGAGTATATATACTACGTATCAGGAGATTCGTCACTTAACGATCTTTGCTATAAACCAAGTAGGTGCCTAGAAAGGTGTCAGCGGGGTTACGCCTCCAGAGAAAAGAGGTTATTTAATTAAGGAACTTCGCGAAAGCGTTGGAAAACCTCCCTCGAAGTATCGACACTGGTCTGGCTGAACGGTTAAGCAAGTATTGTACGGTGAGAATAGTCCTGGCTAATTCTTCTTTTATGGTTTGAGGAAGGTTTCGAGAAACAGTGGGAGCTATCCTGTTTAGATAAATAACCACTCTAAATTTGCAAGAGCATCATGCTAATAGTGTTTTCTTCTCTCTCTCTCTTAAATTGCAGCGACCTTGTGACCACACATAGGTTACATCTAGATAACAAATTGACTGAATCTAACTTATATGACTGGCAAAGGTCTGTCCAGATGTCCATTGCCTATGACAAACTAGACCACCCTATTACTACTCAAGATCCCGTCGTCCCAGGTCCAGTTTCCACCGTCACGGATATGGATATCCGACAGAAAAGGGAAAAGGATAAAGCGAAAGCCAAGTTCCTCGTGTTAGCTTCAGTTGATGGTGTATACCAGAAGCAGCACGAGAAGATGGACTCAGTTTCCATCTTTCTCCATAATAAAGATTTATATGGAGAGCAATCTCATATCGCGAGATATGAAACCTCGAACGAATTAATTCAAGCGAGGTTGGTTTTCGGATCATCTGTAAGGGACAACGTCCTTACAATGACCATCTATATTGATAAGCTCAAGGACCTGGAGACCACGTTGGGAAACAGGTCAGATACTGATTTGATTTTACAGTCTCTACCTTCTACCCTGAAGGAAACCAGGGAAGCAGAAGGAAAGAGAAAGGCAAAAGTTTCAGGACTTAATGTAGTAAAAGAGGGTAGTTCCTATTATTATGGGATTGGACATTGGCAGAAAGATTGCAGGGCTTTAGAAGTCAGTAACCAGGATATGAAGCATGTTGTGGCTTCAGCCTCAAGTGTGTTTGTAATTGAGAAATGTTTGTCAATAAACTCTACTTCCTGGGTATTAGATACCGGAGCAGGATCTCATATCTGTAATTCATTACATGCTTTGAGAACCGTAAAGTTATAAAGGTAGGTGATTAGTCTCTCAAAGTTGCAAACGGAATGACAGTGAATGCTGAATCCGTGGGAGAATATCGCCTAGGTTTGACAAGTGAGCATATATTGATTTTACGTAACTGTTTATATATACCTAGTATGACTTGTAATATCATATCAGTGTCCTCTCTTTCAAGAGAGGGATATGATTTTACATTCGTAAGTGATGTAGTTAACATCCACCTAAATCAAGTTCTGATTGGGTCAGGTACATTAGATAACGGTATATACGTATTAAGTCAAGCTTAGGTTTTCAATGTCCAGAATACAATTAAAAGAAAGTCCCCGGAAATAAATCAGGCTTTCTTATGGCATTGTAGACTAGGTCACATCAATGAGAGAAGGTTGACTAAGTTACATGGAGAAGGATATTTGAATCCGTTCGAATATCAATCTTATGCTACTTGTGAATCTTGTCTCATGGGAAAGATGACAAAGACTCCGTTTGCTGGACACGGACTAAGAGCAAGCGAGCTCTTGGGACTCGTACACAGTGACGTGTGCGGTCCAATATCTACACATGCACGAGGTGGTTATTCCTATTTCATTACTTTTACGGATGATTTCTCTAGGTATGGATATATCTTCTTAATGAAGCATAAATCCGAGGCTTTTGAGAAATTCCAAGAATACAAGAATGAAGTGGAAAAACAAACCGGCAAAAGTATCAAGACACTGAGATCTGATCGAGGTGGTGAATACTTAAGCGCCGAGTTCCTGGATTACTTAAAAGAGAATCGAATTCTCTCTCAGCTTACTCCTCCATACACACCACAACACAACGGTGTATCAGAAAGGAGAAATCGAACCCTATTGGATATGGTTCGTTCCATGATGAGTAAGGCTGAGTTACCGCGATCATTCTGGGGATATGCACTAGAATCAGCTGCTTATCTTTTGAACATAGTTCCTACCAAGACTGTGCCTACTACACCATATCAGATATGGAGTGGGAAGAAACCCTATCTTCAGTATCTGAAGATTTGGGGATGTCTAGCTTTTGTTAAAAAGCAGCATGCGGACAAGCTCGAGGCACGATCAATACAGTGTAAGTTTGTGGGATATCCAAAGAACTCCAGGGGGTATCTATTCTATTACGCAGAGGAACAAAAGGTTTTTGTTTCTCGTAATGCCCATTTTCTAGAACATCAGTTTTTAGAAAAGGAAATAAATGGGAGCGAAATAGAAATAGAAGAAATTCCAGAAACACAAGCTGTTACTGAAAGTATGGTAGAACCAGAGGTTTCAGAAGAAAGGGACATCCCGACGCGACTCCGCAGGAGTAGTAGGCAATCTCATCCGCCTGAGAGATACTACGGTTTTCTCATAGACGGGGATAGAGAGGATTGCGTCATTAATGATGATGACCCTACTAGCTTCCAGCAAGCCGTTCAGAGCGGCGACTCGGTAAAATGGCTGGATGCAATGCGGACTGAAATGGAGTCCATGTACACTAACAAAGTATGGACTTTGGACATTGCTCCAGATGGGGTAAAACCCGTAGGATGCAAATGGATCTTCAGAAAGAAGATTGGTGTAGATGGACAGGTTGAAACCTATAAGGCTAGACTTGTTGCAAAGGGTTTCCGTCAAAGACCTGGTTTGGACTATGGCGAAACCTTTTCTCCAGTAGCTATGCTGAAATCCATTCGGGTCCTTCTTGCTATTGTTGCCTTCCACGATTATGAGATCTGGCAGATGGACGTAAAGACGACCTTTCTAAATGGAAATTTGGAAGAGAGCGTCTATATGGATCAGCCAGAAGGATTCATTCAGAGTGGGAGCAGCGGTAAAGTATGCAAGCTGCTTAAGTCAATTTATGGACTAAAGCAGGCATCGCGGAGTTGGAACATCTGTTTTGATGATACTGTCAAGGAATTTGACTTTATCAAAAATCCAGATGAACCATGCATATACAGTAAGATTGTAGGGAGAGCTGTAGTATTCCTCGTCTTGTACGTGGATGACATTCTCCTAATAGGAAATGATATTCCTATGTTACAGTTAGTCAAAAGTTTTTTGTCACAGAAGTTCTCCATGAAAGACCTAGGTGATACCACCTAAATTCTGGGGATCCAGATCTATCGTGATAGATCAAAGAGGATGTTAGGACTTTCGTAGTCTAGGTACATAGACACCATATTGAGAAGATTCAGTATGGAAGATTCTAAGCGCGGTAACCTACCGGCTTGTCACGGAATCACCCTCTCCAAAGATATGTCTCCCAAGACTGATTTGGAAAGGGATCGCATGTCGATTATACCCTACGCTTCAGCGGTAGGCTCTATAATGTATGTGATGTTATGTACCAGACCAGATGTAGCATACGCATTGAGCGTGGTAAGCCGGTATCAAGCAAACCCAGGGAAGAATCACTGGATAGCAGTAAAGAACATTCTCAAGTACCTGAGGAGGACTAAGGAGATGTTCTTGGTATATGGCGGAAAAGACCTCCAGATGGAGGCCTTTGCCGACTCCGGCTTCCAGAGTGACAAAGATGACTCTAAGTCCATGTCGGGTTATGTCTTTACCCTCAATGGAGGGGCGGTCTGTTGGAAGAGTTCCAAGCAGGAGACCGTTGCTGACTCAACAATGGAAGCGGAGTATATAGCCGCTTGCGATGCCGCAAAAGAAGCTGTCTGGATGAAGAAGTTCCTCACAGAACTTCAGGTGGTTCCTACCAGTGTTGATCCAATACCTCTGTATTGTGACAACAACGGCGCTATAGCTTTAGCGAAGGAACCCAGGTCCCATCAGAAGTCCAGACACATCTTAAGGCAGTATCACCTGATCAGGGAGATCGTAGATCGCCGGAAGATCGAGGTGAAAAGAGTAGAGACAGAGAATAACATTGCTGATCCATTCACAAAGGCCATTCCTCAGACGCAGTTCGAGAGGCTATTCGAGATGATAGGTCTACGATATGCCAGCTCATGGCCCTAGTGCAAGTGGGAGATTGTTAGTGTATATACCTTAGGGGCCATTATTGTATCATACTAGATTGTATATTACTTAATGGAAGCTTGGGATATTTACATTTGTATATACAGTCTTGCTAAAAATGGTAGTATGCTACTTGGTTTGTGTCTACTTTAATATGTGCATATGTTTCTTGTTACGTATCACTTATACATATTAGTAGAGCCCATAGGTTCTTTGCTTGATTACCAGCGTTGTGATGGCAATCACACTAGTGGGGGCTGGGTAGTCTATAAGCAACATCCTATACAGGTCCCTAGTCGTAGGATTATCGAGACAGGGCATCGATACTCCAGAGTAGACTAGGGTGTACGCTTCTCATCCCAGTTGGGGAGATGGTCTGCCCATAGCCATCAGTACGTCGTACTAGAGATAGTATATAGGTGCTCGTTAGGTTACGGGTACACCGGACAGGACTCGCAGGGGAACTGTTGGTTGGTATTATACCCATCGTCAGTTAACAGTTCCCAGGTGACATGAGTACAGCATAGTCCGCAGACTTGACACTGCTACTTCGCCTCGAGTGTATCCCACTGTTCTTAGATTGCTACCCTACCACGGCTCAAAGGAGTCGTGCAAACAGGTAGCAGTTGGGTGCAGTCCCGAGCACTTGGAGGCAGTAGTGGTTAGACAGGATTCGTCTCTCCCAGTATTGGGAGATGATATCGCGCTGTGTCAGAGAGCCATTACGCAAAGTCCCTAGCCAGGGCAAGCGAGATTTACTGGTAGGTTCCAGTAGTTTCTCAGGGTGTAATGGGCTTCGCTCCGACACGACTTATACAGCTATTAGGGGACTGACGCTTGCCGCCCCTAGGCTTGATATGCGATATTCTTAGACGAACAGACCGGACTGTATGGAGATTGTCACATCAGGCTCAGTGGGAGTTCAGATGAGTTTCCTCATCGGTCTTCTTATCGACATCTACCTAGGGACCGTTACGTACAGCTAGTGCCGCTTGCGGTTTGTGGTTAAACCCACTGCCAGCGTAGTGTTGAGTCTTTAGAGTCCCACACAGAGAGTTTCCCTGCTCCAGGCGAAACGATATAGAGGTCGTATGGTTTTACGACAACGGTTCGGACGCGTACGTGTGTTTACGCACGTACGACTTTTTGGACAGTTTTTACTAGCCGGCTTTGGTTTAAGCTAGATTCTAGTATCGAGTTATTGGATTTATACAGTCTAAAGTTTTTCCGTGTTTTCACGGATTGGAGGGGCGTTCTCGTAATTTGTCGGGAAGCTTCTAGAAGCATGGTGACTTGGGGGGTAAGGTGGCATTGCATTAAATGAGATTAGTGACTCATTTGTGTGATTCATCTATGTCATTAATGCATCATAAATGCTTAATGACTCATGGAGATGAATCACTCAAATGCATTTATGAAGTATGGTTGATTAATCATTTATTTATTTATTTGATAAATAATAATGCTTCATAAATATTATGATAGATCATTATCTCATTTCATTCTTATCTTCACCTTCTCTCTCCTCAAGCTCTCTCATTCTTCAAACCCTAACCCTAACCTCTCATGAGTTGAGATCAAGGGTTAGCTAGGCTAATACATCCATAACTTCACTCTATATCCCCTAGGTAGCTTAGATTAGAACTTTAAGCAACCTAGTTATCTTAAGTTTGAGATTAAGCTTGGCGTAGGAGCTTTCGGGTGGATCGTCTTTGACTCGAGGAGGCCGTAGAGGTGCCGATGTTCCAAGGAGCCAACGAGGAGTGGAGGACAGCGATGAAGACCCGAAGGACATGTAACGTGAGGTATAACTTCGAATCCGAATAGTTAAACCTCTTGTTGTTAGTTAGCAATGGTTTAGATACGATTCATGCGCTCAAGTCCGTGTTACGAAGCTTTGATAATCGTTTTTCATATATTCTGCCTCCCCGCAAGTTCGTGGGGTGCGTGACATGGACTTACATCATATCCCTCTCCTCCTTTTCCCCGACCACGACCCTGCACCCGACGACCTATCCCGAGAACACCCCTGAACCCTACAGCCGCGGTGCCCATGCCCGCAACACCTCGCCGCCGATCACCTTATCCGCCACCCTCAACACTACCATCACCACTACCTTCTCCTCCTCCATTCCCGAGCTCCTTGCACCCCTACACCGCAACCCCGATGAATTAATAGAACCCAGCCAACTCAAGAAACCTCTTTGCCCTCGCCATTACCCATCACCGACGGCTGCCCATCGTCGCCGTCGTCACCTTCTCGGTCCCCGAACCCAGAGCTCGATCCCCAGTAGCCAATCCCTCTTCTTCTCCTTCTTCTCTTATTTGTTTTTTTTTCTTTTCCTTTTTGTTTCTTGGTATTCCAACCGTCGTCGGAGTCACGCACGTCGCCGACGATCCGGACGACCCAGTCATCGTCGCCATCCATCGTGGTCACGTCTATGAGCAGCCGAGTCTAGTATTGTACGTGCGTGGTTTGCATCGCAACGTTTTTCCGACGTCGAACGTGACATACGTACCCGACGTGAGATCCAATTAGGCAAGTTTATCTTGCAACATCCTATGTTAATATATTTATATCCATATGTATTTTAATTATGCACCCGATGTTATAGTTTTACCGTTTTTCGATATCCGTATTGTCTATTGCATATCTAGTTGCATACCGAAACCTCATTATATCATGTTACTTCTATATTAGCGCGACATGTTATCTAGCTTGGATCATACATATTCATGGATATATATATATATATAGGTTATTACAGATAGACACATATGCATCCTTACATCAGCACTATTTTACCGTGATTCCGATATCGATTATAGTTTCATGTTCATTTGATACATATGCACCACACGACATGTCCCGACACACTACTTGACCTGTTACCTGATGTTGTTACTAATGATAACAATCCTGACTTGTTGTCCTGATGGACGTAACCTGTTGTCTACATAGACAAAACCTGTAGCTGCTTGATCCTGTGTTGGTATTAGACTTATATTATCAATACCTAACTTGAACACATAACGTGGGAAGTAAGAGGAAATCAATAATGAAATCTGAATTGTAACTCAACAGTTCGATACTTATACTGATCAGTCTTTACGGGTTAGGCCAGCCTCGGGATGTTGCTGCTGACATCATTCATCTGTATATGTTACTTGTTTATTGCCTAGCGGCACGTGTCGGATTCAACCCAAGAATCTTGACCGTGGTCCCGGGCACGCACGTGATACTATTGAGTTATATTGACGATTTCATTAAATTGATTTCAAAAACTTTAGAGTAGATAACCCAGTAGCACAATATAGATTACTCATCGCACTTCATATGCATATACACACCTCACTGTTCATATCCGTGTTATTCTTTATATTCATGTTTACCTATATCGTTACATCCTGGTTATTACTATTATTTTGATGTTATGACGCACTGACGTATGAGTTTTGCATGGCCCGGTTTCTCTATCTCTATCGCAGGCTGAACATGAGTACTTTAGCCGTCAAGCCGAGCAGTGAGGGATTGAGTTTAGTGATTTTAGTTTAGTTATTTTCCACAGCTTCATTTCTTGATGTGAGCCCTATTGGGATGTATTTTCAGATATTGTTTATTGGATATTATTATCGTTTCCGCTTATACATTTTCTTGACTCTTTTATTTGGCAAATGGATATGTACTAGATAGATTTTATATTTTACTATTCTTAATATCCTATAGACAGCTGTAATGTGACTGTGGAGGGATGATTCCTATCCACAGGTAACATGGTTGGCTCTGTCACGTGCCACAGACAGCGCACTCTGGGAAGCGGGCCATGACAGCAGGAATTATCTGCACTGCTGTCATAAAACAACCATAACTCCCTCTCTGTTTATCGTGACTCAAATAATTTTATGGAGAATCGTTCAAAACTCACAGACGCTCATATCTTTTTTAATATTTAAAACTATAAAATAAACAGAATCTAGTCGAAAATTCAAACTACCACTAGTGCATACATTTTGAAATCTGCACTGGCCTGCTCTGCACAGCGGTACGAAAACACCCATAATTCTCTCACCTGAAACCCGATCGAGAAAAACTCAGTCGTAATTGTAAGGTGTTTTTCGTCACCCCATTGAGATGAGAATACGTGCGCGCTTGTCAGGCGCATTACAGATTCTTCCTACCTAGGGTAGGCTGGGGTTTATTGATTGTGGAGATCCGAATCTCCGGCAGCCGCGGACTAAGCTGCCGTTAATTACCCCTCGCCTTAGGGGCGAAGGAACCTCCGATTGACGGGTTAAACTGGACATGCAAACTCAATATGCAGTGTACGTGTTTCGAACAGGTTTTGGATATATCGGGAGCCTCGCAGAGTTTTATGGAGGTCTCGCTACCCGGATAGCGAGCTGGGGGTCAAGGGGGCTAGCAGCCCTCTTGCGGGGTACGGGGCAGTGCCCCGTTAGAATTTTTTTTCTAACAGGGACAGTGTCGTAGAGAGTGTGTGTGTGTGTGTGTGTGTATATACATATATACATATATGTAAAAAGGGGAAAAACGTCCAAAGGACGCGTGGGGGCCAGCACTTCACGTGCCCAGCATGCAGGCGCTGGACGCTGGGGGCCAGTGCCTCACGTGCGTGGCATGCGGGCGCCGGGCGCCGGCGCCTCACGTGCGTGGCACGCGGGCGCCGGGCGCCGGCGCCTCACGTGCCTGGCACGCGGGGGCCGGGCGCCGGCGCCTCACGTGCCTGGCACGCGGGCGCCAGCAGGAAAAAGGGGCTTAGCCCCTACACGGGGAGTTGTACTCCTGATTGACTTTTGGAGTTAAACTCCTAGAAAGAAAGACTTTTTTTATATGGAGTTAAACTCACAGAAGCTTTGATTTGTGGAGTTAAAATCCAAGAAATCCTTGTAAATGCTCAAGGGGACCCCTTTCTTCTCCCCTGAGCCTTGGATCTTTGCCAAAATGGGGTCTTTGGAGATGGGTCTTTTTCTTCCTCTTCTCTGTTGTCCGGATCTTGGAGAAAAGGGGATGAGATTTAAAAAATCTCCCATTTTTGAGATCTGATGGATGATCTGGGTTTCCCTTTGTGGGTTTTGTGGTGAAAAACTATTTATTTTTGGGAAAGGAAGAGTTAAATTCTTGATTTAATTCAAAAGGGGAAGAAGGTTTTAGAACCTTGAGAAAAGAGAGGTAGGCACAGAAACCCTAGATTTTTGGGGGAATGAAATGTATGCTTTATTTCATTATCATGTTTCCTTTTATAGGCTTACAAATTTACGTATAGCCTCTTGGGCTTTACAAAATGGCATTTTGCCCATCTCATGCCTCATGTGCTCATTTCTTTTGCCCATGAGCCATGGGCTTTATAAAAATTTGGCTTTATGCCCATTTTTCTTACATTCATGCACAAAAATTTACATCAAAATTATTTATTACATGATTTCGTTTTGGCATGGGGGAGATTGGCCGCGGGGCTCGATTTGGGCATGGGCCCACTTGATCTGGGCTTGGGCCCATCTGGTTTGGGGTTGACTTTGACTTGGTCAACCAGGGTGTAATTTTTGACCCAAAAAAGTGCCCCCATCAATAAATGCACATCGCACATGTGGGTCGTGTGCATGAAATTGATGGATCTTCTTTCATGTGGAGGCGACTTGATTTGGTTCCCGCTTTTTGGGAAGCTGGCACTGCCCTTTTTACGACATGGACGGTCGATACTTGGCGTGTGTCTAAGATGGAGTGTCCGTGGTAGACGTTTCCCGGCACAAAGTGATTTGATTCCTACTTTTTGGGAAGCCGGCATTGCCCTTTTTACGACATGGACGGTCGGCGTTTGACGCGTTTCCGAGGCGGAGTGTCCGTGGTAGACGTTTCCCCGACACGGAGTGATTTGGTTCTCGCTTTATGGGAAGATGGCATTGCCCTTTTTACAATATGGATGGTCGACGCTTGACGCATCTCCGTGACGGAGTGTCCGTGGTAGACGTTTCCCGGCACGGAGTGATTTAGTTCCCGCTTTATGGGAAGCTGGCACTGCCCTTTTTACGACATGAACGGTCGACTTGATTCTGAGTCAAAGCATAATTCCGACAGAGAAGGCAGATACACCGAGGCGAAGCATGAATTCAACACGGGGTGCACTCTAAGACGAAGCATGATTCCGACGTAGAGCTTGTTGGGTGACTTGATTCCGAGACGGGGCATAATTCCGACGGAGGACACTGGTTGACTTGATTCCGAGGCGGAGCATAATTCCGACAGGGAGGTCGTTGGTTGATTCCGAGCCGAAGCATAATTCCGACAGGGAAGGCAGATACACCGAGGTGAAGCATGATTTCGACACGGGGTGCACTCTAAGACGAAGCATGATTCCGACGCAGAGCTTGTTGGGTGACTTGATTCCGAGACGGAGCATAATTCCGACGAAATGCCACTGGTCGACTTGATTCCGAGGCGGAGCATAATTCCGACAGGGAGGTCATTGGTTGATTTGACTTGCTCCGCTTCTTGCGGTGTCAGGGTTGGAGTTGACTTGTTGATTTGATGTGATTTGGGTTGACATCAGCATCGCTACACTAGAATATGGTACCATGAGCGAATCATCATTTTTCATAAGAGGATTTAGGGATTTTGGTTTTGGTTTGGCATCAGCATCGCTACACTGGAATATGGTACCAGGAGTGAATCATCATTTGCCATGAGGAGATTTACCTCGTTCCTAGTTTAACGACTTAGGGGTCATCTGTTTTCAGTTTAACGACTTAGAGGTCATCTGTTCCCAGTTTAACGCCTTAGGGGTCATCTGTTCCCAGTTTAAAGACTTAAGGGTCTATTGGATCGGAAGTTTGGAATTTTAGGGTAAGGGTCGGCATCAGCGTTGCTAACACTGAAGCACAGGGGCCAGGAGCAATTCATCATTTGCCATTACCCGTTGGGGAGAGATGGCTTAGAAGACAGGTTTAAGTCCCTATCACCTAAGGCATTTCAATTTTATGGGCTGTAAGGGTCCTATAAAAGCATTTTCTCCCTACGAGTCAAAAGGATCTCGTAGGTGTACTTTCTCCTTAGGGGTCGTGGGGACTCCCAAGTGTGTTTTTCCTTTGTGAGTTGTAAGGATCCCACGAAGGTGTTTTCTTACGAGTCGTGAGGATCCCGTAAGTTTGTTCTCCTCATGTATCGTGAGGACACATGAGTGGGTCTTCCCAATGGAGCATAATTCCAAAGGCGGAGACCGGCCGCATGACTGGTGATTGCGGTAGGGTATGGGTGTGATGAGAATTATTTGAGCCGTGGATTGTATACGGTAGTCAATTTAGGGACTAATCATAGGGTTGGAAGAATTTTGGGAAATTGGATTTTGGTTGGCGTCTGCATCGCTGCAATGGAATATGGTACCAGGAGTGACTCATCATTCGCCGTTTGAGAATTTGAATTTTGGTTGGCGTCTGCATCGCTGCACTGGAATATGGTACCAGGAGCGACTCATCATTCGCTGTTTGAGAATTTGGACTTTGGTTGGCGTCTGCATAGCTGTACTGGAATATGGTACCAGGAGCGACTCATCATTCGCCGTTGGGACATTCAGAGTTTGGTTGGCATCTGTATCGCTGCACTGGAATATGGTATCAGGAGCGACTCATCATTCGTCCCGTTTTTTTATCGCGTTTGCTCTATTATTTCAGCTTTTCTTATCGCGAAGGTTGCGATTGCCCTATCATTTTAGCTATTTATTCGCGGTTTCCCCATCATTTCGGCTTTATTTTTCTTTTTTATTTTACTTGCTGATTTTTATTGCAATTCGTCCTATCATTTCGGCTTTTTTTTATTTACACTTTTTTTTACATCCGCAGTTTAACGACTTAGAGGTCGATCGTTCCCAGTTTAACGACGTGGTGGTCAGTTGACGGGGAGCTCAGAGAAGATACCCGATTGAGCAGTTGTCAGGGGCGCCGATAGAGCTTGCCCGAGATGCCTTGTTGCTTTTTTGGTGTTGATGGCCTTGCCCCCAGCTAGAGCAATGGAGAGTCGCTCGGAAACGAATTTGTGCTTGGTCTGAGGTGCCCTCACGACCATGACATTCGGCCTTTTCCCTTTTGAGGCTGGTTTATCCATCACCGGGGCTTGAAGAGCAGGGACGGCATTAGCTGGCACGAACAGAATAGAGCCAAATGGTAGCGGAGACTCCTCCCACTATCGCCCGAGACTGGCCGGAAGGGCCGTCCTGGCATCCATCTTCATCATGTAGGAGATGGGAGCTGTGTCGAGAGCTGAGCTTGTCCTTGGAGACATTTTTACTGCATCTGAAGATTGCAATTGGAAATTGTTAACCTGTACAAAGAAGCATGATTTAAGTACAGGCAATCGATATGTATATTGATTGAGCTTGCATGAACGTTTAACCCGAATATGGGAGGAGAGATTGCTCCCACAGGGCGTGCTAGAATCTGTAGGGTATTTTTCATCACCCCATTGAGATGGGAATACGCGCGCGCTTGTCAGGCGCATTACAGATTCTTCCTGCCTAGGGTAGGCCGGGGTTTATTGATTGTGGGGATCCAAATCTCCGACAGCTACGGACTAAGCTGCCGTTAATTACCCCTCGCCTTTGGGGCGAAGGAACCTCTGATTGACGGGTTAAACTGGACATGCGAACTCAATGTGCAGTGTACGTGTTTCGAACGGGTTTTGGATATATCGGGACCCTCACAGAGTTTTACGGGGGTAACGCAACCTGGATAGCGGGCTGGGGGTCAAGAGGGCTAGCAGCCCCCTTACGGGGTGCGGGGCAGTGCCTCTTTAGAATTTTTTTCTAACAGGGACAGTGTCGTGGAGTGTGTGTGTATATATATATACACACATATATACATATATGTAAAAAGGGGAAAAAGCGTCCAAAGGACGCATGTGGGCCAGCGCTTCACGTGCCCAGCACGCAGGCGCTGGACGTTGGGCGCCAGCGCCTCACGTGCCCAGCACGCAGGCGCTGGACGTTGGGCGCCAGCGCCTCACGTGCCCAGCACGTGGGCGCTGGGCACCAGCGCCTCACGTGCGTGGCACGCAGGCGCTGGGCGGCAGGCGCCAACGCCTCACTTGCATGGCACGCGGGCGCTGGGCGGTAGCGCCTCATGTGCCTGGCACGTGGATGCCGGACACCAGCAGGAAAAAAAGGGCTTAGCCCCTACACAAGGAGTTGTACTCCCGATTGACTTTAGGAGTTGAACTCTTAGAAAGATTTTTTTTTTATATGGAGTTAAACTCCCAGAAGTTTTGATTTGTGGAGTTAAACTCTAAGAAATCCTTGTAAATGCTCAAGGGGATCCCTTTCTTCTCCTCTGAGCCTTGGATCTTTCCCAAAATGGGGTCTTTGGAGATGGGTCTCCTTCTTTCTCCTTTCTGTTGGCCGGATCTTGGAGAAAAGGGGATGATATTTAAAAATCTCCCCCTTTTGAGATCTGATGGAAGATCTGGGTCCCCCTTTGTAGGTTTTGTGGTGAAAAACTATTTATTTTTGGGAAAGGAAGAGTTAAACTCTTGATTTAATTCAAAAGGGGAAGAAGGTTTTAAAACCTTGAGGAAGGAGAAGGAGGCACAGAAACCCTAAATTTTTTGGGGAATGAAATGTATGCTTTATTTCATTATCATGTTGTCTTTTATAGGCTTACAAATTTACATATAGCCCATTGGGCTATACAAAATGGCATTTTGCCCATCCTATACCTCATATGCTCATTTCTTTTGCATATGAGCCATGGGCTTTACAAAAATTTGGTTTTATGCCAATTTTTCTTACATTCACGCATAAAAAATTGCATCAATATTATTTATTACATGATTTCATTTTGGCATGGGGGAGATTGGCCGCGTGACTCGACTTGGGCATGGTCCTACTTGATCTGGGCTTGGGCTCACCAGGTTTGGGGTTGACTTTGACTTTGACTTGGTCAACCGGGGTGTAATTTTTGACCCCAACAGTAATTCACACGACTTCCTGAACTAAATTTACTCTTTGGGCAATAACTTCTAATTCCAACTCAAAACTATTCGTTTTTGCATGTGAACTTGACTAATTTCTGGCATGAAACTCAATTGTTATGATTGCAACTTCATACCGTGTGTATAAAATATTTGGTATTGCATCTTGAACTTAACATGAATCCGTGAATACATGACTCTATGAATACATGATTCTGCGAATACATGAATTCGTGAACTCGTGAATTCGATATGCATCTATAGTTTTAAGCATTCATACATTTATACTAGTATCACGTTAACTCCTTAAAATGAATAATTCACACGGGGATGGGAAGTTTGACGAATGGGGGTAAGTACGTGTAATGAGGATCATACATGATGGCCGTAGTTCCGTATATTACGGAACAATTGCATTACTAACTCATGAATCCAAGAATCCGTGTTTTTGTTGTTCTGAGGGGAAACAAAATATTTTCATAACATGCAGAACCCTTATGAGTCGAACCTATAACCGATCGCAACTTCATATTGTTGGCTATAGTGCCCTCAAGTCAATTATTGTAATCGCAGGCACGCGATTGTGATAATTGAGGGAGGATCTATATGGGTAGAAACAGTCTTACTCGAGATGATAGTATGCTATCTGGTTTGCTTTTATCATCATGTACATGCATTATGTGGTATGCTATCTGGTTTGCCTTTATCATCATGTACACGCATTATGTGGTATTACAGATCACTATTACATGTTGATAGAGCCCATAGGATTCTTGCTTGACTACCAGTATTATGATGGCGATCATATACGTGGGAGTTGGGTGGTCTATAAGCACATCCTTAAATGTCCTTATTCGAGGGAGTGTCGAGACTGGGCATCAATACTCCAGAGTAGACTAGTGTATACTTATCGAGACCCCGACGAGCAAGCCATTGATGTCAGTTAGTCACCTAAGACAGTATACAGGTGCTCATTGGGTTATGAGTACACTGGACGGACTCGCCGGGAACATGCTAGTTGGTATTATACCATTTTCAGATAGCAGTTCTCAGGTGACATGAGTACAGGTTAATCTGTCGACCTGAGATCGTCATTTGTCTTGTGTGAGTTCCCACTGTGCTTTGATTACTACCCTACCATAGCTCAAAAGAGTCGTGCAAACAGGTTTTAGTTGGGTACAGTCCCGAGTCACATGGAGGTAGTGAGCGGATCGTCGGGGATTCGTCTCTCCCGGTATTGGGGGTTGATGTCGCGTAGTGCATGGGTGACCATGACCAGAAATCCTTGGCCAAGATGGACGAGAATTACTGATTTGGATCAGTAGTTTCTCAGTTGGTGATGGGCTTCATACCGACATGAAATATCGCGTTATTAGGGGTCTGACTTTATCCACCCCCTAGACTCTATATGCAATACTCTTAGACAAATAGACTAGACAGTACGGAGATTGTCACGGACAGGCTCAGTAGGGGTTCGTATGAGTTTGCTCGTCGACCTTCTTTTCGCTCAATACCTGGATAGCCGTTACGTACAGCTAGTGCCGCTGACGTGCTTGTGGTTAAACCCACTGCCAGCGTATTGACGTGTCTTTAGAGTCCCATACAGAGGGTTTTCACGGTTCAGGCGATATGATGTAGATGACGTATGTTGGTACATACAGGTGTCTAATTAAAAATGTGTACAGGCTACACAGATTTTTATCGGACAGTTGATAATACTAATGGCTTAGGATTGAGCCGGATTATTAAATCAAGTTTTGATTTAATAATTTATATATATATATATATTTATATATGTATTCTAGTATTATTGTTCACTATTCATTTTCTCTCTTGGCTATTCGTATTTTTATATGAATACGCGTATATGTATTTCGATACGTACATCGGGTTGTATTCCGTATTTATACGGAACATCTTCTAGAAGTTGGACACCTCCTTATATGATTTTCTTTTTAGAAAATCATTTGTCATTTGTAAATGAAGTGGAGGGTGAGGTGGCATGAGCATGGTGGTGGCATGTTGAGAAGTATGGCTCTTGATTGTTTATTGAAAAATATGATGAGATTTTTCCATGGTTGATAAAGTTTGTGAGAATTTTTCTACATGCCATCCACATTCATTCTTTTTACACTCATTTGATTTTAGGAGGCTAGTGAGCTCTTCCACACTTAGCAATTTTTCCTTCTTGAGTTGCTCATACCCATGGTTTTCCTCACCTCCTCTTTCTTCTTCTTTGATTGCTCACTTGAGCATGAGGTATGAGAGAAAAAGATATTGAAATATTCTTATATCTTCACTCTCCATTGCTAGCGACCATGGAGCATCGGTTGCTAGGCTAGGCGAAGCTGGAGTTTGCATCGTTTCCTTCGGGTGGATCATCTTCGATGGAGGAAGACCGGCAATCAAGCTCGATCCAGGACACCTCTAGAAGCTAAGGATGATGGTAGAAGACCGAATGACACGGATCATTCGGTATAACACTTCTATCATAGTAGTTTAGCTCTTCGTAGTTTGCTAGTTTAGGGTTTATGGTTCGATTCTAGTCGGGTTTGTTAGTGCCAAAAGTTTTAAATGCCAATTTTTGTTCCGCACTGGCCACGGTAGATGGCCAGGGTGCTATCGTAACCCAACACATTATATATGTATATATATGTTTTGCACTTCATCTTGAATTTGACATGACTCCGTGAATACATGAATCCGTGAACTCGTGAATCGAACATATATCTATAGGTTTTAAGTATTCATAAATTCATGCTATTACTTATGTTAACTTCTTAATCAAGAATATCATGGGGATGTGGTAGCTCGAAAAATGAGGATATTTACATGTAACGGGGATCATACATGATCGCCGTAGTCTCGGTTATTACGGAACAATTGCATTACTAACTCATGAATCTCTTGAATCCGTATTTCTGTTATTCCAAGGGAAAACAAAATATCTTTGTTACATGTAAAACTCTCACAATTCGGGCTTATAACTTAAAACAAAATAATAACTAATATCATGACACTCTAGTTATATTTTTGCTGATAGATATATGCCTAAATTTATTGATCCACACTCTATTGATCTTCTGCTTTTATCTTCATATTTGTGTTATTGTTCCATGCCGTATTTTGTTTATTTTAAAATTTTGTACTTTTTAACTGGGGACTTACTGAACTTTAGTTCACTGACGACATTCCTTTTTCTTCTTTGTTTTCTTTATTTTTCTTCGGAATGTCGTCAGACGACATTGGGTCAGACTACTTTAGGGCAGGATACAAGGCTCAATACAAGGTCGAGCCGATAAAGAAGGACTTCGACCAACTTACTTCCTAATCCGATCATTAGTAATCAATTCAGTATGCACTGTTCGAGGTTTCGTTTTACGACCTCTTATATCCTTATTTCTTTTTATTTGTAGAACACTTGTGTCCGTTTGGATTTGATTTGTAATAAATATTGTTGGATATTTTATAAAATTTAAATTCTTATACTATTTTTTCGTTTACTGCTTATATAGACGCTTAGCTTTTTCTTGTCAGGAAGGAGTGCTTCTTGGTGTGAATACATTGCAGGCCTCATCAGCTCTCGCTTCTCGTCTTTTGGGAAGTGGGGCATGACAGAAGGCATCAACAAATCTGGTTTCTTCTAAATTGGAATTCAAGAAGAAAAAGAAGAACTTCAAGAACATGAGCAAGAAGACTTTCAATCTGAATGTCCAGAAGAAAGAATTCAAGGACAGTTGCTTCAATTATGACAAGCTGGGTCATTTCTCCAGGGACTGCAAAGGGCCTATGAAGAACAAGAAAGAGAACATCAATTAGGTCGCGCAGGTTCAGAACTTTGTTTCGATGATCGCTCCGATGTAACACTCCTCCAACAAGGACTGGTGACTTGATACCGGGGCTACCTATCATGTATGCTCTAATAGGGATCTCTTCATCTCCTATGTGCCAGATAAGGAGCTTGTAGAGATGACCAATCACTCCATTACTGCAGTTCGTGGGATCGCCACAATTGTCCTCCTCTTGACAGCGGGGAAGACTTTGACTTTTAAGAATGTGAAGCATGTTCCTTAGATCGCCAAGAACCTTGTCTCATGAAGCTTGCTTTGCGGTACATGAATGCGGTTGGAATTTCAGGGAGGGAAAACTGTATTATCTTTTAAGAAAGAGTATTTTGGAAATTCCTTTATTGTTAATGGAATGTATAAACTACGTATTTTGTATCCTTCAACCATCAATGAAATATTTGTTTGTAGTTACCCATCGAGTCTTTGGCATCACAAGCTTAATCATGTTAACTTTAAGAAAATGAGTAACATGACGAAGTTGGGTTTAATACCAAAATGTGGGGGTGACAAACCAGGAAAATGCGAGATTTTTATTCATGCCAAAATTACTCGAAAGCCATTTTCCAGTGTCACCCGAAGCACCGAGCTATTGGACTTAGTATATTCCCATATTTACGACTTCAAAAGCTTTGTGACAAGAGGAGGGATGAAATACTTCATCACTTTCATTGACGATCACTCCTGTTTCTGCCATATCTATCTACTGAAGTCTAAAGATGAAGCATTCAACAAATTCAAAGAATTTCGAACTCGAGTAGAGAAGCAACTTGGCAGACCAGTGAAGAAACTCAGGAGTGATCAAGGAGGCGAATATCGTCCTAGAGAAACATAAGCCTACTTTAAGAAGCATAGTTTAATTGCTGAAACCATTGCACCTTATTTTCCGCAGTCGAATGGGATTGCTGAGAGGAAGAATCGCACATTGGCTGAGATGGTGAATTCGATACTGATCACATCGGGACTTCTGAACTGCTACTGGGGAGATGCTCTTCTGATAGCCAATTGGATCTTGAATCGAGTTTCTTATGCAAAGACCAATTCCATTCTGCATAACTGTTCTTGGGTTATCTTGATTCCTTGGATACACTCAAAGTGTGGGGGTGTCTGGCATATGTCAAAGTTCGAGATATCAGAAGGCCAAAATTGGGAACGAAGGCAAACATGCGTGTATTTGTAACGATTCTAAAATCACTGCACAGAAATTTCTTGTTATTGTAGAGAAAAGGGTATTACAGCCTGTGTAAGAGTTAAAAGTTATTTTTGGTAAATAAAAGAAAGAAGTAACTTGTAGCTCACTGGTAAATCCTCTATACTGCTGTAACATAGCCTATGAGTTCGAATCCCATCAGACCCAATTATTTTTTAGATTTTTCTTTTTAATTTTTGGAAGCCCAAGAGTTGCACGTGTAATACACGGAGAAATGAAAAGTTTCAGAAAAATCAAACAGCCGCAATAAAGTGTATACACCCAACTTGATACGTGGCACGAATCTCGAGGCAAGCCAATGAGATCCGACCGCCTGTTTCCTGGATATGGCTGGCGCCAATGGTCGATAGAGGCCCAATTGCCTCTATGCTTTGCACAGACACCCCTTCGACTTCCCTTAATTCCCCTGCACTGTTTGATTTTCCTGCAATCAAACAGAGACTCTTCAATTCACCATTTAACATCTTTTTAATGCATTTTAATCCACATTTTTAATTCTCAAACCCTAATTCTCCACTATAAATACCACCCCACGCCTTAGCTCTTCACCATTCTGAAACTTCTAGAAAAAATTCTCTCAAACTCTCTAAATGCCAAGTGGAGTTAAGTCTCCCAAGTGGAGTAGCAAGCCAATCTCGACGACCGGAGCACCTCCGATGAAACCACGACACCAGAAGGATTCCTCTCGTTCTTGTTAACGATCTAAGCTAGTGAGTTTCTTCATCTCCATTCTTTTCCATTTCAAAACTTTTTTTAAAACAACTCGATAAAAGAGGAGTTATCTCTGATATAGTTTTCTTTTTAATATTCGTAATGTATGTGATAGGCAAATTAAATCAAACTAACATGCTACACTAATATTAACCTTTTTCATATTATTTAGTTTTTAATTTAACAAAAATTTCATATGAAACAAGCATATAACGAATTTTTCATTAAAATACAATGAACTTTAGTGTAACTTCTTTTCGATATCTAGTATACCAAAACCCTAGAACTTTCATGGGGTAACGACCTACCCCACACTCACAATATGGTTTCATAGCACGGTATTATAGAGCTATAGTTAATTTAAAGAAGAACTTTTTCATTAAAATACCACATCGTTTCAAAACGGGTTTCTTTTTAATCGGTATTTGGAAATCCTTGGCAATTACGCCTCTATAACCCTCGTTAGGGGACCCGCGAATGGATGGTGCGGATTATCGCACATCCTTGAGACAGTAGAGCGAGATGCAGAACTCCTCACGGAGTATACGGTCTCGAAAAGAATAAAAATACGGTTTTAAAGAAACGCGACTTTTCTAAACAAAACTAATTTTTGAAAAATTATATAAAAATCATAAATCCGTATTTGCAATAAAAAAAAATTAAGAAACTGTATTTTAAAAGAAATATTAGAATTTGTAAATAAAATACCACTAAGTTTCCAAAAGTAGTAGTTTTCATAAAAATACCATAAAGTTTTAAAAAGCTAGGTTTTATCATCAAAACACCACAACAATTAAAATATATGTTCATGAAAACCCTAAATGTTATAAATCACCCTCGAACTTTATTTTTAAACTATATTAAAGTATTTTCATAAAACCCTCTCAAAATATGCAAACAATACTAAGAACTCTAGATTAATACATGTTTAAGCGGGATCAATTCTCTTGAGCCCTAGGGAGCCGGAGAAAGTGAGCGCTTGCCTATTCAGGTTAGACAACTTAACGGAGTTATTAATGGCAATTGTCTTGGAAAAAGACACAAATACTGCCGTCTATGTGCAGCAGTTGCCGATTTCTTCCGAACATAAGATTTTAATAATTTACATCAATTCACATAAAAAGACACGAACTCAAATCCAAACTCAAATCTAAACTTGAACTCGAACTCGAATACAAACTCGAACTCTAACCTAACTCGAATATGAACTCGAATCCAATTGTTCACTTATAAAATATAAAGAAACGGGGAAAATTCCCCACTATTCAAGTCTCATGTGTTAAACACGTGTGCACCTATATGCAAAAGCATATAGGCGCTGCAGTTCAAAAACAAATGGGTTAAAAGAGCCACACGTGTTAAACATGTGAGCGCCTATATGTAAAGTATATTGGTGCTGCAATCAAATAATTGGCAAGTCAAACAGGCCTTACGTGTTAAACACGTGAGAGTTTATATGCATATGAGCGCTGAAAATAAAGTATGCTAAAACCCATGCTAGGGGTCACGTGAGTTCTCCTGTTGCATTCTTTGGCAAGATAAAATTAAATATGATAGAATTAAATTCTATTTGGTAAATGTTTTCCCTGATCTTTCTAATACGGAAAGTGTCATGCCCCGATTCCTATTGTACGGGCAGAGGACGCGACGGGCCCGCTACGTATTTACTCAGAAATAAACATGCTAAGCGTATCTAAGCAATATAAGTAAAATACCCAAGAGACAAGATGTAAATGAACAACAACTTTATTTTTTAACATTCTTTTTACAATACAATGAAAAGTAAATACATGGAATGAAAGCAATGCCTAAACAGTGGCATAACAGAAATGAAAATGGAATAAGTACAAGTGGCTACAGCTCTAGGTCTTCGGTGTACTGCTCAGGGGCCTACTCCAAATGCTCCTGACTGGTCTCGTACTCCTCAGTGTCGGGTCCTCCTGACAACATTCCAAAGAAGAAGAGAAATAGGAATGTCGTCAGTGAACAATCGCTCGGTAAGTCCCAAAGATGAGGGAGAAGTAGAATAGACAGACAGAGAGATATTATAGTTTTATAATGTTTTATTATAATGTTAGCGCGGTTGTTTGTAGCTTGGTATAGAAAATAACAGTGTATACGAGAGGAGTCCCACTTACACCGGAGAATTTGGTAACCCGTAGTACAAGGCTCCGTCGATAATATCATGGAACAACGGTATGGATGTAATTACGTCTTAAGTGACCATCTTGTGCCACCTTTAACATGTTCCGTACCAGTCTACCCCTTTATAACCCCGTAGTGTTTATGTATTGATTGTATTGATGGTATGGATTGTATTGTCTTGTCTTGTATTATAATTTGTATAGATAGATGACTTGCCGGAACCATGATATCAGTAAATAGAACCAATATAATTGATGAACATGTAAATGGAATATATCCATGGTTCGGTTCAGTCAATACAGATTGATTTAGATTGTATAGACGGATTCATGTTGATTGTAGTTTTATAGTTGAATCACATTCAAGTCAGATTGATTAGATTGAGACTCAATCTGAGTCAGACACTTTTAAGAAGAACTTGTAATCCTGATTGTTTTGATGTTATCGGTAACTGTGCATATGGATGACAGGATTTGTGTATTTTTCTAAGACAATTACCGTATTGATAACACCGTTTGTTAGGTTGTCTACCTTAGATAGGCAAGCACCCATATCTCCGGCTCCCTGAGGCTCAAGAGACTGGTCCCGCTTAAACCTATTTTTACTAGGGTCCTTATTGTAATTTAGTATAACTTGAGGGGGTTTTATGTAAAAATAGTTTTGGCATAATTTCAAAATACACCTCAAGTATTTAATTATCGTCTTTAGAGTTTTCATGGATGTATATTTTATAGAAGAGAAATTTCTAGTGATTAAAACCTAACTTCATAATATATGGTATTTATTTGTAATATGGATATTGTTTTGAATTATCATGGTAGTTTCATGTAATATCTGAATTCTTTTCTTGAGTTTTGGAAACATAGAATATTATATATATTTAAAATAAGTTTTTGGTAATAATTATATATACATATTTAATGAAAATAATTTTATTTATTTTCTTGTAAAAATCTCATTTTTCTAAAGAAAATGTATAAATATTCCATCGAGTCCGAATACTCCTTGCGGAGGTCTGCATCCCGCTCTACTAAACTCGAGGATGTGCGATAATCCGCACCATCCCGAACGGGGTTTCCCAAATGGGTTGTAGAGGCTCAATTGCATGGAAATGTTTTAATACATCTTTTAAAGAAAACGGTTTTATAAGTTAAAGGTATTTATTTACAAAATCGTATTTCCCGTATTCTATTGTTCCAAGATTCATCGTGCTATGATAGATTTGTGTGTTGTGATGAGCTAGGTCATTACCTCATGAACTGTCTAAAGGTATAGAAAGGAAATAAGGTTATAATGTCGAAATGAATAGTTTGTGGTATTTTTATATAAAAAATGCGATAAATGTCACAAAAATAATTATTTATAGGTGAAACTTGATTTAATGGTTTTGTTATTATTTTTGAAGCAATATGTGAGAATATGAAGTTATCTTGATTAAGAAAAATATAATTTTTAGAGAAAATCGAATCGAAAGTCAGACTAACTCCGCTTCCGTCGGGTTTTAGAATTGAAACTTTTTAAAGAATAAGATAAGAAGAGGAATGGGACTTACAGGTTACAAATATTGAGAGAAGAAGGAGGAAGAGTAGGGAAGCACCAGTGCATCGTTTCGTCGCCGAAAACTCCTCGTATTGTCGCCGGAACTTCGTCGGAGTTTCGTCCTTCGCTAACTCCATTTGCACACTATGAGAACTTGGAAATTTCTTGAGAGTTTTGGCAGAGATTTGTGAGTGGGTAGGGATGATATGAGGGGTGGTATTTATAGGAAAAGCTAGGGTTTAGTGTAGTGAATGAGTGTATTAAAATTTGTAATAAAATATGTTTAAATGTGAATTTTATTGCTCTCTGGAATAATTCAGAGTAAAAAAAGAGTGTGGGGTTAGTGGGGTAGGCCAAACGTTACAGAAGGCAGAAGATGAAGGCAATACCGTCGGTTTGGACCGGCGGCATTGGTCAAAATTGGCTTCTCGTCGGTTTTGTACCGTCGGGGGTGGGTTGGTGATGGTGCAATGGGTCGGGGTCGTTTGGTATTCTACAGTGCACATGTTTATTTATTCTGTAACTTACCCTATTACGTGTAGTGCACGTGCAAACTCTTGGGCTTATAAAAGAATAAAAGAAATTAAAACAAAAAGATAATGTGGCTGATGGGATTTGAACTCTGGTGCTTTGTCTCAGCAGTGCAAGGTCTTTACCAGTGAGCTACAAGCTCTTTCTTGCTGTTCAAAAGCAAATCAAACTTATAACTCATGCTCAGGCTTAGGTGACCCTTTCTGTATTTTTGAAAAAAAAATCAGTACAAAAAGTTAGGGTTGTTACATTCTACCCTCCTCATAAAAATTTCGTCATCGAAATTTGTAAAAAGGAAAGTGTAATGGATTCAAGGAAAGTTTGGTGATAGAAGTACTGATAATGTATGAAAAATAACAAAGTGATACAAGGGTTTGAAAAGGTTGAAAAGAATTACCAGTGTTACCTTAGTCTATGGCCTCTGCTTCTTCAGCCGTTAAAAGGAAACCCTGATGTCGTGGTACATTTCTCCTAACTGGAGGCACATTCTTCTGTCCTTGGGGCATGATCCTCTGCCTTCGAGGCATGTTCCTCAGTGCCTGATGGAATTGGCGATTAGGCTGTGCAGAAGGTGGATCTAGGAGTGCAAGATGAGATGCAGGAGCCTGGATAGCTGGCCGCTGCGGGTAGTTGGTGGGTGTGTGAGCTGGGTTGCGTCTATAAAGACAATTTCCAATTTCGTGATTGGATGTGCCACAAACTAAGCACAGGACTTTTGCGCGCCTACAGTCCTTCCATAAGTGTTCTTCTCTCTTGCAATAGAAGCAAAATTCTGGACTTGGCTGGTTATTGGTTACTTCCGATCCTCTCGGTTCAACAGTTGGCCTTGAAGAGGCTCCTCCTGCCATCTGGTTGGCAGGGCGCTTCAAACCGGTAGATTGCGATCCGCCCTTCTTCTTTACTACCGCCTTATATCTTCGGACAGCCTTCAAAGCCAAATCATGGGTTGAAAGATCCCCTGTATCTAATGCAGCTTGGATTCCTAGGTCCAACCCTTGCTGAAATCGTCGTGACTGTATCTCAGCAGTCGGTATGAGATGGACCGCAAACCTACCGATCATGGTAAACTCAGTATCATAATCATCTACTGATTTGGTCCACATTGAACCCTATTGCAAATGAATGAACTGCTGTTCCATGTCGAATCTGGCAGTCTCGGGGAAGTACTTTGCGTCAAACATTTCACAGAAAGTCCTCCATTCGATCGGCTGGGTGAGACGGTTTTCTTCCGCCTTCCACCAAACCCATGCATTGTCAGTGAGCTACAGCTTTGTAACTCGTACCCAAGCGACCTTTGGCACTTGCGCTGCTGCCAGGTCATCTT
This sequence comes from Agapanthus africanus, assembly GCA_030015575.1. Taxonomy (NCBI): domain Eukaryota; kingdom Viridiplantae; phylum Streptophyta; class Magnoliopsida; order Asparagales; family Amaryllidaceae; genus Agapanthus; species Agapanthus africanus. The sequence goes on from CM057348.1 coordinate 60,235,498, forward strand.
CAATACTTTGAGCCCATTCCTCAGCTTCTAAGGGGCTCTATTTTCCTGAGAACTGCTTGGGGTGCAAGGCCCTGAATTGGTTCATCCCAGGTGCTTCTGCCTCAGGACGGTTCATCAAGATAGCAGTCTGCTACTGCTGTCCCTCTAGGAGGCTACGAATCGCCTCAAGCAGTACCGTCTGCTCATTGATCGGAGCAGTTACAGCCAGTGTAATTGGTAAGAGTGGTGGAGTGTTGAAGTTGGTGCTAGTGTTGTTTGGGGAATCCATAACCTTGAAAGAAAAATTTAGGTTAGGACAGATTCAAAATATATGAAATTGGAAGATTCAAGGAATATAAATTGTAAAGAATGTTTTCAGTTGCTGGTTCTTGTGTTATATTGCTTAGGTTGTCCACACAGAACAGACCTGTATGTCCATACAGAGCTGACTTGTATGTCCATACAGAGCGGACTTGCATGGGCCACCAACAAAACCTGTCACGCCCTGATTCCCAGTGTACGGGCAGAGGACGCGACGGGCCCACTACTTATTTACTCAGAAGTAAACACGCTAAGCGTATCTAAGCTATATAAGTAAAATAAATAAGAGACAAGATGTAAATGAACATCAACTTTATTTATTAACATTCTTTTTACAATACAATGAAAAGTAAATACATGGAATGAAAGCATGCCTAAACAGTGGCATAACAGAAATGAAAATGGAATAAGTACAAGTGGCTACAGCTCTGGGTCTTCGGTGTACTTCTCAGGGGCCTGTTCCAAATGCTCCTGACTGGTCTCGTACTCCTCAGTGTCGGGTCCTCCTGAAAACATTCCAAAGAAGAAGAGAAATAGGAATGTCGTCAACGAACAATCGCTCGGTAAGTCCCAAAGATGAGGGAGAAGTAGAATAGACACACATACACAGAGAGAGAGTATAGTTTTATAATGTTTTATTATAATGTTAGCGCGGCTGTTTGTAGCTTGGTACAGAAAATGCCAGTGTATACGAGAGGAGTCCCACTTACACCGGAGACTTTGGTAACCCATAGTAAAAGGCCCCGTCGATAATACCACAGAACAACGACATGGATGTAATTACGTCTTAAGTGACCACCTCGTGCCACCTTTAACATGTTCCGTAACAGTCTATCCCTTTATAACCCCGTAGTGTTTATGTATTGATTGTATTGATGGTATGGATTATATTGTCTTGTCTTGTATTATAATTTGTATAGATGGATGACTTGCCGGAACCATGATATCAGTAAATGGAATAGATATAATGGATGAACATGTAAATGGAATATATCCATGGTTCGGTTCAGTCAATACAGATTGATTTAGATTGTATAGACGGATTCATGTTGATTGTAGTTTTATACTTGAATCACATTCAAGTCAGATTGATTAGATTGAGACTCAGTCTGAGTCAGACGCTTTTAAGAAGAACTTGTAATTCTGATTGTTTTGATATTATCGGTAACTGCTGCACATGGACGGCAGGATTTGTGTCTTTTTCGAAGACAATTACCGTATTGATAACACCGTTTGTTAGGTTGTCTACCATAGATAGGCAAGCACTCATATCTCCGGCTCTCTGAGGCTCAAGAGACTGGTCCCGCTTAAACCTATGTTTACTAGGGTCCTTATTGTAATTTAGTATAACTTGAGGGGTTTTTATGTAAAAATAGTTTTGGCATAATTTCAAAATACATCTCAAGTATTTAATTATCATCTTTCGAGTTTTCATGGATGTACAATTTATAGAAGTGAAATTTCTAGTGATTAAAACCTAATTTCATAATATATGGTATTTATTTGTAATATGGATATTGTTTTGAATTATCATGGTTGTTTCATGTAATATCTGAATTCTTTTCTTGAGTTTTGGAAACATGAAATATTATATATATTTAAAATAAGTTTTTGGTAATAATTATATATAAATATTTAATGAAAATAATTTTATTTATTTTCTTGTAAAAATCTCATTTTTCTAAAGAAAATGTATAAATATTCCATCGAGACCGAATGCTCCTTGCGGAGGTCTGCATCTCACTCTACTAAGCCCAAGGATATGCGATAATCCGTACCATCCCAAACGGGGTTCCCCAAATGAGTTGTAGAGGCGCAATTGCATGGAAATATTTTAATACATCTTTTAAAGAAAACGGTTTTATAAGTTAAAGGTATTTATTTACAAAGTTGTATTTCCCGTATTCTATTGTCCCAAGATTCATCGTGCTATGATAGATTTGTGTGTTGCGATGAGGTAGGTCATTACCTCGTGAACTATCTAAAGATATAACAAGGAAATAAGGTTATAATGTCGAAATGAATAGTTTGTGGTATTTTTATATAAAAAATGCGATAAATGTCACAAAAATAATTATTTAGAGGTGAAACTTGATTTAATGGTTTTGTTATTGTTTGTTAAGCAATATGTGAGAATATGAAGTTATCTTGATTAAGAAAAATATAATTTTTAAAGAAAACCGAATCGGAAGTCGGACTAACTCTGCTTCCGTCGGGTTTTAGAATTGAAACTTTTTAAAAAATAAGATGAGATGGGGAATGGGACTTATAGGTTACAAATATAGAAGGGAGAAGGAAGAAGAGTAGGGAAGCGCCGGTGCATCGTTTCATTGCCGGAAACTCCTCGTATTGTCGCCAGAACTTCGTCGGAGCTTCGCCCTTCGCTAACTCCACTTGCACACTATGGGAACTTGGAAATTTCTTGAGAGTTTTGGCAGGGATTTGTGAGGAGTGATATGAGGGGTGGTATTTATAGGAAAAATTAGGGTTTAGTGTAGTGAATGGGTGTATTAAAATTTGTAATAAAATATGTTTAAATGTGAATTTTATTGCTCTCTGTAATAATTCAGAGTAAACAAGTAGTGTGGGGTTAGTGGGGTAGGCCAAACGTTGTAAGGGGCAGAAGATGAAAGCAATACCGTCGGTATGGACTGGCGGCATCAGTCAAAATTGGCTTCTCGCCGGTTTTGTACCGTCGGGGGTGGGTTGGTGATGGTGCAATGGATCGGGGTCGTTTGGTATTCTACAATGCACATGTTTATTTATTCTGTAACTTACCCTATTATGTGTAGTGCACGTGCAAACTCTTGGGCTTATAAAAGATTAAAAGAAATTAAAACAAAAAGATAATATGGCTGATGGAATTTGAACTCTGGTGCTTTGTCTCAATAGTGCAAGGTCTTTACCAGTGAGCAACAAGCTCCTTCTGGCTGTTCAAAAGCAAATCAAACTTATAACTCGTGCTCAGGCTTAGGTGACCCTTTCTGTATTTTTGAAAAAAAAATAGTACAGAAAGTTAGGGTTGTTACAGAAAGATTCTTCTTTAACAGAGAATTTTAGATTTAAAATCCAATTGTGATAAAATATCACCAATCAAACCACCTGATAGAATTAAATTCTATGTGGAAAATATTTCCTTGATCTTTCTCAAACTAGAAAGACTTTCTCTGTTAAATTGAGGACCCTTGAATCAAAGATCCAACAGTAATTATAAAATCACACCCCGATCATCTGATAGAATAAAATTCTATCTTAGGAAAATATTTTCCTAATTTTGTTAAATTAATAAGATATTCATAGGAAAATATTTCTTAATCTTGTTAAACAAATAAGAAATCTTCTCTGTTAAACAGAGAGCCTTTGGATTGAAAATCCAACGGTGAATAAAATTCACCAATTAATCTTCATGATAGATTTTCTTAACACACTTTTTTTTCCTTTCTCCTATAAATAGGAGTAAGGAGATTAAATCTAAAGATACACAGAACTACCCACAAGCTTCTGCAAAAAATATACAGTGAGCTCTTGAAAAAGAAAGAGAATTTAATTCTCAAAAGAAGAAGAAGACTTACCTTATTGAAATCCTAAGTAAAAAAAAACACACAGAGATCATAATGTCTCTTCTTTGCCTATCTAAGGGTTTAACCCTTCATATAAGAACTTAGTTCTTCCTCTGATTGAGATTTGCAGAAGTAAATCTCCCCACAAGTTGAGAATTTAATTCTCATCGGGGAGATTTTGTTCTGCAGATTCAAAATTTAGGGGAAAAGAACTAGGTCATAAAAGAAAAAGAAATAATAGGAGCATATGGGAATTTAATTCCTCCAAGAATTAGGGTCTAACCCTACATAAAGAACTTGGTTCCTAGAAAAGTGAAAAAGAACTTAGTTCTTCAATACAAACGATAATGATGGTCCAAGATCTTCAAAACTGAAATCTTGATGATCATCAATGACTAAAAATATCATTAACAGAGATCAATTCTCTAAGAAAACACAAGAACAACTTGGTGACACGATTAGTGCTTAGCACTATTTTTAAGCCTCACGTGTTTCCTACGAGAAGCGTTTAGAAAAGCAAACAAAAAGAACAGCCAAATCTGCCTCACGTGTTTCTCACGTGGGCGCCTAAAGAGCAAAGAAAAACATTTTTGTCAATTAGGCAGCCGCCCCAAAAGGAAGAAGTCACGTGAAATGCATGTGAGCTCTATCCAAGTGCTTAGCACTTCTGTAAAAAGAGGGAAACGAACAAATAAAGCCTAAAACCTAGCACTCACGTGCTTCCCACGTGAGTATCATACAGAGTGCTCAGCACTCCATGATTAGTCAAAAATGACTAAAAACGCTCATATCTGAACACCTCACGTGTTTCACACATGAGTACCACAGGACTCTAGTGCTTAGCACTAATACAGCACCCCACGTGTTTCACACGTAAGTGTTGCATGTCCCAGTGCTTAGCATTGTTGGGTAATTATGGAAAATCAATCTCGGCCCAAAAATTGGCTAAGTTTCCTGAGGGCAAATGTTTTTGGTTTTTTTTAATCAATCGAGCCCACATGCTCTTGATTTCCAAGGTCTCAAATATGACCAAAAATTCTTAATTCCACAACAACCCCTTTTCCCTCAAATAAGGGATTTGGTTTAAGGGTACATCTCTTTACACCTCTGATACATGTCGTTGTAATTTCTCAACGTCTTCAGAGAGGTGGCGGGTCCCGACGACCAACAACTTCTTTCGTTGATGTACTTCCAAACTAATGTGCACGCCTCAAATTGGATCGTGCCTCAAATTGGGCACATTCCATATCACCATTGTTCACTTCGTCACGTAACAAATACACGTGCGCACAAGATAGACAGTGGACCGAAATGTCCTTAAACTAATATTTGCCTTCAAAATGGCAATAAAGAACCGAAACGTCCTTAAATTAACATTTCGCCTCAAACATGGTGATAATGGACCGAAATGTCCTTAAACTAATATTCGCCTCCAAAATGGCGATAAAGGACCGAAACGTTCTTAAATTAACATTTTGCTTCAAACATGGGTGATATTGGACCGAAATGTTCTTAAACTAATATTCGCCTCCAAAATGGCGATAAAGGACCGAAACGTTCTTAAATTAACATTTCGCCTCAAACATGGCGATGATGGACCGTGATGTCCTTAAACTAAAATAATCGAGCCTAAATGCTCATATATTTAAGCTGATCTTAATCTCAAACTATATTAACGATCCTTAAATCAACCCAAACCCAAATATAAAAATATACGGATTTGGACTAATCCACGCCCTACGGGCGAAAACTTAAAATAGTCTCCTTTTACCATCCACGGGCAACCAAAATAAAACAAACATACACAGGACACGAAGTGAACCTCCGGAGCAGGAGAAAGTGGTTATCGCGATGCGGTAACGTAATTAACTGCAGAGGCTTGCGTCTGCAGGGAAGAGCATCCTCACAATCAAAACCCCCTCACAAACTAGTGGGAATCTGATAAAGTCTACTACAACGGCTGCATCCGTCCAAACCTCCAATATATGGTGCCATAAATCAACTTAGCATCTTCGGAGAGGTGGACAGATAAATCCAAATAGCATCTACCCCTAGAATTCAGGCTAGACGTCCCAACATCCCGGTTCGTCTTCCGGCAGTGAACAGATTCTGGCACGCCTGGTGGGACCTTTTCCTCTTTCCACTCCATACTTTGTGTGTCGTGTTCGCGAAAAAAATCGCAGTTCGCTATGGTTTCCCTTGGATTCGAGGTAAGAAGATTTGGTGTCTAATTCCTGTGCAGAAGAAGAGAATATCGATGACTTCAAGCTGCACAACTTGCAACAACAAGTTAAGGAGGAAATGAACTCCAAGGTTGCTTTTGATGATTATATCGCTCAACAAATATGAGCTCATCAAGCTAATGAAGCCGCAGGCCAAATTGTCAGAATTGGACGACCATATTCAGGCTGGTATGACCAAATTAAATACCCGCCGGGATATATGATCCCAAAGTTCCATGTGTACAAGGGGACATGCAACCTATATCAGCATGTCGCGCAGTTCAGAGCTCTGTGCGGCAACACTGGAGGCGACGACAAACTGTTGCTTCACCAGTTCGTTGGCAGCCTGTCAGAGATGGCCTTTGAATGGTATTCGAAGCTCCCAAATGACTCTGTGAGAACATTCACAGAGATGGAACTGCTGTTCACATAGCGGTTCTCCAGTGCAAGCAAGCGCATCCCGATCACGGCTTTAATCAATGCCAGGGTAAGGCCGAGAGAAAACTGGGTCCAATATGTAATCCGGTGGCGGAACCTGTGGTCAAAGTGCGAACAACGATCGAAGAATCCCCCACCGTGGGCATGTTCATCGGGACCCTAGATCCGCAAACGACTGTGTCCCAGTTCATGACGTTCTTCAAGCCGACGACCTTTCAGGCTCTGATCGATAAACTGGCCCAAATGGACCAGATAGGCCATGGGCCTTCCTCCTCAAATAAAGACCCTCGAAATGCCAAGGGTGAAGGAAAAGCGGCTTTCTTCGACAACACTCAATAACAACCGAGTGACCCAAAATCGACGGCTCGCCAAAACAATGCACGTCCACGCCTATCTTTGGAAGAAAGGCTAGGACGCGCTTATTCATTTCCCCGCGATAAGATGAGGAGACTATTTGAGTTGGCAATGCGTAACAAACTCATCACATTGCTGGACCCACGGCGTCCACCTCAACCCGACGATGTCAACAGCCCCAACTACTGCTCCTATCATAGAATGGTGAGCTACCCAATTGAAAATTGCTACGTTTTCAAGAACTGGGTCAAGGACTAATATCAATAGGGGAAGTTCGCGTTATCTGAGAACTGGAGGGTGAACCCACCACAGAAGCGCACTCCCAAACAGGTGGATGCACCGGGGGCATCATGCTCGCTCGTGGAAGAAACTCCATGGGAAGTCATTTTTCAGCAAAGACCAAAAGAATGCTGAAGGATCTACAGGCATGTCCAGAAGTCAGATGGAAAAGCTCACTTGAACCTGAAATTATCGAAGGGATGCTGAAACTGCGTCGCATACCGAAAGTTGTTGACAAAGGGCAAAATCCCAAAGTCAAGCCTTCAAAGTCTTCAAAGAAAAAGAAGAAGACCAAGAAGCCTGTGCAACCTGCCGAGTATGACGACAAGCGCACAAAAATACAAAAGTACATTGACGCGCTGGAGGAGTACAACTAGAAGGCGTGGAAACTGGTCACGCTCGAAGAGTTCCTCAAGCATATTTTTGAGAACGAAGATAGTGACAACGATGAGGAAAACGACTCATCAGAAGAAACCAAAGAATATGTAGCAAGTTGTTACATCGTCTCCCATTCGTCGTTAAATGGCGAAGAAGCTCCCTTAGCGTCAGAAGGCAACGCAGAGAAACTAGGGGCAGAATCGGTGCTAAAATCCCCGGAACTGTCAGAAGACCCGATCGATAGGCTGTTAAACGAAGCCTTTCAAAAAAGCAAAGCTGACCGAGAACACGAAACAGCCATATACGAAAAGGCTAAGCGTCAGCGTCAGGATGAAGAAGCTGCGGAAAGGATGAGTCGTAAAGTACTCCAACCAAACCGAAGCACCCCTGCCACAAATAAGAGCAGGATCAAGGCAGAAAAGCGGTTCGCCAAAGCCCTGCCAATGGGAATGGAGCTGCCACCTCTCGTAAGAAACACTTCCGGGGTCATATGCCTCGATGGAGAGGATTCACATCCAAACTACTGCCTATATCATCAGCGTCACCCACCCCACCGAAGAATGCAATACCTTCAAGTAGTGGTGGCAATGATATGTTGCCCATCAAAAACACTTCAAGATGATGAAGCGCGAAGCTTGTCGACAGCAAAAAGGTACGATAAGTACGCGTAAAAAAACGACCGGCAACTGTCATATGGTTGATACCAGTCCGAAAAGGAATAAACCCCAAGTTCTTACCTTCGGGAGCGATTCTGAGAAAGAAATAACCCTCAACCCTCTATTCAAAGACTCCACCTTCGAAAAAGAAGAGGGGGAGAAGAACTGTGAGAATATTCAGCTGCGTAGCCGCACGCTGCCTGAAAAGAAGCTCGGACCTACAAACAAGGGTTCGGGCAAAAAAAGACAAAGGGAAAGAAAAAATCCTTGAGGAAATTGCTCTCGATGAAACTCTCCTTATAGCATAGCAAAATCTGGAGGCTTATAAGGCAAGGATGACACGGTCATACGAATGACTGACTAGGCCGAGAACATTCCGCCAAGGCGAGCTCGTGCTAGTCGTCAAAAGACCAATGATCCCCAATCGTGCAAAATGGGGGAAATTCGAGCCGAACTATAAAGGCCCGTACATCATAGACAAAGTCTACCAAGGCGGAGCTTACCTGCTCATGGATATGCATGGCGAAAGACCCTTCCGGCCAATAAACGGCCGATTCCTGAAAAATACTGTGCCTAACGAGTCATGACCAAGGTCAATGATAGATGACGACACTCGTGTCCGCTCGCTATCTTTCTGAGTCAAAAACTCTGAGAGTAGTATACAAAGAAGCTTCGTTGCCTCAAACAAGGCAACAAAGGACCGAGATGTCCTTAAACTAGAAATCCGCCTCAAACATAGCGACAACGGATTGAGATGTCCTTAAACTAAAAATTCGCCTCAAACATGACGATAACGGACCGAGATATCCCTAAACTAAAACCTCGCCTCAAATATGGCAATATAGGACCGAGAAGTCATTAAACTAATTATCTGCCTCAAACATGGCAGTACGGACCGAGAAGTCCTTAAACTAATAACGGACCGAAATGTCCTTAAACCAAAAATTCGCCTCAAACATGGCGACAAAGGACTGAGATGTTCTTAAACTAGAAATTCGCCTCAAACATGGCGATAACGGATCGAGATGTCTTTAAACTAAAAATTCACCTCAAATATGGCGACATCGGACCGAAATATCCTTAAACTAGAAATTCGCCTCAAATATGGCGACAGCGGACCGAAATGTACTTAAACTAGAAATTCGCCTCAAATATAGCGACATAGGACCGAGATGTCCTTAAACTAGAAATTCGCTTCAAATATGGAGACAACGGACCAAAATGTCCTTAAACTAAAAATTCGCCTCAAATATGGCGACATCGGATCGAAATGTCCTTAAACTTAAAATTCGCCTCAAATATGGCGATATAGGACCGAGATGTCCTTAAACTAGAAATTCACCTCAAATATGGCGACAACGGACCGAGATGTTCTTAAACCAAAAATTCGCCTCAAACATGGCAATAACGGACCGAGATGTCCCTAAGCTAGAAGCTCGTCTCAAATATGGAAATAACGGAACGAGATGTCCTTAAACTAATTATCTGCCTCAAATATAGCAGTACGGACCGAGAAGTCCCTAAACTAATAACGGACCGAAATGTGCTTAAACTAAAAATTCATCTCAAATATGGCGACACCGGACCGAAATGTCCTTAAACTAAAAATTCGCCTCAAATATGGCGACACCGGACCGAAATGTCCTTAAACTAGAAATTCGCTTCAAACATGGCGACAAAGGACCGAGATGTCCTTAAACTAGAAATTCGCCTCAAACATGGCGACAACGGACGCGATAACGGACCGAGATGTCCTTAAACTAGAACCTCGCCTCAAATATGGCGACATCGGACCGAGATTTCCTTAACTAAAACTTCATCTGAAATATGGCGACATCGGACCGAGCCGTCCTTAAACTAAAAATTCGCCTCAAATATGGCGACATCGAACCGAGATGTCCTTAAACTAGAACCTCGCCTCAAATATGGTGACATCGGACCGAGATATTCTTAAACTAAAACTTCATCTCAAAAACGGCGATACCGGACCGAAATATCCTTAAACTAAAAATTTGCCTCAAATATGGAGACATTGGATCGAGATATCCTTAAACTAGAAATTCTCCTCAAACATGGCAATATCGGATCAAGATGTCCTTAAACTAAAATTTCGTCTCAAAAACGGCGACAACGGACCGAAATGTCCTTAAACTAAAACTTCGCCTAAAAAACGGCGATACTGGACCGAGATGTTTTTAAACTAGAAATTCACCTTAAATATGGCGACATCGGACCCAAATGTCCTTAAACTAGAAATTCGCCTCAAACATGGGCGACAACGAACCGAGATGAACTTAAACTAGAAATTCACATCAAACATGGCGACAGTGGACCGAGAAGTCTTTAAAACTAAAATTTGCCTCAAATATGGCGATAACGGACCAAGATGTCCCTAAACTAGCACATCGCCTCCAAAACGGTGATATGCTCTCTTGAGATCTATATTGCAATCGAAGCCCCAACGGCGAAAACTGCAACTCAAGTCTCACTAGCTACATAACTATTCCAGTGGTGAAGTCATCCTAAGTCTCATTGGAAAACAGATGGGTCATTAAAAAAAATGGTATGTCCACAAGCAAAATGGGCACGGATGAAAACCCGAAAGGGCGCCGTAAGTAAAAACAGCAGGATTACCTGCGAGCTTGTGAAAACCAGGAAGGACGCAATCTCGTAAAAAAAACGGTATGTCCACAAGCAAAATGGGTATGGATGAAAACCCGAATGGACGCCGTGAGTAAAAACAGCAGTATTACCGGCGAGCTTGTGAAAACTCGAAAGGGCGCAATCTCGTAATTTTTTTTTACACTTACGAGATCCTCTCGACTCGTAAGGAGAACTCCCCCTATGAGACCCTCACGGCTCATAAGATTCAAAAGCGTTAAGCTACAGTGATTTGAACCTGTTTTTAAGTCATCATATCCCTCTAATTACCCTACAGGCGGTCCAATATTGACCCTTGTATACAATCCACGGGCATAAATAAACGATTTCCCCTCCAAGTTCCACCAATGACGAGAAATGTCCTCATATGGTGAACGACACTTGTAAGTACTCTCGACTTATAAGGAGAAAATAATCTTATAAGATCCTTATGACTTATAGGAGAGCTGTTCAGTCGAAAATATTGCACTTTTATGACAATTTGCTTACTTTTCTTAATCATCTAAATGTATTTGTTATAAATATAACACGTATTAGAAGTTCATCTGCAAAATGCCATTTACCATGTGTCTATATATTATAATCAATATTATGAAGGAAATTGTATGTTTAATATTTTACGCATAATATTTTGTATCTCAAATATAACTAACATTCTTCATTGAGATATTGTGCAAGTTTAGCTCAGGTCAGATATCCGGAATCAAGAATCTGCCGATAAGGTAAAGAAAGTCGAAGAATCAAATACTGGCAGTGACTCAGAAAAGAAAAGAAGGTTCTAGACATAAAATAAAGACCCAAATACCAACATAAGAAGAATCCAGAAAATTGAAGCCAACAACTCACCGAGTCGCGGCCGAGTTGGCTGAATTGCCGCGGTTCCACGGTCAAGAAGAGGAGTTAGGGTTCAAGATCCTTTTGGAATTTTCTTTGCAACAAACTTAGTTTGTTGGGATTTTCTGTTACTGAATTTTGGTGCAATAAAAAGGACCGAGGGCTATATCTATAAAGGATCCAATTTCATCCAATCTAGATCTGAAATCAAAAACATCTAATTTCTAAGAAAAATCAACATCCAAGATCAAAAACCAATCTCAAAAGGGGATCTAACATCTAAGATCAAGAATCTTCGATCTTGAGATCCAAGATCAAGAAATCCATCGAGAAATCAATCAAGCGATCAATCAATCAAGTCTCTTTTACACAAAGCCAATCACCGTCAACGAGCAAGCAATCCAAGACAGGTCCAAGACTCGATGTGATCAAGCGACGTGAAGATCGACGGAACATTTACTTCTTCGAGGCAGAAATTGAGAGCAATTCTTCTTCCTCTTGTAATCTAAATTCAAAGAAATGTATTGTGAAGTTGAGCAATAAAGGTAGATCATCAGTTTTATCAATTATCTTTCTTTTAATTTCCACATTATGAATTCTTTCTCTATTCTTTATTTTATTTTCATGATGCGCGAGTAATTCTCTGCTTGATAGGATTCGTAGGATTATGGTAGATCAATGGGTGAGAAAATTCTATACTCCTTTTAAGTCTTATGAAGCTTATAAACTTTAGCAAAATAATCATCAACATCCTTATCAAGCGCGATATCAATTCATTGATAGCCTCGACCACGATTTGAGATATGATTGACGATCTTTTTGTTAAGGGCTAGATATGAATGGAGATCAATGAAAGGACAAGAGTCAACAGAGGAGAAACCCTAGTTTCTTCCAATGAACCCTAATTCTCATTCATCGCCATCAATCTAGTTTTAAATCTATCAATACATAAGAGGAGTCATCTTTATTAGTCATCCAGGGCTACTAAATCCAATCGAATCCTATAAGCCTTCTTCATATAAAATTTTCTTGATAATTCAATTAGATCTTGAAACTATTTTCTTGATTTTCTTGAAACTATTTTCTTGATTTTCTTGAAACTATCTTCTTGATTTTGTTTATTTTCACTTTTCTATTTATTTCCACCGATCTAAAGCAAGAACTATAAAATTCCACGAATCCCAGAGGACGACCCGTACTCACTAAACGTTCGCTACATGCGACACCGTTATTGATTGCGGTTATTTTACTACTACCTTTTCTTTCACAAAATAAAAGATCAATCAAATGGTGCCGTTGCCGGGGATCCATGCGTAATTTTTTTCTTTCTTTTTATTTGGGTTGAAATATTATTATTCCATCAAAATATAAATCAAGAATGCATCTTGTGCTTAACGATTAGTGTGTGAATTTTGCGAGGGGATCTGGAATCACTGTATTGAGGAGATAAAGATTCAGAAGCATTCATCAAGACCAGAGGAGCAAAGGCAACAACCCTAGTAAAAAGGGTTCAAAGAACCTACAACTTGGCGGCTGAACCGCGGCAAAAAGCTTGTATTAGCGGCGGTTCCGTGGCGTTGGTGCTGATTTATGGTTTCAAGTTTTTCTGGTATATTTTCTATCTTCTTCTCTCTCCTCTGAAAAGTCCAATAACAATTTCTCTGCAGGATTTTTTGCAAAATTCGCCGCTTAAAAAATTCTTTGTGCATGTCTTAATATTGGTTTTGTTTTGCATATTATTAATACGGATTTTTAAGGGGCAAAGATTAAATTCATATTAGGTGGGGATTTTATTACCCTTCCTAAGCCCCACAAATCACAAAACTAGCATCCGCATCACCCTTCATTAATTAAAAAAATATCTAGACCAAGACTCTAAATACCATCGCGCTCATTAAGGACAGAGGAGGGTCGCGGGTAATCTACTGCTTATCCGCACTTCTTTTGTGGTGTCTAGGCAAGTGTGTCTAAGGCAAATGGTTACTTAATTAGACCCGCTATTTCGGTGATTCGTATAGCGGATACCTCCCACTTACCTGGCCACAAGAGAGATAAAGTGGTGGTAGAGGATTGATCCTGCAATTTGTCCTTTGGAAGTCTAGGAGCGGTTTAGTGCTTGACTTAGGTAACCTTAGTTCTAGGGTTGTTTGTGCATTTTTGTGATTTTGTGAGTCAACCCCTAAGTCCCACTTTTAAAAGCAAACCAATCCAACTAGATCTTAATTTTTTCGCTTTTTACCCTCCCTCCTCTTTTCTTCTTATAATGGGTAACCCAAATAGACGAACTCTTGCCGAGCTTTGCTATTCAGAACCAGATATTTCTTGTTTTCGTAATCGCTTCGGTATACCATCCGACTCTCCCATGTCCTTAAGAGATCGGATAGAACAAGCGGATAGAAACAGTTGGCCACCTCAGTCCAGATCCTATCAACCGCATCCTAATTCTACATCTTTTTATGTTGATACTCCGAGTGAGGAAACTCCTAAACATATGTCCATCGCTGAGCATATAGCGAGAGACAATGGCCAAAGTTTCAATCCAGTCAAACTATTAGGACAACAAACACCACCACTTTCTAAAGAAGATTTTAAGACTCGGTTTGTGGCGTATATGATATCTATTGAAAGTTGGCAACCCACCAACCAATATCAATATTCTTCTTATCACAATGTTGATCCTACTCCTGCCCAATTTTTACAACCATTCAATTCCTATCAATTCTACCCGAGTTTTACACCTTCTCTAGACATTCTTTCTAATCAGTCAATTGGGACTTTTACTTATCCATAAGAATTTCAATCTTATACTGAAACCCCTTACCGACTCATGTCTAGTCTTGAATGGACCGTAGAAGAATATGTGGTAGTGACGGGCCGCATCAGAAAGGAATTGAAGAAGTCCATGGCCGTCCTCAATACACAAAAAGAACGATCAACTAGTTTCGACCCAACTCAAAATTTTTTAATGTATGATACGACCATCGGACAAATTGAGAATTCGGGTAGTGAGAGAGAGTGGTACACCCTTCCTAATCAAACCTCCCCAGCCTAAATTGAAATCCACAACTCCAGTTTTATAGATCTATCGAGTACACCAAATGATTCACCAATTGAAGATAGAATGTCTGATAAGTTGTGTAACTTTGTAGTGTTTGATTTACCCGATTGTGAGGGGTCCATTACAAGTGAAACCATACCCAATACTTATGATCTCTACACCTCCACTCTAGAACTGAAATTGATTGAAAACCATACTTTAGATGAGATGTCTGAGACTTCTAACCTTCACTTGAATGAGATTGACGTTGGAGATATATTGGATGATGAACCCGTAATTTTGGATGAATTTGTCCCACCAATTCATCAGGTCCTTTCACTCCTATGTGGTCATCATCTCGAGCCTTTAACTATTCTTCCCGAACCCCATATACGTCTTGAAGTTGATGATAATTGTATAACCGAAAAGCAAAACGAAATTCAGCTTTCATTTCCCACATCTGGTTCAGCGATACTCGACACACCAATTTGTTTACCTATTTCATCTTCCACTTTCTCTGGTTCTTTTATTCTTCCTTTAAGTTTAGCTAGTGTTGATGAATCACAATCTGATAATTCAAGTTCGATAATTCTAGAAAGCCAACTTGATTTAGATACTTTTGAGAATGAGGTAGATGAGTTTTTCGAGTCACTTACCTCCATAATTTTTGACAAATCAAATATGATAAATTCTGGCACAACACTTATTGACAGTGAAATGTTCAATCACACCATCGATGAAAGTTTCGAAGTTATTCTTCGGGATATCGATGAAACCTTTGAAGAAATTTTTGCTGACGAACTCGCATTTCTAAACAATATGGATTTTGTGATTAATCAACCTCCACCTATAGAAGTTGACCATCTCCCTTTCTTCTTATAAAATATGAGAATGCAAATATTCCATTCATTCCTAATCATTCACATTCTCGTTTTCATCCATTATCATTGTTTCGTCTCTATAAACAGAGACGCAAACCCTTTCCATACCACCACTTATCTCTTCCTTACTTCTTCACGTCGATAGGTGACGTGTTCTTCTACCAACCGGTGCGTTACATTGATAAATATTCGAATGGCTGGTGTTGACTTTTGGTCTTTGTAAAACTTTGCATAGACCAATAACTTTACCCCTCTCTTTTGATTTTAAAAGCTTAATATTGTTTAACTCAAGTTTGGGGTTTTTTTTTTTTAATATTTTGGTTCTTAAAAATAAAATTTGTACACAAAATTGTGAGTCAAAAATAAGTTTGGTGGAGAATTTCACTTTCATTATTTCTTGTCCCCGTTAATAACTTTTCCCCCCAAGTCTACAGATTTTGAGATTTAAAAAGACGACAACAGTGAGGACACTGCTGTAAACAGGTTTGGGGGAGGTTTGTGCTTATTTACGCATTACTTTGCATTACACTTTGCATAAGCACAAATTTTTTTTCTTTAATAATGAAAGATTAGAAAGTGAAAAATTACATTTAAAAGATTGGAAGAGTTTGAGAAAAATAAGAAAGTTAGATGTTTTCTTAAACGAAACTAGTAATAAGTAGTTATGAGCCGTTGTCCCAAGGGTTAGTAAGATGAAGGAAGTCACTAATTTGAGGATAAAAATAAGTCTAAAAAATGGTCCTTATTCTTGAGGCCAAACATTTGAACGTTGATACCCTACTATACGCACTTACACACGTCTTGAAACTCAGGATAATAGAGGATACCTTGAAATGCTCTTGTATAAAAACCAAAATACGAAGAAAATATAAATGAAGCATAAAAGTATAAAATGGTGAAGAAAAATGAACACTGGTTTTGTAATCACCAAGGCAGCATAATAAAAATATAGCGAGGGTAATTCATCACCTAGTGTTAGACCAACTGATTTGGGAGTCACTGCTGAGCCTTAGGTGTTACAAGACGAGAAAATTGCTAATTACGCCTAATAAGTGAGCACATGTAGTAATCGGTCGGTTAGTACCTCAAGAAGTTTTAACGGTCGCATGAAAAGTGTGTGGGCAATTCTATCCAAAATATTCACCGACTAAAAGCACTGAGGTAGATGGATATGAGTTTGATAGCTTGAATTGAATTTTCCGAGTGTAGGGATGTCTTTTACACACACGTAGAGGTATATGATCGGTGTTTGGAAGAAAGGTATGGAGAAAGACTAAAGGCGATGTTTTATTGAGAGATGATGTGATTTCTAACATTTTTTCATGACCATTAAGATAGGGTTCATGACAACCGAAAAGCTAATGTAGTTGAAAACTCTTATTTTCAAGTTCTTTCTTTTATAGTTCTTATCTTTATATGTAACTTTCACCATCTTTCTTTTATTATGGGATTTTATGGGTGTAATCCGCTGAAAACCCTCAGGAGACAACACTCCTCCTACTAGGGACACCTAGAGGTTTAACGGGTTGTTGCACGTGCTCAGTGCAATCGTATTGTCTACGAATGTATGCTAGTTAGTTTTTCTTTTTTCTTTCTATTTTTCTTTTCTCCTTCCCTTGAATAAATAGTTTGCTCGGGACGATCAAAATCAAGTTTGGGGGTATTTGTTCTGTCAAAAATATTGCACTTTTAACATGACAATATCCTTATTTTTCTTAATCATCTAAATGTATTTGTTATAAATATAACACATATTAGAAGTTCATCTGCAAAATACCATTTACCATGTGTTTATATATTATAATCAGCATTATGAAGGAAATTGTATGTTTAATATTTTACGCATAATATTTTGTATCTCAAACATAACTAACGTTCTTCATTGAGATATTGTGCAAGTTTAGCTCAGGTCAGATATCCAGAATCAAGAATCTGCCGATAAAGTTAAGAAAGTCGAAGAATCAAATACTGGCAGACACTCAGCAAAGACAAGAAGGTTCCAGATATCAAATAAAGACTCAAATACCAACATAAGAAGAATCCAGAAGATTGAAGCCAACAACTCATCGAGTCGCGGCCGAGTCGGCCGAATTGCCGTGGTTCCACGGTCAAGATGAGGAGTTAGGGTTCAAGATTCTTCTGGAATCTTCTTTGCAGCAAACTTAGTTTGTTGGGATTTTCTGTTACTGGATTTGGGGCTACAAAAATGACCGAGGGCTACATCTACAAATGATCCAATTTCATCTAATCTAGATCGGAAATCAAAAACATCCAATTTCCATGAAAAATCAACATCCAAGATCAAAAACCAATCTCAAAAGGGGATCTAAGATCTAAGATCAAGAATCTTCGATCTTGAGATCCAAGATCAAGAAATCCATCGAGAAATCAATCAAGCGATCAATCAATCAAGTCTCCTTTACACGAATCCAATCATCGTCAACGAGCAAGCGATCCAAGACAGGTCCAAGACTCGAGGTGATCAAGCGACGCGAAGATTGACAGAACATTTACTTCTTCGAGGCAGAGATCGAGAGGAATTCTTCTTCCTCTTGTAATCTAAACTCAAAGAAATGTATTGTAAAGTTGAGTAATAAAGGTAGATCATCAGTTTTATCAATTCGCTTTCTTTTAATTTCCGCATTATGAATTCTTTCTCTATTCTTTCTTTTATTTTCATGATGCGCGAGTAATTCTCTACTTGATAGGATTCATAGGATTATGGTAGATCAATGGGTGAGAAAATTCTATACTCCTTTTAAGTCTTATGAAGTTTATAAACTTTAGCAAAATAATCATCAACATCCTTAACGGGCGCGATATCAATTCATTGATAGCGTCGACCACGATTTGAGATAAGATTGACGATCTTTTTATTAAGGGCTAGGTATGAATGGAGATTAATGAAAGGATAAGGGTCAATAGAGGAGAAACTCTGGTTTCTTCTAAAGAACCCTAATCCTCATTCATCGCCATCAATCTAGCTTTAAATCTATCAATAGATAAGAGGAATCATCTTTATTAGTCATCCAGGGCTACTAAATCCAATCGAATTCTATAAGCCTTCTTCATATAAAATTTTCTTGATAATTCAATTAGATCTTGAAACTATTTTCTTGATTTTCTTGAAACTATTTTCTTGATTTTCTTGAAACTATCTTCTTGATTTTCTTGATTTTCTCTCTTTTTATTTCTTTCAACCGATCTAAAACAAGAACTATAAAATTCCACGAATCCTAGAAGGCGACCCGTACTCACTAAACGTTCTCTACACGCGACACCATTATTGGTTGCGGTTATTTTACTACTACTTTTTCTTTCACAAAATAAAAGATCAATTAAATGGCGCCGTTGCCGGGGATCCGTGCTTAATTTTTTCTTTCTTGCTATTTGGGATGAAATATTATTATTCCATCAAAATATAAATCAAGAACGCATCTTGTGCTTAACGATTAGTGTGTGAATTTTGCGAGGGGATCTGCAATCGCTGTATTGAGGAGATAAAGATTTAGAAGCATTCATCAAGACCAGAGGAGCAAGGGTAACAACCCTAGCAAAAAGAGTTCAAAGAACCCAAAACTTGGCAGCTGAACCGCAGCAAAAAGCTTGTATTAGCGGTGGTTCCGCGACGTTGGTGCTGATTTAGGGTTTCAAGTTTTTCTGGTATATTTTCTATCTTCTTCTCTCTCCTCTAAAAAGTCTAATAACAATTTCTCTGCAGGATTCTTTGCAAAATTCACCGCTTAAAAAATTCTTTGTGCGTGTCTTGATATTGGTTTTGTTTTGTATATTATTAATACGGATTTTTAAGGGGCAAAGACCAAATTCAGATTAGGTGGGGATTTCATTACCCTTCCTAAGCCCCACAAATCACAAAACTAGCATCCACATCACCCTTCATTAATTAAAAAAATATCTAGACTAAGACCCTAAGGACCGTCACGCTTATTAAGGACAGAGGAGGGTCGTGGGTAATCTACTGCTTATCCGCATTTCTTTTGTGGTGTCTAGGCAAGTGTGTCTAAGGCAAATGGTTACTTAATTGAGAGCTACCACCTCCGTATTGGCTTCCTGGAGGACTCGCCAAAGTTTATAAGCTCGAGTAGTCTTGGTGGTGCGTTGGGGTTGAAGTTCCCTTAAAGCCTTCGAAACCAATTCCCTTGCCGAAAACTTTCCGTTGAGCCTTTCCTCACATGACTGATGATTGGTCGCACACCGATCGATCCATCCACGCAAGTTGGCCTTTACGGACAGGATATCAGAGGGAAGGATACGCATTCAACCCCATATAGAGAGGCCTCCACTTGACGGCAATACTCGACCCAAGTACGCACTACCGCCTCGTCATGGTAGGCGGCAAGAACAGACAAATAAGCATTGGCTTCAACAGCGAATTCTTTGTCCATGACGGAAGTGCCAACGCAAAGGTCTTCTATAAGAGTCGCCAGGGAATTAATTCTCTATTTTTCCATCCTCTCAGACACGTGTCGGGTGTAAGGGCCTGGAGGCATGGAAATCCGGGACTCTAATGGAGTCAGGGTGGGCAAAACTGTGAAAATATATGTGTGGTTAGTCGCCTTTCCAAACGTAGAATAAGTAAAAGAATACCAATACTAAAGCGTCACTTACCCACGGCCATAGAAGGCGGATTTGAGAGATCCCCAGGCCCATCGAGAACTTCAACTTCGTCGTCAGCCTCTAAGATCGTAGTTGAAAATAAAGGGGGCACATCAGCATCATTATGAAAATATAAAATGGAAAGGCAAAGGATTACCAACCTTGGCCAGAGGAAAGGACTATGATCTATGGAGGTATCGCTTGCGAGGCCGCCATGCCAAGTAAACGCTGGAAGGTTTTCTCCGGAGAAAGATCTACAATGGAAGATGCTAACTCCCGCAATTCTAGGGGGAGGGTTCAGATATATGGAAGGGTCATTAAACAAAAATGTAGATGTCTATAAAATTACCTTCGATACTTCGTCCACTTTGAACCAGAGGGATGGCGGCTTCAGTAATATCCTCTACACCTTTCGGTGTGTCATTGGAAATATTCACAGAAGCCGTGGCTGGTGTGGCAGTCTCCGCTGAAAGAATAGAAGCCGTTACTGGAGACTCTAAGGCGGGGTTAGCAGTTTTGGTAATCTCCTCTACACCCCTGGTGCGTCACTGAAGATATTCATAGAATCTAAGACCGGTTTATCAATCTCCGCCGGAGGAATAAAAGCCGTCATTGGAGGCTCTATGACGTGATCTGGGCTCAAGACTACGCCCGCTGCAGAAGGGCCTACAAATTTTTAGTAAAGATAATATGATGTGAAAGTAATACAAATTATTTACCAAAAGATACAAAAAAATATGCATACCAATATTCCGGGGAGCCTGAAGTATGGCCTTTTTGAGCTACTGCTCTTTTCTGTTCAATTGCGCTCGGCGGGCTTCAATCGAAAGTAAATCCTTGCCTATCCTCAGAGCAGCCTCGTCTTCAGAAATGGCCGAGATGGGCTGTTTGAGAGCCCGTTCTTCTTCTATCGTCAGAAGACCCATTAGTAACTTATGTAATAACGGATCAACGTCACGGAATTCAACAGCGGGAAAGCCTCCTTTTCTGGGGCGCAAATTTTCAGTTTCATACTGTGATCGCTTCAAGTCTTTAGCCCACTGAGCGGCTTCCTTAGCAGATGTTCCAAGAAAGAGGAGACCGTCATCTGGTTCTCGGACTCAAGCAATGCATCGAGTAAACCGGCGACCGATTTCTTCCTCCTTTTAGGGCGCGAGCCAGCACTAGAAGAAGGGCGCTTCCTCCCCTTCGGCAATTTTGCATGGCGCTGCTCAATCTCACCTTCATCATCTGTTTTTGGTAATGCCGCTGCCGGTGCCTTCTCAGGAAACTCTGCCCCAGCCCTAGTGTGAACCGGCTTACCAGCAGTGCGGGTGAATGATTCCGCCAGAGCAGCCTTAGGAATAAGCACTGAGTCGCTATCCCTCAAAGGAGGGCAAACAACTGACCGTGGCCTCAACGTGGCATTGACGGCTTGAGCGGAAGCAGGGGATTTACATTCAAAGAGCACCCTTCTTTCCTCTGCAATGATAGGACCAACCTGGTGGCGATACCGGCCTTTGAAGGGTCCCACAGGCCTCGGAAGATAGTCAGGCTCAGGAATCATGAAGAAGGAACTGGTACCCCAACCACATGAAGTGGTGGATAATGTCGCGAGTGACCTCCAGCGAGAGAGTGGGTTCAACTAAAAGGCTTCGAGGGGGACTCCCTGGTTATAACCTAACTGCTGGGTGAAGCGATGTGGATTGTACTGCATGAAGAGAGCAGTATCATTTAGGCGGAACACTAACTACCCCGGCCGGATTGAATATAAATGCATGATCTCTTTGGGCTTTAAAGACGGAGCTCCACTCTTTGACAATCGAACAACTGTTGGATAGGCCCCGCTGGAACAGAAATGACTCGGTCACTGAAAACCATCTCGCCTTCATTCGAATATGGATTAAGCAATACCCAAAGAGCCCCTAACTGAGTCGGATCAAGGGTGGAAGCATCGACCGGTCTCATGACCCATAGGAAGTTATATGCTTCATAGAAAGCTGGGCGCCGGTATGCAGCAAATGTACCTAACACATGCATCTCGATCCATGACGTGAAGTAGTGGAGGGAGAAATTCACGGTGTCCGCACCCGGGTTTGAAGTGTTGGCGGCAGTACTTAGACCGTGATATAGGCGTGATAGTCCTGCAACGCCAATAGCCAATCGCGCTCCTTCGGCTATGCGATGGGCAGGATAGAAGATGAAGGTTCTCATAAAACGGCGATGCATCAACATGGCAAACCAGCTAAACCAGAGACTGATAAAGCAGACAAAGAAAGTTTCTTCGTCTATTCCAGGGGCAGCGATTGCATCAAAGGGTACGGATGACGAATTTGGAATGTAAAACTGCCATAGGTCTTCTTCTTTGGCCGGCAGTTTCTCCAAGCCGAAGGGATCCTCAACCTTCGCGAATTTAGAAGCTTTCTTGGATAGAGCCTCTTTACGGAGAAAGAAAGAAATGAAAGCATCAAAAGTGACACCTTACCCTTCCGATGCACGAACAATCTCTCGAAAATGCCCAAGGCCTTGATTAGACTTGGGTGCTTGTGCCGAATAGCATTCTCGGTCGTCAAGCCTTCAAGTATCGCTGGCACCATAGCAAATATATACTTGTCGGGGGATAATAATTCTTCATAGTGTTCTCCCGTAGTCGGTAGTCCAGAAATTTCCCGGAATTTCTCTAGCGAAATGGAAACTTTGCGATCTCCCAGTAGGAATGTGTGCGTTGGAAGATTCCATTGATTCAAAAAGGCTTTGACCCACCAGACGTGGGGAGCATGATCGTAGAACAGTGACTCATACACCGCTTGATACAGCCCAACTTTCTGCAGTCGTGAGCGTTGGGACGAAAGAATGTACCGGGCCCAGAAAAGATAGCCCACTGGATGACGCGGGGTAACACCTACTTTATAGATCTGCCCCCAGGGTCGAGCTTCATCCTGACATATTCGGCGTCCCAAAATATCGATAGCCATCAAGGATTGATTGGGTATCTTTGTCGTTGATGGCTCAAGACGGCCCTCAGAAGTCCAATTAGCCACCTCCACCGCATAAGCAGTACGTGGATGCTCCGTGAATGACATTGAATGGATGGGTTCTGTCGGCACTTCGCATGTGAAACTATGTTGAGCCCTGATAGTGTGGCCGTACCAAATTCCCCATAAGAGAAGGCTTTTATTGTCCTTATCATGTTCCCTAATCATCCCCATAACTTCCTTGTCTGACGGCGACTGTGGGAAAGCGGCCTCCGAGCGTGTGTAAAGGAAGTTGGGAAGTGACGCCATCGTACCTAAAAAAAGGGGGGCCCATTAATATATATATATATATATATATATATATACATATGAGTTTGTCTCATGGGACTACTAACTACAAAGCCAGTGGGCCTCACAAAATCAAAATGACGGCTCACCAATAATGAGACGAGATAATCATTGTGAGAATCCAAAAGGATTCTCATTAAATAAACAGTAGAGTTTAAACAACTCTTAACATTCTCGAAAAATGAGTTCTGTTAAAATGCACAATAGATTCAAATCTGTGAAAAGGGTATTAAAACCCTAAAAAAAAATACTCAAGAACACCAGGGAATAAAATTCCCAAAAGTCTCTGAGTCTTTCAGAGCTAAGCTCTGTAATATGGAATTAAATTCCTTTATTAATGGGATTAAATCCCAGAAACCCCCATGGTGAGGAAACAAAGAAAATGGAATTGAATTCCAAGGATCCTCAAAGATCAGTGATAGGGTAAACCCTAAGAGGAGAACTAACGATTCTCAAGACCCCAGAGTCTTCTTAAAAAAAGGGATGTTTTAGATCTCTAAGAGATCAGTTCAAGGCAAGAGCAAATCTCTGTTGATGGATTTGAAATCCAAAAAAGGGGGTTTTCTTTAAGAGGTGAATGTCGTTCATGATCCTTACCCAAAAAGGAGTTTTGCAGAGTTTAACTCTGAAAGTTCTATGGATAGAGAGCTAAGCTCTGAGAGGAGAATTGAATTCTCAAGAAAAGGTTAAGGAAGAAGATGAAGAAACAGTGATCATCTAAAGGGGCCAAACATCCCTTTATAAGACGTGATGGGGAGCGGTTCAGCTTCCCGTTCCCCTAAGCAATCCAATGGTTGTAAGGATGGACAGCGTTGCACACACGTGTAAGCCACGTGAGAGCAATGATGGGGGGTATTTGTTCCCTCAAAAAAAAAAGAAAGGGGGAAAATTCCCCACTATTCAAGTCTCACGTGTTAAACACGTGAGCACCTATATACAAAAGTATATATGTGCTGTAGTTAAAAAACAAATGGGATAAAAGAGCCATACATGTTAAACACATGAGTGCCTATATGCAAAGTATATAGGCACTGCAATCAAATAATTGGCAAGCCAAACATGGCTCACCTGTTAAACACGTGAGAGTTTATATGCATATGAGAGCTGAAAATAAAGTATGCTAAAACCCATACTAGGGGTCACGTGTTAAACACGTGAGTTCTCCTGCTGCACTCTTTGGCAAGATAGAATTAAACATGATAGAATTAAATTCTATTTAGGAAATATTTTCCCTGATCTTCCTATTACGGAAAGATTCTTCTCTAACAGAGAATTTTAGATTTAAAATTCAATTGTGATAATATATCACCAATCAAACCACCTGATAGAATTAAATTCTATATGGGAAATATTTCCTTGATCTTTCTCAAACTAAAAAGATCTACTCTGTTAAATTGAGGACCCTTGGATAAAAAATCCAACGGTAATTATAAAATCATCCCGATCATCTGATAGAATAAAATTCTATCTTAGGAAAATATTTTCCTAATTTTATTAAATTAACAAGATATTCATAGAAAAATATTTCTTAATCTTGTTAAACAAATAAGAAATCTTCTCTGTTAAATAAAAAACCTTTGGATTGAAAATCTAACGGTGAATAAAATTCACCAATTAATCTTCACGATCTCTCAATGAGAGATTTTCTTTCCCTTCTCCTATAAATAGGAGCAAGGAGATTAAATCTAAAGATTCACAGAACTACCCACAAGCTTCTGCAAAAAAAATATACAGTGAGCTCTTGACAAAGAAAGAGAATTTAATTCTCAAAAGAAGAAGAAGACTTGCCTCATTGAAATCCTAGGTAAAAAAAAATACACAGAGATCATAGTGTCTCTTCTTTGCCTATCTAAGAGTTTAATCCTTCATATAAGAACTTAGTTCTTCCTCTGATTGAGACTGCAGAAACAAATCTTCCCACAAGTTGAGAATTTAATTCTCATCGGGAAGATTTTGTTCTGCAGATTCAAAACTTAGGGGAAAAGAACCAGGTCATAAAAGAAAAAGAAATAACATGAGTATATGGGAAATTAATTCCTATAAGAATTATGGTTTAACCCTACATAAAGAACTTGGTTCTTAGAAAAGTGAAAAAGAACTTAGTTCTTCAATACAAACGATAATGATGGTCCAAGATCTTCAAAAATGAAATCTTGATGATCATCAATGACTAAAAATGTCATTAACAGAGATTAGTGCTTAGCACTATTTTGAAGCCTCACGTGTTTCCTATGAGAAGCGCTTAGAAAAGCAAACAAAAAGAACAGCCAAATCCGCTTCACATGTTTCTCGCGTGGGTGCATAAAGAGCAAAGAAAAACTTCTTTGTCAATTAGGCAGCTGCCCTAAAAGGAAGCAGTCACATGAAATGCACGTGAGCTTTATCCAAGTGCTTAGCACTTCTGTAAAAGGAGGGAGACGAACAAATAAATCCCAAATCCCAGCACTCACGTGCTTCCTACGTGAGTATCATGCAGAGTTCTCAGCACTCCATGATTAGTCAAAAATGACTAAAAATGCTCACATCTGAACACCTCATGTGTTTCACACGTGAGTACCACAGAACTCTATTGCTCAGCACTAATCCAGCACCCCATGTGTTTCACACGTGTGCTCTGTATGTCCCAGTGCTCAGCACTGTTGGGTAATTATAGAAACTCAATTTTAGCCCAAAAATTGGCTAAGTATCCTGAGGGCAAACCTCTTTTTTTTTTTAATTAATCGAGCCCACATGATCTTGATTTCCAAGGTCTCAAATATAACCAAAAATTCTTAAGTCCACAACAACCCCTTTTCCCTCAAATAAGGGATTTGGTTTAAGGGTACATCTATTCACACCTCTGATACATGTCGTTGGAATTCCTCAACGTCTTTAGAGATGTGGAGGGTCTCGACGACCAACAACTTCTTTCGTTGATGCACTTCCAAACTGACGTGCACGCCTCAAATCGGATCGTACCCCAAATTGGACACATTCCATATCACCATTGTTCACTTCGCCACGTAACAAATACACGTGCGCGCAAGATAGACAGTGGACCGAAATATCCTTAAACTAATATTCGCCTCCAAAATGGCGATAAAAGACCGAAACGTTCTTAAATTAATATTTTGCCTCAAACAGGGCGATAATGGACCGAAATGTCCTTAAACTAATATTCGTCTCCAAAATGGTGATAAAGGACCGAAACGTCCTTAAATTAACATTTCGCTTCAAACATGGGCTATATTGGACCAAAATGTCCTTAAACTAATATTCGCCTCCAAAATGGCGATAAAGGACCGAAACGTTCTTAAATTAACATTTCGCCTCAAACATGGCGATAATGGACCGCGATGTCCTTAAACTAAAATAATCGAGCCCAAATGCTCATATGTTTAAGCTGATCTTAAACTCAAACCAGATTAACGATCCTTAAATCTACCCAAACCCAAATATAAAAATATACGGATTTAGACTAATCCACGCCCTACGGGCGATAACCTAAAATAGTCTCCGTATACAATCCATAGGCAACCAAAATTAAACAAACATACACACGACACGAAGTGAACCTCCAGAGCAGGAGAAAGTGGTTAAAGTGATGCGGTAATGTAATTAACTGCAGGGGCTTGCGCCTGCAAGGAAAAGCGTCCCCACAATAAAAAACCCTTCACAAACGAGTGGGAATATGATAAAGTCTGCTACAATGACCGCATCTGTCCAAACTTCCAATATTTGGTGCCATAAATGAACTTGGTACCTTTGGAGAGGTGAACGGATAAATCCAAATAGTATCTGCCCCCAGAATTTAGGCTAGACGTCCCAACGTCCCGGTCCGTTTTTCGGCGGTGAACACCAATCTACTCGAACCAACTTGATTCGAATCCAGATTGCAGTTATCATGACTTGCACATTATTCGACCCACTCGAATACAATCTACATCTTTTGCAATCTAGGGTTCGGATCAAGACATGTCAATCAATCAATCAAATCAATTAAGTATATTAACCAGTTATAATATATTATACTCGGGGTGCTTGGGCTTGTGTGAATCCAACGGAGCTTCAGGAGTCCCGTATTAACCTGTTTTTTATTTTACTCGAATATCAATCGGTTTGACTCATCCATAGCCTAGAGCCCCAATGCTAACACATGAAATGGGCCCGTGTTTCCTTGCTCCTGGGGTCCCACTCTTGAGCTCGTGAATACTTCTATGGCTGCGTTGCCATTGGAACTTAACGTTAACATAGTGACCAGCTAGAGACCTATAATATGTATTTACCCATGATCATATACTCTTACTCGTAATATATTTATTCTACACTTGTCATTTTCTTTACTCTTACCTATCTTTGGGACTTGCCGAGTGCTAATTTGCTGACGGGCATTCCAATCACTTTTCTTCTCTTGGAATGTTTGTCAGATACGGTCGAGACGGAGGAGGTTGAAGCCATAGAGGACGACTACAACCAAATTACTACTCAGGGTTAGCTCAGCTTCACTTTTTCTTCAGTTTATGTATGCCACTTGTTTAGGCATTTTCCTTATCGTATTTACCTTCTAGCATAAACTCTTGTATTTGTAAATATTGGAAGTTGAATGTAAATAAAGATGTTTGTTGAAAATTTTACAGTCTCAATTTATTCTTACATTGTGTATTATTGTTTCAATACGCTTGGTATATTTATTTAGGGAATGACCTTCTTTGGATAAATATGCTGCGGGCTTGTCACGCCCCGCTTCCCTGGCGTGGTAGGTTTTATTGGTGGCCCATGCAGGTCAGTTCTGCATGAAGTCGTAAACAATATACTATAAGAATTAATGAGTTCAACAAACATTTACATTCTTTGAATCTATCCTAACCTATCTTTTATATTAAGTTGATGGACTCTCCTAATAATACCAGTACCAACATCAACGGCAATACTCCACCACTACCACCAACCGTTGCAGCTCCTATCAATAAGCAAACGGTACTGCTTGAGGCTATCAGGAGCCTATTAGAAGGTCAGCAGCAGCAGACTGCCATCCTGATGAATCGTCCCGAAACCGAGGCACCCGGAGTTAAACAGTTTCGGGCACTGCACCCAAAGAACTTTTGGGTAAGGAGAGCCTGTTTGAGGCTGAAGAATGGGCTCAAGTGATCGAGGATGACCTGGCAGTAGCTCAAGTGCCAGATATTGCTTGGGTGAGAGTTGCTAAGTTGCAACTGACTGATAACGCCAGAGTTTGGTAGAAGGATGAGGAGAGCCGTCTCGCACAACCGATAGAATAGAGAGCATTCCGAGACCTCTTCAATACCAAGTACTTTCCAGAGTCTGCCCGCTTTGATATGGAGCAGCAGTTCATCCATCTATAGTAGGGCTCGATATGGGTCAAGTCGGTGGATGAATATGATGTTGAGTTTACTATGCTCAGCCGGTAAGATATAGTCTCAAACTTAATCTAATTATCTAACTTAAAACACTGCTAACATAAGGTCATAACAGGTTCGCTGCACATCTTATTCCCACCGCTGAGATCCGGGCAAGACGATTTCAGCAAGGGTTGGACCCTGAAATTCAAGCTGCACTCGCTACAGGGCATTTCCCAATACATGAACTTGCTTTGAAGGCTGTCCGACGCTATGAGGAAGTTGTGAAGAAGAAAGGCAGGCTGTAGACTGCTGGTGTGAAACGCCCTGTGCATCAGATCACAGGAGGAGCCTCTTCCAGGCCAGTTTTTAATGGACCATCTCGGAGGCTAGCAGGTTCGTTCGCCAACAGCAGGCCAGAATTTTGCATCTACTGCAAAAGAACAGGGCATCTTATGAAGAACTGTCGCAGAGCGAACAACTTATGCCTGATCTGTAGGTCTTCTACTCATGCCATTGAAGCATGCCCCCAGAACCGAGGACCCAACAACCCTCCAGCTAGACCGGCGATCAAAGCTCCTCCTACCCGGTTAGCTCTACTAGCACCAACTCCCCGCACCCAGACCACTCAACCCCAATGCCAAGTGTTTAACCTGGCACAGAAGAACGTGCCGCGACGGCAAGCATTCACTATGTCGGTCAAAGAGGCCGAAGTTACGGGTCAGGTTATCACTGGTAAACCCCTTACGTATTCTCTTTCAAGTCCTTTCAATTCATAGTCATCTTATATGTGTTATATCTAAATCTATCCCACACGACGTAGGTACAATCTTAGTAGCCTCCCTACCTGCTCTAGCACTCTTCGACACTGGGGCATCGCATTGCTTTATGTCGCAACGGTTCGTCCGAACTCATGCGATCCTAGTTAAACCACTCGTATCCAGCTGGAACGTTAGTTCAGGGAACGTCATTCTAAAAGCAACTTTGAGATACGATCTGTGTCCAGTGGTCGTCTGCAGTCGAGAATTTTATGCGGACTTCAAGGTGCTGGACATACCAAACTTCGACGTAGTCTTGGGAATGGACTGGCTGGGAACTTTCTTCGCTACCATCGATTGTCGCCAAAAGAGGGTAGCGTTTGAAATACCAGATCACCCAGTGTTCTACTTCAAAAGTGGAGACTGAACCTTGGAGCCTAGCATCAACCGAGCAAAACTAAAGATGGTAGAGGTTGCAGCGTTGCAAGCGGAAGGATCGAAACCAGAGGTAGTTTGAGAGTTCGAGGATGTAGTCCCGGAAGATATATCAGGTTTACCTCCTGATTGAGCTATTGAATTCAGCATCGATTTACAACCTGGCACACAACCAGTAATAAAATCTCCATACCGATTAAGTCCGGAGGGATTGAAGGAGATCCACATTCAGTTGGACGAACTCTTGAAGAAAGCTTGGATTCATCCCAGTACTTCAAGTTGGGGATCTCCGGTGCTACTGGTAAAAAAGAAAGAAGGATCCTACAGGATGTGCATGGATTATCGAGCACTGAATGAGGTGACAATTAAGAACAAGTATCCACTATCCCGCATCGATGACCTTTTCGATCAGTTAAGTGGATCTTGTGTCTTTTCAAAATTAGATCTTCGTTCGGGTTATCATCAGGTGAAGGTCAAAGAGTCCAACATTCCGAAGACGGCGTTTAGGACTCGTTATAGTCATTATGAATATCTCGTAATGCCATTTGGAGTGACCAATGCACCTGCCATTTTTATGAACCTGATGAACCAAGTTTTTCGAGTTACCTAGACAGACTTGTTGTCATCTTCATCGACGACATTCTGGTGTATTCGAAGAATCGGAAAGAGCACATCGATCATTTATGGATTGTCCTGGAGACATTGCGACAACATCAGCTCTACGCCAAGTACAGCAAGTGTGAATTTTGGCTCGATCAAGTCAGATTTCTCGGACATATTGTTTCAGGTGAAAGAATCTTTGTGGATCCAGCTAAGGTGTCAGCTGTCAGCGAATGGCCGACACCAAAGACGATGAAAGATATACGAAGTTTCTTAGGCTTAGCAGGATACTACTGACGATTCATCGAAGGATTTTCAAAGATCGCAGCACCCCTGACCAAGTCACACGTAAAGACGAAGCATTCGTGTGGTCAGAAGCATGTGAAAAGGATTTTGTAGAACTCAAGTCGAGGTTAACCTTTGCACCTCTTCTTGTAATACCAGATCAATCTAGAGGATTCATTGTGCATTGTGATGCATCCGGTAAACGATTAGGATATGTTCTACACTATCATGGAAAAGTTATGGCTTTTGCATCAAGACAGTTAAAGGTACATGAATGAAAATATCCAACACATGATCTAGAATGCCAGCCGTCATCTTCACACTTAAGATTTGACGCTATTTTCTGTTGGGAGAAAGAATGGATATATACACTGACCACAAAAGTCTTAAGTATGTATTTACTCAGAAGAAACTCAACATGCGGCATAGAAGATGGTTAGAACTCATGGCGGATTTCAACATCAACCTACAGTATCATCCTGGGAAGGTGAACGTATTTCTCGATACCCTTAGTCGCCAGAAAATAGAAATTAACCTCATCGCTCAGTAGAGACTACAATAAGAATTGCACAGATTGGAGATTGAAGTAGTTGTGCCAGGTAATGCTTCATCTTTGATGAACTTACAAGTCCAGTCCACTCTTGTAAATCAGATCAAGGCAGCTTAAGCAAATGATGCCAATCTACAAAGGATCCGAGAACAAGTAGAATGTGGACTACGAACTGACTTCATCATCCACGAAGATGGATCCTTGCGATATGGAAGTCGTTTATGCATGCCAGTCAGACCTATTCGAGAAGAGTTGATGAAAGAAGCTCACAACTCTCCGTATTAGGTACACCCCGGTGGCACGAAAATGTACAAGGATCTACAACAACACTACTGTGGTATGGAATGAAGCACGAAGTAGGAAGGAGCGTAGCAAAGTGTCTAGTATGTCAGAAATTGAAGGCTGAACATCACAGAACTGCTGGTCTATTTCAGCCGTTACCAATCCCAGAATGGAAATGACAGCACATTACCATGGACTTCGTGACTGCTCTCCCTCACAGCACGAAGGGTAACGATACGATTTGGGTTATTGTGGACCGTCTCACCAAGTCGGCTTACTTTATTCCATTCGGAGTTGGCCATTCAACCGAGACGTTAGCAAAGAAGTACATGGAGGTGAGTAAAAATCTAAAGTAAGACTTAAACCTTGAAAATGTACCATATTTGATACCCATAAACTCATGCAGGAGATCGTGAGATTACATGGAGTACCTGTTTGCATCATCTCCGATCGTGATACAAGATTCTGATCACAGTTTTGGTAGAGTCTGCAAGCTAGTCAGGGAACGAGTCTCAATTTCTGCATGGCATATCATCCACAAACAGATGGACAGTCAGAGCGGACAATTTAGATCCTAGAAGATATGCTGAAAGCCTGTATGTTAGACTTCAAAGGTTCATGGGAAGATCACCTACACCTTGCGGAGTTTTCATACAACAACAGTTATCAGGCAAGTATTGGGATGACACCAATCTCAGCACTCTACGGACGAAAATTTCATTCTCTATTGAGTTGGGACGGCGTTGGAGATTGTGAACTCCTAGGACCAGAGATGATCGTGGCAATCGTGGACGTAGTTCGCACGATCAGGGAAAGGATGCGAATAACCCAAGACCGACAGAAATATTGGGTAGATGCAAAGCGTTGACACTTGGAGTTTCAACACGGAGAACATGTATTCTTGAAGATCTTTCCAAACAATGGAGTGATACGTTTTGGCAAAAGGGGTAAGTTAAGTCCAAGATACATAGGACCGTTCGACATACTCGAACGAGTTGGAGAGGTGGCTTACCGTTTGGTACTACCACCCTCATTGGAAAGAGAGCACAATGTGTTCCACATGTCCCAACTACGACAATATGTGAGCGACCCTAACCACATACTTGATCACTCAGAGCTCACAGTACAAACTGACCTAATCTGCGAGCAACAACCAGTTGAGAACCTAGACCGAAAAGTGAAAACATTACGGAAAAAGGAAGTAAACTTGGTCTGAGTGATGTGGAGAAAGGATTCGCCAGGAGAGTCAACTTGGGAAAGAGAAGAAGATATGTGTACACAATATCCTTACCTTTTTGAAAATTAGTCCTATATAATTGTAAATTTCGAGGATTAAATGTTTATAAGGAGGGTAAAATGTAATGACTCTGAAATCACTGTACAAAAATTTCTTGTTATTGTACAGAAAAGAGTATTACAACCTGTGTAAGAGTTAAAAATTATTTTTGTTAAATAAAAGCAAGAAGCAACTTGTAGCTCACTGGTAAATCCTCTGCACTGCTGTGACATAGCCTGTGCGTTCGAATCCCATCAGACCTAATTATTTTTTAGATTTTTCTTTTTAATTTTTGAAAGCCCAAGAGTTGCACGTGTAAGACATGGAGAAATGAAAACTTTCAGAAAAATCAAACATGCGTAATAAGGTGTACACACCCAACTTGACACGTAGAACGAATCTCGAGGCAATCCAGTGAGATCCGACCGCCCGTTTCCTGGATATGGTCGGCGCCAACGGTCGATATAGGCCCAATTACCTTCGTGCTTTGCACAGACACTCCTTCGACTCCCCTACACTGTTTAATTTTCCTGCAATCAAACAGAGACTCTTCAATTCACCATTTAACACCTTTTTAATGCATTTTAATCCACATTTTTAATTCCCAAACCCTAATTCTCCACTATAAATACCACCCCATGCCTTAGCTCTTCACCAATATGTTCTCTCAAACTCTCTAAGTGCCAAGTGGAGTTAAGCCCTCCAAGTGGAGTAGCAAGCCAATCTCGACGACCGGAGCACCTCTGACCAATCCACGACACCCGAAGGCTTCCCCCCATTCTTGTTAACGTTCTAAGCTAGTAAGTCCCTTTATCTCCATTCTTTTCCATCTCAAAACTTTTTTTTAAAACAACTCGACAAAAGAGGAGTTATCTCTGATATAGTTTTATTTTTAATATTCGTAATGTATGTGGTAGGCAAATTAAATCAAACTAACATGCTACACTAATATTAACCTTTTTCATATCATTTATTTTTTAATTTAACAAAAAATTCATATGAAACAAGCATATAGCGAATTTTTCATTAAAATACCATGAATTTTAGTGTAATCTCTTTTCGATATCTAGTATACCCAAACCCTAGAACCTTCACGGGGTAACGACCTACCCCACACGCACACTATGGTTCCATAGCATGATATTCTAGAGATATGGTTAATTTAAAGAACTTTTTCATTAAAATACCACACTGTTTCAAAATGGGTTTCTTTTTAATCGGTATTTGGAAATCTTTGGCAATTACGCCTCTGTAACCCTCGTTAGGGGACCCGTTAATGGATGATGCGGATTATTGCATATCCTTGAGATAGTAGAGCGAGATGCAGAACTCCTCACGGAGTATTCGGTCTCGAAAGGAATAAAAATACGGTTTTTAAGAAACACGACTTTTCTAAACAAAACTAATTTTTGAAAAATTATATAAAAAACATAAATCCGTATTTTCAATAAAAACAAATTAAGAAACTATATATTTTAAAAAAATGATTAGAATTTGTAAATAAAATACCACCAAGTTTCCAAAAGTAGTAGTTATCATAAAAATACCACAAACTTTTAAAAAGCTAGGTTTTATCATCAAAACACCACAACCTAGAGCCCCGATGCTAACACATGAAATGGGCCCGTGTTTCCTTAATCCTGAGGTCCCACTCTTGAGCTCGTGAATATTTCTACGGCCGCGTTGACATTCACACTTGGAACTTAACGTTAACATAGTGACCAGCCAGAGACCTATAGTATATATTTACTCATGATCATATACTCTTACCCGTAATATATATATATATATATATATATATATATATATATATATATATTCTATACTTGTCATTTTCTTTACTTTTACCTATCTTTAGGACTTACCGAGCGCTAGTTCGCCGAAGGCCAGTAACATTTCAGAAAATATAAAATATTATTTTTGGAATTTAATATTAAAATAATATATTTCCCGAAAATTGCCCGATTTGCGAAATTGGGGTTTTCGAAAAAAGGTATAAATATATCCCAATATTTGTGAAATAATTAGAAATTAAAATGAATTATTCATTTAAAAATATATTTAAAGGATTTGGCATTTTTAAAATTTATTATATGCAGTTTTGATAAAAACCCGATTAGTGCACTGCTAATCGCGATTAGGCCAAATCCGTATTTCTACAGTTTTCATGGTTAGTACACCATGACATGTTACATGTTATTTCATTTGTGTTGTGTTATGTTATGGTTTTATTGTGGTGAGAAGAGAAAAGAAAGGAAAAAGGTGTCATGATGACTTGAGGAGAGAGGGAGGATATCATGATGAGAGTAAGCATGCTTGGAGAGAGAGAGAGAGTGAGAATAATTGAGAGAGAGAGAGAAGGGGGCTGCCTCATTGTTATTCTCCACCATTTTCTTCTCCTTCTTCTTCCTCATCTCCCTCCACCTTTTACCCTCATGACCCATCTCCAATCTTTCATCAAAACCCCATACCCCCTTCACAAAAGATGATCACCTCCTCACCCTCATCGCAATGAACCAAGCAAAGTGGGATTTTGACAACATTAGGACTTCTAGGGTTTTTTTTGGGTGTAACCATGGGGTATATCTCTTTTCATTTAGTGTAGTTTTGTTTTTCCTAGCATTCTAGTTAGTTTAGAATGTGTTTATGGTATGGGTTGTGAAATTGGAAAATTCAAGAGAGGGTTTGGTGACTTGTGGACTTGTGAGCTGTAGTAAGGGTGTATAAGACCCTAGAGATCAAATTATGGACCTAGAACAGAGACCATAAACTTAGATTAGTTTCGTGTCGGTTTTGGTTGCTTTTTGTGAGCCTACAGTGAATCTGGAGCAACCCGGGGAATATATGAGTTTTAGCAAACAACTCTGGGGACCAAATTTGACCAATAGAAGACCACCCTGACCAGACGAGCCCCAACGGAGACACAAGGGCCGAGGAGGCCAGATTTTAAGGCCATGTGGCCGGCCAAATTGTTAGGGTTGGGTTCCAGATTGTTCCAGTAGCTCAAATACCCCATATACTACACCCTATACTTGTTTGTTCATCCCAATTTGATCCAAGTCAAAATCTGGGAGCATTTTGGTGTGATTTTGGCTTTGTTTTCTGTATTTTGAAATGCTTATTTTTGATATTTGGATTCGTATTTGGTTGTTAGATGTTTGTACATCAACAACAAGGGATGATAGGTTGGTTTTGCATGCGTAGGATATAGGTTCAAATCTATGAGCGCACCGTGTGCCGTATCGGTTTTCCGGATTCGATTTTAATAGCGATTTTGATTGTGTATTATTGTAGGTACGTTCGCATGGTTTCCGAAGCGACGGAGCATGGCGTCATCGACTTCTGCAAGTAAGGAGCAAGGTGAGTAAATCTATATCTACGGGGGAAGTCGGGTGGATGGCGTATAGCACCCCCGCAAACTTTGATGGAAACCGATTTATGTATAGAATATGGTTAAAGGAACCTTTAATAGAAAACTATAGATAGAGTTAAAAGATAGTTAGAGAAACTATATTAGAATCTAAAGGATAGTTAGAAGTGATATGATACGACTAGTATGCGATGACGGGACTTGAGGATGATATTTGACGATATTGCCATTTAGGGTACTTTAGGACTAGATAGCCGATGTAATTGTGTCATCCGAACCATACCTATTTCCAAACTGAAGAATCGTATGCATCTTTTAAATAGATACCTTGAGGGTCGTTACAGATTTTCAAATGATATATTTTCCTTAAAAACACCGTAGCCCCTACTTTCAAAACTATGATTCTCATCTATCAAAAACTGTTTGTATGGTTCGGGTGTGTATGTTAGATTAAATACTTATGCTTATAGTAAAGGTAGAATGTATATGTAAAATTGAACTTATGTGAGATATAATTATGATGAAAAGAGAATATGATTTGACATATGATATGATGATATGTTGGTATACGGATGCGAGTCGATTGAGGTGATTGATACCTTGCCGGTCCCCTGATACGGGATTGTTATGGATGTGACCTGGGACATAGGTATATAGATATATACAGAATGTCGTGAATCATGTGTGATATGTCGTACGAGACGTTAGGTCCGTACCTCTCATTGTCGCATAGGTTGATAGGATCCCTGATAGCTTAATGCCGCCGTACAATGATTTTCCGTACGTGATGAGTTTGACTTGAGGTTTGATCCATACCCTTGACTAGAGGATGCCGTACGATGGATTATACCGTATGTGATGTTGTGTGGCTAGATGCCAATTGATAGATTCACTGACTCGGTCTTGTTAGATACATATACCCGTCAACATTTGTATATGGTTTACCTTATGCTGCATTCATGTTATCCTCATTGCATTATATATACTTGTGCTAGTACACCTACACCATCATCGATAATTGCTATGTCACTACACAGTAGAACTGCTGCATCAGGATATGACTCCTTGCATGATATACTTGCTACAGCTACATATTGTACACTCATACATGCGTATATACTACTTGTACATCCATACTTCGCACATACATATTGTACACTCATACTTGCGTATATACTACTTGTACATCCATACCTGAGCACATACATATTGTACACCATACTTGCGTACATACATATTGTACACCATACTTGCATACATACACATATGCACCATTATACGATGTTGTATTTGATTTTGGAGATTTGGGAACCGCATGATATATTTTGAAAAACTGGATTCATTTAAAAGAGCGGTTTTCCCTCGATAGGTGCATATTACTGTTCCATGTTGCATGCTATACGGATATGCTTACATTCTGTTATATGTCGCATACATCATGCTTTACGCTTTTACGCATTGAGATATGCTGTTTTCATGAGATTTCTGGATTTGAGAATCGTGGCTATTTCAAAAGAAAGCATGTACTGTTTTAAAAACCCGGTTTCTCTTGATATGATATTTCAGTGCGTCCACCATGTGTTTTCTCGGTTCTGAGAGAGGCATGTGAAACCCGATTCGAGGAGCGGTAGGCACCGTCTGCGGGTACATGGTAGACCCGGTGAGGTACCCCTGGGCAAGAAAACTCGTATTGTTAGACGGTGAGCCTGGCAGGGGAGCACTGTCTACTGGTGATAATACTTGGGCTCGACAGATATCCGGAGGATACCGACCGGAGTCGAGAGATGATATGGGCTGATCCGGACTGACGGAGCCCGTGGGTCGATCCATACTGACGGAGCCCGAGTGAGATGAGGATTTACGTGCCGATGCTGGGCACGGGTTTCATGATGTTTCGAGTGTCGATGATGGACACTCAGGTTCCATGATTTGATGTGTCGCGAGGGACATACGTTGATTTATATCCTCATATTTTCATGCATATGCTTTATGATATTTACATGCATGATGTTGTTGTGTCATTGGCTGACACGTGGACGGGATCCACTTGCATACATATATTGATCATATGGATGGACGGGATCCACTTGCATACATATATTGATCATATGGTTGGACGAGATCCACTTGCATACATACATTGATCATATTGTTGGATGATATCCACATGCTGATTGACATTGATATTAGTGTTGGCACCTATACAGATACGGGCACCCTAGATATCATAGTATTACCTTCATGATATAGTTGACCCAGGAGTCGTTGTTTATTCGATTTCTACTTGTTGATGTTTTTCTACTCACGAGTTGGCAACTCACCCCGTTGTGCCACAGTTCTTGCAGGTTGACCGCATGGATCAGTAGCGGCATCGCTGGCACATAGCTACTTTCGGGTGTTTTGCTTTTGGTAGGTGGGAAATTTGTATCGTGCCCCCTCTTGTATTTATATTTCAAATTGTATCTAGTCACTCCATTAAATCAAAATTAGTAATTGTATAAGTAATGAGACTTAGCAAGACTTGTAGTTGCGAGTCATGAGCGATGGGTTTTATGTTCGCATTTTGGGTTGATGTCTTGCTTTACTTTATCTTTTGTGGTGATCTTCGCCGTTGGGCGTCGTATACTTATTTTTATGCTTTGCGTGGTTGTGATCCGCCGGTTGGCGAAGAGCTAGCTCCCGCTTGGGGATGCTTTTATCATTATTATGTATTTGTGGTTTTGGATTAAAAAATACAAAAGAGGTGCTGCCCAAATTTTTAAAAGACGAAAAACGTTTTCAAACTAACAAATTTCACTTGCATTTTCATGTTCCTTTTCTATGCCTTAAGAAAACTTGATTTCATTATACCTTTATTTCAAAACTTCACCTCCTTTATTTTCTTAAAAAGGTTTAGATTTCTGGGTTTCAGCTTACTTGAATTACGTTACGCCTTTAGACGTTGCGTGATTTAAGCGTTGGTCACGAGCTAATATTTTGGGTCGTGACAAAGTTGGTATCAGAGCGCTAGGTTTAACCTTTGTTCGAGTCTATGTTTGACTATGCGGAGTCTAGGGCAAGTATGGATTTCAGAACCTAGGCTTGACCTTACGGAACTTAGACTTGAACGGGGGGGGGTATTAGACCCGAACTTTCGTTTCATAGGCTAACCCTGATTGATGGAGTAGGTAGCTTGAGTAGAGTGACGTACCGTACGTATGTTCCGCGGCATATTTACGATACGATATGCCACTTAAGAAACCTTAGGATGTACATATTTTGAGATCTATGATTCTCTTCGTATCCATGATTATACATCCATTTGAGATCCTCGATTCTATTTGTTTCCATGATCATACTCTCATTGATGATGTTCCTTCTTATGATCATGTATCCATTCTGGATCTGTCGTTTCCTTTCATGCCGTTGATCTTCTTTCTTCGATACTCGATTGAGGTTCCTACCACCATGGTTTGAGCGCAGATTGATCTACTGCTAGTGATGCGGTCAGGGCAAGCTCGTCATGGACGAGGACTGACCATCGTGTTTTCTGGTGACACGGGAACGTCTTGAGTTAGCGTTTGTGTTGTGACCTCTCGGATGAGGCGAGTGTTTGGTTTTGCACCGGATGA
The DNA here is from genome assembly GCA_030015575.1 of Agapanthus africanus. Lineage (NCBI taxonomy): Eukaryota > Viridiplantae > Streptophyta > Magnoliopsida > Asparagales > Amaryllidaceae > Agapanthus > Agapanthus africanus. Next base: position 60,275,520 of record CM057348.1, read on the forward strand.
TCGGGCCATTGTTAGAGCAGCCAGTTGCGAGAGGACTGTTGATGTACAGCCTACCTTGGAGATTGTGATGTCATCTACCGTGTGGACAGATGACCCAGCTGTTGCTGAGATTGATGGGATGTCGCCTCCAGAATTTATGAGCTGAGATCGCTGGAGCTTCCAGGCAGAGATGCGACAGATGATATATAGTGTATCCCGAGTTGAGAGACGAAGGTGATTCGTCAGATTGATGCGCCGACGCAGGCCCAGTTGAGTTGAAGAATTTCAGTATGGAGAGTCTTACTCAGATCTAGAGCAGGCCGATCCAGAGATGATCGTTGATGTATCTTCTTTCCTGGAGGATTGAGGCATTGTTTAACATGCGGGCGAAAAGTATTCACATGTTGTATAGGCGAAACTAAAAAGTTCGAACGAGTGTCAGAAACCCATTTTTCCAAGTTTAAGATATTCAGAGGAACATGTAAGTGATGCTGTGGACCCTCTAGAAGAAGGAAACCCTAACTCGACATGATGACCATGGAACCGCTTTTTGAACCTTAGGGTTTGCGGCAGTTTAGCGGTGCCATCAGTGAGGCTTGGGTTTGCCCTTCTATGGTTGGTCCATAGGTACTGTGGCATGTACTTGATATTATTAAACTGTGCTCAGGTGTTGAGCTTTCGGAAAATTTTGGGATTTTGATGACTCGATCGAAACGTTTAACGTCGTCCGGATATCATGTGATAAGGGACCAGTAATCTAACCAGCTTCGGATAGAGGACATCACCCAGATGCGTTGTGAGTTGATCGAGGACGGACGAGTATTGAGTATTCCTCCGACGGTTGGGACGAGTTCCCAAAGACGTGTTCGTCCAGATATCTTCTACAGAGTGATGAAGATACCGAGTTCGTAACTTCGAGTTCGTGTGAGAGACTTCGGATTGACCGTGGCCGAGAACAGTTGCAGTGCGCAGATAGCATGGCGTGACGTCATAGTGGACGATGATACAGACGAGTAGAACCAGAGGTTCATGTGAGACGCTGACGAGCTGTTGTTACTCCCAGTCGAGATTAGAGATCTGATATGCATACAGAGGCGTTGGGATACGGCCAGTTCCCGAGTAAATGTTGTGCTGAGAACGCAAATGTTCAGAAAACGAGAAAAGATTATGTGAGAGTACCAGCCTCCGTACAGTTCGGCATAGGCGAGATCGGAAGAGACCTTGAGCAGGATTCCTTCTAGGACTCTGCTGCAATGAGATTTGCATCCAGGATTAGTTGTGTCACGTGTATTCAGAGAGCCAGAGGCCGACGCCAGTGATGTGCTGCCTTACGAGTGGTCGTGATATTGGCCGAGAGATGACCAGAGAAGTGTCAGAGCGGAATCGTTTTCGTTAGCACACCCGACCGGGCCGAAGAGCCGATGGATTGCGAGATTGGTGAATCCACAGAGAAATGAGGACCCAGAGACAGAAGACGCCAGGCCGTGAGCAGGAGGCAAGCGGATGTTCTTGTTCTGCTGGTTTTAGGCGCACCGACTTTTTTCGACATTGTAGGAGGTGTAGCTCAGTGTCATTTGTTGCGATTTGAGTTTGTGATCCGAGTATCACGCTTATATCGCTTGGATTTGAGTTTTGATGATTGAGTTTCATGATATTGTTTTCATACACCATGGCTGCACCTACTGGGTATTTACATTTTGTGCATGGTTATTTCACTTGATATATATTTTATACACCGTTGTGTTGATTTGCGATTTGTGCATATCTATTACACTTGAGATTCGGTTTGTTCCTTGGCTGCACGTAATTATGATTTCGTGGATCCCATACAGTTGATTTGATTTTGTGCATGTGGTACACACTCGATTTGATTTTTGCACTCGGTATAGCTTATATGTGCTTCCAGTGCATTGATATGTGTTTTGTGCACGCATTTGCACATGTTCATGATTTTATACACCTTGGTACACTCGATGTTGTTGTTTACGCATTTGAGTTATTGATTGGTATTTTGTGTATTTGATGCACCAGATTTGTATTTATGCATTTATGCACTGTATTTATATTTCGTGCACTGGATGCACCGGATTTGTATTTCGTGCATTAGTTGCACTAGATTTTCTTTTCGTGCATTTGTTGCACTGGATTTCTGTTTTGTGCATTGGTTGCGCCAATTCGGTATTTTGTGTATTGGTTGCACTAGATTTAAACTCCCTACATTGTTGCACCGATTTATGTCTTTGAGCCTTTGTGTTATCCGATTTGTGTTTTCGTGCGCGTTGGCACTTGCCGTTCGTTTTCGCGCACGCTACTGCACTATATGCTTTTACTGACCCGACGCGCTTTGGTTGGATTTTTGCGCATATTAGGCGCTTGATTTTGGATTTTTGTGCGCATCGGATGCACTTGAGTGCGATTTTTACTCGTGCATGTCGGATGCCCTTGATTTAGATTTTATTCGTGCATGATTGGATGCACTTGATTTAGATTTCTTTCGTGCATGATGGATGCACCTGATTTGGATTTTTGCACATGTTGGGCGTATGATATGAGATGTGATTTTGTGCACACTGGATGCACTCGATTTGGGATTTTTATTCATGCACGTTAGTTGCACTGGATTGAGATTTTCGTGCACTCTAGGTGCACTTGATATTACTGTCGTGCACACCCGTTGCACTGGACAGATACTTTCGTGCACACCCGTTGCACTTAGTTTTATTTTTTGTGCATATCGTAGCACCTGTATTTGGATTTGATTTCCGTGCGCACCAGACACACGTGATTATTGGATACGCCGTTTGAGGCTGATTTTGCTTTTGAGCACCTTGTTTTCCTGATGGGCACTATGTTATGTAGTAGCCGAATGGGACTGATCTGAGGACAGTACCCAAGTATTTTGCATGCATTGAAGTTTAACCAGAGGTTTTCAAAAGGAGCTATAGTTTCGCTGTTTCCTACGTGTTCGTGAGCGACACGAACGGTTATAAAGGAAAACCTTTTGGGATATTTTGAAAAACGACGGAACGTATATTTAGCAAAACATATATGGACATATATTATTATTTTACAAATGAGCGTCCGTCACTTAGGCCGTGAGTTACGTATCACACGGCGATTTAGAAAAGATTTTTGCATGAGTTTTATTCAGTTCTTGAAAGTTTTCCAAAGATGCGTATTATACACGTATTATAGTAATGGACTAGTGTATGTTGGATTTCAGTATTAGATTTCTAGATCTGTATCTCCACTGTAACTCCGAGGATATGCGTGCAAATCTGATGATTTGCGTGATTCTTGATGGAGTTCGATTTTGAGTTTATACTCATTTTCAGGCGCACGCAATGCGCGGTGCTATTTCTGTATCTTCCGTGATTTCGGAGCCCAGTTGATTTGAGTTGATTCTTGAAATGTTTTGGTATTTGGGGGTTTAAATTTAAATTCGGAGACCGAATTTATTTAAGGGGGAAGACTGTAACATTTCAGAAAATATAAAATATTATTTTTGGAATTTAATATTAAAATAATATATTTCCCGAAAATTGCCCGATTTGCGAAATTGCGGTTTTCCAAAAGAGGTATAAATATATACCAATATTTGTGAAATAACTGAAAATTAAAATGAATTATTCATTTAAAAATATATTTAAAGGATTTGGCATTTTTAAAATTTATTATATGCAGTTTTGATAAAAACCCGATTATTGCACTGCTAATCGCGATTAGGACAAATCTGTGTTTCTACAGTTTTCATGGTTAGTGCACCATGACATGTTACATGTTATTTCATTTGTGTTGTGTTGTGTTATGGTTTTATTGTGGTGAGAAGAGAAAAGAAAGGAAAAATGTGTCATGATGACTTGAGGAGAGAGAGGGGGGGACATCATGATGAGAGTAAGTATGCTTGGAGAGAGAGAGTGTGAGAATAATTGAGAGAGAGAGAGAGGGGGGGGGCTGCCTCATTGTTATTCTCCACCATTTTCTTTTCCTTCTTCTTCCTCATCTCCCTCCACCTTCTACCCTCATGACCCATCTCCAATCTTTCATCAAAACCCCATACCCCCTTCAAAAAAGATGATCACCTCTTCCCCCTCATCGCAATGAACCAAGCAAAGTGGGATTTTGACAACATTAGGACTTCTAGGGTTTTGCTTAGGTGTAACCATGAGGTATATCTCTTTTCATTTAGTTTAGTTTTGTTTTTCCTAGCATTCTAGTTAGTTTAGAATGTGTTTTGGTGTGATTTTGGCTATGTTTTCTGTATTTTGAAATGCTTATTTTTGATATTTGGATTCGTATTTGGTTGTTAGATGTTTGTAAATTAAAAACAAGGGATGATAGGTTGGTTTTGCATGCCTAGGCTATAGGTTCAAACCTATGAGCGCACCGTGTGCCGTATCGGTTTTTCGGATTCGATTTTAATAGAGATTTCGATTGTGTATTATTATAGGTACCTTCACGTAGTTTTAGAGGCGATGGAGCATGGCGTCATTGAATTCTGCAAGCAAGGAGCAAGGTGAGTAGATCTATATCTACGGGGGAAGTCGGGTGGATGGCGTATATCACCCCGCAAACTTTGATGGAAACCGATTTATGTATAGAATATGGTTAAGAGAACTATTAATAGAAAACTATATATAGAGTTAAAAGATAGTTAGAGAAACTATATTAGAAACTAAAGGATAGATAGAAGTGATATGATACGACTAGTATATGATGACAGGACTTGATGATGATATTTGACGATATTGCCGTTTATGGTACTAAATGATTAGATAGCCGACGTAATTGTGTCATCCGAACCATACCTATTTCCAAACCAAAGAATCGTATGCATCTTTTAAACAGATACCTTGAGGGACGTTATGGATTTTCAAATGATATCTTTTCCTTAAAACACCGTAGCCCCTACTTTCAAAACTACGATTCGCATCTTTCAAAAACTGTTTGTATGGTTCGGGTGTGTATGTTAGATTAGATACTTACGCTTATAGTAAAGGTAGAATGTATATGTAAAATTGACCTTATGTGAGATATAATTATGATGAAAAGAGAATACGATTTGACATGTGATATGATGATATGTTGGTATACGGATGCGAGTCGATTGAGGTGATTGATACCTTGCCGGTCCCCTGATACGAGATTGTTATGGATGTGACCTGGGACATAGGTATATAGATATATATAGAATGTCGTAAATCATGTGTGGTATGTCGTACGAGATGTTAGGTCCGTACCTCTCATTGTCGCATAGGTTGATAGGATCCCTGATAGCTTAATGCCGCCGTATGATGATTTTCCGCACGTGATGAGTTTGACTTGAGGTTTGATCCATACCCTTGACTAAAGGATGCCGTACGATGGATTATATCGTACGTGATTTTGTATGGCTAGATGTCAATTGATAGATTCACTGACTCGGTCATGTTAATACGTATACCCGTCAGCATTTGCATATGATTTACCTTTTGCTGCATTCATGTTATCCTCATTGCATTACATATATTTGTGCCAGTACACCTACACCATCATCGATAATTGCTATGTCACTACACAGTAGAACTGCTGCATCAGGATATGACTCCTTGCATGATATACTTGCTATAGCTACATATTGTACACTCATATACGCATATATACCACTTGTACATCCATACTTGCGCACATACATATTGTACACTCATACTTGAGTATATACTACTTGTATATCCATACTTACGCACATACATATTGTACACCATACTTGCGTACATACATATTGTACACCTTACTTGCATACATACACATATGCACCATTATACGATGTTGTATTTGATTTTGGAGATTTGGGAACCGCATGATATATTTTAAAAACTGGATTCATTTAAAAGAGCGGTTTTCCCTCGATAGGTGCATATTACTATTCCATATTGCATGATATACGGATATGCTTACATTCTGTTATATGTCGCATTCATCATGCTTTACGCTTTTATGCATTGAGATATGCTGTTTTCATGAGATTTTTGGATTTGGGAACCGTGGCTATTTCAAAAGAAAGCATGTACTGTTTTAAAAACCTGGTTTCTCTTGATATGATATTTCAGTGCGTCCACTATGTGTTTTCTCGGTTCTGAGAGTGGCATGTGAAACCTGATTCGAGAAGTGGTAGACACGTTCTGCGGGTACATGGTGGACCCGGTGAGGTACCCCAGGGCAAGAAGACTCGTATTGTTAGACGGTGAGCCTGGCAGGGGAGCACTGCCTACCGGTGATAGTACTTGGGCTCGACAGATATCCGGAGGATACCGACCGGAGTCGAGAGATGATATAGGCTGATCCGGACTGACGGAGCCCGTGGGGCGATCCGGACTAACGGAGCCCGAATGAGATGAGCATTTACGTGCCGATGCTGGGTACGGGTTTCATGATGTTTCGAGTGTCGATGCTGGACACTCAGGTTCCATGATTTGATGTATCGCGAGGGACATACGTTAATTTATATCCTCATATTTTCATGCATATGCTTTATGATATTTACATGCATGATGTTGTTGTGTCATTGGCTGACACGTAGACGGGATCCACTTGCATACATATATTGATCATATGGGTGGACGGGATCCACTTGCATACATATATTGATCATATGGTTGGACGAGACCACTTGCATACATACATTGATCATATTGTTGGATGATATCCACATGCTGATTGACATTGATATTAGTGTTGGCACCTATACAGATACGGTCACCCAAAATGCGATCATATGGGTGGTCGTTGTTTATTCGATTTCTATTTGTTGATATTTTTCAACTCACAAGTTGGAAACTCACCCCCTTTGTGCCACAGTTCTTGCAGGTTGACCGTACTGATCAGTAGCGGTATCGCTGGCATATAGCTACTTTCGGATGTTTTGCTTTTGGTAGGTGGGACATTTGTATCGTGCCCCCTCTTGTATTTATATTTCATATTGTATCTAGTCAACTCCATCAAATCAAAATTAGTAATTGTATAAGTAATGAGACTTAGCAAGACTTGTAGTTGCGAGACTTGAGCGATGCGTTTTATGTTCGCATTTTGGGTTGATGTCTTGCTTTACTTTATCTTTTGTGGTGATCTTCCCCGTTGGGCGTCGTATACTTATTTTTATGCTTTGCGTGGTTGTGATCCGCCGGTTGGCGAAGAGCTAGCTCGCGCTTGGGGATGCCTTTATCATTATTATGTATTTGTGGTTTTGGATCAAAAAATACAAAGGAGGTGCTGCCCAAATTTTTAGAAGACGAAAAACGTTTTCAAACTAGCAAAATTTATTTGCATTTTCATGTTCCTTTTCTATGCAGTAAGAAAACTTGATTTCATTATACCATTATTTCAAAACTTCACCTCCTTTATTTTCTTAAAAAGGTTTAGATTTCTGGGTTTCAGCTTACTTGAATTACGTTACGCCTTTAGACGTTGCGTGATTTAAATGCTGGTCACGAGCTAATATTTCGGGTCGTGACAAGGACATTCCACCCACTTTTCTTCTCTTGGAATGTTCGTTAGATATGGTCGAGAGGGAGGAGGTTGAAGCCATATAGGAGGACTACAACCAGATCACTATTCATGGCCAGCCCAGCATCATTTTTTCTTTAGTTTATGTATGTCACTTGTTTAGGCATTTTCCTTATTGTATTACCTTTCAGCATAAACTCTTGTATTTGTAAATATTGGAAGTTGAATGTAAATAAAGATATTTGTTGAAAAATTTTACAGTCTCAATTTATTCTTGCATTGTGTATTATTGTTTCAATACGCTTAGTATATTTATTTAGATAATGATCTTCTCTGGATAAATATGCCGTAGGCTTGTCATGCCCCGCTTCCCTGGCGTGACAGGTTTTATTAGTGGCCCATGCAGGTCAGTTCTGCATGAAGTTGTAAACAATATACCACAAGAATTAATGAGTTCAAAAAACATTTATATTCCTTGCATTTTAAATTCCTTGAATCTATCTGAACCTATCTTTTATATCAAGGTGATGGACTCTCCAAACAATACCAGTACCAACGTCAACGGCAATACTCCACCGCCTACTCTACCACCAGCACCAACCGTTGCAGCTTCTATCAATGAGCAAACGGTATTACTTGAGGCTATCAGGAGCTTATTAGAAGGTCAGCAGCAACAGACTGCCATCCTGATGGACCGCCTCGAAGCCGAGACATTCGCAGTTAACCAGTTTCGGGTACTGCACCCAAAGAACTTTTCGGGTAAGGAGAGCCTGTTTGAGGCTGAAGAATGGGCTCAAATGATCGAGAATGATCTGGCAGCAGCTTAAGTGCCAGATATTGCTTGGGTGAGAGTTGCTAAGTTGAAACTGACTGATAACGCCAGAGTTTGGTGGAAGGCTGAGGAGAGCCGTCACGCACAACCGATAGAAAGGAGAACATTCCGAGACCTCTTTGATGCCAAGTACTTTCCAGAGACTGCCCGCTTTGACATGGAGTAGCAGTTCATCCATTTACAACAGGGCTCGATGTGGGTCAAGTCGGTGGATGAATATGATGCCGAGTTTACCATACTCAGCCGGTAAGATATAGTCTCAAACTCAATCTAATTATCTCACTTAAAACACTGCTAACACAAGGTGGTAACAGATTCGCTGCGCATCTGTTCAATCGAAAATATCGTACGTTTGATATAACATTTTCCTTACTTTTCTTAAATATCTAAATGTGTTTATTATAAATATAGAACATATTTAGGGTTTATCTGCAAAATACTATTTACGATATATTTATATATTATAATTAACATTATAAAGGAAAATGTATGCATATAATATTTTTTATTATGCATATCATATCAAATATTCTAATCAAGGTTCTTTAAAAGATATAACATCATACAAATGGTTAGAATAATATCTTTATAACAAATATTACTAACATTATTCATGGAGATACTGTGCAAGATTTGGCTCATGTCGGGAGATTGGGATATCGAGATGTCGGGAATTAAAAATCTGCCGATGAAGTTTAATTAAATCATAAAATCAATACTGACAGAAACTCATAAAAGATATAAAGATTCCACATATCACAACAATCTCCATGTGTTATTATAAGGCTACAGAAGAATTTTCATCAAAATATCCTTCAAACCCACCACCCAACCGCGACCAAAACGTGCAAAATGCGGCGGATCCGTGGCCATTGTGAAGAGTTAGGGTGTGGGATTTTGTGGGTAGGATCTTCACAACAAACCCAAATACTTGCAATCTAGGGTTTGTATCTTTTATGACTATAAATAAGACCGATGGCTAAAGCTAGAAATCATCACCTTTAACACGAAACAAATCACCGTCAAGGAATAAGTGATCCACGACAGGTCCGCGATTCGACGTGATAAAACGATGTGAGATTCGACAGAACATCTACTTCCTACGAGGCAGAGATCGAGAGCAACTTGTTCTTCCTCTTGTAATCTAAACTCGAAAAATTGTACTTGTGAAGTTGATTAATAAAGGTAGATCATTAGATTAATTAGTTCGCATTTATTTTCTGTATTTACATTATGAATTCCTTCTCTATCCATTTTTCTTCTATCTCCAACATGCGCGAGTAACTCTCCACTTGATAGGGCTCGTAGGATTAGGGTAGAATAATAGATGAGAAAATATTTTAACTTCTTTTAAGTCTTATGAAGTTTATAAACTTTAGCAAAAGAATCGTTAACATTTTTATCGGGCACGCTACCAATTTATTGCTAGTCTTGACAGCGATTTGAGATTAGATTAACAATTATTTTGTTAAGGGCTAGACATGAATAGAGATCAATGAAAGGACAAGAGTCAATAGTGGGGAAATCCTAGTTTCTTCCAAGAACCCTAATCCTCATTCATCACTATCAATCTAGTTTTAAATCTATCAATAAATAAAATGAGTCATCTTTATTAGTCATCCATGATTACTAAATCCTAACGAACCCTACAAGTCTCTTCTTTATATATATTCTACATCCGTGTTTATCATAGATCTAGAATCTATTTTCCCCTATTCTTTTATTTTCTTCAACTAGTCTAAAGCAAGATTAGAAATTCAATGCATCCCTGCGGACGACCCGTACTCATCTCGGCTAGCTACACATGACACCGTTATTGATTGCGGTTACTACTTTACTCTTACACAGAATCAATCAAATGGCGCCGTTGCCGGGGATGCGTGCGTAATTTTATTTCTTGCTATTCGGGTTGAATTCTTATTCAATCCATGTCATAAAATAAAATAAAACAACAAATTGTGTATTTAACGATTAGTGTGTGATTTTTGCGAGGGAATCTGGAGTCGCTTGAATGAGGATATATATATATATATATATATATATATATATATATATATATATATTCAGAGACCTTCAGAGAGGACCACAGGAGCAAAGAAGTCCACTGTAAAAAATGTTGTCAAGAGAACCCACCATTGTGCGGCGGAACCGCGACATAAGCAGGCAATTAGCCTCGGAACCGTGGTGGAATTGGTGTGTTGGAGCTCAAAATTCTTCTGGTGATCTTTCTCTAATCTTTCTCTCTCCTCTAGAAATCCTATAATATATTTTTCTGCAGGATTCTTTGCAAAATACCGCCTCTCAAAAATCTTTTTGCGTATTTTATTTTGCGGTTTGTTTTTGCATATTTTTAATACGGACTTTAATGGGCAAGACCACAATTCAGAATTAGATAGGGATTTCATCATCCTTCCTAGGCCCCACAAATCGCAAACGTGCATGCGCATAACCCTATATTAATTAAAAAATATCTAGATTAAGACTCTAAGGACCGTCGCGCTCAATTAGGATAGAGGAAGGTCGTGGATAATCTATCGCTTATCCGCATTACTTTTGTGGTGTCTAAGGCAAGTGTAACTACGGAAAGTGGTTACTTAATTAGGCCCGCTATTTTCGGTGATTCGTATAGCGGATACCTTCCACTCACCTGGCACTTACCTAGCCATAAGAGTAATAAAGAGGTGGTAGAGGATTCATCCTGCGACTTGTCCTTTGGAAGTCTAGGAGAGGTCTAGTGCTTGACCTAGGTGACCTTAATTTTAGAGTTTGCTTGTGCATTTTGTGATTTGTTGAGTCAACTCTCAAGTCCCACTTTCAAAGCAAAACAATCCAAATAGAGCTTAAATCTTTCCCTTTTCACCCTCTTTTCTCTTTCCTTCTTATAATAGGTAACCCAAACAGACGAACTCTTGCCGAGCTTTGCTATCCAGAACCAGATATTTCTTGATTTCGTAATTGCTTTGGTCAAAATTCCGACTCTACCATATCTTTAAGAGATCGGATAGACCAAGCGGAAAGAAACAGTTGGACACCTCTCTCCTGGTCCTATCAACCACATCAAAATTCTACATCTTCTTATGTTGATACTCCATTTAAAGCGTGTGAGGGAACTCCTAAACGCAAGTTCATCGCTAAGCATATGGCAAGGGCAAAAGGCCAAAGTTTCAATCCGGTCAAACCGTTAGGACAACAAACACCATCACTTTCTAAGGAAGATATTGCTACTCGTTTTGCGGTGTATATGACATCTGTTGCCAGTTGCCAACCAACCAAAAAATATCAATATTCTTCTTATCACAATGTTGATCCTACTCCTGTCCAATTTGCACAACTATTCGATTCCTATTAATCCTACCCGAATTTTACACATTCTCTAGACATTTCTTCTTATCAGTCATTTGGGAGTTTTACCTATCCACAAGAATTTCAATCTTCTGCTGAAACCTTTTACCGACCTATGCCTAGTCTTGAACAGACAGTGGAAGAATATCGGGTGGCGTCGCGCCGCCACATAGAGTAATTGAATGCGTCCATGGCCGCCCTCATACAATCCAACGAACGAACAACTAGTTTCCAACTAGCTCAAAATTCTTCAATGTATGCTACGGCAATAGGACAAATCGAGAATTTGGGTAGTGAGAGAGAGTAGTACACCCTTTCAAATCAAACCTCCCCATCCCAAATTGAAATCCAAAACTCCAGTTTCACAAATCTATCGAGTACGCCTAATAACTCACCAATTGAAGATAGAAGGTTTGATGAGTTGTGTGACTTTGTAGTGTTTGATTTAACCGATTGTGAAGGGTCCATTTCAAGTGAAACCACACCCACTTCTTGTGATCTCTACATCTCCACTCTAGAACCAAAATTGATTGAAAACCATGCTTTTGATGAGGTGTCTAAGAATTTAACTTCCACTTTATTGAGGAAATTGACGTTGGGAATATTTTGGATGATGAACCCATAGTTTTGGATGAATTTTTCTCACCAATTCATCATGTCCTTTCACCTCCGTGTGAACATCATCTCGAACCTTTAACTATTTTTTCCAAACCCAATATGCATCTGGAAATTGATGATAAATGCATGACCAAAAAGCATAACGAAATTCAGCCTTCATTTCCCACATCTGGTTCAAGAATACTTGACACCCAATTTTTTTTACCCATTTCATCACCCACTTTCTTTGGTTTTTCTTCTAATTTCCTTTAATTCTATCGAGTTTTGATAAATCACACTCCGATATTTTGAGTTCGATAATTTTAGAAAGACAACTTGATTTAGATTCCTTTGAGAATGGGGTAGATGAGTTTTTCAAGGCTCCTACCTCTATAATTTTTGACAAATCAAGTGTGTTGAATTCTGGCGCGACACTCATTGACATTGAAACGTTCAATCGGACCATCGATGAAAGTTTCGAAGATATTTTTGCCGATGAACTCGCATTCCTAAACGACACGGATTTTGTGATTAATCAACCTCCACCCGAAGAAGTTGAACCACCACCATTTCCTCTTATCCCATACGAGAATGTGACTATTCTTCCCATTCCCAACCATTCACATTCTTGTTTCCGTTCACCATTATTGGTTCGTCTCTATTAACCGAGAGGTAAACCATACCACCTCTTATCTCCTCCCCACTTCTTCAAATCTCTGATCTTCCACCAACCAGTGCGTTACATCGATAAAATATTTGAATGGTTGGTGTTGACTTTTGGTTTTTGTAAAACTTTATATTGACCAATAACTTTAACCCCCCCTCATAATTTTAAATACTTAATACTATTTCACTCAAGTTTGGGGGGATATATTTTGGCTCTTGAAAGAAAATAAATTTTTACAAAATTGTGAGCCAAAAAAAATAAGTTTGGGGGTGAATTTAACTTTCATTATTTCTTGTCCTCTTTGATAACTTTTCCTTCCAAGTCTACAGTTTTTTTAAGCTTAACAGATTATATCAGTGAAGACACTGCTGCAAACAGCTTTGGGGGAGGTTTGTGCTTATTCATGCATTATTTTGCATTATACTATTGTTCCCCTCCGAAAGACGGCGCGATGGACGTCTTGCCTGAAATTCGGGGCAGATGCTAATTAGTGCTATCCGTCTACCTCTCCGAAGATGCCAAGTTGATTTATGGCGCCATGTATCGAAGGTTTAAATGGATGCGTCCGATGTAGTAGACTTCGTCAGATTCCCCCTCGCTTGAGGGGTTTTTGATTGTGGGGACGCTCTTCCCTACAGGCGCAAGCCCCTGCAGTTAATTACGCTACCGCATTGCGGTAGCAACTTTCTCCTTCTCCAGATGATCACTTCGTGTCGTGTGTGTTTATTTTATGTTTGGTTGCCCGTGGATTGTATACGGAGACTGAGTTATGTCGTCGCCCGTAGGGCGTGGACCAGTCCAAATCCGTATTATCTTAGATTTGGGTTTGGGGGTTTGGGTTTAAGGATACGTTAGTCTCGTTTGAGACTAAGATCGACTTAACGGGATCGTTTAGATCCGACAAGAGAGCAATTAAGGGAGCCCTGTTGTTTAGTTTAGTGACATTGCGGTCAATAGGTAGTTTAAGGACATTGCGGTCCAATGTTAGTTTTAAGACATTGCGGTCAAGGTTAAGGACATCATAGTCCGTGGATTTAAGGACTCCATAGTCCGACGTTAGTTTTAAGACATCACGTTCAAGGTTAAGGACCTCATAGTCCATGGATTTAAGGACTCCACAGTCCGATGTTAGTTTTAAGACATCACGGTCAAGGTTAAGGACCTCATAGTCCATGAGTTTAAGGACCCCACAGTCCGTATCAATGTATGGTCATCGGGACCCGCCACCTCTTTGAAGACGTTGAGGAATTACAGCGCCAAGTATCAAAGGAGTGAAGAGATGTACCCTTGAACCAAGGTAGATTAAATAGTCTTCGGCCCAATTTGGGACCAAGACCAATTAATTATGTTATGAGCCCATTAGCCCAGTTAAGTTTGAATTGAGGATTTATGGCCAGCTTGGGCTAAGTCCAATCATGTTTAGAATATTGGCTTTCTGTTGATCCATTGAAGGAGAGGCTTTGCCTCTAGAAACTTAGCCAATTGGGCTAAAGTTATTGTTAAACACTAAAGACAAACAGTGTTGAACACTGAGAGTGAGATTGACAAGTTAGTGTTTAACACTAAAAGATAGTTAGTGTTAAACACTAGCAACAGGGCTTTCAAATTAGTGCTTATACACTAAAGCAAATCAGTGTTAAACACTGGCAATGGAGATTTCAAATTAGTGTTTAACACTAAGGCAGATCAGTGTTAAACACTAGAAATAGGGTCTTCCAAGTTGGTGTTCAACACTAAGAAAGTCAGTGTTAAACACTGGATACAGAGTTTCCAATTTAGTGTTAAACACTAAGGCAAGAGGGGTCACGTGGTAGCACGTGAGAGCGCCCTTCTTCTCTTTGTTTTGTTCTACAGATAAGTGTTTAACACTTTTAGCTCTGGAAGCCATCACGTGAGGGCACGTGATGGGGGCCCATGCTCTGGTTTATTAGAATACTCATTAGGGGTCACGTGGTAACACGTGATGGCGCCCTAGAGTCCCTGTTTATTTCGCCGTTCCTTTATGTGCTTCAGGGATCACGTGGGGCACGTGAGGCATTGCCTCAAAGTTCTCTTTTATATATCTTCGCAGGAGTCACGTGGTAACACGTGAGATGTCTGCTTCAGAGTTCTATTCTGTTGGTCTTTGCAGGGGTCACGTGGTAGCACGTGACTCTGCATGTTTTTAAAGTTCTGTTCATAGGGTTAAACCCTAAACTTTAGAGGAATTAAATTCCCGTTTTCTTCTGAAGAATTATATTCTTAATAGGGTTAAACCCTAATTTCTTTTCTTAAGGGAATTAAATTCCTGTGAGTTTGAGAGAATTATATTCTCAATTAGGGTTAAACCCTAGTTCCGTTCATTTTGAAGGAATTAAATTCCCATAACATAGGGTTAAGCCCTAACTTTATCTCAAAGGAATTGAATTCCTATCACCTTGTGAGAATTAAATTCTCTGAACTCAGTTCCTCCTCTGTGTTTTGGATCTGCATGGCAGGATCTCAACCCAATGAGAATTAAATTCTCAATTCATGGGGAGATGTGCTCTTTGCAGATCCTCGACCAGAGAAAGAACTAAGTTCTTCTTTTTATATAAGAGTTAAACTCTTTGAGAATTAAATTCTCTTTTTTAAGCCTCTCCCTTTTTACCTAAGGTTTTCTTTTGCAGAGGATCAAATTCTTCCCAAAATCTCAAGGCTCTATTTCTCTCTCTCTGTATGTCTCTCTATATGTGTATGTATTCTTCTTGGCTCCTATTTATAGGAGAAAGAAGAAAATCAATCAGTTTTAGTGAATCTTTCATTGAAAGATTTGATTTGTTTATTGAGAGATTTGATTTACATTCATTATTCATCTGGACCTTTGGATTATTAGGTGAATTTTATTCACCATTGGATTTTAAATCCAAAGATATCCCTTTGTTATTTTAGTTAGATTTTAAGAGGAAATCTTTCCAAGTTCAAGATTTTTCCATAAATAGGTGACATTTAATCACCTTTAGATCTTTAATCCAATGGTTCCAAATAATCATTCTCTTTTGGAAAGATTTGAATGCTCTTCAGAGTTTAATTCTGTTAAATAAAGAGGCTTTGAAAGCCGGTCACGTGTGGCCACGTGACCCCTGATCACGTGTAGGCACATGACCCTTGGTCACGTGTAGGCACATAACCCCTGGAACGGGCCTTTCTTCTCCTTTTGCGCTCTGTTCTCTGGCCGCTGCTCAGCCGTCACGTGTCAACACGTGACCCCTGGTCACGTATGAGCACGTGACCTGTTTCTGGAGCTTTTTTCTTGGTTTAATCAGGGAACGAATGCGTCTTGTGCCGCTGCTTTTAAATGTCACGTGTCAACACGTGACCTCTAGTCACGTGTTAGCACGTGATGCCTCCTCCGTAAGTTTTCCTGATTTTAAATCAGGAAACAAATGTCCCCACAACGTTGTTCTCACGTGTCTGCACGTAAGTGCAACGCTATCACTTTGGTGACCGTTGGATCCATCTAGGAACTTGGGGAGATGAAGCGTTTCAATCACATCCTATAAATATAGGGGTCATTTCAGAGACGCCTCCACTTTGCTCATCTTCTTCCTTTGAGAACTTTTTCTTTGAGAATTTAATTCTCTTCTTCCAGAGCTTAGTTCTCTGCCTTGAAATATTTTCAGAGTTTAACTCTGTTCAAAAAAACTCTTTTCTTCAGGTAATGTTCTTGAATGAACGATGAACTTTCACATTCCTCTGGATTTTAAATCCAAAGCAAGGGTTTTTACCCTTTTTAACAGGAACCCATTCTTTCTTTGAGCTTTTCAACCAAAATATGAAACCATTTAATCTTCAACAGTAGATCTTTTAGGGCTCATATGATCTTTAGGGAGATGATGATGGCGGTTCAAATCCATGGAATTTAATTCCATCCCAAAAATGTTTCTAGGAATTTAATTCCCTTTTCTCAGTAAGGAATTTAATTCCTATGAAGAACTCAGTTTCTTCGCATGGAGGCTTCTTAGGGTTTTTTTGCCCTAGGTTGTCCTTCTGTAATTAATGGAGCAGAAGCTTGCAATGATGTCTTCTGTGGGAATTTAATTCCCTTGATCCTGTTTGATTTGTTGTAGAGTCCAAGGTAGATTTGTCTTCTAGGGGATGTGCAGGGCCACTTGAAACCCATTTCCCATTTAATGAGGATATCTCCTTTGTCTTGTTACAACTGCTTGGTCTCATTATTAACGAGCCGTCATCCTGATTCTGTGGGGCCCATGTGTTTTGTAGCCAATGGTCCCATAAAAAGAGTCTGCTATCGCTTTCTTCAACCGTCTTCATGTTCATGCATGTATATATATTGCTGCTTTGCTTTTGACAGTTTTCTTTTATTCGGTTTCAGGTGCAATGGCTTCTGTTCTGTGCTTCCCCTTCACTCGTTCAGAGGCCGCTTTTCCTCAATCACCATCTGACGAGGAAGCGATGGCGATGATCCGGGCTCATGACCCGAACTGCACCAATTTACTTCTATGGGGAACCTGGTACAGTCATATCATCCGAGGTCGCCGGAGTTTCCTCTGCGAAATGCCGACAGAGCCTACTTTCCCGTTCTTGCCGATGGATCCCCCGAGGACGGTTTTCGCTGTGGAGATGCCAAATTGGACTCCAACGGGACGGCTCGAGCCTTCAACAACCGGTATCCCGAACCATCCGATCCCAGCCATAGATATTCTGGGGCGGCGTATTTGTCAGGGTGAGGCCCACCCGTAGGGGCAAATTTATAAGATAGGGCTCACTCCTCGACACCCTACGGGCTACCTTCTCTGGGCTCGCTACATCCTTTCTGCCCATCGTGCGCGGCTGCAGAAGGTCGGGCATTACCAGGCGATATATGCGTCACTTTTTCACTACCAATCTTCGCATGTCTGGTGGGTTAAGGCATTCTTGAACCAATGGAATCTCTCCACCAACACTTTTATCTTAGGAGATCGCGAGGTCTCGATCTCTCTGGTAGAATTTTATGAAATATCGGGATTGCCAATCAGGAGTACACTGTATGAGGAGTTGCTGCCTCCCGACGAGTACGTCTTTGAGCCAGAGCCTGGACCGGTTGACGGCTTGTCTGCCGAGAACGCTGTCCGCTATAAGCGTCCCAGCTTGATCAAGGCGCTGGGTATCTTTGACCGATTGTTCACCGAATCTGAGGTGCAGGACGTTACTTTTAAGAGCTTCATTGCCTGCTTCCTTCGTGAGGATGTCCTGTCGAAGACAGCTCCGAAGTTCACAAACATCAAAGATCCCTTTGGGTTTGGTCCGAAGAAGCTGCCGACCACTGAATCTGATCTACCACAGTACTACATCCACATTATGTCGCCGATGTCTTTTAAATCCATTGCAGCTCCCGGCATGGATGAGGAGACGTTCTTCGTGGGGTTTGTCAGTGTTTGGCTCAGTTGGTTTTTCATCCCCATGCATCGCCGCTTTATGAGGGCCTCGGTTATCTACCCGGCTCATTGTATCGCTGAGGGGACGCGGTTGGCCATCGGCATCCCGGCGTTGGCGCATCTTTATCATGGGTTGGGCACTGTAGCTAATACCGCCAGCCCTGGCGTAGATGTGGTAAATTTCTCGCTTCACTACTTTACGTTCTGGATCGAAATGCACGTCTTGGGTGCCTTCGCTATGCATCAAAGGCCCGCATTTTACAACGCTTATACCTTCCCAAGGCTTATGCGATTGGTGGATGCTTCTGCCGCTGACCCGACTCAATTCGGGGCTATTCGGGCGTTGATTTCTACTCACGCTACTGCTGGCGGGCTGGTTTTTAATGATCGGGTCTTATGTTCTCCCTCAGATCCAGTTCAACAACTCTGGGACCGATCAAAGGACAACGTACCTTCTTTGAGGCCCCGGGAGGCCGCGCACTTGTATGCAATTAGACCAGGCTATTTGGTATTTCGCTAGGACAGTGCAGCTCTTTTCATGCGGTACAACCCGCATCGCTTCACCCGGTAGCTTGGATATGACCAGGGCGTTCCTTTCGAGGCTTTCATAGTTGCGCCAGTCCCTTCACTCGATGCCGTTCGCGATGCCGCTCACCATTTCGAGAGGTTGAACACCAGTTCCCACTTCATGGTCCCTGAAGCTGAGTACATGCCCCGATGCATGGAATCATTCACGGGTTGGTACCTCCATCGAGTCAACCCAATTATTCTTGAGGAAAGAAGGGTGCTTCTTGGTCATGGTGCCCCTACTCAGGTTCCGGCCCCGGGAGCTACGCTGCGACCGTGCGTTCCGGTCCGCTTTCCTCTGAGGGATACCGGCACCGCGCTCATTCCGGGGGAGTCGGGGGTGGATCTTACTCCAACAGCTGGTATGCCCCTGGGTACTCGGTCGTAGGGTAGACGGGCTCCGGCAATAGCGCCACCTCTCGAGGCAGTACCGCCCCCTGCGGCATCGACAATGGCGGTGTCATCCTCGGTTGTGGTACCGGGTGGGGGTGACAGGGATGAGTTTGTTGAGGGTGTTGAGGGCGACGTGGGTCGCCGTCGCCCTAAGGCTTCGTGGGGAAGGAAGCGGTCGTCCTCGGCGACTGGCTCTGGGTCCAAGCGCCAAAGGGAAGTGGCTACTAACTTGCTTGACTCTTTAACGGAGTCCGAGCCCATTCTTGAAGATGCGCCGTTGGCCTTGCCGGGATCAGATGCTGGACTACTTTTCCCAAGTTCGTCCGCCGAGGAAGCCGTGCAGTTGGCTGAGGCTATAAGACGTTCCAAGGACGCGTCTCAGAACGCTAGAGTTCCGAAGAAGCCCTATCCTACTGTAATCTTTTACGAAGACCCTTCGTGGATTCGGCGGGGGTTTATCGGCCCTTTGGAGGAATGGGGGGAAGGGCCCTGAAGCAGGCTACTTCAGAGGACGCAGCGGACGCGCTTTCTTTATGGACCGGCGGCCATGAGTCTACCCTCGAACCCCGGCGGGCACGCCTCCTTGAGAAGGAGCATCGGCTTGAAGAAGCCATATTGAAGGCTTCCCTGCGCATCGGTACGTTTTTGTTCTTCTTTGTTGCTTTTCAGATTGTTTACGCCTGTGTGCATGTATCCTTATTCTTGTGTGAATTGTGCAGAATCTTCAACGATGGGGGAGGTCCCTACGGGCTTATTGAAGCAAAAGCCAGTCGACATTCCCGATGAAGCATTGCTCGATGTGGAGGGGGCTGATGAGGCTGCTCTTCTTATGATAGAGCCTCGTTGCAGTTCCTGATCACAGAGCGCTTGTTCCTTTGGGGGAGGCTCCTTTGGAGGTTGCCGCTCCAACGACTCTTCCCGAAGGCGGCCCAGAGGCCGGGATGGAGGTAGTCGGGACTACCTTCCCTTTGTTGGAGTTCGAGGTCACGGCAGAGGCCGTCGAAGCCGCTATCCCCCCGGCTCAGAACGGGAGGAGTGTTGAAGGTAAACTTCTGCATTTTAAATTAGCAATCTCTCCGTGGTCTGAACTCTTTTGTCTTTCCCCAGAATTGCGCGGGCTGGCGACCTCTATCGCTGATTTGTCGCCTCGGCAATCGTTTCAGCGCTTATTGGAGATGGCAGCTCCGCATGCGATCTCCCTTTAGCGCATTGTCCTTTCCTCCGGGCAAGGTTAGCGTCATTCGCCATTTTTTATTATAGTATTGTTGCCATTTTTGTGAAATGACATTGATGTCTCTTACAGTTTTGGAAGCTGACGACGAGGTCGAGGTCGTCGAAGGGCCAGGGGAACCTTCAGGCTCTTACTTGCATGACTGTAAGTAAGTGACATTTCATTATAGTCTCACTTGTTCTTTTACTTAAGAATTTTATTGACATCTTTAAAATTTGAACAGCCCTGCCAGCCTCCATAGCGTTGGAATCGCGCGTCGTTATGCCTCCCGGCCCCTATGCTTTGCGGGCTTCAGAACGCTTAGCCCAATTAAGCCTTGTCTCCTTATTATCTTTGATTGAGGAGCTCCGTGCTGGCAGCGCAACCACAGCTGAAGCGTTCACCGCCGAAGCTAACGGTTCTTTTCCTTTTCTTGCCACCTACCATAGCGAAGAGGTGGTGCGAGTTTGGGTGGAGTTCTGTCGGCAGGTGGAGGCTTGCTTGCACGCCCTTGAGTGTTCCCACCTTTTCTCGGAAGCCGTGGCTGCAAAGGCGGAGTTACGGGGGCTGATAGCACGGTGCGCGGCAAACATGACGTCGTGTGAGAAAAGGCTCGGCCGTAAATTCTCGGAGCGGGAGCTAGCTTCTAAGGCGCTGAGCGAGCTTCAAGCTAATCTTACCGCCAAGGCCAACAAAGCATATGAACTCTGGCGGGTGCTTCAAGAGTCTATCAAAGAGGTGGTGGCTCTCGATAAAGCTTCCACGTTCACTCGCGAAAAGGTTGAGGCCTATAAGGCCACCGAGAAAGAGCTTGAAGGGCGGCTTGCTTCGTATCAGGCCCAGCAGGCTCAGGCGGAGGCTCGTCTTCTGGCGATCCTGAATCATGAAGCCGTGACTCAGCAAAAGAAGGATGAGCTAGCGAAATTACTAAATCGCCCTCTGGCTTGAAAACTTGTATCTTTTCCTTTCTTCTTGTACATACTCCTGAGTGAGAGTATTTTCTTTTTGTTCTTTCATGAATTGTACTTTGTACCCATTTTGGTTTATGAATAAAGACATATTTTTCTTCTCGACGGTGCGCCTCCTTTTTATTGAATGTGTTCTTTCATGAATTGTACTTTGTATACATATTTTCCCCCCTCGTTTGCGAGGTGTTTTTGATTGTGGGGACGCTCTTCCCTGCAGGCGCAAGCCCCTACAGTTAATTACGCTATCGCATCGCGGTAACCACTTTCTCCTTCTCCAGATGGTCACTTCGTGTTATATGTGTTTGTTTTATTTTTTGGTTGCCCGTGGATTGTATACGGAGACTAATTTATGTTGTCGCCCGTAGGGCGTGGATTAATCCAAATCCGTATTTTTTTAGATTTGGGTTTGGGTTGATTTAAGGATCGTTAATCTCATTTGAGATTAAGATCAACCTAAATGTATGTTGAAGATACGTTAGTCTAATTTTAAACTAAGATCTACTCAACAGGGTTTTGGGATCATTCAGACCCAACAAAAGAGCATTTGGGCTCTATTGTTTTAGTTTAAGAACGTTTCGGTCCGTTGTAGTTTAAGGACGTTGCGGTCCATAGCTAGTTTAAGGACGTTGCAGTCCATATCTAGTTTAAGGACGTTGCGGTCCATAAGTTTAAGGATGTCATAGTCTGTGAGTTTAAGGACGTTATAGTCCGTGAAGTTTAAGGACTGTGGGGTTTTTCAGTTTAAGGACATCATAGTGCATGAAGTTTAGTTTAAGGACGTCACGGTCTATTGTTAGTTTAAGGACGTTATGGTTCAGAGTTAGTTTAAGGACATTATGGTCCATCATTGGTTTAAGGATGTTGCGGTCCAAAAGTTTGGATGTAATCATGGGTTTGGAAATGCACCAGATAGTTATTGGTCGTCGGGACCCACCACCTCTCTGAAGACGTTGAAGAATTACAACGGCATGTTTCAGAGGTGTGAAGAGATGTACCCTTGAACCAAATGCCAGATTGAGAAGCAATGGGATGAACATTATTATAAATGCCATCTGAGATGATTAATTTTGGAAGACCTGAGCATAATTAAGACTCGGTTAAAAAGAAGGTTTTGGCTTTGGGAGACTTAGCTAACTTGGGCTAAGGTTAGCCTATCATAGTGTTAAACACTAGCATATGTTCGGCGCTCACGTGCTCCCACGCGAGGTCTTAAAGTATTGTTTAAGCACCGAAGGTTTGAAGCGCTCACGTGGGGTACTGAAGGTTTGAAGCGCTCATGTGGGGTCACGTGAGGCGCTTGAAGTAGTGTTAAACACTGAAGATTTGAAGCGCTCACGTGGGGTCATGTGAGGCGCTTGAAGTAGTGTTAAACACTGAAAGTCTGATGTGCTCATGTGAGGTCACGTGAGGTGCCTGAGATTTGACACGGCTTCTTTAGATTTGTTCCCTTTTCCTTTTCTGAGTGCTGAGCACTATTGGGTCACGTGGGATCACGTGAGGCGTCCCCAAAGACTGAAAGCTGCCTTTGTTTTATTCTCTTTATAAAAGTGCTAAGCACTATTAAGGGGTCACGTGGGGTCACGTGAGGCGCCCTAAGAATGAAATCTGTCTTAAGCTTATTCCCCTTTTACAAAGGTTTGTTCAGGGGTTACGTGGGAGCACGCGATATGCAATTATCATGTTTGGATGCTAATCTCCTTTTACATGCATGTGGATCTTAAGTTTTCAAGCCCCTTGTTTAATAAGAATTAAATTCTAGTATAAGGTTAAACCCTAGTTTTATTTAGAGGAATTAAATTCCTATATGTTCTGTTGTAAGAATTAAATTCTTTGGACTCAATTCTCCCCCTAAGTTTTGAATCTGCATAACAGACCTTCCCGATGAGAATTAAATTCTCAACTTGTGGGGATATCTGCCTCTGCAGATCTTCAACCAGAGGAAGAACTAAGTTCTTTTTTTAGAAGAGTTAAACTCTTGTGAAGGTGGAGAAGAGGTAAAAGGTTCTGTGTTTGGTTCCTTTCCTTACCTAGGGTTTCTTTTTGGAGATCTTCTTCTCTCTGGAGAATTAAATTCTCTTTTCTTTTGGCTTACGAAGGGTTTTCTTTTTCTCTCCTTTTCTGTCTATCTTTGAACTTGGAGTTTATGGGGGAGGTTCCTCTGTACAAGACTAGAAGTGTTGGGTCCTTTATATAGGGGATGCTAATTTGTTGAATCAGTTAAAGAAATCTCTCCTTAAGATATCTCTAATTGATTTGGGAATTTATCCCACCATTGGATTTTTGATCCAAGGGCTTCTGTTTTATAGAAGACATCTTTCTTGTTTTTAGTAAGATTGGGAAAATATTTTCCCATACAGAACTTATTCTGTATCTTGGTGATGTTTAATCACCATTGGATTTTTGATCCAACGGTGCTCTAATTTACAGAGCACAATCTTTCTTGTTTGGAAAGATTTAAGGAAATATTTTCTAACTACGAGTTTTGATTCATCTTAATTAGAATTTAATTCTATTGGTTCAGAAGGCATAGGAGCCCATCACGTGTAGCACGTGACCCCACCAAATTAAGCCTACCAAAGAGCGTCACGTGCTATCACGTGAGTTTTTGCTCTGGCCAATTGTTTGCTTTATTCAGGCTCCTATATACTTTGTATATAGAGGTCACGTGTATACACGTGAGGCCCAGTTTCAGCTTAGTTTTGTCAAGCGCAGTGCCTATCATGTGTGGGCACGTGATGCTCCATTTAAGGACTTTTTCCCACTGTTTTATTTATTATTCATTTTTTATTAGGGAACATCCCTCAAACCCACCGCCTAACCGTGGCCAAAACGTGCAAAATGCTGCGGATCCGTGGCCATTGTGAAGAGTTAGGGTGTGGGATTTTGTGGGTAGGATCTTTACAACAAGCCCTAATACTTAGAATCTCGGGTTTGTATCTTCTATGAATATAAATAAGACCGAGTGCTAAACCTAGAAATCATCACCTTTAACACAAAGCAAATAACCGTCAAAGAACAAGTGATCCACGACAGGTCCGCGATTTGACCTGATAAAGTGACGTGAGATTCGACGGAACATCTACTTTCTACAAGGCAGAGATCGAGAGCAACTTCTTCTTTCTCTTGTAATCTAAACTCGAAGAATTGTACTTGTGAAGTTGATTAATAAAGATAGATCATTAGATTAATTAGTTTGCATTTATTTTCTGTATTTATATTATGAATTCCTTCTCTATCCGTTTTTCTTCTATCTCCATCATGCGCAAGTAATTCTCCGCTTGATAGGTTTCGTAGGATTATGGTAGCACAATGGATGAGAAAATATTTTAACTTCTTTTAAGTCTTATGAAGTTTATAAACTTTAGCAAAATAATCGTTAACATCCTTATCGGGCGCGCTACCAATTTATTGCTAGTCTTGACCGCGATTTGAGATTAGATTAACAATTATTTTATTAAGGGCTAGATATGAATAGAGATCAATGAAAGGAAAAAGGTCAATAGTAGGGAAACCCTAGTTTCTTCCAAGAACCTTAATCCTCATTCATCACTATCAATCTAGTTTTAATTCTATCAATAGATAAAAGGAGTTATCTTTATTAGTCATCCATGACTACTAAATCCTAACGAACCCTACAAGTCTCTTCTTTATATGTATTCTACATCCGTGTTTATTATAGATCTAGAATCTATTTTCCCTTATTTTTTTATTTTCTTCAACTCATCTAAAGTAAGATTAGAAATTTCATGCATCCCTGTGGACGACCCGTACTCATCTCGGCTAGCTATACGCGACACCGTTATTGATTGCGGTTACTACTTTACTCTTACACAGAATCAATCAACATCTTATTCCCACTGCTGAGATCCGAGCACGACGATTTCTATAAGGGTTGGACCCTGAAATCCAAGCTGCACTCGCTACAGGGGATCCCAACCCATGAACTTGCTTTGAAGGCTGCCCGATGCTATGAGGCAGTGTGAAGAAGAAGGATAGGCCGCAGACTGCCGGTGTGAAATGCCCTGTGCACCAGATCATAGGAGGGGACTCTTCCAGGACAGCTTTTAGTGGACCATCTCGGAGGCCAGTAGGTTCATTTGCCAACAGCAGGCCGGACTTTTGCATCTACTGCAAAAGAACAGGGTATCTTGTGAAGAACTGCCATAAGGCGAACAACTTGTGCCTGATCTATAGGTTTTCGACTCATTCCATTAGAGCATTCCCCCAGAACCGAGGACCCAACAACCTACCAGCGATCCAAGCTCCTTCTACCCGGTTAGCTCTACCAGTACCTACTCCCCACACCCAAACCACTCAACCCCAATGCTGAGTGTTTAACCAGGCACAAAGGAAAGTGCCGCGAGTCAAGAATTCACTATGTTGGTCGAAGAGGCCGAAGCTACGGGTCAGGTTATCACCGGTAAATCCCATCCCTATTCTCTTTCAAGTCCTTTCAATTCATAGACATCTTATATCTGTTATACCTAAATCTATCCCACACGACGTAGGTACAATCTTAGTAGCCTCCCTACCTGCTATAGCGCTCTTCGACACTGGGGCAACACATTGCTTTATGTCGCAAAGGTTCGTTCGAACTCATGCGATCCCAGTTAAACCGCTCATATCCAGCTGGAACGTTAGTTTAGGGAACGACGTTTAAAAGCAACTTTGGGATACGATCTGTGTCCAGTGGTTGTCTGCAGTCGAGAATTTTATGCGAACTTCAAGGTGCTGGACATACCAAACTTCGACGTAGTCATGGGAATGGACTGGCTGGGAACTTTCTTCGCTACCATCGACTGTCGCCAAAAGAGGGTGGTGTTCGAAATACCAGATCACCCAGTGTTTTACTTCAAAAGTGGAGACCGAACCTTGGAGCCTAGCATCTACCGAGCAAAACCAAAGAAGGCAGAGGTTGCAGCATTGCAAGCGGAAGGATCGAAACTAGACGTAGTTCGAGAGTTTGAGGATGTATTCCCGGAAGATATATCAGGTTTGCCTACCGATCGAGCTCTTGAATTCAGTATTGATTTACAACCTGGCGCACAACCAGTAATAAAAGCACCGTACCGATTAAGTCCGGAGGGATTGAAGGAGATCCGCATTCAGTTGGATGAACTCCTGAAGAAAGGTTGGATTCGTCCAAACACTTCAATTTGGGGATCTCCGGTGCTACTGGTGAAAAAGAAGGAAGGATCCTACAGGATGTGCATGGATTATCGAGCACTAAACGAGGTGAAAATTAAGAACAAGTATCCACTACCCCGCATCGATGAACTTTTTGATCAGTTAAGTGGATCTTGTGTCTTTTCAAAACTAGATCTTCGTTCGGGTTATCATCAGGTGAAGGTCAAAGAGTCCGACATTCCGAAGATGGCGTTTATGACTCGTTACAGTCATTATGAATATCTCGTAATGCCATTTGGAGTGACCAATGCACCTGCCATCTTTATGAACCTGATGAACCAAGTTTTCCGAGAGTAGCTAGACAGGTTTGTTGTCATCTTCATCGACGACATCCTGGTGTATTCGAAGAATCCGAAAGTGCACACCGATCACTTACGGATTGTCCTGGAGACATTGCGACAACATCAGCTCTACACCAAGTACAGCAAATGTGAATTTTTGTTGGCTTGAACAACAAAGTCTCCAAATTAATCAAGTCTCTTTATGGATTGAAGTAAGCTCCGAAGTTATGGCACAAGAAGTTCCGTAAAATCATTTTGACCGATGAATTCCAGGTCAGCGAATCTGATAAGTGCTTGTATGTGAAGATCGTCGAATATTAGGTAATTGTGATATGCCTATATGTTGACGACATGCTGAATGTTAGGACCGATATGCAGATAGTCACTTCTACAAAGGAGTTTCTTTTGGCCCAATTCAACATGAAGGACCTTGGAGTTGTAGATGTGATTTTAGGAATCAAAATTATGAGGACCGAGCACGGTCTATACTTATCTCAGTTTCATTACATAGAGTGATTGCTTAAAAAGTATGGATACATCGATCAGCCAGAGCTAGCTATTGCGTACAACTACAACAAGAAGTTTCAACCTAACACTGGAAGACCTATGAAACAGCTGGAGTATGCATGAGTTATTGGGAGTTTGATGTATGCTATAAGCTACAAAAGGCCTGATATCTCTTTCACCGTTGGGATGCTTAGTAACTTTACTAGCAACGCAGGAAAAGCACATTGGGATGCGATCCAGAGGTTGATGAGGTACCTGAAGGGAACATTAAAACTGGGCTTGTTCTATTCCGGGTATCCAGAAACTGTTGAAGGCTTCTTTAATGTAAGTTGGTCCTCGAAGCCACACGAGTGCAGCTCAACTGACAGGTTTGTCTTCATAATAGGAGGAGCGGCTATTTCCTGGAAGTCGAAGAAGCAAACTATGATCATACATCCATCAATAGAATCCGAGTTCTACGCTTTGGCTTTAGCAGGAGATGAAGCTGAATAGCTTAGTTATCTTCTGAGGGACATTCCATTAAAGGAACTGCAAGGAGCAGTGATCACCATCTATTGTGATAACCAGGTAACGAGTACCGTAGCAGTAAACTCATTATTCAATGGAAAGAAGCAAACTATTCGTCTGAAGCATGTGTATCTAAATGAGTTGAAACCCGCAGAGTCATCTCGGTGATTGACGTTCGATCTTCAGAGAATGTGACAGATGCCTTAACAAAGGTTTGAAAAAGGATCTGATCGATAAGAATTCCGCTTGTATGGGTCTTAAGTTTATGTAAGTTTATTATATATTTACCATGTAATCATATTACTAGTTCAAAACTTCGCTACTATTAATGAGATTGCTGGTTCAAAAATCATGTAAACTAGACAGACTAATTTGGAGTCTTAATGAGTTATATGCATCTGGGATGGTGGATGATTGGTAACAAGCATGCCTGAGGAACACATCAAAATAAGGATAGCTTGGAGACTTAACGAGTTCCGCGCATCCGGGATGCAGTGCCATGACCCAAAAAGGCACGCGACCGGTATAAGGATTACATAAAATCCAGTGGACCCCACCGTAATCCAAGTAAGACGAAACCAGGAATCTAAACCATATATATATATAAATATAGAGATGAATTTTTAAGAAAAGGTTTATAAAATTAAGTTATGTTTGTAAAGAGTTAATTTTTGAAAAAAACGGACAACACCTTCCTTGTAAATTTTGAATAAAATTCCAGTACAATAGCAGTAAAATAAACGCATCCCCATATAGGAGCTAACACAATGCCCACATGGCAGAGACATAATCCACATAAAATATACGACGCCTAAAGAAGAAGAACAACAAGCGGAAAGCAATAAACACTATATATAAATAAATTCAAGCCGACCTCACACAAGTTCGACTACAATAATAATACAATGTCTAAAGTCTCGAGCAAATACATCTGACTTGGTTGATAGAGTATTCTAGGTACAAAAAAATAGATACAAGGAAAATGCTGAAACGAATTCAAACCCACCTAACTCAAAATAAATATGCAACCATGCCTAAGACAATCTCTCTTACTGTCGCTATCGATCCAAACACTACTACAATAAGGGGTTGCCCCTACGGATAAAGGCATCCATAGGGGCAATATTTTATTACCCCTATGGTCTACTCCGTAGGTCCCCATGGTTGTCTCTACGGTGCCCTACGTTTTAATTTAAAAATATTAAAACGTAATTTGCCCTTTGGCCCTACGGAGCCGCAAATAAAGTCCCTACGGTTATGTCCGTAGGGGCATATATATGGGTTATTAATAAAAAAAAGCACAGAAAAGTCCTCGTTACCAAAAATTCCTCTCTCACTCGATCTCCAGCGTGCGCCTCTCGTCGCCACCTCTCCCGTGCCTCGTCGCTACTGCCCTCCGCCTGCCACCGCCCTCGATCTCCCAAAACTTCCTCGTCGACTTCTTCGTTGCCACCGACCGCAACTCGTCACCGATTGCGTCGTCGACCACCGGTCTCCTCCATCGTCGGCCTAATTACAGGTTAGTAAATCTCAAATTTTTACTTATAATAATGCTTTTATTTATAATTTTGATGATTAATGGGTTGCTACTTGGGCTAGGGTTCAGGGTTAGGGTTCGGTTAGGGTGAGGGTTAGGGTTAGTGTTCAGTTTAGGGTAAGGTTAGGGTTAGGGTTAGAGTTAGGGTTCGGTTCAGTTAGGGTTTGGGTTAGGGGCATGGATCGGTTCAGTTAGGGTTAGGGTTAATTAGTTGGGGTTGGGGTTAGGGTTAGGGTTAGGGTTAGGGTCAATTAGTTAGGGTTAGGGTAATTAGGGTTAGGGTTAGGGTTAGGGTTAATTAGTTGGGGTTAGGGTTAGGGTAATTAGGGTTATGGTTAGGGTTAGGGTTCAGTGTATGGTTAGGGTTAGGGTTTAGGGTTAGGGTGTTGATTAGGATTAATTAGGTTAATTTGGGTTAATTGGTGATAATTTGAAAGGGTTAGGGTGTTGATTAGGGTTAATTAGGTTAATTTAGGTAAATTGGGTTAAGTTTGGGTTGATTAGGGTTAATTAGGTTAATATGGGTAAATTGGGTTAAGTTTGGGTTAATTAGGGATAATTTGTGTTAGGGTAACGATTATGGTTAATTGGGGTTAATTAGGTTAATTTGGGTTATTTAGGGTTAAGGTTTATGGTGTACTAGTTCATTCAGTAGGATACTCGATGATAACGTAAACGTACAACTTTACTGTAAATGTAAGAAAATTTTACCCTAAACTTGAAATTTCGAACCGTTAATAACGAAACGTAAACGTAAAACCTATTCATGTTAAATGTTCAAGTTAAAATCAATATATGATATTCGATGATAATATGAAACTTTCATATTCTCATCGATACTCATATATGAAACTCAAAGCGCCACTTAGTCCCCGTCTATCGGTTAACATACGTTCGATGTTCGTCGTGACATAGAACTATATGAAAGTTATTAAATATTGGACGGTATAGCTCGGTACTAACAACCGTCGTGTAGTCTATGTGACGAGAAGATTCAATCGTATGATAACCGATGGATTTGTCCCGTGTGGACAAGTTAGGAATGTATAAAGCAAACACCTGCATTCACTTGTGTTTCATCCGTTTTGAGCTATTTCGTCGTTACTTTTCCGCTGGTTCTCCATGTACAAAGATAGATTATATGTTCATTTCAACGCTATTTCACAGCTTTGAAATGATTATCTATTCTATTACAGTGTACTCGGAGAACAGCGGGGAGATGCTGCCGAAATTTACTCGAAACGGTTGAAAGCACAAACGAATGGGTGTCTGCTCTATACATTCTTAATGGGATAGAAGTCTTACCCCTGATAGCCGAAACACACACATACAACACGAATACACAACAAACGCACACACAGCACATATACACTAACAACCCTACACTTAAGCGAAATCATAAATTGAAACACACATATATAGAATACAACTCATACATGGGTATCCTCAAATCTAACTTTGATTATCGATAATTTATTCTTTTCAACGACAAACGCACACACAAAGCATATACACGGATTTTCTCCTTTGTCAGTAACCATCCCGTTCTTAGATTTCTCAATATAGTCATCATAACTTACAATTTATATGTTATACAGTCTAATATGGCCAATGTGTACATCAGAGTTAAGGACTGGATGTATGTGGATTGGCAACAACGTATGCAACCTAAGTTTGTTGCAGGAGTTGCAGCTTTTATTGAATTTGCACGCGCACATAATAAAATCGTGTTAGAGAAGATTCTGTGCCCGTGCGATAGATGTGGGAATAAGTACTGGCAGAAGGTAGAATTTGCAGAGCTTCATACCGTTAAACATGGTTTTACTAGACTTTATACAACTTGGCTATATCACGTGAAAGGAGAAGAAGACAGTAATGCGACAGAAGAAGAAGGAGAAGACGGTAATGCGGCAAAAGAAGGAGAAGACGTCAATGCGACAGAAGAAGAAGACGATAATTTCTTTCCAGGAGAAGAAATGGAGGATATGGTAGAGGCTGCCCTAGGTGAATCTATTCGTATCGAAGATGACATTCCTTCCGGTCAACGAACGCGTGCGGATAAATATGAAAATTTCATGAATGATACTGGAAACCCAATTTATGAGAATGCAAAGTATTCCACGTTCTCATGGTTCGTCCAACTTTTCCAGATTAAATGCCTAAATGGATGGAGCAATAAGTCATTCACAATACTTCTTTCGTTCTTGAAAGATTTTATGCCCCCGGGAAATAACGTGCCTGACAGCTGGTACGGAGCCCAGAAGATGATGTCTGATTTGGGTCTGAAGTGTGAGAAAATTCAAGTATGTCCTAAAAATTGCGTGTTGTACCGGAAAGAGAATTCAGATTTGAAAGAGTGTCCAACATGCGGAGAGGCCAGTTAAAAGACAAAAAATTCTAATAAGAAGCCCGATATACCTGTCGAGAAAGCATGATACTTTCCGATAACACAGAGGCTGCAGAGGCTATTCAGGTGTAAGAAAACAGCCGGGGCAATGATTTGGCATCACCGTGCTCCTCCAAGTGAAGATGGAAAAATGAGTCATCCAAGAGATTCACTGGCATGGAAGGATTTAGATTGGAGGCACGAAATATTCAGTAGCAATACTCGTAATGTCAGGCTCGGACTCGCTAGTGATGGCTTCTGTCCATTCAACTATATGGCTGGAAGCCACAGCACATGGCCCGTTGTAATGATAGTTTATAATCTGTCATCTTAGTTGGCTATAGACCAATCATACTTTATGATGCCTCTTCTTATCGACGGACCAAACTCACCGGGAAACAATATCGAGGAGTTAAAATCTTTATTCATTGATGGTGTAGAGACTTACGATGCAAACACAAATACAACCTTCATACTGCGTGCGGCTTTAATATGGACAGTTAATGACTTTCCTGCGTATGGAATGCTATCAGGTTGGTCCGTATATGGTCACAAAGCATGTCCTTATTGCCATCAACATACAACATTGAAATTCTTGAATTTTAGCAGGAAGGTTTGTTATTGCGGATATCGACGTTTCCTTCCTCTAGACCACCCCTACAGGTTAGACGATGTTCACTTTGATGGTCATCGGGAGCTTCTTGGACCTCCAACCCCATTGTCCGGAGAGGACGTGACTGCTCAGTGGGATGGTTACAATAATATGACCTTCGGGATGGATCCGAAAAAACAGGTCAAACCACCATTCTGGAACAAGTTAAGCATTTTCTTCGAGCTTCCGTACTGGTTAACAAATTTAGTGCGTCATTGTCTGGACATCATGCATATAGAGAAGAGAGTATCCGAGCATGTACTCAACTTGCTTCTTTGTAAAGACGGAAAATCGAAAGACAACCTCAATACTCGGATGGATCTACAGGACTTGGAAATTAGAAGTGAATTGCATCCTAAACTGATAGCGGGTAAACCAGGAAAGTTTGTACTTCCCAATACCGCGTATCATATGTCACAACCGGAGAAGAAAAGATTCCTGCAGGTGTTGCATGATTTGAAAGTTCCCATAGGTTTCTCAGGATCATTCAGCAAAAAAATAAAAATTGTGAAAGGCAAGATCGATGGGCTGAAAAGTCATGATCACTATGTTATTATGGAGCACCTTCTCCTTTTAGCTCTCAGGACTTCCCTTCCCAAATCGGTTGGTCTAGTAATCAATAACCTATGTTGTTTTTCAGAGAATTATGTGCTAAAACACTGGATGTTGTGATGCTGGAGAAACTAGAAAATTCTATTGCGTTGATACTTTGCAAGTTTGAGCGTATTTTCCCACCGTCATTCTTCGATATCATAATACACCCGACGGTTCATATTGCAACTGAGCCTAAGTTAGCCGGACCGGTATAATATCAATGGATGTATCCCGTCGAGAGATACGTGGAATTTTTCGTTTCGCGCAATTTGTAAAATTATTGTTGTCCTATATGCCCGTATTTATTTATTTAACATATTTTTCTTTAGATACCTCTACACTCTAAAAAAAGTATATACGCAATAGAAATCGACCAGAGGGTTTTATCATGCAAGGTTATCTTCTAGATGAAGCAACCACACTTTGTTCCCGCCATCTGGACGAGAACATTGAGACGAGACTTAACCAGTCTCGAAGAATTCAGGACGGGTCATATGGTAAAGCTGATTATAAGAGGGTAGACACTATGTTTATCAGGAAGATATACCGCTTTATCTTCCTCAACAGCGCATATCTTGAAAAAATTAGAGAGTAAGTTTTTTTTGGATTAATTGTTATATTTGTGTTTGTGTGTGTATAAAATGATATAATATTAATGTCATATGCCGTTGTTTAGAACATAATTCATTTTAACGAGGTACGTGAGGGGCGTCCTGATTGGAACGATGAACGATTGGAAAAATATCATCAGGATAATTTTTGTAATTAGTTTGCAGATCATGTAAGTTATTCGAATAATATGTTATTGCTACCAGTTTTAATCGAAACTTATATCGTTATGTATTTGTCGTAAAATTTATTTTGTTAGATCCAGGATCCGAACTTGTCTGCATTATTAGAGAGTGATTCAAGATGTTTAGCTCAGTTTCCTAGCATGGAGGTTGCATATTATAAAAGATTCGTTGTCCTTGGATACAAATTCGAAGTTAAGGATATAGAAACATCTAGAACCACTCAGAATAGTGGGATTGCGACGGTAGGATCGGATGGTGTGATTTATTATGGATACTTAAATTGTATACTTGGCATCCAATATCCCGGACGATTAGAACCATTTTATATATTTCAGTGTATTTGGTACGATACACGAACCGATACGGATAAGTGGAGAAACAATCTCGGGACATGGAAAGATGAATATGGATTGACTAGTGTGAACACACTTCGATTTTATGGTCAGGAAGATCCGTTTATCTTTCCGAACCAAGCGTTCCAAATATACTACTCACAGTGTTTGAAGCATCCGGGATGCAGTGTCGTATGCCGTTGGAAACCCAGGGATGTTTATGATGTGCCAGAATTCGAGGACAGCGATGAGGATGAAGAAGAGAGAAGACTTAGAGTGCTCCGACCGTCTGTTTCAAAAGACGAGTTGTCTTCGGCTGATCATGAAGTTACGTGGGTTAGAAATGATATCGATGATGAAATCCAAGTAGATATGTCTAATGCGTCCACGAAATGAAAAAGCTTATCAGTAATGTTATATTATTACTTCACATTTTACGATCTATACATATATAGTCAATGTTTGTAATGATTGTCTAATGTATTCACGAACCGTTTTATCTAGATTTGATGACGATGACGGGAGCAGCGAGGGGCGGCAGGAGATCTAGCAGAGGCAGAGGCAGAGCGGTTCTGCCGCCAGAAGAGCTGCGTTGGGATCTTCAGAGGGCCGGTCTTGCACCCCGATCGGAGACCCCTTCGGATGGCTCCTTTCGTGTGGACTTTACCACACCTCCAGGTATATTGCATGCATATTCATTTTGAATGTAATATTATAGATATACATGCATATTTATGTCAAAATTACTTATATAGTCAATGTTTGATTGTTTAGCTGTTGGTGGTGCGTCTACATCAGGGACAGAGGCTACTCCCATACCTTCAGGTATGTTTATATGTCTTATAGTACATGCATATTGATTCAGAATGCTATATCATAAATATACATACATTCTTTTTGCTCTTACGTACTTAGATAATCCTTTTTTAATTGTCTAGCTGTAGGTGGTGCCTCCACATCTCGTGCAGAGGCCACCACCGCACCTGCGGGTATGTTTATATGTGTGTGTGTGTGCATATATATATATATATATATATATATATATATATATATATATCCTATAGTGTATACATGTTGATTTATAATGCAATTACTTATATAGTCAATATTTAATTGTCTAATTATAGGTGGTGCGTCCACGTCTGGTGCAGGGGCCACTCCCACTTCTATACCCTCCGCTCAGTCTGCAGGTTAGTATGAATAAATATAAAATATTTATTCATTTTACATATCCTTTAAGAATAAACATGAACTACATATAATTTTATCGATATTTATTTTCTAGTTTGAGGGGATGCGTCCACGTCCGTGTCACCGGCTGTTCCTCGCCGGAGGAGCTATTGTCCTGCTCGTGCTGCTGCCCGGGCCCAGGCTCGTGCTTCTATCGCCGGAGGTATATATCACACTTTAATTTCTTAATACCATTTTGTCTTAATATTGATTGTCTTGATATTTCTTGCAGACGCAGGGCATCCCATCCCGAGCGGGGGACTCGAGGCCCGAATCAGTCCCACAGGCTGAAGCCCGACAGAGCTAGGGGGAGGCATCATTCCCCCTCTTCTTTACCCCTGATTATCGCTATACCGGCGATTTTTCCGAGAGGTTCGGCCGGTATATGGGGGATGAGAGCCGTCTCGTGAAGAAGTATCCACTTCACGTTGAGTGGGGCGACCAGCACCGGCGCTCATTCGCTCTCTTCTGGGATCAGGCTCGGGTATTAATATATAGTTTCATTTGATTTATCCAATATATTTATTATTAACACTTGCAATTTAATAACATTGTTTTTTTGTATTTGCTGTTGGATTACGATTTTCAGCCTGTACCCAATCCTGATCACCCTGAGAAGGTGCTCGATTTTCACGTTCTGTACAATGGCCTGATGTAGAACATGCAATCAAAAGTCCGATACAATAGGAACGAGCTGAACATCGACTGCCATTCCCTGTAGATGGCGACCCCCAAGGCAGAGAGAGCGGCTCTCCTACATACTCCGTCCTTTGCGAGAGTCGACGTAGATACATGGCCTCTCTTATGCCAATATTTCGACTCTCAGCGCAAACAGATTTGTATTTTAAATGTAATTCATTATTTAGTATATAATTTATTTTTTTATGTTGCTTAATTAGAAAACTAAATCTGAATGTGTTGTGCAGAAACAGGCAGATCAAAATAAAGAGAATAGAAAGTCGGCGAAGAGGGGTCGCTCCACTTATACAGGTGGCTCGAGAAATGTTACTCGTGCTATGGAGGCATTGGTAAATTACAATAGATCTACTGTGATATAATGTAGTATTAAGAGTTATTTTATAATATATGTAATTTTTTTGCGAATTGCAGAGATCTCAGACCCTGGTGCAGGGTGGTACACCGAGCGTGCTGACCGCGTATCTTGCCGTCCACGGCACCTCGGCAGATCCCGCCACGGGCGAGCTTCGATACCCCGACACCGCTACCCAGGAGTATTGCATAAGTGTTAATATTTATTCAACCCCTATTTGAAATTTTTGTTTTGAAAAGTTCAAATTTAAATGATATACTTATATTTTACTGGTTAATGTGGGTGTAGGAACAGGTGGTTGAGCAGGCGGAGGCATCGGGGATCAATTTTACTGGACAGAACGATCCGATGCTGCTGAACCCAGTCCTAGACGCCGCACATGGAGCGCACCACGAAGCTTGGGAGAGAGGCTGGGGATTGGGTCCTAGCAGGGCCCATATGAGGTTGGACTCCACTCCGGCGGTTACTTCCTCTAGCTTCCGTGAGCTACGTCTAGAGCAAGATGTTGCCACCTTGAAGGCCACCGTCCAGGAGTTGAAGGAGATGATGGTATGTATACTACTTAATAGTAATATATTGTATCATATTATAGATAGCAACATATCCAATATTAGTATGTAGCCTGAGCTTATTTGGTTGTAGACTTAGCTTTGATTAAGCATACATACATAGAACTGTCTAATTAAAATAAACTACAGTTTTCCAAACTAGATATCCAAACGAGCCCTAAGTCCCTAAGCATTCATAAATTGGGGTTTCGCAATAACCTGATAATGATACGAATTCGACTAATACACAGTTCTTACTCGTTTATTACACACAGCGGCTCCACATGCATCTGCTTCGGGTGCGGCTCCGCAAGCCACTACCTCGGCTGCGGTTGCGCAGACCACTCCTACATCTCCACAGCCCGCTCAGACTCCCGCACAGTCCTCATTGGTCGAGTTGTTGACTCAGAGTTTATCCGATGAGCAGATGTGCCAGATTACGACGATTATCAGAGGTGGAGCTGGATTGAGCTAGGGCAGCTTTTTGATTTTTATATTTTAAGCATGTATATACTTATATGATACATATTGTATATATTTTGGACGATATTGGTGGTGTTTGCGTGTTCACGATGATTTAGATTTATATAGTATTCTGTTTGTTGATTTCTTTTATATATTATGCGTGTTCATGTTGATTATTGTACTGCGGTATTTGGTTATATGATGTATATATTATTGTGCACAGGGCGAGAAAAAAACAGACATCCATTTTTTAAAAAAACCCTGATAATTTGTCCCTACGGATTAATCCGTAGGGACAACAAGATTAATCCGTAGGGACAAACTTTGCCCTTACATGTTTATCCGTAGGGACAAAATATCAGGATATATGATATTTTGCCCCTATGGACTCAGTAACAGGTGTTAGACTTGCCCCTACGGATTAATTCGTAGGGGCATAAGGATGGACCTACGGAGGTATAAATCTAGCCCTACGTATTACTCCGTAGGGGCAACTATTTTATTTTATAAACCGATAAATTGAATAAATATTTTGTCCCTATGGCTTACACCATAGGTACATACTTACCTACTCAGTAATCCATAGGGGAAATTACTAAACCGTAGGGGCATGTTTAAGGCAAAGACTTGCACCTGCGGCGTTTGCACCTACGGTGACTTTTTGTGCCCCTACGAATATATCCGTAGGGGCAGTGGTTTGCTCCTACGGCTTTATCCATAGGGGCAAACCCTATTTGCAGTAGTGAAGAGACCAAACTTGCAAGAATCTATGGCACAACGAAGGTGAGTTGCCAACTTGTGAGTATAATTCGCATAACAAGATAGTAATCGCATGCATAAGCGGTGAAACAACCGAGGCATGGATAAACATATAAATCGCGGAAAGTAAATAAGTATGTATCGAAACTAGAATTCAAGCGATGAACAACAATAGTAATAGCCCATCATATACCACTCGTATACCGCTATCCTACTATGTGTAGTATACTAATATATATGGTTATCATGGCATCATAAAATAATTCTACATCTCTTCCGATATGTGCATAGCAAGACCTCTAAAGTATATGAAGGCATACGAGTCACGAATGTAATATGCATATCTTAAACTTGAATTTAAGCGCAATGAAACGATAACAACAATCATTCGTGAACAACTTATATATATATAATCATTCGTGAAATATATATATATATATATATATATATATATATATATATATATATATATATATATATAACGGTTTACAGTCGCTATCATTTCTTTTCAATCTCATCATATAACCCTGGTTGGCATCCTCTGGATAGCCACCGTGTTCCACTATATATCCAAAAGTGGTTTCTCCCCATTCCTCGATATCGGATACTAACAAACTAGTCCACTATGTATCCTAAAACGGTTTCTCTCCCTACTTCAATATCAGATATTACCAAACCAGTCTACCATGCATTCGTAATCGGTTTCACCCCCTAGCTCGATATCAGATGTATCCGTAATTGGTTCCCCTCAATCTCGATATCGGATAGAAAACTCATGGTGGACGTATCATCATCATTTTAAGAGAAAAATAGTCATAGCATAGATGGATAACATAACACAGCACAAAAAAATAACATAATTATAGTGCGAACGGATAGAATAAACATAGCACACACAAATAATATAATAATAGCGTGAATGGATAACATAACGCAGCACAACCAAATAACATAACCATAGCATGAACGGATAACATAAATGTGGCGCAAACAAATAACATAATCATAACGCGAACGGATAATATAAATGTAGTATAAACTAATAGCATAATCATAGCGTGAACAGATAACGAGTAAAGAAAGCATTGCTTGAACGAGCATTGTAAATGGATAAATTCTTCCGACTAATCCAATTATATTTTAAAATAGAATGAAATGTTTTTTGGAAATAAAGAGGTTACGATGTTTTAAAATTTGATATCCCTTTGAAATCCAAGCAGCACATCTTTTGCATTATTGTTTAAAATATGAAACGAATCATTATTTAGAAATAAGTATAATCTTTGTATCTTCATAATCTCCCAATTGGGATAAATCATAAGACTCAGCGAATCAATAATAAAAGGCCGCATTCGGCTAACCATCACCACTTCATCAAGTACGGAATCTCCACTTACGATGACAACAAATATTCCATTGAATCAAAATCATAAATTCATTTAGTCCAGAAATAATTTAATGCACTCAATTAGAGTCAGTACGAATATCTAGTCTACGTATGCAAACACACAGTTCAAATGGTATGGACATCTAGTCGCATACACACACATTGGCTGGAACGGACATCTCGTCGACGTACTTGCTCAATAATCGGCACAGACATCTAGTCGCGTACTCGCACATAACATTGATTATACTATAATATGTAAAGCAAGGTAAGTTCTACACGTGTCATGGCAATTACTAGTAATGTGTACGTGTTAGCATGTGAGTTTGTGTCTATATGTGCCATGGCAGTTACTAATGATGTGTACGTATAGCATGTGAGTCTGTGTTGTTGCACATGTTAATCATTAGTAATTGTGCAGGTGTCATAGCAAGTGTGTTGCACGAGTATAGCAAGGGAAAAGAAACATAACATTGGTAAACCGAGATTTTAAGACATGAATTATAATAAATTGTCATGCCCCGCTTCCCAGAGTACGGGCAAAGGACGCGACGGGGCCGCAACGTATTTACTGTGAAGTAAATACGCTAAGCTTATCTAAGCAATATAAATATAAATGCATAAGAGACAAGATATAATAAAACAACAACTTTATTTATTCACATTCTTTCTGTACAATGCATAGAAAAGTAAATATAACTTAATGAAAGCAATGCCTAAACAATGGCATAACAGAAAGGAAAAGTACTGAAATAAAAGTGTACAATGAACTAAAACTCTGGGTCTTCAATGAAGTGGTCCAAGTCTTCGCTAGTGGGCTCGATCTCCGGAGTGTCCAGATCACCTGACGACATTCAAAGAAGAAAGAAAGAGAATGTCGTCAGCGAACAAATCGCTCGGTAAGTCCCAAAGATAAGCGAGAAATAGAATAGACAGAGGGAGAAAGTAGCTTTTAAAGTTGTATTATATTGTTTTAGTGTTAACGCTGTTGTTTGTAGCTTGGTACAGAAGGATACCAGTGTATACGAGAGGAGCCTCTATATGCCAGAGACTAGAGGTAAGTGTGGTATAAGGAACCGTTTATGCCACGGTACAACAGCAACTGGATTCAGGTTAGGTGTATTAAATCTTACTATCTCGTGCCACTTCTAACACCTTCCGTACCAAACTACCCCTTAAACCCCGCGATATCTTGGTTGTATTGTTGTATTGTATTGTCTTGTATTGTAAACTGTATAGATTGTATAATTGGGTGACTTACCGAAACCATGATATTAGTAAATGGATGTAACTGGAGAATCATGGATGTAACTGGAGAATGGAAGTATATCCATGGTTCGGTTCGGTCAATATAAATTGAATGGATTGAATATATGGATTCATGGATTCATGATGAATTGTAGATTGTAGATTGTACTTGAATCATATTCAAGTCAGATTATTAATGAGAAGAATCAGTCTGAGTCAGATAATTAGAAAAGTAAATTGAAGTCCTGATTTTTTCGATGTTATCAGTAACCGCTGCACACGGGCGGCAGAATTTGTGTCTTTTTCAAAGACGATTACCGTGTTGATAACACCTTTGTTAAGTTTTCTATCTTAAATAGGCAAGCACCCACTTCTCCGGCTCCCTGAGGCTCAAGAGATTGGTCCCGCTTAAACCTATGTT
This sequence comes from Agapanthus africanus, assembly GCA_030015575.1. Classification (NCBI taxonomy): domain Eukaryota; kingdom Viridiplantae; phylum Streptophyta; class Magnoliopsida; order Asparagales; family Amaryllidaceae; genus Agapanthus; species Agapanthus africanus. The sequence goes on from CM057348.1 coordinate 60,316,839, forward strand.
TACTAGGGTCCTTAGGGTAATTTATAGAACTTGAGGGGGTTTATGTAAAAATACTTTTATATACTTTTCAAAATACACCCCAAGTATTCATTAATCGTCTTTAGAGTTGTAATGAATGTAGATTTTATATTGTGATATTTCTAGTGAAAATATCATAATTTCATATTAAAGGGTATTTATTTGTAAATTGACTTGTATGGAATTCATGGTATTTTAATGTAAAATGATTCTTGTGATTTTTGAAAAGAGTTGGAATATTTATTATATTTCAAAATAGATATCTTAATGTTACATTTATATATAATTATATAAAAATAATTTTAATATATATTTTATATTTCTAAAAAATCTCATTTTCTTAAGATGTCGTATTTTAAATTTTTCGAGACCGAATGCTCCTTGCGGAGGTCTGCATTTTGCACTACTAAGCCCGAGAATGTGTGATAATCCGCACCATCCAGAACGGGTTCCCCAAATGGGTTGTAGTGGCGCTTTGCAAAGATTTGTATAAATACTAAATCGTTTAGAAAATGGTTTTATTAGTAATGGTATTTATTTGAAAATGTCTTGTTTTCCCGTATTCTATATTCCCGAAAGTATTGTGCTATGTTGCATATGAGTGTGTGAGGAGGTAGGTCATTACATCATGATCTACTTAAACGTATAGCAAGGATTTGATGGTTTAAATGTCGAAATGAAACTATATGGTATTTTAATGAAAAAATACGGTAAAATGGAAATAGCAATTTCTTTTGATATAGAACTTGTTCAATATGATTAGTTAGTGTTTAATAGTCAACATGTAATAGTTTTGTGCGATTGTATTTAAGAAAATGTTGGATTTTGAGAAAGGACCGAATCGGAAATCGGATTTGTTCCGATTCCGTCGGGTTTTAGAACCTCGTATTTTTAGAACAAGAATAGAAAAGAGGGAGGGGGCCTTACAGGTTTCAAGGTTAGATGAGAGGAAGAGGGAGACGTAGGCTTCGCCGGTGCATTGATTCTTCGCCGGGAGTTCCTAGGATTGTCGCCGGAAAATTCGCCGGAGCTTCGCCTCTTTGCTCACTTCGTTTGCACACTAGGGTTTCTAGGAATTTCTTGAGAGTTGGCTCAGAATTTTAGGGTGAGGGGGTAGTGTTTAGGGGTGGTATTTATAGGGTTAGGGTAGATGAAGAGTTTAATTGGAAAAAATGTATTAAAATATATTAAAATGTAATAAAAATGGAGTAAATGGGAATTTAAAAGGTATTTGGAAATAGTCTAAAGATTTAAAGTGTACAAAGGGGTAGGGGAGACAAAAAACCACATCTTCTCTGTTGACGACTCGGCGGTTCAGCCGAGTTCGGCCGGCGGCGCCGGCCCGAGTAGGCCGGTCTGCCGGCCGATTCAGCCGATCCCGGCCTAGTCGGTCTGTCGGAGGGTGCGCCGTCATCTCACTAACTCTCTGGTACATTTAAGTTTTCATGTGTAGTGGGGTTTTTGTGAGATATGTACGTGTAAACTGTTGGTATTCTAAAAATACAAAATAAAACAATATTAAAAATAATATGGGGTATGGGATTTGAACTCTGGTGGCTTGGTTCAGCTGTGCAAGGTATTACGAATGAGCCACAAGCTCATTCTTGTAATTAAGGAGTGGATTAATTACTTAAAGTAATCACAGTAAAAGTAAATACCCCAAGTATACATTAATTTTTAAGCAAAATTTTTGTACACTAAAAATGGAGTTGTTACAGTCCACCCTCCTTACAAAAATTTCGTCCTCGAAATTTACAACTTTTATTTGAGGACTAGTTTACAAAGAGGTGAGGATATCTTGCATGTATCTCATCTTCCCTTTGCCAAGTGGACTCTCCTGAAGTGTCTTTCCTCCACATCACTCGAACCAAGTTGACTTCCTTGTTCCGAAGTGTCTTCACTTTCCTATCCAAGATCTCCACAGGTTGTTGCACACATGATAAGTCGAGCTGTATAGTAAGCTCGGAATGATCAAGAACATGGTTGTGGTCACTCACATACCTTCTGAGTTGGGATATGTGGAACACATTATGCACTCCTTCCAATGAAGGTGGAAGTGCTAAGCGGTATGCCACTTCACCGACTCGTTCTAGTATGTCGAACGGTCCAATGTATCTCGAACTTAGCTTACCCCGTCTTCCAAATTGGATCACTCCGCGGTTCGGAGATATCTTTAAGAATACGTGATCTCCTGGCTGGAACTCCAAGTGACGTCTCTTTGTATCAGCCCAGTGCTTCTGTCGATCTTATGCTATGCGCATTCTTTCTCTGATAGTACGAACCACGTCAACAGTTGCTACTATCATCTCCGGTCCAAGAAGTTCCCTATCTCCGATGTCATCCCAACTTAATGGCGATCGACACTTCCTTCCATACAGTGCTGGAAAAGGTGTCATTCCTATGCTTGCTTGGTAGCTGTTGTTGTACGAAAACTCCACAAGATGTAGGTGATCTTCCTACGATCCTTTGAAGTCTAACATACATGCTCTGAGCATATCCTCCAAGATCTGAATAGTTCGCTCAGACTGACCATCTATTTATGGATGATAAGCCGTGCTGAAGTTCAGACTTGTTCCCAAGCTTGCTTGCAGGCTCTGCCAAAATTGCGATCGGAACCTGGTGTCACGATCGGAGACAATGCAGACCGGTACTCCATGAAGTATCACAATTTCCTGTATGATTTCATGGGTATCAGAGATAGTACATTATGAAGAGTTTAAATCTTAAGTAGATTATTACCTCCATGTACTTCTTTGCTAATGTCTCAGTTGATTGGCCAACTCGGAATGGGATGAAGTGAGCTGACTTTGTGAGTCGATCCACAATGACCCATACTGCGTCGTTACCCTTTGTACTGCGAGGAAGAGCAGTCAAAAAATCCATCATGATGTTTTGCCACTTCCATTCCGGGATTGGTAACAGTTGAAGTAATCCAGCTGTCCTGTGATGTTCAGCCTTTACTTGCTGACACACCAAGCATTTAGTGACGCTTCTGGCTACTTCATGCTTCATTCCATGCCACCAGTAATTCTGACGTAGATCATTGTACATCTTTGTACCTCCAGGGGTACTGAGTAGGGAGAGCTGTTGCTTCTTTTATTAACTCTTCCCGAACAGGACCTTTTGGTACACATAATCTGCTGCCATATCTCAAATATCCGTCTTCATGGATGATGAAGTCTGTTCTGAGTCCATTCTCCACTTGTTCTTTGATCTTTTGCAACTTAGCATCACTTACTTGAGCTGCTTTGATCTGATTGACAATGGTTGATTAAACTTGTAAATTCATCCAACTTGAAGATTTACCTAGCATGAGTATTTCAATCTCCATCTGATGCAAGTCCTGTTGAAGCTTCCACTGAGCGGTGAGATGCATTGTTAATGGTTGGAGACTAAGTGCATCAGGTACCACATTTACCTTCCGTGGGTGATATTACAGGTTGATGTCAAAGTCCGCCATGAGTTCTAACCATCGTCTCTGCCGCATATTCAACTCCTTCTGAGTAAACACATATTTTAGGCTCTTATGATCTGTGTATATGTTTACTCGCTCACCAAGTAGATAGTGGCGCCAAATCTTAAGAGCGAAGATGATGGCTGCCAACTCCAGATCATGCATCGGATAATTGCGCTCATGAGTCTTCAGCTGTCTTGAAGTAGAAGCCACAACCTTACCGTGCTGATGCAGAATACATCCTAATCCCTTACCGGATGCATCGCAATGCACTTCGAATCCTCCAGATTGATCCGGTATGACGAGAATAGGCGCTGATGTTAACCTTGACTTGAGTTCTACGAAAGTTTGTTCGCATGCTTCTGACCACACAAAATCTTCATCTTTACGTGTGAGCTTGGTCAGGAGTGTTGCTATCTTTGAAAAGCCTTCAATGAACCTTCTGTAATATCCAGCTAAACCCAAGAAACTCCGAATGTCCTTCACTGACTTTGGTGTCGGCCATTCGCTTACTGCTGAAACTTTTGCTGGATCCACAGAAATTCCTTCACCTGATACGATATGTCCAAGAAAACCAACTTGATTTAGCCAAAACTCGCATTTGCTGTACTTAGTATATAATTGATGTTGTCGTAGAGTTTTCAGGACAATTCGTAAGTGCTCGGCATGTTCTTTCCGGCTCTTGGAATACACCAGGATGTCGTCGATGAAGATGACAACGAACCTGTCTAAATACTTCCGGAAAACTTGATTCATTAGGTTCATGAATATTGCTGGTGCGTTGGTCACTCCAAATGGCATCACTAGAAATTCTTAATGTCCATAGCGAGTTCTGAAAGCCGTTTTATGAATATCAGTTTCCTTGACCTTCACCTGATGATAACCTGAACGAAGATCTAATTTAGAGAAAACATAAGATCCACTTAGCTGATCGAATAAATCATCGATGCGCGGGAGTGGATACTTGTTCTTTATCATTACTTCGTTCAAGGCTCTATAATCGATGCACATTCTGTATGAACCTTCCTTTTTCTTCACAAGTAGTAGTGGTGATCCCCAACTTGAAGTGCTGGGACGGATCCATCCTTTTGCCAATAATTCGTCCAACTGTGTTCGTACTTCCTTCAAACCTTCCGGACTTAAACGATAAGGTGCTTTGATCACCAGTTGTGCTCCTGGTACTAAATCAATGCTGAATTCAAGAGCTCGATCGGGAGGCAAACCTGATATATCGTCAGGAAACATGTCATCGAACTCTTGAACCACATCTGGTCTTGATTCTTCTTCTGCTTGAGCTGCTGCAACTATTGCTTCCCTTGGCTTCTCTTTGTATGTACTTGGCTCCAGTGTATGGTCTTCGCTTTTGAAATAGAAGACCGGATGGTCTAGAATCTCGAATACTACCCTCCTTTGACGACAGTCGATGGTAGCATAAAAGTTCCAAGCCAATCCATACCTAGAACCACATCGAAGTTTGGTATGTCCAGCACTTTGAAGTCAGCATAAAATTCTTTTCTACAGACGACTACTGGACACAAGCTGTATCCCATTGTTGCCTTTAGAACGCCATTTCCTGAACTGACATTCCAGTTGGATACAAGCGGTGTGACTGGAATCGTGTGAGTTCGGATGAACCGTTGCGACATAAAGCAGTGAGATGCTCCAGTATCGAACAGTACTAGTGCAGGTAGTGAGGCTACTAAGATTGTATCTAAGGTATGTGGGATATATTTTAGGTGTAGGTAAAGGTATGTTGATAGGTAGTAAGACTGAAAGAAAATTTGAGAAAGAAAGGTTACCAGTGATAACTTGGCCAGTTGCCTCAGCTTCTTCCACGGTCATCGTGAAAGCCTGGGGCCGTGGTACATTCCTCCTGGCCTGAAGTGCATTCCTCGGAACGTTCCTTTGAGCTTGATGGAACTGACAAGGAGGATGTGCAGCTTTTGGACCTATAAGTGGTGGAGCAGGTAGTGTAAGTCTTAGAGAAGGTGCTTGAAGAGCTGGTCGCTGCGGATAGGCGATTGCTGGTCTGGGTGCAGCAAATGGGTTTTGTCTTTGGGGACAAGACCCAATATCATGAGTAGCTGAGCCGCAGATTAAGAAAAGGTTGTTCGCACGCCGGCAATCTTTCGCCAGATGCCCATTTCTCTTGCAGTAGTTATAAAAGGCTGGGCTGGGCCTGTTGTTTGGTACTCCCGGTCGCCTTGGCAGAAAAGGTGGCCTGGACGAGGCTCCTCCTGTCATCTGGTTGACAAGGCGTTTAACTCCTACAGACTGAGGTCTTCCCCTCACTTTTACCATTGCCTCATAACGGCGGGCAGTTTTCATAGCCAATTCAGGGTCGGAAAATCTTCTGTGGCTAGTGCAGCCTGGATCTCCGAATCCAAACCCTGTTGAAATCGACAGGCTCTGATCTCGTCCGTCGGTATCAAGTGTGCCACAAATCTGATTAAAATTTTGTGTTAGCTGTGTAATATGTGTTATATTGAACATTTCAAATTATTGAGACATATCTTACCGACTAAGCATGGTGAACTCAGCGTCATATTCATCTACCGACTTGGTCCACATCGAACCTTGTTGCAGATGAATGAACTGCTGTTCCATATCGAACCTGGAAATCTCAGGGAAGTACTTAGCGTCGAACATGTCGCGGAAAGTCTTCCATTCAATGGGTTGTTCAAGACGGCTTTCTTCCGCCTTCCACCAGTTCCGTGCATTGTCTGTGAGCTATAATTTTGCAACACGAACTTAAACTATTTCTGGCACTTGTGCCGCTGCCAGATCATCTTCTATACTCTGAGCCCATTCCTCAGCTTCCAGTGGGCTCCCCTTTCCTGAGACCTGTTTAGGATGTAAAGCTCTGAATTGCTTAACCCCAGGTGCTTCAGCCTTGGGACGGTTCAAGAGCTGCTGCTGTCCCTCTAGAAGGCTGCGGATTGCCTCAAGCAGAACCGTTTGCTCGTTGGATGGAGCAGGAACGGCAGCTGTGATTGGTATTGGAGGTGGAGTGTTGTTGAAATTGGTGCTGGTGTTGTTTGGGGAATCCATAACCTTGAATGAAAAATTTGGGTTAGGACAGATTCCGAGTATATGATTCAAAGAACATGAAATTGTAAGATTCAAGGAACATGAATTGTAAAGAATATTTTAGTTGCTGGTTCTTGTGTTATATTGCTTAGGCTGTTCACATAGAACAGAATTGCATAGCAGTGTTCCATACAACTCAGACCTGCATGGGCCACTATCAAAACCTGTCACGCCCCGCTTCCCAGAGTACGAGCAGAGGACGCGACGAGGTTTCTACGTATTTATTGTGAAGTAAATACGCTAAGCTTATCTAAGCAATATAAATATAAATGCACAAGAGACAAGATATAATAAAACAACAACTTTATTTATTCACATTCTTTTTGTACAATGCATGGAAAAGTAAATATAACTGAATGAAAGTAATGCCTAAACAATGGCATAATAGAAAGGAAAAGTACTGAAATAAAAGTGTACAATGAACTAAAGCTCCGGGTCTTCAATGAAGTGGTCCAAGTCTTCACTAGTGGGCTCGATCTCCGTAGTATCCAGATCATCTGACGACATTCAAAGAAGAAAGAAAGAGAATGTTGTCAGCGAACAAATCGCTCGGTAAGTCCCAAAGATAAGCGAGAAATAGAATAGACAGAGGGAGAAAGTAGCTTTTAAAGTTGTATTATATTGTTTTAGTGTTAACGCTGTTGTTTGTAGCTTGGTACAGAAGGATACCAGTGTATACGATAAGAGTATCTATATGCCAGAGACTAGAGGCAAGTGTAGTACAAGGAACCGTTTATGCCACGGTACAACAGCAACTGGATTTAGGTTAGGTATATTAATTCTTACTGTCTCGTGCCACTTCTAACACCTTCCGTACCAATCTACCCCTTAAACCCCGCGATATCTTGGTTGTATTGTTGTATTGTATTGTCTTGTATTGTAAACTGTATAGATTGTATAATTGGGTGACTTACCGAAACCATGATATTAGTAAATGGATGTAACTGGAGAATCATGGATGTAACTGGAGAATGGATGTATATCCATGGTTCGGTTCAGTCAATATAAATTGAATATATTGAATATATGGATTCATGGATTCATGTTGAATTATAGATTGTAGATTGTATTTGAATCATATTTAAGTCAGATTATTAATGAGAAGATTCAGTCTGAGTCAGACAATTAGAAAAGTAAATTGAAGTCCTGATTGTTTCAATATTATCGGTAACCGCTGCACACGGGCGGCAGGATTTGTGTCTTTTTCAAAGACGATTACCGTATTGATAACACCGTTCTTAAGTTTTCTATCTTAAATAGGCAAGCACCCACTTCTCCGGCTCCCTGAGGCTCAAGAGATTGGTCCCGCTTAAACCTATGTTTACTATGATCCTTAGGGTAATTTATAGAACTTGAGGGGGTTTTATGTAAAAATACTTTTATATACTTTTCAAAATACACCCCAAGTATTCATTAATCGTATTTAGAGTTGTAATGAATGTAGATTTTATATTGTGATATTTCTAATGAAAATATCCTAATTTCATAATAAAGGGTATTTATTTGTAATATTGACTTGTATGGAATTCATGGTATTTTAATGTAAAATAATTCTTGTGATTTTTGAAAAGAGTTTGAATATTTATAATATTTCAAAATAGATATCTTAATGTTATATATATATATAATTATATAAAAATAATTTTAATATATATTTTATATTTCTAAAAAATCTTATTTTCTTAAGATGTCGTATTTTAAATCTTTCGAGACCGAATGCTCCTTGTGGAGGTCTGCATCTCGCACTACTAAGCCCGAGGATGTGTGATAATCTGCATCATCCCGAACGGGTTCCCTAAATAGGTTGTAGCGGCGCTTTACAAAGATTTGTATAAATACTAAATCGTTTAGAAAATGGTTTTATTATTAATGGTATTTATTTGAAAAGGTGTTGTTTTCCCGTATTCTATGTTCCCGAAAGTATTGTGCTATGTTGCATATGAATGTGTGAGGAGGTAGGTCATTACCTCGTGATCTACTTAAAGGTATAGCAAGGATTTGATGGTTTAAATGTCGAAATGAAACTATATGGTATTTTAATGAAAAAATACGGTAAAATGGAAATAGCAATTTCTTTTGATATAGAACTTGTTCAATATGATTAGTTAGTATTTAATAGTCAACACGTAATAGTTTTGTGCGATTGTATTTAAGAAAATGTTGGATTTTGAGAAAGGACCGAATCGGAAATCGGATTTGTTTCGATTCCGTCGGGTTTTAGAACCTCGTATTTTTAGAACAAGAATAGAAAAGAGGGAGGGGGACTTACGGGTTTCAAGGTTAGATGAGAGGAAGAGGGAGATGTAAGCTTCGCCGGTGCGTCGATTCGTCGCCGGGAGTTCCTAGAATTGTCGCCGGAAAATTCGTCGGAGTTTCGCCTCTTTTCTCACTTCGATTGCACACTAGGGCTTATAGGAATTTCTTGAGAGTTGGCTCAGAATTTTGGGGTGAAGGGGTAGTGTTTAGGGGTGGTATTTACAGGGTTAGGCTAGGGTTTGGGTAGATGAAGAGTTTAATTGGAAGAAATGTATTAAAATGTAATAAAAGTGGAGTAAATGGGAATTTAAAAGGTCTCTGGAAATGGTCTGAAGATTTAAAGTGTACAGGGGGTTAGGGGAGACAAAAAGCCACATCTTCTCTGTTGACGACTCGGCGGTCCGGTCGAGTCCGGCCGGCGGTGCCGGCCCGAGTCGGTCGGTCGGAGGGTACGTCGTCGTCTCACTAACTCTCTGGTACATTTAAGTTTTCATGTGTAGCGGGGTTTTTGTGTGATATGCACGTGTAAACTGTTGGTATTCTAAAAATACAAAATAAAATAATATTAAAAATAATTTGGGGTATGGGATTTGAACTCTGGTGGCTTGGTTCAGCAGTGCAAGGTATTACCAATAAGCCACAAGCTCCTTCTTATAATTAAGGAGTGGATTAATTAGTTAAAGTAATCACAGCAAAAGTAAATACCCTAAGTATAAATTAATTTTTAAGCAAAATTTTGTACACTAAAAATGGAGTTGTTACATAAATAAAGAAGTGTTTATAATAAATTTAGTTGTCGGGGATGTTATACACCATCCATCCGATTTCCCACTTATAGATGCTGAATCTACTCACTGACTGTGGCATAAGGTAGTTAGATCTCACGACTGCTGCGCCTCTCCTCATCGCCTCGGTATCAGCTGCACTCGATCATATAACCAATAATAATTATAAATATGCAAGGAAACCCCATCAATATCGATATAAACTGTAACACCCTAAAATGATCATACGTATTTATATTAATAATTTATTTTATTGATCGTGCTAATTTTACTGAGTTTTGGTTTTGGGGCACCATGAGCTGGCTCAATATTGGTGCGAGCCATCTCATGCATCCAGAGAATCATTGTTTGATTGAAAACTCTTGTGAGCCAGCTCAGGTTATATTTGAGTGTCTCAACCTGTTCTACGACCTAACAATTATTTCTTGACATGGTTTTAACTTGTTATCGTTTTATTGGGCTTTAATATTGACTGTTTGCACATGGTAAGATATTATATTGATAATGATATGCATGGTTTAATATGGGACTAATGCTTTACCTTACCCTCTATCCTTTAACCCTAATTGATCTTGATTTTGTGAACTATCTGGCCCAATTGATTTATCTATCCTATTTAAACCCACACAAGTCTCATACAAGCCCTAGATTGATATATGCCTTAAAAAACCCTAGTCTCAATCTCTTTCCTTTAGAACCAAAACCATAACTGAAAACCGAGGAAGCCCTTCATCGATCTCCATCGTCATCTTCATTTCGAGACGATCACCATCACTGTTGGCTTCTTCTTTCTTCGTTGGATCGGCTAAAGCATCCAAGCCAGAGTTCAACATGGATTGCTAGCATCATCATCGTCGTCATCTTGTTCGTGACATCGTATCGAGGAAAATACTTGGAACTTGCGACATGCTAATAAGATTAGATCTTGTTTATTTCATATAATGAATATATATTGATTTATACTTAAGATAGATATACAAACTATTGCCTTTATTCAATTCTTATGATTATTACCATGGTATACATGATTGACATGATTGAAATATTACCAGACATCATTATAATCTTATGTTGTATATAAAGATCGATTGACACATAATTTCTAATCTATTTAACGATGGGTCGAGGTCAGAATCACAGCGCATCGAAAAATCTTTAAATCTATTGATGCTTTGTTAACTCTAAAAGATATCACTTTTATATTGTTAAATTGATGTCATAGAACGTAGGGAAATCAAGTTAATTATTGTTTTTATCAAAGGTATGAAGTATGGAGTGAAAACCCTAATTAAAATACCAGATCGTATCAGTTTTTAGGTCGTGAGCCGGCTCAAGGCAATCCTGAGCCGTCTCATAGCAACAGAGAAAAAACATTCGTTGCAGGCATGTGTGAGTCGACTCAAACATTGCCTGAACCATCTCAAGTTTACTGAACAAAATTTTCACCGTAAAACTATCATAACTTTCTGTTCGATGATCCAATTTCTATATTCTTAGAGTCGTTGGAAAGATCTCTTCAAGATCTACAACTTTTATGTTTACTATATTTTCTAATATTAAGTTTATGACCCCAAAAAAGTCCTTGAAGTATAAAGTCCCAATTGAACCGAAACCTGATATTCAAACCCGATATGAACTTGACATGTTATATTGTTTCACGAACACACAATGCACTACCTGAACATATAATTGGCCTAAATTGTGATATTTATATGATTGAATGTCTCTCTATTCATGTTTAATGAGTATAAACTTGATCATGAAATTGTTATGATTACGATATTTCTAGATTGCCATGTTATTAATTGTTTTCTTAGAATCGTGATTGACTGACTATTGTTACCATGTTACCGCACCTAATTGTGATGTTTACCGAAATGCCAACAATTCATTGTTATTGATTAATTGACTTAATGGTATCGATTGGTAAGATCTATGCATGCATTGATTGTTATTGCGTTGGCATTAGCACACTATATTGGTATTGACATGAATTGAAATTAGGGAAAAACGGAAATCAAGGATGTAACCGAAACGTAAATCAAGAGGATATTATTGTACCGTGATTCCGTGGGGAAAGAACGGAATACTATTGTTGATTGATATTGTACCGTGATTCTTTGGGGAAAGAACGGAATGCCATTGTTGATTGATATTGTACCGTGGTCCTATGTGAAAAGAACAGGACATATTGTACCGTGGTCCCATGAGGGAAAAAACGGGATATATACTGTTGATTTACGATAAGGATAGCATTAATTGATTTCAAATACCTGTAAGTTAGATAACTTAGCGATATGGACCCATAAAAGTCACACGACATGATTGCATTGATTATATCCTGATTATTTATCACTTGATATTGACACTGTTCATTATTCACTCACATGATACATTGCCATGATATATATTACTTGCTCATTTAACATTGTTTCCGGCTATATTTCTTATGATATTATCTATGACACGATGGCGTCTAGGTTTTTCATGGCCTAGATACTTTGGTTTTAGCACAGGAAAGAGTACTTTGGGAAACTTGCTGAGCAGTAAAAGATATTGCTATGGATTTATCTATTATTCCTTAGGTTTATTTATCACAGTGATTGTTTTATTAGTTTATCGTTGTGATCTCATAAAGGATAAGTATTGGTTATTTGTTGGGACTTCATCCGCGCGCGCAAACATGCATGTTTTGGAAAAGAGATTGTTTTTAAGAAATAGTTGCGCACACAAGCTTGGTCTCGTTTTAAAATTTATAAAACCGCAAGTGCATGGCGCGTTGTAGCGAGCCGGTAAGTACGGGTCGATCCGTGGGGAATTGGTGATTAGGTTTTATTGCTTAAGGTTTGATAAATAATGAATTAGGTTTGTTGTCATGAAATATAAAACACGAAAATATAGAAACAAGTTAAAGAAGAAAGTTGGATATGGCTTTGGCTCGGATGGTTGAATCGCGGCGATTTCTTCGACGCTCTCTTGATCATGAGTTGTCCGTCCTTATGTCGATCTTGACGTGAAGCATGAGTTGTCAAGGCGGTTGTGAAGCACAAATCATCAAGTTATCAGATTTCAATGCAAAACACGAAACGAATCCGTCTTGTTCACTTACCGTTTGTATAACCAAGCTTGAAGTATCAACACTAAGCACAAGGGTTAGCAAGATACGACAACATCAAAAATACAAATTAATGAGTGAGATCAAGTAGTTTTAGTGTTAAGTTTGCTAAGTACTTATGATAGTATAGGGTATATGAAACCAAGTAGTTTGTCAAACAACTTGATAACAAGATACCCTATCCAAACTTAGCAACCTCAACACTAAATTGATTCTAACCTTAAGCTTGCAAAATGGGGTTTTTGGAGAGAATATGGTATGTGATGAGGTTACCAAGTAACCATGGAATCAACATACCATATCAAACCAATCCAAATTACAATCCTAATTTTAGAATCACATTATAAGCACATTTAACATTCACAAGAGGAGGAGGAAGGCAAAGCCATTCATCTCACATCCTTACCATAACCACAACCAAAGATTACTTAAACATCATAATAAAAAGGAAAGCAAACAACAAAAGAAGCAAATAAACAAAACAAAGACAAATATATTAACACTTGAATGAGTTGAGATACAAGATATTGGTTACTTGTTCAACCTCCATAATGAAGTTCTCAAAAGAAAGCTCTAAGTGGGAAGAAGAATAAGAAAACTAAGTTGAGCTCACACAACTCTCAAGCTAAACCAAAAACTAAAGACTTGGAATGAGTATATACATATGGCTCCTCTCTCTAAATCTGTTCTGATATTTATAGGCACCAAAATAGAATAAACAAACAATATAAATGGGATGATGTGATACCTATAAATTGCCAGAAGAAAAATGGGGCCTTTTGGAGCAAGGGGGCCCGGTGGTGCCGGTCTTTATAGGGAGTCTCTCTGGTCGGGTGTGGAGCAATGGGTCTCGACTTGGTGTGGTGATTTCGAGTGTACTCCAGTATCTCCCTAGTGTTGTTTGATTTGTTTATTTATCCCTGGTTTGCACTTGGTGGAATTGGAGGAAAACTTGATGCTTTATATCATATCACATCTTTTAGCATTTATCACACATGTGCCCACTTGCACAATTCATGATGTGACCACTTATGCCAAGGCAGCCCCCTACCATGGTCCATGTACCAAAGAGCTATGTGCACACTTGTATTATGTTGGACCAAAATTGTGTACACTTATTTGTTTGCAAAAGAACTCTTTGGATATCGATCGGTTTTCTGTTCTGATTGCAGCGTCGGCTCACAAATGTCATATCCGTGACTTTGAGTATGTTTTCCAGTATTTTGTTACGAATACCTGTAATCTATATTTACTGAGAAGACACTGGTTAATAGTACCGATATATAACAAAATTGATAATGAATGAGCAGTATTAAAATGCAGTTTTCTGTGATGAACAAATACCCCCAAACTTATCTTTTGCTCATACCGAGAAAAACAAAAATCCTAGCCACACTTTCGCAGGGAACGCGATTGCATTGAGCATGTGCAACAAGTCGTTAAACCTCTAGGTGTCCCTAGTAGGAGGAGTGTTGTCTCCTGAGGGTTTTTAGTAGATTGCACCTACAAAATCATGTCAAGTTAGTGTCGTACGGAAACTGTTGATTCTAATCTTAAGGTTAGAGATCAAAGCTAGAAGTTCTATTAGCCTAGTCAGAAACGTCCAACCCTTATTTTCACTCTTCACATTTTATTTAAAATAAGCTTATACACGTCTTTACGTGGTTGTGCAAATAGTGTCGTCAAGTTTTTAATAACCTGAATAAGGTCATCATGTCATAAATACGGACCATGATAGACTTCTAAATGATCATACGAGTTTGAAAAGACTTAAGATTTTCTCAAGTTTCGTTCTCCAGTTAAGTTTCAAGTCAGAATTTCTATCATTTTTTTAACAGAGAACTAAGTATTATTCTTCACTCCTACCTTTCACTCGTTTTTGTTCATACACACCTTTCGTTATCGTGCAAAAAGTCTTTATAAATATAAACCTTCATATCTCGCTAAAAAACCGTTTATAATCGAAAACTCGACTCCGCCAAGATTATTCTCCCACAAAGAACCGTGAGGACTTTTAACTCAGAGAGAACACTTGCTTAGCTTGTTTTATGTGGCGATTGGAAACTTAACGAGATTTGGGTCAATGACTCCTAAATCAGATGGTTTTAGGGCATTAGGTGTGGAGACATCTTAAGAACTTAATTACCCAAGTTACCAAGGCCACAAAACAAAAGACTCATTTTGTTTGCGTTTAAAGTATTCAGAAAGTAGTGAGAACGGAGATATTGCCAGCTTTTCTTTTAAATCCCAAAGACATATTCATGTGGATAAGGAGTGTAATCACTCCAACAAGATTCCAGATGGGTTATTTTTCATATTTTTAGTTTCTATTAAAACTTCAATAATATCCTTCACCTCTACTTCTCTTTATGAACTATTTTTGATATTACTTAATTCAGAAAAAATTTGTTTGATCCTAAAGATGTTTATCAATTTTCAAAAAGTTTGAAGACATGTCAGACATTCATCTAATTCTCAAAAACATATGACATGTGTAAAGTGATATAAAAGACGTATATTAGCTACGGTTAAACTCAAAGGAGGGTTATCTTTTGCGTTTTCAATCTCTCGAAAAGGATTTAGTTATTTCTATCTTATTAACCGTACCGTTAGACTTCGAGTCTAAGTTCCCCTGCTACCTAACATGACGAAAAAGTTTTTATATTTTTGAAGAAATTTTTCAATTTTTATGGGTTTTTAGGGTTTTAGAATGTATGCAATATACACAAGATGCAGCAAAATAAACGCAGCGCTCACCCCCAAACCTGAAATATACGATGTCCTCATCGTTACCCCCCGTCTCCGGTAGCTAGACGTAGACATCAGGGTGAGAATTTTATTCACAAAAAAGAAAAAATCTAAGACTAATTGCAGTATATAAAAGTTAAGAGATTGGGTTAGTCCAGAAATTAATACCAGCCATTCAAAATTTTTGTCAATATATGGCTAAGGCTGGTAAAAGAAAAGGTAAAATAAAAAGAGAAAGAAAATGTACATGTATATGTTAGATATTAGTAAAGGGCATGAGTGTATGAAAGTAGGGATCAGAAGACGTTGAATGTGTAGATAAAGTTTTGAAGGAGTCAATGAATTATCGTCAGAATGAATTGTTGGTTCAAAAAGTATGTGTTGAGTTCCGAGGTCAGGTCCATTTAGAAACTGGAGTTCATCCTCAAAAATTACGTTAAAAGAAAGGTTCTTAGGATGTTCCCAAATTGATCCTAACTCAAACTCAGAAAGAATATCAAATCCATCCGCAAATATTTCCTCAATACTTGGCATGAAAGAATGTTTCTCAAGGCTTTCTTCCTCCCTATGATCCTCCACAATCCTACTCTCATTGCTATAGCTCACATCTCCCAAAACTAGTTCTCCCTCATCGCATTTACAAATGGGCATGTACATGTCATCTAAAGAAGTAGGTTCCCACTCTAACGTTTCTTCCGAAACAATATCAACAGGTGATACAAAAATTGTGGGTTCCAGATTTATATCGAACACTACATCGCACCATACCCGTCAAATTCACGGCATCCCTCTTCTAAAATTTTAGCGCAGAAATCGGTCGGTGGAAGAATCTCATCTTCAAGTGGCATATCGGTTAGATCAACCTCTAGATCACTAGTGACAAGAGGTTCAATTGGTACCTGAAAGCTAGTGTTGGACTGACTTAGAGGGTTTTCTTGTTTGTCCTGATAACACTCAATCAACTTAATCATATCATCATCTATGAAATCATCAAAATTTATTTGATTGTTTATCTTACTCAGGTGACTTCCTAGATACAGATATCGACATTATTAGGTTCTAATTGACTGTGTTCACTCTCTAGAATTCTCTCAGCTAAATGTTTCACCTGTTCTTCGATTCTAACCAACGATTGAGCTTGAGCAAGAAACAATTACTCAGATTGTTGTATGAATAGGGCTAGCGTCACAGCTGTTTGATTCTCGACTGCAGTCATCACTTTAATACCTTTCTCTAAAGCGGTCAACCCAACATCCATCTCACTATCATACCCTAATGGAGTGTCAGTTGTTTCAGGTTGGGAGGGTTATGAAGGTAGTGATGCTAAAGCTGTCATCCTGTTGATCTCTTTCTCTAAGTTTTCAACCATCTGGTCTATGTTTGAAGTGGGACTGGGTTCAAGAGTGTTAGGTGGGTGACCAATATCAAAATTCTGGGACAGTTGGCCACCCCCTAAGAAAGGACAGTTTTCATGAATGTGGGAAGAATCTTGGCAATTTGAACAAAAGAATTGGGTATGAGTATAAACAAAGAATGTGGATCGTGAAGAATTAAAGCAAGCTATGTATCACCCATATTAACAAGAATTCACAAATATCACGAAAACAAAGAATATCACACCCCTAGCAGTCTATGTTATGCTAAGTCAACTAGACCTGCTCAAGAACCTGATTGTCGAAATAAAACTGTGTCGAGAAACGGGCTCAAGATATATGGATCACGAAGCCAGGTAAGTGCAGAGATAAGGGAAGGTTATCCAACGCTTTCGTGAAGTTCTTTAATTAGAATAACCCTTTCTCTTTTTGTGGTTTCGCCGTGAACTCTTGCCTAGACACCCTGTGAACAATATACCGTTAAGCGATATTCTAAACACAGTTAACTTCTCCTAATATGTGCGGAGTCCTTAAAGTCAGAGTTCTAATTGATTTTAAGAATTACTGTGGGTATGCAAGAATGCAGTTTTGTGATTTGTGGGCTACGGAAAAATGTGATGAAATCTTTTACCGTATCTTGTTTGGTTTCGTACCCTTAATATCCGTATTAAAATGCAAATGCGTAAACCAATAAAAGAATTTAAGTAATCAAGCAATCAAGCAATTCCTTTTCGTTTTAAGTTTAAGCGCTGCAACAAATACGGGTTAGTTTTCTGTTCAATGGTGGTAAATTGTGCGAAGAATCCTGCAGAAAATAGAATATTGGAATGCATTAGATCTGAGCGAAGGTGTTAGAAAAATACGTACTGATACGATTTTGAGTTTAGAAACCCCCTTTGAAGTGATTACGGGTATTTCTTCCGCGGTTCAAACTACCCGGATCTTTGGCACTGTGCTTCACTAACGTCTTGCAATTGAATTTGAACCTTGCTTCGCATGATCGCTTCTCATAATCCCGTCGAAATCTGAAAATGTCGGAAAATACGATATTTAGTGCCAAAAGCGATATATCTGCCCTAATTCCTATACACACAAAATTATAAAAATCAAACAATACCAATAGGGTACTGACAAAGCACTGGAGACACCACAAAAAGAAAATACCCAAATACTACAAGGGGACCGGCGGCGCCAGATTTTTCTTGAATGTCACCGGCCAAATGAAATCCAGTGGTGCTAAAATTTTATGTGGCTTCTCTAGGCTATATTAGTATTCTACTTGTAAACTTTGATTTTTTATTTTAATTGCAGGGTGATAGCAGGTCACAACAACATAGTGCAAAGTTAGAAAATTAGTGTTGTGTTAGTTTTGAAAAAAATGTGTTAATAGTTAGTTTGTTAGTACAAACCAGAAATAACAATACTTAATGAATACCAACTCTCCAGCAACCGCGCTAAAAACTTGTTGGGACTTTATCCACGTGCGCAAATGTTCAGTTGATAAAATTGCACATTTAATATGACATTTTTCCTACTATTTCTATATAATAAAAGGTGTTTATTATAAATATGACACATATGAAAGTTTATCTGCAAAAATACTATTTTCATATATTTATATATTATAATTAACATTATGTAGGAAAAAGTAAGCATATAATATTCATGTAACATTTGGTTCATTTAAATATGCTTACCTTATTAAATACCTTTGACCAATTCTTAAAACTATAATATCATGACAAATGGTTAAGTTAATATCTCAATTAAAACAAATTCTACTAATATTATTTATTGAGTTATTGTGCAGAATTTTCAGGACTGAAATCAAGGAAATCAAAGTTGGCGAAACAAACCTGCCTAAATAAGAAAGTAAACTAAAGAAATCAATTCTGGCAGTAACAAAGATTTTCAGTTTTCAGATATTCAAAAGATCAACACGTGTCATCAAGATGAAGCCCCAGAATAACGAACCAGGGATCTTAACCACTGGTTTCCATATTGGGAAACTAGGGTAGTTAGGACATGATATTTTTTCTGTTGGGATCTTAACCACTGGTTTCCATATTAGGAAACTAGGGTTCCGACTCTGGGACTATAAATAAGGACCGAGAGCCTTTTGGAAAATTTATCAAGCTGAAGAGATCACGAAGTCCACGACAGGCTCACGCATCCAGGCTGATCATCAACGGTTTATCTACCTCCTTAGAAGAGATCGAGAAGCAAACTAGCATTTTGTAATCATTTTCTAAGGGAACAAAGTGTAAATGAATTTTGTTGCTTAATAAAGATAGTTGTTTTCTTATTCTATCTCTTTGTAGTTTTAATATGATTTCCCTCTCCATCTTTTCTTTTCCCAACATGCGCGAGTAATTCTCCGCTTGTTAGGGTTTATGGGATTAGGGTGGGTTAATGGATGATGAAGATCCTTAAACTCTTTTTAAGTCCTATAAAGTTTATAAACTTTATCAAAAGAATAGCTAACATCCTAATTGGACGCGCTATCAATTCAATAATAATCGCGACCACGATTAGAGATTAGATTAACAATTGTTTTGGTAAAGGCTAGATATGAACGGAGTTCCATGTCGAGATAAGGGTCAAGAGTGGGAACCCTTTTCCCTCCAGAAACCCTAATCTACATCCATCACTGTCGTTCTAGTTTTAAATCTATTAAAGGATAAAAAGAGTAATCTTTAATTAATCATCCATAACTACTAAATCCCAATGAACCCTACAAGCCCCCTTTTAATATTAAACTTACCTCCGTAGTTAATCTAGATCTATATTTTGCATCCGTATTTAACATAGATCTAGATCCTACAACCATTCTTCACCATTTTTTTATTCTTTCTCCTTTCCTAATCAACACGCCTAAAGTAAGACTAAAAGGTTCCACGTTTCCTTGAGGACGACCCGTACTCATCTCGGTCTAGCTATACGCGACACCGTTATTGATTGCGGTTACTACAAACACTTCTTTAAAACAGATCAATCAAATGGCGCCGTTGCCAGGGATACGTGCGTAATTTTTTATTCTTATTATTTGTGTTGAATTCTTATTCGATCTATATCATAAATAAAACAAAACAGCAAATTATAAATTTAACGATTATTGTATGAATTTTGCGAGGGAATCTGGAGTCACAGTCTTGAGGAAACAGAGAGCCAGAGACATTCATCAAGATCCAGAGGAGTATAGGAGGCCACGTAGCAAAACTCATCACAAAATCCCTCCACTTAGCGGCGGATCCGCGGCAAATAGGCCAAATTGCGACGGAAGCGCGACGCAAGAGAAGGATTAGGGTTCCAAAATTCTCTGGTATCTTTCTCAACTTTTTCTCTCTCCTCTGAAATCCAATAAAATATCTTTCCTGCAGGATTCTTTGTAAAATATCGCCGCTTAAAAATCATTTTGTAAAGTTTTGTTATTGGTTTATTTATTCATATTTTAATATGGACATTAAGGGGCAAGACCACAATTCAGATTAGGTGGGGATTTCATCACTCTTCCTAGGCCCCACAAATCACAAAAGGAGTATCCGCATAACCCTATATTAATTTAAAAAATATCTAGACAAAACTCTAAGGACTGTCGCGCTCAATAAGGACAGAGGAAGGTCGTGGGTAATCTATCGCTTATCCGCATTACTTTTGTGGTGCCTAGGCAAGTGTGTCTAAGTCAAGTGGTTACTTAATTAGGCCCGCTATTTTCGGTGATTCGTATAGCGGATACCTCCCACTTACCTGGCATTTACCTGGCCACAAGAGTGATAAAGAGGTGGTAGAGGATTGATCCTGTGGCTTGTCCTTTGGAAGTTTAGGAGCGGTCTAGAGACTTGACCTAGGTAACCTTAGTTCTAGGGTTGATTGTGAATTTTTGTGTGATTTGTCTCAAGTCCGACACACTTTTCAAAACAAACCAAACACACACACGCTGCCACTTGCGCTAAACCCGCTTAGTGCATGCTCGGCTGGACACGAGATTCTAGTGCCCGTCTTGTCCATGTTTCTTCTATCGAGTCCGAAGTCGGTACTTCTTCATTTTCCTTTTCCCCACCATCCACCACGACCGAGATGGACGGTTATCCATCAAATTTTCATGATACCACGCTGCCGCCACCCGCAGGTGTGCAGAATATACCGCGTATATCTCTCCAAGAGAGATGCTACCCTTCACGTGGTCCCCTTCCTACTTGTCTTTCTATTCCACCAGCCAATGGGGATAATTTTGAAATCAAACCCTAATTTATCATACTGTTGCCCAAATTTCACGGGCTTGAGTCCGATGTCGCATACGTTTTTATAAACAAATTCGAAAACGTATGTGCAATGATTGGCACGTCACAACTTTCTGTAGATGTTGTGCATTTACGTCTTCTCCCTTTTTCTTTGTGCGATCTAGCCGAGAAATGGCTTTATAACACTGCCGCACATTCTATTTCTAAATGGGATGAATTCATTGTAGCATTCCTTAAGAAATTTTATCCCAATCATAAGACCGCCCGTGTTAAGAGCGAAATCAATCAGTTTACCCAGCTTCCCAATGAACCATTTTGGAAATGCTTTGAACGATTCAAGGATCTGCTTGTCCAATGTCTTCATCACGGAATCCACCGATGAGATCTGTGTCGAATTATATATGAGGGTATTGATCCCGCAACAAAACAGATGCTTGAAACCATGTGTCAATGTCAATTCCTATCGAAAGATGATGGTGAAGCTTGGAAATTCCTAGAAAATTTCGCTGAACACACTTTACAATGGGAAAGTGTTAGACCTATATCATCTAGGGAAGGTATTCATGAGCTTGAGGTTTCCATCGCAATGAAAGCCGAAATGGCCGCGATACAAAGGAAACTCGACGCTATAGAAAACAGAATCTCTTCAGCCTCCCTAAACCAATACATGCTTCCCCAAACCGTGTGTGGTTGCTGTTCTGATCCATCACACTTAACGGCAGAATGTCCTATGAATGCACCGTTTCAAGGTCACGAGCAAACTAATGCTGCTTTTCAGCAGCGACCTAGAAACGATCCTTATTCTTTCACGTACAATCAAGGATGGAGGAATCATCCTAACTTTGCTTGGAACCAAAACCAAAATCAAAATCAAAACCAGTTCCAAGGCAATTATTAAAGATCTCCTCCACAGCAACAGCATCCACCACCACAGAGTCAGCACCTCTTTCAGTCACAAAATTTTCAAAACCCGACCAATAATTCTTTCCAAACGACCGGTACCGATTACTCCTCTTCACTCGCACAAACTTTGGATTTGTTTATGAAATATTCGATCCAAATGTCGGCTGATATGAGGTCTTCTATTGATTCCATCAAGAAAGGCGTCGGCTCACAAATGTCATGTCCGTGACTTTGAGTATGTTTTCCAGTATTTTTTTACGAATACATGTAATCTGTATTTACTGAGCAGATACTGGTTAATAGTACCGATATATAACAAAATTGATAATGAATGAGCGGTATTAAAATGCAGTTTTTTGTGATGAACATTATTGTTCTTACTTTCCTTGATATTTGATCGTTTCTTTAATTGCTTCCGCTATTGATTATTGATTTTTATTGACTCTTGGTCATTGGATATCATTATTGTTTATTGTGGTATAATGAACATGTGATAGTTACTTATATATTATATTGTTCTTGATTACTGATTGATAGCCGCAATGTGATTATGGAAGGATGTTTCCTTACCATAGGTAGTATGGTTGGCTTTGCCGCGTTCCCGTAATCGCGTATTTTTGGAAGCGAGGCGTGACATAAACCCAAGCAAACTAAACATGGTGCAAAACTCAAGTTGATCAGGAAAAATAGAGCATCAGACATCTGAAGCTAGAAGGCTCAGACGTCCGAAGAAGACATCTCATCGAGACAGAGAAGCGGTAGATGTCTGAAACTCAAAGTTCAGACGCCTGGAGAAAATATTTCGCCGAGACATAGACACAACAGACGTTTGAAGCTCAAGGGCTCAGAAATCTAAAAAACAATCATGAAACAAAACAGAGGGTTCGCAGACGTCTGAAGCTCAAATGCACAAACGTCTGAGTTAGTAAAACTGTTGAAATCGAATTCCAAATTTGCAAACCTTTTGAAAACAAAACTTTTAAAAAATTTCACTCTTTTCAAATCCAAAAAATTGTAATAACAATAAGTAGCTACACTAAACATACTATAACTAAAAAAATCAACAAAACTCCATTTGTACAAAATTTAAATCATAAAAACATGATTTTTAAGTAGAAAATACAGTTTTCATGGCAAATAAAACTTAGAAATTGAAAAGTAAGAATTATCTCTTGAAGAAGATGAATTGAAAAAGACATAAAACTTGTATGAGGCTACTAAGAGGTTGATGATGACTTCTTGTTGATGAAGGTTGAGAGAGGAGATGGTTTTAATAGAGAAGAGCTAAGTTTTGGGGTCGAGACTTGGAAAGGGTGAGAGAGATAGTTTTGAAGAGAACGAGGAAAAGAAATGTCACGCCCCCTACTTCAGAAAATAGGAAATAGTGGGCCCACAACAGAATACGGGATATAGTACGTAACGGGTGGATGACACGTATATCCAGAAATAAAATTTATCCCTGTCATATACACTAATGCCACCGATATCAACATAACAGCTCAAATATAAATCTAAAAATATAACTTACACAGGTGAATAGCTGTATAAATTCGTACATCAAATATCACATGCTAAAGAAATAATAAGATGGAATTGATAAATATAGAAGGTAATAATATACCAAAATTCAAATAGAATAGATGGATACCCAGTAATCTATTTTTGATTAATTCTGATGAAAAACATAATCTGTACTTCTGAACGTCAGTTGTTTGATCTCTGATATCTGGACATGCAAGTCCAGAGTCGTCAAAAAGCGACCTAGCAAGTGGTAAAACGAAGGAAATCATGCATAGCTGTGTGTATACAGAAATATAGTGTATAATAAAAATATATATAGATGTCAGGATAAATTAGGACATGGTTAGGGGAGTATTGTAGAAATGGACGGTAAGAGTACTCATATCTTAGGGTATCCCATGACTAGCTGGCATGCCCATGTCAGATATAATCAGTATCCAGTAATCAATAACCAGTATTCAGTATCCAGGAAATCAGTATTTAGTAACCAGTATTTAGTATCTAGGATACATAATAAAAATGGACATAGCGTGGATATTATCTAAGTGTACGAGTATGCTTATTATTCATTCACCAATAAACCATTAGTCAAGTCAATAGAAGAATCATGTCGGTAATAAGTATCAATGTACAGTAATAAACTGGTATCAAGTCATTAGCAAGTAACATGAAATCACATTAACCAAGTACCATTATGTATCCAGTGATCGTATGAGTGTTGCATGGATTTTAATTAATGAATATCAATTAATAATATAGATTTTTAGTATCAAAATAACGTGAACATGAATGGACTCGCATATACCTCGGTATTGTCCCATACTAGCACCTGAATATAAGTAGTCGCTTATGTTAAGCTTAAATAGTTCATTATTTAGTTGTATTTTTTAATGTTTATTTAGTTTGTGAACATGAACTGCCTCGCATATACCCCGGTACCATCCCATACTGGTACCTGAGTATACATAATAGCTCACGTTAAGTTTTTTAACAGTCTGTTCTTAGGTTCGCGAAAGCTCCTGACAGCCAACGAATAATAATGGAAAGCATTCCGTGCATAACCGGGATGTAACACCTTAGAATGCGATTAGTGTTAATTAAGCGATGTAATGCGGGTTTTTAATAAAATTTAACCAATAATTGTATTCACATATTTTATTTAATCAATTAATATTTTATTGAATTATTTTTGTACTTGCACACACATGTGCATGTTAATTAGGGTTAAGAATGGGCAAACCATGTTTTGTTAGCATAGCACCTTAACCATTTGTATGTCATGTTTTAATTATATTCATATCTATTTTTATTAAGTTAAATTGTTTTTGTTTTTAAATAAGGAGAGAAGGAAAAGAATTGACTTTGGAGGGAATGATGAGGTATGGCGCAAGGCATGGAGGGCTTTTAATGAAGAGAGAGAGAATGAGTGCATGGCTATTCTCACCTCACACTCACACTCTCTTATTTCCTCACCTCATTCTCTCTCATTTCCTCACAACTCTCAACTCTCTCTCATTTTCTATCTTCCACTTTTTTTCTTCACTAGTTCTTATTTCCCTCACTAACCTTAAGCCCAACCTTCATCAAAACCCTACTAAACCCTCCACTAAGCTTGCTTAAGCTCTCTTGTGATGACTTGGAGCATACTAATGTAGGGTTAGCTTAGCACCTTAGCAAGGTTTTGGCAAGCATCCATCATGCTACTTTAAAATTTTGGGGAGCTAAACAAACCCTAACCAAGATCTTAACTAGAGAATTAGGGTTAAACAAGATATGTAAACTCTTTACATCTAAGTGAACAAGGAATACAACCTTTGTAGATCGGTCCTTCACTTTAATAGCTCTGTGTAGTAGTCCTTTCACCGCGATCATGAACTTCCGGACTCTAGAGAGGCGCCCATGAAGAAACGAACAAGCTTGCTTCGAACTCTTCGAGGCCGAAGATGATCTACGTCGAGGAGACACTAGCTCATGCTATCTCTTCACTAATTATGTAGATTAGTGAAGTAAACACCCTAAACTAAATGGCTAATAGTAGAGGATGATGAAGTAGGAATTTAACTCACTTTAGTATTTAATTTCTCACTATATTTCTTCTTGATCTCAAAGTCAAGAGAGAAAAAATAAGATGAGGAAGAAGGAAAATATCTCAAGTGATGAAAATATCTCTCATAGTTCAAATGCAACTCTTGGGTGAGTATATCATCCATACACTAACCCATGTAGAGAATTAACCATGGTAAGGGTTAATGGTTAGGTCACAAAATATCTTAAATAGAAACAAAAGAGTGGACTAAGTCAAAGCTTATCTACAAGCTTCTACAAGCTTCTAGCTTTGATTAAATCCATTAATTTATAATTACTTAATGATAAATGAAACCCTAAAATAAACCCTAGTATGGTATGAGTCTCATACATACATGTTGCATGTGTAACCTAGCATGTCACAATATTATATATCACATATATAATATTCATGTAACAAAAGAAAACAATACAATAAACATATATCACATATACCTTAAATGCATCATAAGTGAGAATAATAAATATTTATGTGAGCATAATACACACACACACACACACATTATATATTATTTCATCGAATCAACACTTGATCCGATAACCCGGCTATATCACATATAACCGGACGATATCACATATCGCGAGAATAGAATACGGTATCACATACTCGTATTAATCTCGGTCTCGCACATATCACATATGTGCTCCTACTTCATTTCGTATGAACCAGGAAACCTCTGTGTAGGACTCTCAAGACTCGTCAATACGCCGGCAGTAGGTAATGATCATATCAAACACTCACAAGTCGCAAGCGGTCTGCTAAACGTAACGGTCACCCAGGTATTGAGCGATCAAAAGATCAACAAGCAAGTCTGCTCAATCTCCTGCGAATCAATCAGTAACACTACCGTACAGTCCAGTCTCTTCGTCTGATATGTCGCATATCTAGTCTAGGAGTGGTAAACATCAGACCCCAGTAACTGATAAGTCATGCCGATGTGAGGTCCATAACGTTTCGAGAAACTACTGATAACACTTACCAGTAAATCTCAGCAACCCTGGCCAGGGATTTCCTATTATGGCTAATCGACCACAGCGCAAAATCAACCCCCAATACCAGGAGAGACGAAACCCCTCCTATCGCTCATTGCCTCCATGTGATTCGGGACTGTACCTAAAATCCACCGTTTTGCACGATCTCTTGACCGTGGTATGGTGGAAATCGAAGCACAGTGGGAATCACACAAGACTCTATGACGATCTCGGGTCTACAGACTAACCTATACCAGTGTCACCAGAGAACTGCTATCCGACGATAGATATAATACCATCTAGGAGTTCTCGGCGAGTCTGTTCAGTGTACCCAGTCTCCTCTGAGAACCCGTATACATTCTCTGATGTCAAACACCAATGGATGTGGGATCATCCATCGCCCATCATATGGGTCAAGAAGCGCATACGCTAGTCTACTCTGGAGTATCGATGCCCTGTCTCGATACTCCCACGACTAGGAACATTTGAAGGATGTACTTATCGACTACCATGTCCCCATTAGTATGATCTACATCATAATCCTGATAGTCAAGTAATCATCCTAAGGGCTTTATCAACATGTGATCACAAAACAGTATTTGTTAACATGTTAAAATAAAGTGCAACCAGATAGCATACTATCATGTCGAGCAAGAAAGTCCTCCCTATATATATGTCCAAGCATCCACTACATTATACATCGCAGGTACAGTAATGGTCTCTAGGGCATACATATAACTAACAATCTCCCACTTGCACTAAAGCCATCTGTTATAATATCCAATACCCAACATTATAGCAGTGGTTGTAGTATCCCATACTCAACCATTGTAGAGAAGTCTCTCTAGGGGTAAGGCCTTTGTGAGTGGATCCGCCGTGTTATCCTTCAGGTTTACTCTCCTAATCTCGATCTCTTGGAGATCAATCATCTCCCTGATCAGGTGATACTAGCCTCAGAATTTGTCTGGAATGCTGATGGGTTGGGTGTTCCTAGGCCAAAGCCACAACTCTATTGTTGTCACAATAATAGTTATTGGACGCTTAATGGTAGGAACCTTGTTCATCTTATGAACAAGACATGTCCAGACAGCCACTTTGGTAGTATCATTGGTAGCAATGTATTCAGGCTTTATTGTCTAGTGTGCCTCGATATATAGCTTGGAACCCTTCCAACATACCGTTCCTGTACTGAGGGTAAAGACAATGCCTGTGACTGACTCTCAGTCGAACTTATCACTCTGGAAGCTGGAACCAAGAACTCTCTTTTAGTGCTTCTCAAGTACTTAAGAATGTCCTTTACAGCTTTCCAGTGATTCTCCCAAGATCCGATTGATTCCTGATCACTACACCTAGTGAATAATCTGCATCTGGTCTGGTATATAACATCGCACACTCTGATAGAGCCTACTGCCAAAGCATAGGTTATCCCTTGCACGCGAGCGCTCTTCAAATCAGTCTCAGGAGACATCTTTTTAGAGAGAGTGATCCACGAGTAAGTGGGCAAACCACCACGTTTAGAATCTTCCATACTAAACCCCTTTAGTATGGTGTTAATGTACCTGGATTTGGGACACTCCCAACATCCACTTAGATCTATCACCATAGATTATAATCCAGAAGATGTAGTAAGTATCATCCAGATCTTATATTGAGAATCCTTGTGATAAGAGGAGCTTGACCGAGTGTAGCATAGGAAACCATTTCCTATTAAGAGTATGTCATCTACGTACAATACATGGAAGACAACCTTACTCTCTACAACCTTCTTGTATATACAGGGTTCATCTATCATTTTGATGAAGTCAAACTCTTTGACTGTCATATCAAAACAGATGTTCCAACTCTGCGATGCTTGCATTAATCCTGATGGACTTAAGCATTGCTTTGAAAGTCTCAACTTTTCCATTTATACCAAGAATCTTCTCAAGATCCATTTGCTCCCAATGGGTTTTACCCCTTCAGGTGCAACATGCAAAGTCATACTTTGTTGGTGTACATGGATTCCATCTTTGATCGCATAGCATCAAGCCATTTCACAGAGTCACCACTTGTGATGGCCTGCCTGAACCTAGTTGGGTCATCATCAACCATGATGCAATCCTCGCTCTCACTGTCACCGATAATACCGTAGTATCTGTCAAGTGGATGGGGAACCCTTACCAGATTCGTGGAGAGGCTGAGGTTCGTTGGAGACTATTGAATCCTTTGGTTTCACCAAATCATCGGCTGTTAGTTTGTCTAGCTAGAACTCCTTCCAGTTCTACTTCATGACCACTAATTTCTTCATAAGAAATACCTTTTCTCAAAAGGTGGCATGATGAGAAACAAAACACATTTTGCTCCTCATATTGGTAGAAGATATTCCCTCACAAATGTTTGGGATATCCTAACAAACTTATACAGAACTGACCTTTCCTCGAGCTTGTCCGGATTTTGTTTTTCAACATAGGCCGAACAACCCATATCTTAACTCGTTTAAGACACGGTCTCTTCCCATTCCATATCTCATATGTAGTGGTAGGCCCTGATTTGGATGGAACCCCATTCAATAGATATGCAGCTTCTCAAGTGCATAACACCCAAAAGAAAACAGGTATCTCAGCAGTACTCATCATAGAGCGCGCCATATCTCATAGGGTGTAATACCTCCGCCCCGATACACCGTTGTGCTGTGGTGTATACGAAGGATTAAGCTGAGAAATAATCTCATTCTCGTTTTAAAAAGTCCAGGAACTCTATGCTCAAGTATTCTCCTCCTCGATCACATCGAAGGACTTTAATACTTCTACCTGTCTAGTTCTTAAACTTCAAGCTTATATTCCTTGAATTTTTCAAAAGTTTCAGACTTGTGTTTCAACAGGAACATATGTCCGAATCCTGAGAGATGATCAGTGAATATAACGAAGTACGAAGAACCAACCTTGACATTTATAGACATAGGACCGTATATATCATCATGTATCTGTCCCAAGAGTTCAGTAACTCTTTCTCTATTTCCAGTAAACGGAGTATTGGTCATATTACCTTTGAGACAAAACTGGAAAGTGGCATAATATGAAAATTCGAACAGATTCTTATATTCATTCTCATGTAACTTAGCTGTTCGTGTTGCATTGATATGACTTAGGCTATAATACCACAAGAAGGATTCGTTCATTTCTGAACTACTCCTCTTGTGTGTGTTCTACATACTTTGAACTGTGGTTTGATTTAGAACGTACATACTATTATATAACGTGCCTGATCGAATCAACTCTTGATTCAGGAAAATGTTCACAGCATTATCCTCCAATAAAGAATTATAACCTTCTTTAACTCAGTAAAGAACATGATGTAATGTTGTATATCAGGTTCGGTATGTAATAACATTTGTTCAGAATCAATGTATTTACCAATTGGTAATACAAGGTGATATCTGCCAACAGACTTGGCTGCAACAATTGCACCATTCTCTAACTTTTAGAGATATATCACTCATTTTCATTTCTCTACCTTTCAGTAGCTCATGTAACAGATTACATGCGCAGGAATCTGATCCGGTATCACATACCCAGGACGTAGAGGATACTGAGAAACAGTTCTCGGTAATTAGGACACCCGAAGAATATGCATCAACATGCACTTTCTTCGATTGGGTGGCATGGGAATCCGGATATTCCTTTATTTCCTGTTCAATCTTATAACAATTATAAGAAAGAACGGAACCGACGTTCCCCTGCACAGTATAATGAGCAAGTTCAGTCAATACATCCATATTATTATCTTGATTAAGGCGTGACATGGTCGCTACCAAGAGAGAGAGAGAAGAAAACACTCAGCGTGCACTCTTGAAAGATTAGATTGGTTATTAGTTTATCTAATCAGGATGGTTCCCACTGTTTTAGTCAAATTTTCCTTCAAACCCTAAAAGGAAAGACTAGTCGGGATTAATTACACCCTACAAGTTCGCCAATCTTTCAGCCAGGCCAGTGCCGGTACTTTGAGGGAGGTTTCCCGTGCTTTCGCACGGACCTAATTAAAATAAACCTCGTTTTCCCAGGGGTATAACCCCGTTGACCTTTCTAGACACCTACTTGATTGGCTAATTGTAAAGTTCAAAACTCTCCCAGGAGTAACAATTAATCGCAGTGGGTATCGGGATCCAACTATCACATAGAAGGTATGCAATCTCATTGCAAATTTCAACACTTGAAACTCCCGATAATATTTTTGCCCCTAGCGTCCTATGACCTTGACGAAAGCCAACAAACCATAGTCCACTAGTCAAGTTCAATCCGTACATTTCTTGATTGGATTAAACCCACCCGCACGACCCTTGATGAAAGCCAACAAAGTCGTACGACTACCCTAATCCAATCGCATCATATGCTTAAACAGATAAGCACTAGTTAGCTACCGCACACTACGCTTTGATGAAAGCCAACAAACGTAGCACGAATACTAAGTAGTATTTATCTGAAATGACGGAGGGCTACACAGGTTTTTAAGAAAACCATGAGCATGATGAACTTGATATCGTTGTAGAATCAAGTGAATTTTTAAAAGGAGTGTTTTTTAGGCTTTTACTAGTTTTGCTAAAGAGGTCACTCCCGGTGAAGCGATCTCGGCTCTTTCCTTATCGAATAAGGTGCTGGATATTCTACAAGGAATACCGCTATGCAAAGCAAGAACTATAGAAGCAATCAAAAGACAAACCGAGTGGGTTGTAGCATCTGCTAGTTTCGCTAAAGAGATCACTCCTGGTGAAGGGATCTCGGCTCTTTCCTTATCGAATAAGGTGCTGGATATTCTACAAGGAATACCACTATACAAAGCAAGAACTAGAGCTACCAGTTTTTTAAAACAAGATTCCGCAACATTTTTAGGTTTCTTTTTCTTTCATTAATCTCATTAATGAAGTCTCATCTGTTATGCTTCCTAAGAAACGAAAGCAGTAATATTTATTATATCTCATATATGTAATATAGGCATTCATCTCAGAACATATCAAATGACCGCATCTCAGAATATCAGCAGCAGAAGAATCACATATGAAATATTGGATATACTAGGAATTCCGTGTTTTATTTAAGCCAGTAAAAACGCGGATTCCACGGTTGTGATGAATAGCCAAACCCATATCCCTAGACCCCTACGAGAGCGGTAAGCAACCCTACCAATTCTAAAGTTAGGAGACCCAGTCTCGACTTCTCGAGATGGTCTCCCACTGAACCCTAGAACCCGGTTACTTGTGCTCCCCGCCTTGGGTCTATCCTAATGCGGAAAAGTAAATAATATACAATAATGGTGACATCATCCTCAGCCCGGAAGTGCCCCAATAAAAGAATATTACATACAAGGTTTTACATGAATGAAAATAAAAAAACTCTCATCTCACATAAAAAAAACCCAGCTATTCAAAACACGACAATCCAATATAACATATCACAACAACACATAACAACATATGTCATCAATGTAAGTAAATATGCGTATCCCAATTGTCATTGACATATAGCACCGAAACCAGCGATACACCACATATTACACTTACGGTCGCAGAAAAAAAAGTGAAAAACTACAACAGTTGGAATCCGCAACCTCCTTAGACATCATATACCCAACGTATCACTTACTTTGGATTTCATGTCCAACCAAATGAATTCCTTAGACATTGCATGCCTAACAATTATAAACCCCGCATTTTAGTCTCAATATTGAAAACATTTTCCAATAACCTGTCGGGTAATTCAACAAGATTCCCGATAACCTGATCGAATGCTCTTCGGAAACTTTAATAGACGGCCGCACTATCCCGGTGCCGTCGACCAAGTGCACTAAGGCGGAACACCGCAGCTGCAAGCACCCGAACGGATGCTTTTGGCGACGGGGTTCTCCTACAGTCACTTGGACGGGGCTATGGGGCGTGGCTATCTAGTAAGGTTACCCGGTGAGTATCCACGTACACTACGTAATTGCGACGGACTTTTGATCAACATCAAAATCTCGTGGAAACCGATCAAATGAGACCAAACCGCTAGATTTATAAAATTCAAACTAGTTATTACATAAGCAATTCTGTGGATTCCAAATATTGTATCACAATCACAGATAGCAAGGCGAAATTAGATAATTCGATCGATGCAATGAATTCCCAAAATTTCCAGAGAGCTCAACACTTAAGCAGAATTAAAAGTTCTCAAAAGCATGCCCCAGTACCTACGGACCAACAGCTGAACGGCCCGACCCAAGCATCTCAAGTGGCGACGCGGATCCGCGGTCACTTAGACGAGTTAGGGTTTCGTTCTTCAGGTGTGTCCATAGAATTCCCTGCATGATTTTCTGAGTATTTTTAACATGGAAAAATCCACCTTTTGGAAAAATTTCCAGAAAGGGGGTCGTTTCGGGCTTTCGGAGTTCGATCGGACTTTAAACTTCGTTTAGACAACGCCTAATGCTCTAACTTAGCTCTGATACCACTGTAGGGTTAGCTTAGCACCTTAGCAAGGTTTTGGCAAGCATCAATCATGCTACTTTAAAATTTTGGGGTGCTAAACAAAGCCTAACCAAGATCTTAACTAGAGAATTAGGGTTAAATAAGATATGTAAACTCTTTAAATCTAAGTGAACAAGGAATACAACCTTTGTAAACCGGTCCTTCACTTCAATAGCTCCATGTAGTAGTCCCTTCGCTGCGATCATGAACTTCCGGACTCTAGAGAGCCTCCCATGAAGAAACGAACAAGCTTGCTTCGAAATCTTCGAGGCCGAAGATGATCTACGCCGAGGAGACACTAGCTCATGCTATCTCTTCACTAATTGTGTAGATTAGTGAAGTAAACGTCCT
This sequence comes from Agapanthus africanus, assembly GCA_030015575.1. NCBI lineage: Eukaryota > Viridiplantae > Streptophyta > Magnoliopsida > Asparagales > Amaryllidaceae > Agapanthus > Agapanthus africanus. Next base: position 60,350,226 of record CM057348.1, read on the forward strand.
AAACTAAATGGCTAATAGTAAAGGATGATGAAGTAGGAATTTATCTCACTTTAGTATTTAATTTCTCACTATATTTCTTCTTGATCTCAAAGTCAAGAGAGCAAAAATGTGACGAGGAAGAAGAAGAAGAAGGAAAATATCTCAAGTGATGAAAATATCTCTCATAGTTCAAATGCAACCCTTGGATGAGTATATCATCCATACACTAACTCAAGTAGAGAATTAACCATGGTAAGGGTTAATGGTTAGGTCACAAAATATCTTAAGTAGAAACAAAAGAGTGGACTAAGTCAAAGCTTATCTATAAGCTTCTACAAGCTTCTACAAGCTTCTAGCTTTGATTAAATCCATTAATTTGTATAACCTAATGATAAATGAAACCCTAACATAAACCCTAGCATGGTATGAGTCTCATACATACATGTTGCATGTGTAACCTAGCATGTCATAATATTATATATCACATATATAATATTCATGTAACAAAAGAAAACAATACAATAAACATATATCACATATATGTTAAATGCATCATAAGTGAGAATAATAAATATTTAAGTGAGCATAATACACACACACACACACATATATAAATATTATATATTATTTCATCGAATCAACACTTGATCCGATAACCCGGCTATATCACATATAACCGGCCGATATCACATATCGCGAGAATAGAATGCGGTATCACATGCTCGTATTAATCTCGGTCCCGAACATATCACATATGTGCTCCTACTCCGTTTCGCATGAACCAGGAAACCCCTGTGTAGGACTCTAAAGACTCGTCAATACGCCGGCAGTAGGTAATGATCATATCAAACACACACAAGCCGCAAGCGGTCTGCTAAACGTAACGGTCTCCCGGGTATTGAGCGATAAGAAGATCAACAAGCAAGTCTGCTCATTCTCTCGCGAATCCAATCAGTAACACTACCGTACAGTCCGGTCTCTTCGTCTGATATGTCGCATATCTAGTCTAGGTGTGGTAAACGTCAGACCCCAGAAATCGATAAGTCATGCCGATATGAGGTCCATAACATTTCGAGAAACTACTGATAATACCTACCAGTAAATCTCAGCAATCCTGCCTGGGATTTTCTGTTATGGCTAATCGAGCACAGCGCAACATCAACACCCAATACCAGGAGAGACGAAACCCCTGCTATCGCTCATTGCCTCCATGTGATTCGGGACTGTACCCAAAAGCCACCATTTTTCACGATCTCTTGACCATGGTATGGTGGAAATCAAAGCACAGTGAGAATCACAGAAGACTCTATGACGATCTTGGGTCTACAGACTAACCTGTACCAGTGTCACCAGAGAACTGCTATCCGACAATAGGTATAATACCATCTAGGAGTTTTCGGCGAGTCCGTTCAGTGTACCCAGTCTCCACTGAGCACCCGTATACCTTCTCTGATGTCAAACACCAATGGATATGGGATCATCCATCGCCCATCATATGGGTCAAGAAGTGCATACGCTAGTCTACTCTGGAGTATCGATGCCCTATCTCGATACTCCCACGACTAGGAACATTTGAAAGATGTACTTATCGACTACCCTGTCCCCACTAGTATGATCTGCATCATAATCCTGATAGTCAAGTAATCATCCTAAGGGCTTTATCAACATGTGATCATAAAACAGTATTTGTTAATATGTTAAGATAAAGTGCAACCAGATAGAATACTATCATGGCGAGCAAGAAAGTCCTCCTTATATATATGTCCAAGCATCCACTACAATATACATCGCATGTACAGTAATGGCCTCTAGGGTATACATATAACTAACAAGAAAGCTAGGGTTTTTCTCAAGTTTTAGTGAGGTAATGATCTCAAGCTGTTATTTAGGCTCTAAGGAAGTTGTTTTGCTATTTAGTTTCAGTTTTAAACCTTAAAGTTATAGTTTTGTGCAAATATCGTATTTTGTGTTTAGTTTTGTGTCTATATGAATCTGCTATCACTACGTTGGCCCACTGTAAAATCTAACAACACAGTAGTTTGGTGAGTGAGCGCTGAAGATACCCTAGAAATTCAGACCCCACCCCTCACCAATGGCCCGGCGACATTCTTGTTTTTACCGGCGCCGCCGGTTTTCTGGAAGAGTTACGAGTTTGGTTTTTGGGGGTAGTTTTCTGTAGGTTTTAGATGGTGTTTGGTACACTTTGTTTTCCTGTAGGAGAAATCTGGGACTGTTTGTATATTCTAGCGTTTCGATATCATGTGATACGGACTTTTCCGACTTCCGTTACGTGTTTCGTGTATCTTGCAGCCATGGGTTTGGTTAGAGTGTCGTTGCATGCGTTAACCCGCTAAGCTAACACTTGGTAGCTTGCGGGAACCGATTCGTTAATTTGGCGTTGTGTCCATATTTGATTTGAAAAGTTACTAATTTCATGAGTGTTGGTGATGTGTGATATTAGGTTCATTTGCGGGGATTTCAGACGCTGCTTAGAAAGGGAAAGAGATGATCGAATTCACCTAGCTCGAGATCATTTGTGAGTAGATTTAACATCTACGGGGGAATCGCATGTATGGCACTAAGCGTCAAGGGATAGATTCAGTGATATAACCCTATGCTTATTTGTATATATATTGATTGGGCATGAGCATCATTTTGCACATCCCATTACTTGTTGTACATTGACACAGTATTAACTGGACACTACACTATTATTAACGGTTCATGTTGCACGAGCACCGAATTGTATGCCACACACACACTGTTAGTAATTGCCATGACACGCACACTATAGAAATTACTATGGATAATATATTGTACCACTTCCATTATTATTAACAGCTAGATATTAATTCTTGTTCTTTTGCGCATATGAATTGCATCATACATACATACATGCATACTTACATACATACATTGCTATAGTCACATATTTACTCTCATATGATATTATATTTCGATTTCGTGGACTTGGGAAACCGTAAGATACCTTTGAAACATGATATATTTAAAAAGAGTGCTTTTCCCTTGATATGCTCATATTACCGTTTCATGTTTGCATACATCGTATTTCATGGATATATACATTGATATAATGATTTCATGCGAATTCTGGATTTGAGAACCATGATTATATTTCAAAGGGAAATTATAATAATCGTTTAAAAACGCGGTTTCTCTTGATATGATATTTCGAGGCGTCCACTATGAGTTTTCTCGGTTCTGAGCTATGTGATTCCTGATTCGAGGAGTTGGCTGAGCCGTCTGTGGGTACATGGTGGACCCAGTATGGTACCCTGGGGCAAAAAAATATTGTTGTGGAGTAGACGATGAACCTGGCAGAGGGAGCACTACCTACCGGTGCCTTATTGGAAACTCGACGAATATCCGGAGGTTACCATTTTGGAGTTATGTGATTAGATAATATGAAGGCCGATCTGAGTATGCGGCGTCTGAGATATGAGTATTTACATGTCGATACTGGACATGGGTTTCCATGATGTTTCGAGTGTCGATTCTGAACACTCAAGTTTCATGATGTGACGGATATGAGAGCCGATCAGAGTGACGGCGCCTGAGATATTGGGATTTGAGGTGTCGTTGATGGACACTGGTTTTCCATGATGACGATTCATTGATAAGGTTTATGTTTTATCCCATACTCAGGATTTATTTGATATGCACTGTTTCATGCAGTTGTTGTACCTTGGTGGTGTATCTTGATCATGATTTTGCTGCATATCCGTACTGTTATTCTTATGCTAAAAGATTGCATATTTCAGATTATCGCTTTTCATGCATACTTGCGATTATCTGTATGATGTTATTTATTATTCACGAGTTGGCAACTCACCCCCATTGTGCCACAGTGTTTTGCAGGTTTGAATCCCAGTGTAGTCGCGGCAGGGCTCCCTATTGCATCTACTTCTGTGGATACCGCTACTGTTGGTCGTGATTTTGTTATAGGTGGGTTTTGCGGGTATCTGTTTGATTCCGTTGTATATCTTATTTTGTATCTAGTACTCTCCATCTACCATTTTTATATATTTGACTTAGAGACGAGATTGTGAGGATCGATATTGTATTATTTGTGCTTCTGGGTGTCGTGCTCGTGTGAGCCGGCGTTTATTTATGTTGCGATGTTGTTTTACCTTTTATTATACTGTTTTTACTTCTTATTTGCTTATTCCTTCGCTACGGTGTCGTATATACTTGTTGTGGTTGTGTTCCACGTTTAGGCATGAGTTGCCCCCGTTTGGGGACGCTTTATATATATTCTATGTTTGTACCCACTTGGGGCTAGTTTTTATAAAGGAGATGCTGCCGAAATTTTAAGAAAATGAATTTAAGTTATGAGGTTTTAACTTGAGATTTTAAATGTTTTTAAAAAATATTTTATCACTTTACTTATTTTCTTGGTTTAGATTTCTTGGTTTTCGTCTTACTTGATTTGTGTTACGTCTTTTGACATCGCGTGATTTAAATGCCGGCCGCGTTCCTAATTTAGGTCGTGACAAAGTTGGTATCAGAGCGCTAGGTTTTACCTTTCGGAGTGTAGGATGACCCTTGGTATGATGGAGTAGGTAGCTTAAGCAGAGTGACGTAGCGTGGGTATGTTCTACGACATACTTACGATACGGTACTCCGCCTAAGTGACCTTAGGACAAATTTCCTTTTAATTCCTTCCTTGATTCCATATATCCTTATGATTCGATTTCTATATTCTTATCGAATCTTGTTTTCTTATTCTAGTCGCTATGCCGCCAAATACTACGATGGCACAGAGAGCTGCCGCTAGAGCCGAGGTCAGGGCAGGCTCGTCTAAGACGAGAACTGACCAGGGCGGTACGCCTGTTCTTCAGGAGCAGATTGATCCACCTTCACCAAATCTTATTGCTAGGCTAGAGGCCATTATTAAGGATTTACGTCAGATGATCAGATCCTTGATAGAGATCAGTCGAGCACAGAAATCGGATGTTGCTCCACCTAAGGTTTTTCAGGGACCAAAGCGGATTCGTACCGATATATCATCTCTTAGGCGGGTTCGCAGAGGTCGTGGAGGATTCTTTATGGGCCAGTCATATGGCTCTTACCCACAGAGTCAGCAGCTGTCGCCGGGATATTTCAGGTGTGGGAGTCTGGATCACCACGTCAGATTTTATACCGCGAGGCACCAGGGCGAGACAGCAGTTCTATATGTTACTTCACCACCTCAGAGAGCATTGCCTCTTACGTCCGTTGTTGCTTCATGCCAAACCTATGCTCAGAGAGGCCGTGGTCATAGCGGTCTTTTTCAGAGAGGACGAGGTGGTAGAGGCGGAGGACAGCCGGTAGCCGGTAGAGGACATGCCCAAGTTTTTGCGTCGACCCCTCAGGATGCGCAGGCGTCGAATGCAGTCGTGACAGGTACTTTTTTAGCGTTTTCTTTCGATGCGTACTTTTGATTGACTCGGTATCTACACATTCATTTGTGTCCACACACACTTTGTACCAGGGTTGGGCCGGGGTTCGTCCTTGTTAGAGGAGCCACTTGTCGTGATTACTCCCGTTGGTGAGCCTTTTATTGTGCGATATGTGTTTCGGTCGTGTGCCGTTCGTTTTGGAGATATAGATTCATCCATAAATTTGATCCTTCTTGATATGTTAGACTTGACATTCTCCTTGGCATGGACTGATTAGCTACTTATGCGTCTGTGGACTGCCGTATGAAAGCAGTCAGGTTTTGTTTTCCGGACGAGTCAGTTCTTGTTGTGCAGGGAGACCGTAGTGCCGCCCCTCACAATTTGATTTCAGCCCTTTGCGCTAGTCGGCTCTGGAAGAAAGGTTGTCGGGGATTCTTGGCCTATATTCATGATACTGGAGTCACCACAGATTCATTAGACCAGGTTCCTATTGTGAGAGAGTTTCCTGACGTATTTTCCGATGAATTACCTGGTTTGCCGCCAGAGCGCGATATTGATTTTTGCATTGATTTGATCCCCGGCACGGGGCCTATTTCTATATCGCCTTATCGGATGGCCTCGGCGGAGCTTAAAGAGCTTAAGGATCAGTTGCAAGAGTTGCTTGACAGGAGACTTATACGTCCGAGTGTTTCGCCTTGGGGAGCTCCTGTTCTGTTCGTCAAGAAGAAGGACGACAGTATGAGACTGTGCATTGATTATCGTCAATTGAACCGAGTTACGATGCAGAATAGGTATCCTTTACCTCGCATTGACGATTTGTTTGATTAGCTCCATGGTGCGGGACATTTTTCCAAGTTTGATTTGAGGTCGGGTTATCAGCAGTTGCGGGTTCAGAATGATGAAATTCCGAAGACTGCTTTTCGTAAGCGCTACAGGCATTATGAGTTTTTGGTGATGTCGTTCGGACTCACCAATGCCCCAGCAGCGTTCATGGATTTGATGAACTAGATTTTCAGGCTGTTCCTCGACGAGTTCATTATTGTGTTTATTGATGACATTCTGGTCTATTCCAGAAGTCAAAAGGAGCATGAGCAGCACTTGAGAATTCCCTTGCAGACATTGAGAGAGCACCGGCTGTTTGCTAAATTCTCGAAGTGCGCATTCTGGCTTGATAGTGTTGACTTCTTGGGTCCTGTGGTTATGGGAGACGGTATACAAGTAGACCCGAAGAAGTTCGAGGCCGTACAGCTTTGGCCCATACCTGTATCAGTGACAGAGGTCCGCAGTTTCTTGGGCTTAGCCGGTTATTACCGCCGTTTCATGCAGAATTTCTCGAGTATCGCTGCATTGCTGACCGGACTGACCCGGAAGGGAGTTCCTTTTCTGTGGACTGAGGCATGTGAGCAGAGTTTTCAGCAGCTGAAGACTCGGTTGACGACTGCACCAGTTCTATCTTTGCCTTCAGGATTAGGCGGCTATGTCGTTTATTGTGATACTTCTCGAGTGGGGCTCGGTTGCATATTGATGGAGCATGATAAAGTTATCGCGTATGCTTCTCGGCAGTTGAAGAAGCACGAGCAGAACTATCCCACTCATGATCTTGAGATAGCCACGGTGGTCTTTGCACTTAAGATTTGGAGACACTACTTGTACGAAGAGCCGTGTCAGATCTTCACGGACCACAAGAGCTTGAAGTATATCCTCCAGCAGTAGGATCTGAATTTGAGGCAGCGCCGTTGGATGGAGCTTATGAAGGATTATGATTGTGAAATCCTTTATCACCTGGGCAAGGCGAATGTGGTAGCTGATGCTTTGAGTCGTAGGCCCGGAGGAAGCTTATTCCATTTTAGCGCAGTTCAGAGACAGTTTTCTATAGCTTGGATGATCTTGTGCGATAGTAGAGTACAATTCGAGTCCACTTCCGCTGGAGGGCAGCTTGCTGATGTCCGCGCCCATCCACGTCTACTTGATCGTATCCGTGAGGCGCAACCCGACAATGCTCGTTTGTATGAGATTTTGAAGCTTGTTCGGCAGGGTAGAAATTCAGAGTTTTTGATTGATGACCAGGGTGTGCTACGTTTTGGGACTCGTTTATGTGTACCAGATTCTGAGAGGCTGAGACGCGAGATCCTAGAGCAGGCATATCAGTCAGCATACAGTGTTCATCCAGATTCCACCAAGATGTATCATGATTTGAGAGATATCTACTGGTAGGAAGGGATGAAGATGGATATTTTGGATTTCGTTTTGAGGTGTCTTACTTGTCAGCAAGTCAAGGCTGAGCATCAGAGACCGGCAGGAGAGTTGCAGCCATTGTCCGTTCCGGAGTGGAAACAGGAACAGATCTCCATGGACTTTGTTGTGGGTCTACCCAGGTCTAGTCGAGGGTATGACTCCATTTGGGTAATTGTTGACCGGTTGACGAAAGCGGCTCACTTTCTTCCAGTGAAGACCACTTTCGGATATGCTCAGTATGCTCAGCTGTATATTGATGAGATTGTGCATTTGCACAGCATTATTACATGCATTGTATCCGACAGAGGCACCCAATTTACCAGCCGTCTTTGGCATAAACTTCAGGAAGTTTTGGGTACCCGATTGAGTTTTAGCACCGCTTTCCATCCGCAGACCGATGGTCTGTCAGAGCGGACTATACAGACTCTCGAGAATATGTTTCGTGCGTGCGTGCTTGATTTTGGTGGCAGTTGGGATCATCACTTGCCGTTGATAGAGTTCTCCTATAATAACAGTTTCCAGGAGACGATTCAGATGGCACATTTTGAGGCCTTGTATGGGAAAAAGTGTCGATCGCCAGTCTGTTGGACCGAACTCAGCAAGAGCATGATTTTGGGACCAAACCTAGTTCAAGAGACTAAGGAGAAGATCCAGTTGATTTAGGACAGGATGAGAGTAGCCCAATGCAGGCAGAAGTCTTATACCGACCGTCGTCGTCGCAGACTCGAGTTCGCAGTGGGTGATCATGTATTCCTACGGATTTCTCCGATGAAAGGCGTGATGAAATTTGGGAAGAAAGGGAAGCTAGTCCCAGATTTGTGGGTCATTTTGAGATCCTTGAGCGAGTTGGTACCGTTGCCAATCGTTCGACTCTTCCGCCCAGTTTTCCGGATGTTCACCCCGTGTTTCATGTAACGATGCTTTGCAAGTACCTTCATGACCCTTCTCACATGATTCAGCACTAGATCGTCTAGCCGAAGTGCGATTTTTCGTTCACCGAGCAGCCGGTAGTTATATTGGATCGGCAGGTGAAGAAACTTCGGTCAAAGGTCTTACCGTCAGTAAAGTTTCTGTGGCATAGCCCGAACAGTAAAGAGGTCACATGGGAAAACGAGAGCGAGATGCGGAAGAGATTTCCTCATCTTTTCGAAGGTACGCATAGTAAGATTTTTAAATTCGGGGACCTAATTTCTTTAAGGGGGAAGATTGTAACACCTTAGAATGCGATTAGTGTTAATTAAGCGATATAATGCGGGTTTTTAATAAAATTTAACCAATAATTGTTTTCACGTATTTTATTTAATCAATTAATATTTTATTGAATTATTTTTGTACTTACACACACATGTGCATGTTAATTATGGTTAAGGATCGGCTAACCATGTTTTGTTAGCATGGCACCTTAACCATTTATATGTCATGTTTTAATTATATTCATATCTATTTTTATTAAGTTAAAAGGTTTTTGTTTTTAAATAAGGAGAGAAGGAAAAGAATTGACTTTGGAGGGAATGATGAGGTATGGGACAAGTCATGGAGGACTTTTAATAAAGAGAGAGAGAGAGTATGAGTGCATGGCTATTCTCACCTCACACTCACACTCTCTTATTTCTTCACCTCACTCTCTCTCATTTCCTCACAACTCTCAACTCTCTCTCATTTTCCTTCTTCCTCTTCTTTTCTTCACTAGATCTTATTTCCCTCACTAATCTTGAGCCTAACCTTCATCAAAACCCCACTAAACCCTCCACCAAGCTTAGTTGAGCTTTCTTATGATGACTTGGAGCTTGGAAAGCTAGGGTTTTCTCAAGTTTTGTTGAGGTAATAATCTCAAACTGTTATTTAGGCTCTGAGGAAGTTGTTTTGCTATTTAATTTCAGTTTTAAACCTTAAAATTATAGTTTTGTTCAAATATCGTATTTTGTGTTTAGTTTTGTGTCACTGTGAATCTGCTATCACTACGTTGGCCCACTGTAAAATCTAACAACACAGTAGTTTGGTGAGTGAGCCCTGAAGATACCCTAAACACCCAGACCCCACCCCTCACCAATGGCCCGGCGACATTCTTGTTTTGACCGGCACCGCCGGTTTTTTGGAAGAGTTAGGAGTTTGGTTTTTGGGGGTAGCTGTCTGTAGGTTTTAGATGGTGTGTGGTACACTTTATTTTTTCTATATTTCCTGTAGGAGAAATCTGGGACTGTTTTGTATATTCTAGCGTTTCAATATCATGTGATACGGACTTTTCTGACTTCCGTTACGTGTTTCAAGTAGCTTGCAGCCATGGGTTTGGTTAGGGTGTCGTTGCACGTGTTAACCCGCTAAGCTAACACTTGGTAGCTTGCGGGAACCAATTCGTTAATTTGGCGTTGTGTCCGTGTTTGATTTGAAAAGTTACTAATTTCATGAGTGTTGGTGATGTGTGATATTAGGTTCATTTGCAGGGACTTTGGACGCTACTTGGAAAGGGAAAGAGGTGATCGGATTCACCTAGCTCGAAATCATCTGTGAGTAGATTTAACATCTACGGGAGAATCGCTTGTATGGCGCTAAGCGTCGAGGGCTAGATTCAGTGATATAACCCTATGCTTATTTGTATATATATTGATTGTGCATGAGCATCATTTTGCACATCCCATTACTTGTTGTACATTGACACAGTATTAATTGGACACTACACTATTACTAATGGTTCATGTTGCACGAGCACCGCACACACACGGTTAGTAATTGCCATGACACACACACTATAGAAATTACCATGGATAATATATTGTACCACTTCCATTATTATTAACAGTTAGATATTGATTCTTGTTCTTTTGCGCATATGAATTGCATCATACGTACATATATACATGCATACATACATATATGCATACATACATACCTTGCTATAGTCACATATTTACTCTCATATGATATTATATTTCGATTTCGTGGACTTGGGAAACCGTAAGATACCTTTGAAACATGATATATTTAAAAAGAGTGCTTTTCCCTTGATATGCTCATATTACCGTTTCATGTTTGCATACATCGTATTTCATGGATATATACATTGATATAATGATTTCATGCGAATTCTGGATTTGAGAACCGTGATTATATTTCAAAAGGAAATTATAATAATCGTTTTAAAAACGCGGTTTCTCTTGATATGATATTTCGAGGCATCCACCATGAGTTTTCTCGTCTCCGAGCTATGTGATACCCGATTCGAGGAGTTGGCTGAGCCGTCTGCGGGTACATGGTGGACCCGGTATCGTACCCGGGGCAAGAAAATATTGTTGTGGAGTAGACGATGAGCCTGTCAGAGAGAGTACTACCTACGGTGACTTATTGGAAACTCAACGGATATCCGGAGGATACTGTTTTGGAATTATGAGATGAGATAATATGAGGGCCGATCTGAGTATGCGGCGCCTGAGATATAACTATTTACGTGTCGATACTAGACACGGGTTTCCATGATGTTTCGAGTGTCGATACTGGACACTTAGGTTTCATGATGTGACGGATATGAGGGCTGATCAGAGTGACGGCGCCTGAGATATTGGGATTTAGGGTGTCGTTGATGGACACCGGTTTTCCATGATGATGATTCATTGATGAGCTTTATGTTTTATCACATACTCAGGATTTGTTTGACATGCATTGTTTCATGTAGTTGTTGTACCCTAGTGCTATACCTTGATCATGATTTTGCTGCATATCCGTACTGTTATTCTTATGCCATAAGATTGCATATTTCAGATTATCTCTTTTCATGCATACTTGCGATTATCTGTATGATGTTATTTACTACTCACGAGTTAGAAACTCACCCCCATTGTGCCACAGTGTTTTGCAGGTTTGACTCTCAGTGTAGTCGTGGCATGGCTCCTAATTGCATCTACTTCTGTGGATACCGCTACTGTTGGTCATGATTTTGTTATAGGTGGGTTTTGCGGGTATCCGTTTGATTCCGTTGTATATCTTATTGTGTATCTAGTACTCTCCATCTACCATTTTTATGTATTTGACTTAGAGACGAGATTGTGAGAATCGATATTGTATTATTTGTGCTTCTGGGTGTCGTGCTCGTGTGAGCCGGCCTTTATTTATATTGCGATGTTGTTTTACCTTTTATTATGCTGTTTTCACTTCTTATTTCCTTATTCCTTCGCTACGACGTCGTATATACTTGTTGTGGTTGTGTTCCGCCTTTAGGCGTGAGTTGCTCCCGTTTAAGGACGCTGTTTCCCCCAATCAGAGCAAAGCTCTGTTTGAATTTCAAAAATTCAAAAATTGAAGCAACGCTTCAGATCTCTTGCGCTGCGCGCAACGCGCCACGTGTCAAAAGTAGATACGCCAGCGCAGCGCCTAAGGCAGTGCACCCAATCAGAGCAAGGCTCTATTTAAAATAAAAATAAAGAAAGCAACGCTTCAAATTATCTGCGCTGCGCTGCACGACACGTGGCAGCGCAGTTGCGCTAGTGCAGTTGCGCTGCGCTCTGCGCTGCGCGACACGTGTCAAGCGCAAGTGCGCTTGCGCCAACTGTGCCAGTACTAAAACAGAATTAAAATTCCAAAAAGATCTTTCTGATCTTATTAAAACAATAAGATTCTCTTCTGTAAAACAGAAGCCCTTGGATCAAAGATCCAACGGTGGGGAAAAATCCCTAAATCACTCAGAGAAAAATCTCTTTAACTGATTTAACAAATCAATTGGCACTATAAAAAGGCCCCTAGACTCCAAATCTAAAAGACATTAAAAAAAACACAAAGAAAAAGATAGAACTCTTCTAAAAACTTTGAGGAGAATTCTGAAAGAAAGAAAAAGGTAAAACCTTTAGAAAAAAAGAAGAAATTCTTCTAAAAAGATCAATGATCTAAGAACAAGATCAAGGATCCTCAATAAAAAATATATAAATAATAAAGAAAGAAGTAATTTACTTCTGTATAAAGGCTTTGCCTTTTTATGAACCATTGGTTCTGGAATCTTAAAAGATTCTTTTTTTCAATCCAAAATTGGATCAAAATATTGAACAGTGCCCTGCACCTGTAAAATTTACACTGTTGCGCTCTTGGGTTGGCGCAAGCCACCAGAGAGTGCCACGTGTCAGCCCCAGAACAAACTGCGCACCACTCTCTTAAAATTGGCGCAAGTCACCAGAGCGCGCCACGTGTCAGCGGCGCAACAGCGCAGCGCCCTGTCGCAGCGCACTGCGCTTGCGCTCACCAGAGCGTGACACGTGTCACCTCCTCATGCACTTGCGCCTTGCGCTGGCGCAAAGCGCTTGACAAGCCACGTGGCGCTTTGCCAGGCTAATTAATGCACTACATTATTAAAAAGAAGGGACAGAGCCCAACTAAAAAGGCCTAACATGCCTAATCAAAAATGCAATGCATTATTAAAAAGAGGCAGAGCCTAAATAAAGGTCTGTCAGACCAAAACAGATGCCGTGCATCATTTAAAAAAGGGCAGAGCCCAAATAAAGGTCTAATAGACCAAGCAAAAATGCCATGCATTATTAAACAAGGGCAAAGCCCTAGTAAAGGCCTAATAGGCCAAATGCAAATAAAATGTTGAACATTTTCAACTGGACTTAGCCCGATTCTGGCCGTAAGTCCTCAAATTAAAATTGACTGAGCACGACTGCTCTCTTAAATCAATTTACACCCGGTTCAAGGGTACATCTCTGAACTCTTCTGATATTTGTCGTTGTAATCCTTCGACGTCGTCAGAGAGGTGACGGGTCCCGACAACCACACATCGATACGGACTGCGGGGTCCTTAAACTCATGGACTTATGCGTCCTTAAACCAACAATACGGACTGTGGGGTCCTTAAACTCATGGACTTATGCGTCCTTAAACCAACAATACGGACTGTGGGGTCCTTAAACTCATGAACTTATGCGTCCTTAAACCAACAATACGGACTGTGGGGTCCCTAAACTCATGGACTTATGCGTCCTTAAACCAACACTTGTCCCGAAAATGGGAACGATGTACCACTATGTCCCTAAACTGGAAATGGACCACTATGTCCCTAAACTGGAAATGGACCACTATGTCCCTAAACTGACAATGGACCACCGTGTCCCTAAACTGGAACAATAGAGCCCCCAAATGGTCTTTGTCGGATCCAAACGATCCCGTTAAGTTGATCTTAGTCTCAAATCGGACTAACGTATCCTTAACAAACGTTTAAGTTGATCTTAGCCTCAAATATGGCTAACGTATTCTTAAACCAAAACCTCAAACCCAAATCTAAGAAAATACGGATTTGGACTAATCCACGTCCTACGAGCGACGACATAAATTAGTCTCCGTATACAATCCACGGGAAACCAAACACAAAACAAACACACACGCGACACGAAGTGACCATCTGGAGAAGAAGAAAGTGGTTACCGTGAAGCGGTAGCGTAATTAACTGCAGGGGCTTGCGCCTGCAGGGAAGAGCGTCCCCACAATCAAAAAACCCTCAAGCGAGGGGGAATCTGACGAAGTCTGCTACATCGGCCGCATCCGTTTAAACCTCCGATACACGGTGCCATAAATCAACTTGGCATCTTCGGAGAAGTAGACGGATAGCACCAAATAGCATCTGCCCCGAATCACAGGCCTAGATGTCTCTCAGTCGTCGAGCCGCCATTCGGAGGGGAACAGATTCTGGCACGCCCGGTGGGACTTTTTCCTCTTTCCACTCCACACTTCGTGTGTCGTCTTCACGAACGAATCGCGATTTGTTAATGGTTTCCCTCGGGTTTCAAGTTACTAAGATTTGGTCTCTTGCTTGGCACAGAAATCAAACAGCAATGGCGTTCAACGGCTCAAACTGCTCCAACTGCAAGTGCAACCGACGCTCCGCCTCACCTGGAGGTGTAGCCTATGGACCCCAAGCGGCCTCCCTCTTCACTATGCCGGTAGAACAAGTAACTCAGGCAACCACCGGTCTGTTTTTCAGGACCATGCTCCCGCCAGCGAGCTTCGCCATCCCAGTGCCCGTACCGGAAGTTTCAAAGAAGTCGGTCTTCGATCGACTTGCTACTACCACGGCCTCTCTCAACGGGTCGTCCAATTCCAACTCCTCGGTCTTCCTCAGACTGAGCCTGAACTCCGATGGGCCTGCCAAGAAGCCCATGACCCCTGAAGTGGCCATCCCGAGGAAGATAGCCATCTCTGCTCGTCGTCAAGGCGGCTTCTCCTCCCAGAGGGTCGGTCTTCACGAGACTGACTGCTCCCGTTCCCGCTCCCGCTCAGAAATCTGTTTTTGGCCGGTTGGACACAACTTCTCAGCGGATGTCAGTCTTCAAGAGGCTGACACCCGTAACAGCCCCTCATCTGAACAGGGGGCAAGACGAAGCCCTCGCTGAACCAACCCCAACAACCCGTCACGCCCGACGCCGCCACTGGCGCCGGATAAGGAAGACTGGGGGCAACTCCCCCTCCGGGCTAACGCCACCGGCTCTAATGGTGGAAGTTAATGCTGCTGTTCCAACTGGGAACACCTTTGAGCTGCTGAACAGGGTACACAGAAATTCGCCAACTGCGGTGCCCAAAAGATCTCCTCCACCGGCAGATACCGTTATGGAAGCAAAACCAGAAGAGTCGGAGCAGTCTCCTCAACGGCTATCTTCCAGGATCTACAAGACTTGGCGACGAGTCCGAGAATCGGTGATTGATCCGAATCTCTCTCGCCAGCATAAGAAGTCGAAAGGCTGACAGGAGGAAGACCGCCCTGTCAAGCAATGAAAAACGACGACCACCTGGGTGCCCAAAGCAATGGCCCCCTAAACTTCGATGGCCCACAAGAGAAGAAGGCCGGAGAAAGTCCCCACACCTGCGGCGAATGCCAAAGGTAGTGAGCCCAAACGCCCTAAGTCCGGGGGCATTATGGTCACACCGTCTACATGGCGTCTGGGAAAGAGGATAGCCGTATATCCACAGGTCATAGACCGCTTACGCGATCGGTGACTAAAGCTCAGGAGCAGCAGCAGAAGCTCCAAGAAATGATGACTGCGATGGCCACACTCACAGGGCGAAAAGAAAACCCAGGAGCATCCTCGGACCAACGCCAGGAGCAAGAAACCGACGCCGAGTTCCTTCGGAGAATACTGGAAAAGAAGGACAAAGAGGCTGCAGAACAAGCAGCCAATATAAAGCGAATGGCCCTTCTGTTCCAGGATATGGTGGGTATGATGATCCAGCAAGATCCTCCTGCTGAAGATCCTTCGATCGTCCTTGAAGATGATAGAGGTAAAACGTCGAATCCTCCACCGGCTCTGTCAACAGCCAAAGAGGAGACAATTTCTAAAGATTCCCTAGATGAATATATAGCCCATCAGATATGAGTCCACCAGGCAACTGAGGCAGCCGGGCAAGTCGTCAAAACGGGACGACCATATCCGAGCTGGTATGATCAGATCAAGTACCCGCCGGGCTATACAATACCGAAATTTCATGTCTATAAGGGGACCGGCAATCCCCATCAACATATTACCCAGTTCAGGGCTCTTTGTAGCAATACCGGCGGTGATGATAAATTGTTGCTTCGCCAGTTCGTCGGTAGCTTATCGGAGACGGCATTTGAGTGGTACTCCGAACTTCCGAATGACTCCATCAAAACCTTCGCTGAAATGGAGTTGTTGTTTACCCAGCGTTTCGCAAGCGCCATCGAGCGTACTCCCATAACAGCTTTGATCAATGCCAGAGTAAATCCGGGCGAAACTTGAGTTCAATATGCGATCCGGTGGCGGAACTTGTGGTCGAAGTGCGAACAGCGCATCGAAGAAGCGCCAGTGGTGGGCATGTTCGTGGGCACCCTAGATCCTCATGCAACTATTTCACAGTTCATGATGTTCTTTAAACCAACCACGTTCCAGGCCTTGATCGATAAGTTAGCCCAGATGGATCAGATGGGTCACAGACCATCTCCTCCAAAGCCGGACTCTCGAAATGAGAAGGGGAAAGGAAAAGCGATCATCGTCGCCAATGCTCAACAACCGCCAAGCAACTTGAAGCCGGTTGTCCGTCAAAACAATATGCGTCCACGCGTATCCTTCGAGGAGAGGCTAGGACGTCCTTACTCGTTTCCTCAAGATAAAACGAGAAGACTGTTCGAGCTAGCATTGCGCAACAGACTTATCAATCTGCCGGATTCAAAACGCCCGTTGCAGCCAAACGACGTCAATGATCCCAATTACTGTCCCTACCACCGTGTGTTGGGTCATTCGATCGAAGATTGTTACGTCTTCAAAAACTGGATTGAGGATCAATACCAACAAGGCAAGTTCGCGTTATCCGAAAGATGGAAGGTGAACCCGCCGCAACCTCATACCCCTAAAAAGATGAATACGCCAGGGGCAACGTGCTCCCTTGTTGAAGAAGCTCCGTGGTAGGTTGTGCTATCAGCCAAAACCAAGAGAATGCTTAATGATCTCCAGACATGCCCGGCGATCAGGTGGAAGAGCCCACTAGAACCCCAGATCATCGAAGGGATGCTAAAGCTGCGCCCAACTCCAAAGATCGGTGGTGATGGCCCAAGCACTTGTACCCAGCCGTCGAAATCTTCAAAGAAGAAGAAGAAAAGATCCAAAAAGCCCGTAAAACCTGGCGACAAGCGCACGGACTTACAGAAACAGATTGATGCGCTGGAGGAGTATAATCAAAAGGCACGGACTCCCATCACGCTCCAAGAGTTCTCAGCCACGTCTTTCAGGAGGAAAATGATGGAGAAAGCTCGTCGGATGAATCTGAGAGTTACGTGGCAAGTTGTCATATGATCTCCCACTCGTCTACAGACAATGAGAGAACTCCTTGCACTAAGAAGCTGGGGGCAGATCTTAAACCGGAACTTCTGGGGCCATCGGATGAAGCAATTGATGCATTTCTCAATGAAGCTCTGTTGAAAAGTAAAGCTGATCGGGAACACGAGACGGTCATATTTGAAAGGGCCAAGCGACGGCGACTAGACAAAAGAGTTGAGACACTCCCGTTAAATCAAAAGACACCCGTTGCGGATAAAAACAAATTCAAGACGAGGAAACGATTCGCCAAAGTCATATCAATGGGGATGAAGCTACCACCCTCTAAAGGAAACACTTCCAGTGAAGCAAAGATGCACCCTTCCTACTTCTTGTATCATCGAAAGATTTCGCACCCCACCGAAGAGTGCAAAGCTTTCAATAAACGGTGGCAGGGGTATGTTGCTCACCGACAACATTTTAAGCGGGAGAAGCGTAAAACTCGTCGAGAGCGACAAAATACGACTGAGGAGCTTAGAAGAACTTCCTGCGATTGTCGCATGGTTAACGCCGAGGGAGCGCAAATTCTCATATTCGGGAGCGACTCTGATGAGGAAATGGCTCTTAGCCCTCTCTTTAAAGAGTCCACCTCGGGAAAAGAAGAAGAGCCGAAGGCCTGCGAAAATATCCGGCTGCGTAATCGTACGCTACCCGAAAAGAATCTCGGACCCTCAAATAAGAAAGATAAAGGAAAGGAAAAGGTCTCGGAGGATATTGCCCTAGATGATCAAGTTGTGGAAGAGCTAACCACCAAGGACCCGCCAAAGAAAAATAAGGTGGACTACAACGTTCTGGCACACTTGAGGAAGTTACCCTCACAGCTCAGTATTTTCGATGCCCTCTTACTATCAAAACAAGCAGGGGATTCATTAATCAAGACGCTACAAGAGCCCGAGCAATTCCAAGCCTTCCTTGCTGAAGAAAAGATGAAGGACGAGTTGGAGGAAGTACACACAGCCGATGTCACTTTCGGTGACGAAGACCTCCTCCTTGGGACGTGCGAACACAATCGGCCCCTCTATGTCTCAGGGTATTACCACGATATAAAGATAGGCAAAATCTTGGTAGACAACGGGTCTTCCGTCAATCTCCTCAATGTACGGGTATTGAAGGAAATCTGCATGAGTGTCCAGCACCTCACTCGGGATAAGATCACCATCTTCGGGTTCGACTCTCAATCATCACGAACTCTCGGGTCTGTGATACTGACGTTGCGCTTTGGGATACTCGTCACGGACATTAAATTCCACGTCATAGACGCCAAGACATGCTACAATGCTTTGCTCGGCCGACCCTGGTTACACGAGTACAACATCATCCCTTCTACACAGCATCAGTGTATGAAATATTTTAAGGATGGTCTCGAGTATACCGTAACAGGAGAGCCGAACCCATTCTTCGTGAACGAGGTCCGCAAATATGAAGATGCAAAATACTTCTTACCGGATTTCGAAGACACGGAGAGGTGCCACAAGCCGGAGAACAAAGCTAACGCCACCATTCCGGTCTTCAGGAGCGATACCGAGGAGGACGAGGAGATAGTCTATTCCGGGCCACCCCAATACAACAAGCCGGGACCATCCACTCCTACGTTGATCTTTGGCAGTGACTCGGAAGATGAAGTTCATGCTATATTTTCCACTCGACCTTCAGTACAAGCTTCCGCTGATGAAGAACAAAGTCTGCAAGTCGCCATGGTTCCACTTAAACATCATAAAGAACTTGACGCGCTCGATACCTACAGTGTAGAAGAGCTGCAGACGTTCTATGTCCCTCCCAGGCGAGAAGGTGAAAAGGCGATTCTATTCTACCGCTCCGGGGAAACCAAAGTGGAGAAAGAAATCTGGCATGGTGTGGACCATACGCTTGACAGGCTTCAGCCCATCCGTCTACCCAGATATTATACGGACGGACTAAGGAGACTTTTGAGGCGCCAAGGTGTACCCCTTAAGCAAACTGCTCGAAAATCCAAGTTCTATGATAGGATCTGGAACGTTCCTGGAACTCAGAACAAATTGCCTAACGGGAGAATGGAAGCAATCGGGCTTGGATATGTTCGGTCCAAGAAACGGGAGCTACTCCGCGACTGCTATGTTGTGCATAACTTTGATGAAAAAGGGGATGCTCAATGGGAAGATGCTAATCTTGAGCCAGAAAAAGTTCCTAAAGCAAAAATGTCCAGTCCGTCATTCGAAGAACAAATGAACAAACTTATAAGGGAAACTGGTCAAAAAGTTCAAGACGACCACAACAGCGAAATGGTCATCTACGAGAAAGCCAGGACGCAACGCCTCCTTCAACAGGCTGAGAAAGATGAAAATGTCGCTCCCTATCAACCTGTTGCAAAAAAGGCCCGACGCAGAGGCAGAAACAAGTCGAAAAGCGGAAAAGGCGTTCAGCAACGACAAAGCGGGACCAAGAAGTCACGCGATCGGGAATTGAGCGGTCCGGATTTGTCCCTTATGAAGAAGATGAGTCGAGCATACTCTTTTCCTCAAGATAAGACCAAGAAGATACTTGACCTCGCTATAAAACACCAAATGCTTACGCTGCCGGAGTCTAAACACCCTGAGCAAGCAGGCGAAGTCTCACACCTGAACTATTGCTCTTATCATAGGGTAATAGGACACCCTCTCGAAGATTGCTTCACCTTCAAGAATTGGGACGAAGATCAGTATTAGCTCGGTAAGTTCGCTCTATCTGACAGCTGGAGGGTAATGCCGCCACAGAAGCATGAACCCAAAGCCACGAGAGCAGAACCAGATCTACATCGGTCTTGGAAGCGAGCTCGTACTTGTCATATGATAACAATATCAAAAGAAGAGCCCGAGAATATGAATGACCTTCCCTGGTGCTTCGAAAACAGCGATGACAAGGTGATCTCAGAATTTCCACCAGCGCCGAAAGAGTTGGAAGATGGAATACACACCACTGCAGATAACCTCAAGAAAATTGAGTTGGGGATGGCAAACGACCCGCGACCGACGTTCGTTAGTGAACTATTGTCTGAAGGAAGGGTGGCTTCATTAAAAGACGTGCTTATGCAGTATAGAGATTGCTTCGCGTAGAACTATTCCGAAATGCCAGGACTAGATCCAGAAATTGCTGTGCATAAATTGGCGATATCCCCGGACGTTAAACCAATCAAACAAGCACCGAGAAGAATGCGGCTCGAGCTTGAGATGAGCATTAACGCCGAAGTCAAGAAGCTGATCGACTCTAGGTTTATCCAAGAGGTTCAGTATCCCGATTGGATCGCCAACATCGTCCCGGTGATGAAGAAAAATGGGAAGGTGCGCATATGTGTGGACTTTCGGGATTTCAATAAAGCCTGTCCGAAGGACGATTTCCCAGTGCCAGTTACCGAGCTGATGATAGATAACATGTCTACTCACGAGGTTTTCTCCTTCATGGATGGCTCATCAAGATATAATCAGATAAAGATGCATCCCGAAGACCAGAAGCACACCGCTTTCCGGACTCCTTTGGGTATATTCTACTACAAGGTGATGCCCTTTGGTCTAAAGAACGCCGGTGCCACCTATCAAAGGGCCATGACAAAGATCTTTGATGACCTTATACATGAAATCATCGAATGCTATATCGATGACCTCGTGGTTAAGAGCAAATCATACGAGGAGCATTTAGAGCATCTGAAGACCGTATTTCAACGCCTTCGGCAATATAACTTGAAGATGAACCCTCTCAAGTGCGCATTCGGAGTTTCCTCAGGCAAATTCCTAGGATTCATCGTCCGACACCGAGATATCGAGATAGATCCATCAAAGATCAAGGCAATCATGGAAATGCCTCCGCCAAGGGCTTTCAAGCAATTGCGGTCTCTCCAAGGAAAGCTCGCGTATATCCGGCGATTTATAGCCAACCTTTCGGGCATGTGCCGCCCTTACAGTCACCTGATGAAGAAGGGAACCCCTTTCATTTGGGATCACAAATGCCAGAACGCGCTGGACGAAATCAAGCAATACTTGCAGAATCCGCCAGTGTTGGCTGCTCCGGTCAAGGGAAAGCCTCTCATTCTTTATACAACAGCCCTTGAAGGTTCTTTAGGCGCATTATGGGCATAAGAGAACTACCAAGGAAAAGAGAGAGCTCTCTATTACTTAAGTCGAGTTCTCCTGGGGCAGAAAGCAACTACTCCCCCATCGAAAAACACTGCCTGGCGTTGATCTTCACGATAACAAAGCTCAGGCACTATGCGTTGGCACATGAAGTCCGTCTTATTTCGAAGGTGGACCCCCTTAAATATTTAATATCGAAAGCCATATTGACAGGGAGACTCGCTAAATGGGCCTTGCTCTTGATGGAGTTTTCAATAACTTATCAATCTCTTAAGGCGGTGAAAGGCCAGGCCATCACCGACTTCCTCGCTGAGCATCCGATACCGGCTGATTCCCCTTTGAATTGCGAGCTGTCAGACGAACATGCGTTTGATGCGATCGACGGTAGCGATACCCGATGGGAACTCTATTTTGATGGAGCGTCTTCCATGAAGAAGCGCAAACAAAGCACCCCTATAATCAAATCGGGGGTAGGCCTCATCTTCGTAACTCCACAAGGAGGGATAATGCGCTTTTCTTTCTCTTTAACTGAGCCGAAGACGAACAATGAAGCCGAATACGAAGCTTTGATAGCAGTCCTCGAGATCGCCATCGACATAGGAATTGAAAACCTCCTCATATACGGAGATTCTCAACCGGTCATCAGTCAAGTAAATGGCGACTACCAAATGTGCAAACCAGAGTTGGTGAAGTACGGCGAAAAGGTGCAACGACTGTTGACCCAAATTCCTTCCTACACTTTGGAAAACATACCGCGCGCGGAAAACAGCAAAGCAGATGCACTAGCTAAGCTCGCTAAAGAACTGGCCGATGAGAACCTCGATGACGTAAAGATCGTGGTACAAAGCCGTCAGGTGCTTGCCCCAGCAGAGATATCTCCGGAATCATCCGAAGAAAAGGGAGTGACGGAGCAAATGGCTATGCAAATAAAAGACTAAGAAAAGGTTGAGCATTGGAGAGAAGTCTTTATAGACTACTTCAAATCCCGTCAAACGCCTGAAGATGCGTCCTCAAGACATCAGCTCATGAAACGAGCTCTGTCTTTCGCCTTCGTTAATGATACTCTGTACAAGAGGTCGTTTGATTCTCTGTGGTTAAGATGCCTGGGACCTGACGAAGCGAAAAGAGTCGTTCAGGAGGTTCACGACGGACTCTGCGGTTCTCACCAAGCAGGTCCGAAGATAAAGTTAAAGATTAAACGGATGGGCTACTACTGGCCCACGATGATCCAGGACTACCTCGAATATGCGAAGCAATGCCACTCATGCCAGATTCATGGGGACTTCATCCATCAACACCCAAATCCTTTACATCCAACAGTGGCTAGCTGGCCGTTTGAAATGTGGGGAACTGACGTAATCGGCCCCATCAAACCAGCATCGTCCAGGGGACATCGATTCATCTTGGCGACGACTGACTACTTCTTCAAATGGGCAGAAGCAGTACCGCTGAGGGAAGTGAAGACGGAGAATATCCTCCATTTCTTCAAGACGCACGTCATTTATCGGTTTGGAACTCCGCGACGGATCATCTCCGATAACGGGCCAGCCTACAGAAGCCACAAAATCAGCCGCTTCGCACAACAGCACAACATAGACTGGAGATACTCCTCAGTTTATAATCCCCGAGCTAACGGTCTAGCTGAGGCTTTCAACAAGACCTTGACGAAGATCATGAAGAAGACGGTGTCCCGAAATAAGAAGGACTGGCACGAGAGACTGCAAGAAGCTTTCTGGGCGTATCGAACCACGTTCAAGATGGCCATGAACACTATGCCGTACGCGTTGGTATTCGGTACAGAAGCGGTACTCCCCTCGAGATAGAGTTACCCTCTCTATGAATGGCAGTCCACTACGAGCTGATGGACGAAGAAAATTCTCACCTTCGGCTTGAGGAACTTGATGCCCTTGATGAAACCCGGCTCATAGCACAACAAAATCTGGAGGCTTATAAAGCAAAGATGACACGCTCATATGAAAGATTGACCAGGCCGAGGACATTCCGTCAAGGCGAACTCGTGCTCGTGGTCAAAAGACCTATGATCCCCAATCGCGCCAAGCGGGGAAAATTCGAGCCGAACTATGAAGACCCGTACATTATAGACAAGGTCTACCACGGTGGAGCCTATCTACTCATGGACATGCACGGTGAAAGGCTTTTCAGGCCAATAAACGGTCGCTTCCTGAAGAAATACTACGCCTAATGAGTTACGGCCTAGGTCAATGATAGATGACGACGACTATGTCCGCTCGCTATCTTCCTAAGCCCAAAATTTATAAGTAGTAACCGGCCTTCTTCAACAACGGACCGAAACGTCCCTAAACTAACAACGGACCACTATGTCCTAAAACTAGCTGTTGCCCGAGATGCCAAGAAGCTACGGCAGATAGCAGCATCCCGAAGTAAAAAAATATATATAAAAAGAATAAGAAAAAGAATAAAAAAAATGGTATGTCCATAAGCAAAATGGGCACGGATGAAAACCCGAAAGGGCTCCGTGAGTAAAAACAACAGGGCTACCGGCGAGCGCTTGTGAAAACCTGAAAGGGCGCGACCTCGTTAGAAAAAAGAATAAAAAGAATATAAAAAAAACGGTATGTCCATAAGCAAAATGGGCACGGATGAAAACCCGAAAGGGCTCCGTGAGTAAAAATAGTAGGGCTACCGGCGAGTGTTTGTGAAAACCCGAAAGGGCGCAACCTCGTTAAAAGACACTTACAAAGTCCTCTCGACCTTGTAAGGAGAAACCCCCCGCGTGAGATCCTTACGACTCACAAGGGAGCAACACACTTAGGGATCCTCACGATTCCTAAGGAGAAACTACACTTGCGAGATCCCCACGACTCGTAAGGAGAACTCTCTTATGGGACCTTCACGGCTCATAAGATTTGAAAGTCCTAAGTTACAGAGACCTAAACCTGTGCTTAAGCAACCCCCACAACCTTCGATATTGCCCTACAAGTGGCTCAATACTGACCCTTGTATACAATCCACGGGCACGAATAAACATTTCGCTAACCAAGTCCCACCCGTGACTGGGGATATATCCATACGGTGAACGACCCTTGTAAGTCCTCTCGACTTATAAGGAGAAACCCTTTTGTAAGATCCTTCCGACTTACAGGGGAACATACACTTAGGAATCCTCACGATACCTAAGGAGAAAAACGCACCTACGAGATCCTCACGACTTGTAAGGAGAAATACCTTTGTGAGACCCTTACGGCTCATGAAGTTAAAAGCCTTAGTCGACAGGACCCTAACCCTGTTTACTAAGCCACCTTTGTTCAACATCGACAGAGGCAAATGATGATTCGCTCATGGCAATATCCCAGTTGTAGCGATACTGATGCCTAAATCGGTATCAAATTCCAAGTCCTTTTATGGCAAATGATGATTTGCTCCTGGCAATATTCCAGTTGTAGCGATGCTGATGCTGAGATTGGCACCATATTCCAAGTTCTACACTCGCGATAAAAATCAGCGAGCTAAAAATGCATACGAAATAGCCGAAATGATGGGGCAACTTGCAACAAAATCAGCAAGTAAAAAAATGTATGCATGCAAAATAGCCGAAATGATGGGGCAACTCGCAATAAAAAGCAGCGAGTGAAAATAAAATAAATAGCCGAAATGATTGGGCACCGCGAAAAATAGCCGAAATGATTGGGCAATCGCGACTTTCGCGATATAAAAGCTGAAATGATAGAGCGTCGCGGAAAGAAATAAAATGAGATTTATGCCCTACAGGCGATATCACAGCAATCCCTGTATACAATCCAGGGGCACAAACACAGAAGGAAACATATTTTCCCTCCCCATGCTCCATCAGAAAAATGGAGCCGAGTCTTGACGGCAACTCATACGAAGCCCGGAAGACAATCGGAGATCATCTCACCCCAGCGTGGAGTGATCACCACTTCAACGTTCGTCTCTACATAACAGACGAAATGCCACCACAGCATCTTGATTCGCGTCGACCCGCAGAGCAACCAGTGTCTTTGCAGGAACACCTCGATTCGTTTCAACCCCGAGGAAACCAGTGTCCTCGGCAAAATACTTCGACTCAGAGAAACTAGCGTCCTTGATGAAAGCTCCTTGATTCGCGTCGACCCGCAGAGAAACCAGTGTCTTTACAGGAACACCTCGATTCGTTTCAACCCCGAGGAAACCAGTGTCCTTGGCAAATACCTCAATTCAGGGAAATTAGCGTCCTTGATGAGAACATCCTGATTCGCGTCGACCCGCAGAGAAACCAGTGTCTTTGCAGGAACACCTCGATTCGTTTCAACCCCGAGGAAACCAATGTCCTCGGCAAATACCTCAATTCAGGGAAATTAGCGTCCTTGATGAGAACATCCTGATTCGCGTCGACCCGCAGAGAAACCAGTGTCTTTGCAGGAATACCTCGATTCGTTTCAACCCCGAGGAAACCAGTGTCCTCGGAAAATACCTCAATTCAGGGAAATTAGCGTCCTTGATGAGAACATCTCGATTCGCGTCGACCCGCAGAGAAATCAGTGTCTTTGCAGGAATACCTCGACTCATTTCAACCCCAGGGAAATCAGTGTCCTTGGCAACCTCCTCGATTCAGGGAAACCAGTGTCCTTGACGAGAGCACCTCGATTCGCGTCGGCCCGCAGAGAAACCAGTGTCTTCACGAGGACTTCCCGATTCGTCTCGACTTGCAAGATAAAGCCTTAGGCAGCAGGGATTAAAAAACTTGTTTCCTAAGCACTGGGACCCTGCAAGTCGGTCTAAAATGGTCTCTTGCACACTATCCACGGGTCTCACTCTCCAAAGTCGAATCTCGACAAAGAGGGAAACAACCGCTTACGAGTCCTCTCGACTCGTAAGAGGGAAAATTCTCTTCTAAGATCCTTACGACTTATAAGAGAAAACGCACTTAGGAATCCTCACGATTCCTAAGGAGACAATACACCTGCGTGATCCTCTCGATCCGTAGGAAGAAAAGTCTTTGTGAGACCCTCACGGCTCATAAAGTTGAAAAGTCTTAGGCAGCAGATCTGAACCTGCATCCTAAGCCATCATTACCTCTTGAAGAAGCCAGGAAAAGATGCTCACGCTAGCATTTGTCAACTATGTTTGCTAAAGTGACATGCTGATAATAAAAGAAAGAAAAAGCGGAGAAATGACACAAGACATTACAAAGAATGTATATCTTTTATTCATAAATTTGATTGAGTACAAGATACATTGTGTTAAAGAATAAAAGAAGCAAATACATTTTATTTACAATTTCCAATGGTACAAAATGTTCAAGGAGAAGGAAGCGTCTTAAATAGCCCTATCAATTGCTCGTGCACTTCCTTTAATGCCTTCTCTTGATCGGCTGCCACCGCCAGTTCTGCTTCCACCTGAGCCCGCTGCTGCAGGGAGGATGAGAGCTGCTCCTCAACTGCTTGCGGAGCTGCGTTGCGACCTTGGGCATCATGCTCAGCAGCATCGAGCTTCTGCTTCAGTGCTAGCCCATCAGAAATACTTTGCAGAAGACCCTCAAAGATAGCCTTCACCCGAGCAGCGTTCACATCGACTTCAGCACGCAGGCGAACAGTCTCGTTTGAGGACTCTTGGCATTCCCTCAGCCTTAAAGCTGCTTCTTGTTCCAAATGGCGGAAGTAAGAAGCGCTTTGCTCGATCCATGCCGCCCATTGAGTGCTCGCGGCTAAGATCTCGGGAGCAGGACACATTGACTCCAGCTGATGCAGGAGGGCCTCGATCTCCCTGCAGTGGTTAACCCAAGACTCGACGACGCCTTCATTATGAAAATTTACAAGCGTCGCCAGCATCGGATTAACCTCCGCAGCGAAATCTGCGGCAGATGGGGGAGCGTCCGCGTCAAGCTCTTCGACGTATCCGCTCAGCATGCCTAAGCTCATCGCGGCACCCTTTGAAGATGGACGTCTCAAGAAGGGGCCGGATGGCATTATGACGTGAAGCTCGAAGGGGGCCGGAACTAGAGCAACAGCTGAAAAAACAAAACACAATCAGATGACGGTTCAAGATATATAAGGAAGTCATCAATAGGAGAGTTTACTATACCAGCTGCAGCAGGTGGCAAAGTCGGGAGGGCCGGTGGCGCGGCCGATCCTACATCTCCTCCTTCGATTTGTAGCACTGCAATCAGGGCAAGGAAAAATCAGAAACAAGTTCATTATTGGAAAAAGAAAGAGTATTAGTTGAAAACTATACTCACCAGGGCCACTGGAGGAAGCAAGCTCCAACGGGAAGGAGAAGTGTGGACGCAGCACCTGATAAAGGTGATCAAAAAGCACCCCTGCAAAGATGCAGTAATGCAACATCAGTACATAGATCATGCAATAAAGATAAGACTGACGGGTCACGAATCCATACCTTCCAGCATTTGCGATGGCGCGAGAGAAGGTAGAGAGGTAGCCACCGTCAAGGCAGTAACTGACGGCGCTCCCTCGAGCAATGGAGCATCAACACTGGCCGCACCTGCGTTAAAAACAAGGATAAACCTGTCAGGAAGGATTGCAAGATCTAAAAAGAAGGACGGGTAACCAAAAATTTACCTGATGATGATCCGGCTGAAACGGCGGCGTCTCCCTCCACTGACATAAGACCACCTCCCGACGCCTCATCGCCAGACTCTACGGGAGCCGTCGTCATGCTCGCGAGGCCAGAAGACAGCAGAGGATCGTAGACGGGGAGGGCAATGATTGGAGCATTACCAGACTCTTGAGAAAGAGCGGCCCGCTCATCCCCAGCAATCACGCCCATCTCATCCGCTACTCCCCCGGGCTCAGCGGACGCGGCCGTCTTTTCTACCGTTGCCATGGGGGCGTTGGTCTCAGGCGCTCCGTCCGCTGCTGCCCCAGGCTCGGTTATAGCAGCCGTCTTATTTTCCGCTACCTCGGGCTCGGCATCGACATCCTTCTCTGGCATAGTCTCCTCAGCTACCAGTTCGGGTCCAGCAACCCTGGCGACGTCGACCACTGTCGACTCGGGTTCAGCCAGTACCTCCTCCGCTGTCCCCTTAAGCTCGACGGTTTCCGCCGCTCCTTCGGTTGGACTTGGCCCAGCAGGAAAAGATATATAAGAACCGATAGGTCTAAAATTCTTACAACAAAAACTCTCGAAAAACACATTACCTGAGGTGGACTGATCGTTGGCCTCCCAAACCGCACACGCCGCCTGTCTATGAGCGGTAGACAAGGTGACCGGGGGCTCCTCGGAAGGAGAAGCAGCGGGAATAATGGTGCTAGGGCCCGCTCCTACAGCCAAAGCAGCTCTGCGCTCCTTCGCTTCGCGCCTCAAGCGCTTCCTCTCTTCCCGGGCCGTCATGATGGATCTTTTCGACGCTTCCTTCATCAAGGCGTCTTCGTCCTCGTTTAGAGTTGCATCCAAAGCCTTCAAAGCGTCCCTCATCGGCTTTTCGAGTCGGCTCTCTCGCGGCAGCCCCGAAAAGGCCGGGACTTCAGCAGCTGGCCCAGGAAGAGTTCCCGCATCGGCTTGCAAAATAGGTCCCGCAGTCCCTGCAATGAGACCAAGAAAGGTTAAGTTGGCCATAAAAGGGAGAATAAAAACTCTATGAACCGAAATATACCAAGGCCCAAAGAAGCTCTGAGTCGTTCCTCCTCCTGAAAAGTTTTGAGGGAAGCAGCGATAGTTTCTTCGGTAGAAACGCCTGTAAAGAAAAAGGGGAAAGGGGGAAAAGCATTAGTCGAAGACAATGATAAAAGAACGATGCAATAGCAAAAAAAATACGACTAGTGATTACCCGATTGCGCAAGCTTAGCTAGCCACGCGTCTCGCCTCGCCAATCGCTCTGAAGCCGCGATGGCGGCCGCCAGATCAGTGTCGTCTGGTGGCATAACTAATCCTTTGTTGGTCCCGTACTCGTCCAAGCCCTCGCTATAGGGAGCATGAGGTTCCTGACCGAACGCAACATCAGCAGAGAGGATCGACTTCTTCTTCCTCTTCTGCGCGCGGACCCCAATCGCACCCAAAATTAACTTGCGCTTTGTGGGCACCTTAGGGCGGCGGGTCCCAATGTCCGAGCCCACGCCAGACTCAGGCGAAACCACATTCACCGTCTCCACTGGAGCACAGGGCGCTGGAGGCGCGTTCACAGTATCACGGGGCGGCAATCCGCGCGGAGGGCTCAGCACACGCGGTGGCCTAGCTCCAACATCTTTTAGCGGAGGAACGACCGGGGTCCTTGGCTTCAGGGGAGCCTTGCGGTCGCTGCCCGGAGGAGCACCCTTGCGGTCGACCAAGATGCGCTTCTCTTCACGGATGACTGGACCCATGGCGTGCCCATACCAAGCCACATACACGTTAAGTACCCGGGGAACGCAGCTCGGCTCGCTGATAAAAAAGTGGGAGCCCGTATTCAGCCGCATAAAATGGTGCAGCGCATTCCGTATCCCCTCCATGGTGGCCGCGGGCTCTTCCAAAAACGCCTCCAGCGGGATCCCCTGGTTATAGCTCGACTGTTGGGCGAACCGGTAGGGGTTGTACTTCATGAAGAGCGCCATGTCGTTTTGCCTGAACACCAGGAAGCCCGGCCGGATGGAGTAGAGGTGAAGAATCTCCCGGGCTTTCAATACGGAAGCCCTGTCCTTAAACCGTCACGCAGCGCCACCACCGCCTTGGAGGTTTCTGAGCTGATAGTCATGACTTTGTCCATAAAAGAAATCCTCGCTCCGGCCAGTTGTGGACGAAGGAGCAACCCCCTAGCCTCCCATAGAGGAGGATTCACGATCGAAGTGCCAATCAGCCGCATGACTCTCGGGAGTCTGCACTTCTCGAAAAACGATGGGGTCTTATGAATGCCGAATACCCCGAGCACATGCATTTCCATCCATGAAGTAAAGTAGTGCATTGGGAAATTGGCAGGCTGCACCCCAGGTTCATTGGCGTCTGCCGCCACGCTGAGTCTGTTGTATAGGTGAGCCAGCCTGGCGATTCCGATCGACAACTGTAGGCCAGCCACCATCCGATGCGCTGGGTAGAAAACGGATAGCCTCATGTATCGCGGATGCATAGGGAGCGCGAACCAGGACAGCCACAATCCCAGAAACCCCAAAAAGAAGGTCTCCTCATCAATGCCCGGGGCGGCAATTTCTGATAGGGGCATGATGGCGTCATCGGGGAGATAGAAATTCTTTTGATCGTCTTCCGATACTGGTCGACGATCCAAGCCGAAGCTGAAAGGGTCGTCAAGCTTGGCGAACTTGTCACTCCGCTGTGCTAAAATTTCTAGTCGAAGGAAGCGGGCGATAAAATCTGCAAAACTGACTCCCTGGACTCCTGATTCCAGATAGAGACCTTCATATATATTCAGCACCTTCACCAGACTCGGAAACTGGTGCTGAATAGCATTCTCCGGCGTTAAATCAAATACCAGCGGCTTGGTGGCAAAGACGTACTCGTCAGGAGGAAGCAGCTCCTCGTAATGCTCCCCCCTCACCGGCAAACCCGAGATCTCAGCGAACTCTTCTAGAGAGATGGAGACTTCCCTGTCCAATAGAAGGAAGGTGTGGGTGGGAATGTTCCATTGTTCTATGAATGCCTTAACCCACCACGTCGGAGGAACGGGATACTCGAACAAGGAGACGTAGACGGCGGAGTACAGACCGATCTTCATCAGATGCGTCCTCTTCGCTGATAGAATATACCTGGCCTATTGTAAGTATCCGGCCGGTTGTCGAGGGGTCAATCCAATATTGTAATGTTGTCCCTAAGGGCGTGCCTCACCCTGATATATGCGCCGCCCCAAAATGTCCACGGCCGGCGGCGGCTGCACTGGAATGGCGCCAATCGAAGGCAGGAGAAGATCCTCCGAATTCCAGTTCGAGACCTCCACGACATACTTCACCGGGGGTTCATCCGCATAGGGGATCGATGAGATAGGCTCTGACGGCATCGCACAACCAAAGCTTCGGCGACCCTTGATGATCTCACTGTACCACCTACCCCATAGGTGAAGGCTCTTATGCTCTAGGTCATGGTCCTTAATGAGGGCGAGCACCTCCCTGTCCACCGGCGTCTCGGGGAATCCTTCCTCTGAGCGAACGAACGGGAAAGACAAATCAGCAGACATGTTTCCTGCGAAGGGACAGAAATCAGCCGTCAGTGTTGTAATTCTAACGCTTGGCATTTTAAGATTTATACCACACTGCAATGCAGTGGATATGGGACCAAAGAGGGACCCACAAAATCCAGATGACAATGCATCAGCTAATAAGACAGCCCCATCATTGGATGGGACTGTCAATTAATGAGAAGATCCCCAAAAGAATAATCTCATTAAGTGAAAGATTCCTAGAGACAAGGAGAAAATCTTCCCTTTCAGAGCAAAGCTTTGTCACAGAGTGACACTTGTCAAACTCTGGTCTCAAGGGAATAAAATTCCTTTAAAAGAGCCTAGCTCTGTAAAAATGATGAGAAAATCTATTAGAAGAAAAATAATTATCAGCTACTAAAAGATTAAAAATTTGGGATCTTAAAGATCCATGAAAACTTTTAAAAGTTCTTCATTTTTAGATCAAAAGATCTATGTTTTGCCAAAAAGCAAAGCTCTGTTCATGGGTTAAGAAGCCCTGAAACAGATTCTTGAGAGCAAGGCTCTGTTGGTGAAACCCCAAAAGGGTTTTCTTTAGATCAAAGATCTATGAGAGCAAGGCTCTATCAATTAAAATTAATTTAATTTAATTTAAGTTAATTTCACCTAAGATTTTTCTAGAGTTTGAATTCTGAAGATTGAAAAACGAGAGCAAGGCTCTGAAGTTCTTAAAAGCAAGAGCAAGGCTCTGAAGATTAAAGTTCTTGAAGATGGTGAACATCTGTTGAGGGCCAAGGGTCCTATTTATAGGTGCTTACGCCCCTTCAACTCCTGAGTTGATCCAATGGCTGGGATCTTTCCACCGCTGCACTCATGTGTGCGCCATGTGAGCGCAACGGTGGGGGGGCATTTGTTTCCCCCAATCAGAGCAAAGCTCTGTTTGAATTTCAAAAATTCAAAAATTGAAGCAACGCTTCAGATCCCTTGCACTGTGTGCAACGCGCCACGTGTCAAAAGCAGACACGCCAGCGCAGCGCCCAAGGCAGTGCACCCAATCAGAGCAAGGCTCTATTTAAAATAAAAATAAAAGAAGCAAGGCTTCAGATGATCTGCGTTCTGCGCTGCGCGACACATGGCGGCGCAGTTGCGCTGCGCGACACGTGTCAAGCGCAAGTGCGCTTGCGCCAACTGTGCCAACACTAAAACAGAATTAAAATTCCAGAAAGATCTTTCTGATCTTATTAAAACAATAAGATTCTCTTCTGTAAAACAGAAGCCCTTGGATCAAAGATCCAACGGCGGGGAAAAATCCCTAAATCACTCAGAGAAAGATCTCTTTAACTGATTTAACAAATCAATTGGCACTATAAAAAGGCCCCTAGACTCCAAGTCTAAAAGACATTAAAAAAAATATAGAGAAAAAGAGAGAACTCTTCTAAAAACTTTGAGGAGAATTCTGAAAGAAAGAAAAAGGTAAAACCTTTAGAAAAAAAGAAGAAATTCTTCTAAAAAGATCAATGATCTAAGAACAAGATCAAGGATGCTCAATAAAAAATATATAAATAATAAAGAAAGAAGTAATTTACTTCTGTATAAAGGCTTTGCCTTTTTATGAACCATTGGTTCTGGAATCTTAAAAGATTATTTTCTTCAATCCAAAATTGGATCAAAATATTGAACAGTGCCCTGCACTTGTAAAATTTGCACTGTTGCGCTCTTTGGTTGGCGCAAGCCACCAGAGAGTGCCACGTGTCATCCCCAGAACAAACTGCGCACCACTCTCTTAAAATTGGCGCAAGTCATCAGAGCGCGCCACGTGTCAGCAGCGCAACAGCGCAGCGCACTGTCGCAGCGCACTGCGCTTGCGCTCACCAGAGCGTGACACGTGTCACCTCCTCATGCACTTGCGCCTTGCGCTGGCGCAAAGCACCTGACAAGCCACGTGACGCTTTGTCAGGCTAATTAATGCACTGCATTATTAAAAAGAAGGGACAGAGCCCAACTAAAAAGGCCTAACATGCCTAATCAAAAATGCAATGCATTATTAAAAAGAGGCAGAGCCCAAACAAAGGTCTGTCAGACCAAAACAGATGTTGTGCATCATTTAAAAAAGGGCAGAGCCCAAATAAAGATCTAATAGACCAAGCAAAAATGCCATGCATTATTAAATAAGGGCAAAGCCCTAGTAAAGGCCTAATAGGCCATATGCAAATAAAATGTTGAACATTTTCAACTGGACTTAGCCCAATTCTGGCCGTAAGTCCTCAAATTAAAATTGACTGAGCACGACTGCTCTCTTAAATCAATTTACACCCGGTTCAAGGGTACATCTCTGAACTCTTCTGATATTTGTCGTTGTAATCCTTTAACGTCGTCAGAGAGGTGACGGGTCCCGACAACCACACATCGATACGGACTGCGGGGTCCTTAAACTCATGGACTTATGCGTCCTTAAACCAACAATACGGACTGTGGGGTCCTTAAACTCATGGACTTATGCGTCCTTAAACCAACAATACGGACTGTGGGGTCCTTAAACTCATGAACTTATGCGTCCTTAAACCAACAATACGGACTGTGGGGTCCCTAAACTCATGGACTTATGCGTCCTTAAACCAACACTTGTCCCTAAAATGGGAACGATGTACCACTATGTCCCTAAACTGGAAATGGACCACTATGTCCCTAAACTGGAAATGGACTACTATGTCCCTAAACTGACAATGGACCACCGTGTCCCTAAACTGGAACAATACAGCCCCCAAATGGTCTTTGTCGGATCCAAACGATCCCGTTAAGTTGATCTTAGTCTCAAATCGGACTAACGTATCCTTAACAAACGTTTAAATTAATCTTAACCTCAAATATGGCTAACGTATTCTTAAACCAAAACCTCAAACCCAAATCTAAGAAAATACGTATTGGACTAATCCACGTCCTACGGGCGACGACATAAATTAGTCTCCGTATACAATCCACGGGCAACCAAACACAAAACAAACACACACGCGACACGAAGTGACCATCTGGAGAAAGAGAAAGTGGTTACCGTGATGCGGTAGCGTAATTAACTGCAGGGGCTTGCGCCTGCAGGGAAGAGCGTCCCCACAATCAAAAACCCCTCAAACGAGGGGGAATCTGATGAAGTCTGCTAAATCGGCCGCATCCGTTTAAACCTCCGATACACGGTGCCATAAATCAACTTGGCATCTTCGGAGAGGTGGACAGATAGCACCAAATAACATCTGCCCCGAATCACAGGCCTAGACGTCTCTCAGTCGTCGAGCCGCCATTCGAAGGGGAACAGACGCTTTATATATATTCTATATTTGTACCCGTTTGATGCTAGTTTTTATAAAGGAAATGCTGCTGAAATTTTTAAGAAAATGAATTTAAGTTATGAGGTTTTAACTTGAGATTTTAAATATTTTTAACAAATGTTTTATCACTTTACTTCTTTTCTTGGTTTAGATTTCTGGGTTTTCGGCTTACTTGAATTGTGTTACGCCTTTTGACGTAGTGTGATTTAAGTGCCGGTCGCGTTTCTAATTTGAGTCGTGACACGGGAGCTGAACCCAGGACCACGGACCCTGACCCCTGGAGCTGAACCCAGGACCTACCGCTTGGTGTAACTGGAATAAGAATAGGTATTACAGCTCGGTAAACATTAAAAAAAATTCAATGGAGTAGAAAAATAGTACTGAACGGTAGCAAGCTACCCTGACCAACATGGCTGGTCCTAACTAGCACGTGCTGTAATAATAACTGGAATGGATTGTAGTTCAGCAACTATCCGGACCCCCATGGTTGGATCCTAACTTGTGGTACCATAATAAAGCTTTCCAAAGGTATTAATCGAGTTTACCAAGTTCGTTCTTTATCCGCGGCTGTATCAGTTTTATTAATGGAATTAGATAAGTTAAAACATGTTTTCATATCAATATCATTACTTGGAATTGTATCAATAATTATAGCAATACTCAGGTACACATTTCTAGACAGATAAATATATAAGTATCATGCCAAATCAAACCGGTGACAAAGTGAGGCGCAGTTATCATGTGCAAGTATTAAATTAATTAAGGAAAGTTAAGTCATGTTTTTTTACATCAGCGCCAATATATTGGATTTATCACAGGAATTCTATAATGTGTCAACAAGCTTGTCCTGTCATGGAATTCTGTATATATGGATTCCAGTAATTGTATCAATGAAACAATTTACTGTATCAAACCATATAACAGGTATCTTTAGACCGTGTCACAAAGTAGTTAATACTATGAAATTCAAATTTTATAATATGTTACATAAACAAAATACTGATTTATGATTCACTGTCATAACATACAACTTCCGTATATTAAAATATGGTTACTGGAAAATTTAAAAGTATATATATGACTTATTTAACACTATAACAACATTCCACCCAAACCCCAAACTCTAATCCTAATTCCAGGCCGCCCCCGGCGGCTTCAAGGAATTTTCCGGCGACCAATAGATAAATTGGGGTCTCGAGTTCCTAGGGTAATTTCCTAATGTTCCAAATAGTTCGCTGGTATATTCTAAAAATTTTACAGAGATCATCTCTTATTCCAGATTTCATTTAAACTTTAATATTCTAGTTAAAACCCTAGTTTTTCATGTACATCGAGTTAAAACTTATCAAAGTTCAGATCTTTACACTAATTTGAGGGTAAAAGGGATTGGTCCATACTTGTAGAAAGCCACTAGGTTTAATTATGTTGCCTCACCTAAGAAATATTGGAAAAGTGGCTAAGTTAATGATGAATGTTTAGATTTTTTGGTATAGGGTGAGGGTTAAGTGTACGTGTGGATGAGAAATAATTTAAGGTTACCTAGCAGCTACAATATGAAAAGCCATATGATAATTTTAGTAAACCAATAACCAAATTTTAGCCAAACTAACAACTATATTAACACACATCAAGATATCATAATTAAATTTTAACATTAGCTTGAATCTAAATTTTTATCTAAATACATTCAAAATTCTGATATGATGACTTGATGTTGATTTAAACAAATAATTACATAAAACTTATTAGTTTAACAAGCATACAAGTGATCAAGAATCAATTCCATGTCAATTTAAATCATTTAAACAATTATAGAATGACAATTATAAAGTAAAGTAAATCACTTGAACACAAATAAATTCTATATATGTCAAGTAAAAGATAAGAATTAATCAAAGAAAATAAAATAGAACACTTGCCTTTATCTACAAATTTATCTTCACTTCTCTTCTTTTGGAATTTTGTAAAACTTAGATTGAATTGATGGAAAAGAGAAGAAATGAGAAATAAGAGAAAATAAAAGAGTGAAGCTTTAAGAAAGAAGGAAAAAAAGAATTATGAAGAATAATCTAAAAAGAGAGGAAGAGATATTAACTAAGTAATTACTTGGAGATGAAGTAATATGAAAGAAAAAGGAAAAAGAGAAAGAAAAAAATTTAGAAGAGAATCCTAGGATATGAAATTTATCATATTACCCCCTCTACACATAACCACCAATTCTTGGCATAAATAAACTTTTGTAATATAAATTTACATTTAAAATTCAAGTATTATATTTTTATCAAAATACGATTAGGTTTAAAATATAAAAAATTCTATAACTATTTTCAAACACAAATACGAGTATGTTTAATTTTAAGATAACTCATATTTTCAAATACGATTATAAATAGTAAAAATTCTATAATACTTAGAAATACCAATACATGTACATCAGGATCCAGGGTTACAAGAAATGAATGGGTGCTCATATGGCACGGTGATCGCTTGCCTCTCCTCTTATTTTCCCATGCCCATGTATCTCTCTCTCTCTCTCTCTCCCTCTCTCTCCCATGCCCATACATCCCTCACCCAATAATTATTTAGGAAAAAAGAAAAATAAAATGTTAATATTGTAGTATGCTTACCATGCCATGATTGATATTAAAAATTGTCGAATGTGCCATTTTAAAAATTGCAGCCTAAAAATAATAACCTTTTCTTAAATTAATTTAATAAATCTCATAATATCATTATTAAAACTCTAAAATAAACTTTAAAAATTTTGAAATGTTACATTGTAACATTTTATAAAAATAGTAAATATTATTTTTGGATTTAAATAATAATATAATGAGTTTTACGGATATTATAATGAGTATGGTTTGAGTTTTCGTAGATTGATATAATTATATACCTCTATTTTGGAAAATAATAGGAATTTAAAATGAATTATTATTTATGAAAGCATTTGTTTAATTGGACTTTTAATAAATTAGTATATAATTATATCCATACAAGTTTAATATTAAAATCAATTAGTGTTTTACTAGTTACTATACTAAACCCAACTTTATTTGTAAAACCATGCTTATTGTGCATGGCATGTTTTTGAGGGGGTAACATTTCATTTGTGATTTATATGATGGTTTTATATTTTTTTTAAAAGAAAATATAAGAAAATGAGAGAGAGGGAGACATGAGAATATAAGAAGTATGGGCGAGAGAGAGAGAGAGAGAGGAGGTTATGGCTTGGCACAACCATACCATCACATCCTCCATGTCATTTTCTTCATCTCCTTTTCTTCCTCTTCTCCTTCTCCTTCTCCACTTCCTCCACCTTCAACTCCTAAACCGCAAACATCCACATAAATACATACACTAATTCCTCCATCTCAAATAATTCTACAACAAAAACCCAGCTCCTCTCCAAATACTTCAAGTTTGCAACTCAAATCAACCTAGTGGGCTGGAAATCAGTGACTGGTTTGAGTTTCAAATTTTTTTTGATGACTTTCTATTGATAATTAGTCATTGTTTAAAACTACAAAGTTGTAGATAATTAGTTTATCTTTTACCAAAAAAGTTTTGGTTAATTTTTATAGTAAAATGAATTTTATACGAATTTTAAAGAAAGGGTTTTTAAACTGGAAATTTCATTTCTAGTAGCCGTTTTTCACTCAAATTGTAATAATTTTCTTAATTTTTATATTAACAATTTTGAAAATATTAATAATTGGATATTATATATAATTTTGTGTAGATATGTTTAGAATTTTTATTTGCCTCATTTACTTAAAAAATCTCGAGATATCGATATTTTTGTGAAGATTGTTTTCTGGCTTCGGCAGAATGCCCAGAAACATATTTAATGTTTGTATTTTATTTTATGTATTATACTTTGATTCTGGAAGATATATTTTGGGATATCAAAGTTAACTCATTTATCTATATGTAGAATTTTATTTTGAGTCCAAATATCGTGTTTACTATTTTTGGTAATTTTTCAAAATGAGCTCAAAAACTGCCAAATTAAGAATTCCATTATAAAATCCCAAGTGTTTAAAGTTGAAATTCGAAGATGTTTTATGGGTTTTTAATTTGGTTTTTGGATTTCTTTATCATGACTTTGTCGTACGATGTTTAGACGTCGACGTCGAGAGTATTTTGACGTATTTAGCATACATTGACCCTAGGTTTGAACGTATGTGCGCGTAACTCGATTGCATCGTTTTCAATTTAGATTTTCATGCGGTTGTGTTATGGTTCGATTGTAGGTACGATCGCAAGGAATTCCGACATGACGAAGAAGGGCAAGGCGTTCGTCGGCTTTGATTAGGGCGAGACGTATAAGTGAGTAGATGTATATCTACGGGGGAAGTCGGGAGGATGACGTATAGCACCCCCGCAACTGTAGTAATTAGGATATTATAGATACTAGAATCATATACCTAATCGAACCATATGCGATAGTAATATACTTAATAGATGATTATACCCCTTGTTCTATTTCATAGCCATTGATACACACACACACGCATGAGCACGTTATACGATATAAGTATATATGTGGCATGAGAATGGATACGGTTTGAGTATACATAACATGGTGTGATATGATATGAGTAGGCGTATGACTATTGATCTGTACCGCGTTGATAGGATGATATCGTACAAAATATATTATGTACATGCTATATTAAGGATGGATTGCCGTTTGCAGCCGATATTCAATTCTACTCGAGGAGTTTTGTTAATATTTCAAATTGGGAATTTATAAGATATTTAGATCCATACGTACTTTAAGAACTAACGAATGTTACATACTTTTAAATGATAATTTCAAGGATGTGCTACGAATTTTTAAATGATATTTACTTCAAAAAAACATCATAGTCTCTTATTTCCAAAACAACGTTTCGTGCTATTTTGAACTATAACTGTATGGCACATATATAGTCGGATATTTTAACACTTGTTTACGTTACAATTTTCTTATTTCTGCATACGCTTGTACTTCGATTACTTACGATACATGCTACATTCATACCTTTAACTTTACTTAAC
This sequence comes from Agapanthus africanus, assembly GCA_030015575.1. Taxonomy (NCBI): domain Eukaryota; kingdom Viridiplantae; phylum Streptophyta; class Magnoliopsida; order Asparagales; family Amaryllidaceae; genus Agapanthus; species Agapanthus africanus. The sequence goes on from CM057348.1 coordinate 60,390,135, forward strand.
TTTATTTGCTAGGACACGTGCACCATTACCAATGATTTCATGTTGCACTTGCACATACTCACATGTTATACCTACACCTCATCGGTAATTGCCATGCCATGTACGCATATAGAACTTGCTATGCCACCCGTATCGCACTATACCCTGTTAGCACTATACATTACTGTTTATACTAGGGTTTAAAGGTGCATCAAGTATACAATTTTAAAAATTAAGTATGCTAATGAACTCAAACTTAGAATCGAACTAGAGAATTAGGGTTTTAGAGCAAGTAATCAAACACTACACTAAGTGAATATGAAATACAACCTTTGTAGACTGGTCCTTCACTTCAAAAGCTTCGCGTAGAAGTCCCTTCGCTCCAAGTAGTGGTGTCCCGGACTTTCCGTAGGCTCCACTAGTCAAAATGAATGAATTTGCTCAATGATCTTCGAGGCCGAAGATGATATATTTCGATGAGACTCTAACTCAAGCTACCTCTTCACTAATCAATGAATTAATGAAGCAAACAACCTATACAAAATGACTAATAAGGTATAGATTGATGAAGTAGGAATTTAGCTCACTTTAGAATATTTTTCCTCTCATTCTTTTTCACATCAAGAAAACACAAGTGAAGAAAAGAGATGAAGAAGATGAAGCATGTTGTGAACCATGGGTGAGAAACTATCTAATATAAACTCTTGTAGAGACTTAACTAAGGCTAAGATAATGATTAAGTTAAATAATATCTAGAGTAAAACAAAAATTAGTGGAGTTAGGTCAAGGTTTCCACAAGCTTCTCCAAGCATCACAACCATACTAATTTCCACCTAATTTTGTTTTCTCTAAATAATAAAACCCCCACATTATCTTAGATATGGTATGAGTCTCATATATCCAAGTTCCATGTATCATCAAGCATGATACAAATTTCAAAATACATTTATATATATATATATATATATATATATATATATATATATATATATATATATATATATATATATATATATATCATATATGTATATATTAAATGTAAATGAAGAAAAGAAAATTCTTAAGTGAGCTATTATATTAGTTAATATATATTAATATATCAAATATATATATTTATATATTAAATTATAAAATCAATACTTGATTTAATAATCCGGCTATATCACATATACTCGACTAATATCAAATCATTGAATCAACACTTGATTCAATAATCCGGTTATATCATATATAACCTATATCACGAGATTAGAATACGGTATCATATACACGTATTTATCTCGGTCCCGCACATATCACATATGTGCCCTACTTCGTTTCGCTTGAGCCAGGAAACCTCTGTGTAGGACTCTAAAGACTCGTCAATACGCCATCAGTAGGTGATGATCATATCAGTCATCCACAAGCCGTCAGCGGTACTAGCTAGACATAACGGCTACCCGGGTATTGAGAGATCGGAAGATCAACAAGCAAGCTTGCTCATACTCTCGTGAATCCAATAAGTAACACTACGGTACAGTCCGATCTCTTCATCTGATATGTCGCATATCGAGTCTAGGGGTGGTAAACGTCAGACCCCAGTAACTTGATAAGTTATGCCGATATGAGGCTCATAACGGATCGAGAAACTACTGATAACACTTGCCAGTAAATCTCATCATCAGCCCTGGCCAGGGACTTCCTCTTATAGCAAATCGTGCACAACGCAACATCAACCCCCAATACCGGGAGAGACGAAACTCCTCCTATTGCTCATTGTCTCCATATGATTCGGGACTGTACCCAAAAGCCACCGGTTTTCACGTTCTCTTGAACATGGTATGATGGAAATCAAAGCACAGTAGGAATCACACAAGACTCTATAACGATCTCGGGTCTACAGACGAACCTGTACCAGTGTCACCAGAGAACTGCTATCTGACGTCAGGTATAATACCATCTAGGAATTTTCAGCGAGTCATGTTCGGTGTACCCATTCTCTAATGAACACATGTGCACATTCTCTGATGTCAAACTCCAATGGTTGTGGGATCAACCATCGCCTCATACAGGGTCAAGAATCGTACACACTGGTCTACACTGGAATATCGATGCCCCGTCTCGATACCCCCTCGACTAGGAACAATTAAAGGATGTATTTGTGGACTATTCTGGCCCCATTAGTATGATCTACATCATAGTCCTGATAGTCAAGTCCACATCCTAAGGGTTTTATCAATATGTAACAGAGAGACAGCATAAGTGTACATGTTAAGATAAAGAGTAACCATATAGCATACTATCATGTCGAGCAAGAAAGTCCTCCCTATATATGCCCCAGCATCCACTATAATATACAATCATGTACAATAATGGCTTCTAGGGCATACATACAACTAACAATCTCCCACTTGCACTAAGGCCAGCTGTTGTAGTATCTCATACCCAATGTCCCATAAAAGTTTCTCTTGGGAAAGGCCTTCGTGAGTGGATTCGCCGTGTCATTCTTCAAGTCAACTCATCTAACCTCGATCCCCTGGAGATCAACCATCTGCATGATCAGGTGACACTGCCTCAGAATATATCTGGATCGTTGATGAGACCGGGGTTCCTAGACCAAAGCCACAATTCCATTGTTGTCACAATACCAGTTATTGGACGCTTAATGGTAGGAATCATGTTCATCTCATGAACAATAATATCCAGACAGGCTCTTTGGTAGCATTGTTGGTAGCGATGTATTCAGCCTTTATCGTCTAGTTTGCCACGGTATCTAGTTTGGAACTCTTCCAACATACCGTCCCTCCACTGAGGGTAAAAACAAAGCCTGAGACTGACTTTCAGTCGACCATATCACTATGGAAGCTCGAAAACGGTAAAGGACTCCCACTGGAGTTCACCGTTACCATACACCAAGAACACTTCTTTAGTGCTTCTCAAGTACTTAAGAATGTCCTTCACAGCTGTCCATTGATTCTCCCAAAATCTGATTGATTTCCGATCACTACTCCTAGTGAGTCAGCTACATCTGATCTGGTACATAACATCGCATACATGATAGAGCCTACTGCCGAAGCATAGGGTATCTCTTGCACACGAGCTCTCTCCAAATTTGTCTTGAGAGACATCTTTTCGGAGAGAGTGATTCCTGAGTAAGTGGGCGAACCACCACGTTTAGAATCTTCCATACTAAATCCCTTTAGTATGGTGTTAATGTACCTGGATTTGGGACACTCCCAACATCCGCTCAGATCTATCTCTATAGATCTCAATCCCCTTGATGTAGTAGGTATCACCCAGATCTTTGATGGAGAATCCTCGCGATAAGAGGAGCTTGACCGAGTGTAGCACAGGAAACCTATTTCCTATCAAGAGTATGTAATCTACGTACAATACGAGGAAGACAATCTTACTCTCTACTACCTTCTTGTATATACAAGGTTTATCTACCTTTTTGATGAAGTCAAACTATTTGACTGCTATCAAAATAGATGTTCCAACTCCGCGATGCATGCTTCAACTAAGCAGCTTGCACACCTTTCCGCTGCTCCCACTGTCTACGAAGCCCTCTGGCTGTCATGTACACGCTCCCTTCTAAATCACCATTTAGAAAAGCGATCATGATGTGCAACTGCCAGATTTCGTAGTCATGGTATGCAGCAATGGAAAGTAGGATCCGGATGGACTTAAGTATAGGCACTGGAGAAAAGGTTTCATCATAATCCACACCTGGTTGTATGACGTAAACCTTTAGCTACAAGTCTAGTTTTGAAAGTCTTAACTTTTCCATCTACACCAAGTATCTATCTCATAGATCCACTTGCTTCCGTTGGGTTTTACCCCTTCAGAAGCAACATGCAAAGTTCATACTTTGTTGGTGTACATGGATTCCATCTCAGATCGCATTGCATCCAGCCATTTTATAGAGTCTCTACTCGTGAAGGCC